>OX104064.1:182099769-182321952 GCA_944474145.2 Dicrocoelium dendriticum
AGAGTTATAAATGTTGTCTGTTACCATTTGAAACAATGTGAGCAAGGTACTTCAAATTTGCCTAATCGGTTACGTTCTGCGGATCCGCACTTTCCATTCAACTAGGGTCCTTTTGGATTCGCATCTGCTTGCTTCCTGCTACCCGTCAGATGCACTGCACGCTGATTTCAGTTCAGTTCCCTTTCGGATCCAAAGGCTGCACGGTCAGACGACTGCCGGTGTGAATTGCACTCCTGTTTACTAGCCGGAGCGCTGCTCACGACAGGGCTACGCGGTTGACACGACAGCAGGGTGGATCGATCGCCAAAATTGGCCAGCCTATGCAGTCGGCTAGCTGACAAATCTCCTCCAGAACCGGTAAGACGATTTCGGAGATAAGGCGGTGAAATAATTCCTACGCTTTGCGATCCACTGGATAGAGCTGATACTTCCGGGTTGGATGAGTGTAACTTTGGCGATGTGTGAAGAAATGCGTAGGGAGAACCTCACTACAAGGCGGATCTCAGGATGCTTGAAAAAGCTTTACACATTTTTCACAAAAACTAATAGATATTTCTCCAATATTTTCCCTCGATGGAAAGAGCACAGAAAATGGTACTATATGGTATATGATAATCCAAGTCTGATAGGTTTGTACGTAGATAACGTACAGATTTCACAGCTTGTCAGAGCTTCGGTTTTGTATCTACTTGCCAGTGACCTTGACGCGCAACACCAGCACAGGCAAGAGCACTCCATCCCCATTTGGATACCCATGACGGTCTATTCTACACCCAGAGAACTCGGCTAGCAAGCAATCATTTATTGAGTCATTTGGCGAGAGACAGGTCTGTGACCGCAATAACGTCGGCAGATCGACAAATGATGGCCAGCTGCCCCACTTGTTCTTAGTCTACAAGAACTTGTGTACCAAATATTCAGTAGGGTTTGCCGCAATTGCCCTCCGCTGTCAGCCGCACTTTTGATGTTCCCCTCGGGCGTAGAACCTGAGGGGGCAACCCGCTTTAGCCAGACGTTCAGTTTGTTTGACTGGGAACTCTACCTGGGACTTCGGATAAAAAATAGGTGACTGCATGCCGCTGTATGACAGACTAGCATTGAGGTCACCGGCTCCAGTTGCTTTCGCGACCGCGGTCACAACTTGTTTTTTCATTCTACGGCCGACAAACCTAACCTCATCGACCACAGGTGTCGCAGTTGTGGATGACAGGTAATTTTGCGCACCTGGAAGAGTTGTCAGAAAGCGCCCTTTTAAGCCCGGCCCCTGAACTAATCACGGCTGCTGGTGACATCGTTTCCCTTGCTACAGAAACAGCCGCTTAGGTTGTGATCAATCGCCCGCTTGCAGCTTGAATTATTGTAGGGACCAAAGACAATGTTTGAGGACCCTAATCGTCTTCCTGTCTAGGTCTGGGCGCCTTGGCAGTATCTCAGCCCACATACAACCATGACATTTTCTTCAAACATAAACTTCATCCTGCATCGGCCGTCGCGCAGATTATCAAGGGTCGCCTTATCTGCTGCATACATCAGGGTGGATAAGCGAGAACATGCTACTGCTGGCGCCTCCCTTCTTTCTTTTCCACCTTTTTCTCAAACTCCCATCCCGACCCCCATTACTAACCTTCCTTCTATAATTCCCAGCTTAATTGACAGCAACCTACGTGCCACTGGAGTAGAACCATCTGAAGCCACCATCCCACCGCACCTATCGGATACCTATCGGCAAAAGTCCCTTATAATGCCACGCTATCCCGTTTACATGGCGACATTCAACGTTCGCACTCGAAGACAAACAGGTCAACAGGCTGCACTCGCACGCACCTTGGACACACTGGGTATTGCTGTATTGCGTGTCCGAAACTAGGATCAATGACCCAAACGTGGCTTTTGAATTAGCTGCACCCGCCTTATCCTCTCGTTATTGGTTGCACGCATCCGGAGACGCCAATGCAGCACTCAGGGGTCAGGCTGGCGTGGGTATCATTCTAAGCTCCAAGGCTGAGCCATCATTGGTCGATTTGATTCCGGTGAACAGCCGTTTATGTGCAGCCCGCTCGACGACTTCAGCTAAGGTTGATTCACGAAGTAGTACAAAACGTTGTTTGTTTGTGATTTCCGCTTATGCTCCCACCGACTGCAGTTCAGATGTTGTCAAGGACGCATTCTATGACGAATTGATCGCGCTACTACGCAGTGCTACTAGTTCAGATATTATAGTACTTGCAGGGGATATTAACGCACAAGTAGGGCATCTGAGCTCTTTAGAAGCTTGGCTGAATGGTAATTGTAGGCTTAACTCCGAACGGACTGACAATAGTGAGCGTCTGCTGCAACTATGTGCTTAGCACCAGTGGTTTCTTAATAGCACTGCTTTTAGACACAGTGGGCGCCGAAGTGTCACTTGGCGTCCTCCAGTAGCTGACGAGCGATGGACCCAAATCGACCACATATCCATAAATTACAGATGGCGTGGTTCCATCCTGGATTGCCGCTCGTATTGGAGTACCCGTGTCGACTCTGATCATGCTTTGATAGGCTGTCGTTTCACCATGAACTTTATCGTGAGGCGCACTAAGCATCCCCTACTATTGGCAACGGAGAAATTGTCTCAGCCTTCGGTCAGGCAAGCCTATCAAGACGCACTGCATACCGAACTGTCTTGTCCTAATGATACTGAGCTTCAGTGGAATAGGATCTCGGCCGCCATGCACAACGCAGGAGCATCTGCTTGTGGCACTATCCATCGTCACCGCACCAGTCACTGGGTATCCGAGAGGTCGGTGAACCTGTTGGAATCTAGCAGACAAGTCCAGGCTGGCTCTGAACACAATGTGACCAGACGCGCTATTAGGCGTGAACTAAAGGGGAGCCTACGTGCTGACAAGGAAGCCTGGTGGACCAGTAGGGCTCAAGAAATGGAGGAGGCAGGAGCAGTAGGCAATTACCGCAAGCTCTTCCAGCTAATACGCACCACTGGTCCAAGAAAACCAGGCGTCAGTGAGACAATCAGAGACAGCGCGGGAACGGTGATACACAATAAGGAGCGCCATATGGCTCGCTGGGTGGAACACTTTCAAGATCAGTTCAGCTGGCCCCCTGCTCCCGGACCTCTTCCTACTCAGGTGATGCAGGACGAGCCATGGACGGTTAGTTTAGAGCCTCCGTCAGAGGCCGAGGTCCGAAACGCGATCACAGCCCTTAACCGTTTTCGTGCCGCTGGCCCGGATTCCCTCCCACCTGCACTATTTAAGGATGGAGGTGAGGTGCTCTGCAGTGCACTGACCTCCTTATTCGAACGCATCTGGAAGGAAGAGAGTGTCCCGGCTGATTGGAGTGTATCGATTATAGTGGCGATATACAAGAAGGGCAGTCGCACAGACGGTTCCAACCACAGGGGTATTAGCCTAACGCCAGTTGTGACAAAATTACTGGCCTCGATTCTCGTTCGTCGCCTCACTGCTGAACGGGAATCTCGGATTAGGGAAGAGCAGGCCGGTTTTCGCCCAGGACGTAGCTGTATAGACCATATATTCACTTTGTGGCAGGTGCTAGAGCAGCGCCACGCATACCGCAGACCGACAATAGCTGTGTTCCTCGATTTCAAGAGCGCGTTCGATTCAGTCGATCGATCGATCGATTCTGTTCGAAATACTTGCGCGGAAAGGTATTCCAACGAAATATGTGAACATCCTTCTTGCTCTATACTCGAACACTACAGACCGCGTCAGGGTCTACGGCGTCCTGTCGGATAGCTTTCCGACCACAAGTGGCGTGCGTCAGGGTTGTCCGACTTCCTCATTCTTGTTCAGTTTCGTCGTGGATTCTATCATGGAGTGTTCCCTTGCGGAATCGCACGATGTAGGCGTTGAAGTGCTGACTGGTGAAAGGCTAGTTGATCTAGATTATGCGGACGATGGCGTCTTGCTTTTCCAAGATGTTGGGGCGGCACAATCAACCCTGAATAGCCTGTCCAGAGTGGTCCCATTATTTGGTATGCACTTCGCACCTTCAAAGTGCAAAGTGTTGCTGCAGGACCACCAGCCACTTGATGACCCCTTGACTCTTGCTAACGAGGAACTCCAGGTGGTTGATCATTTCACTTATCTTGGCAGCTGCATCAGCAATGATGGGCGCATAGAAATTGACGTCAGCTCACGCATTATAAAAGCCAGAGCTACCTTCTTGAGTCTGCGGCATCTTTGGTGACAGAAGGGAGTTTCCCTCCGTCTGAAAGGCCGTGTATACAAGGCCACAGTGAGGGCCGTTCTGCTCTATGATAGTGAGATTTGGCCCCTTCGGTCTGAGGATCTGAGGCGCTTTCAAGTCTTTGAGCATCGTTATCTGCGAAGCATTGCTGTTGTCGGACGGCACCAGCGTATCCGCAACGATGATGTGCGTAGGCGAGTACTAGGTAATGATAACCATGCTAGCTCCCTAGAACAACAGATAGCACTGAATAAGTTACGTTGGCTCAGGCACGTGCTACCTATGCCTGGTCAAAGCTTACCTAGGAGGGCCTTGTTTAATGTGCCATGTGTAGGGTGGCGCAAGGCTCGAGGTGGACAGAAGTTGACTTGGCAGCGGGAAATGAAGTCACTGACGACCAAACTGGGTTCAGTTGGTCCGTCTCACCTTCCGGGCAGGAGTCCACGTGACTCGCCTTGTGCTTGGCTCGAGACTTTAAAGGATAGGGCTCGCAGTAGACACCAGTGGCGCGTCTGCTGCCCTCTCCTAATCGGATTGCCTGTTTAAAGTGTGTTTCATGCTGAGTTATCTGGGGGTAACGGCTGATTACGACGCGTGGCAGTAAAAACCGCAAGGAAGCTGTCTCGCCGATGCCGCCTTATCTTTGCACGATAGCCAGCTGTTTGTGACAGTATGTTGTCTACACAAGGTGTAGGCGCCTTGACCCTGAATATTTGCTTAGGGCATTAAGGTTTATAGGTAAGTCCCCCTTCTCTCCCTTTTCTTATTCTTTATTTCATAGGTTCTCATGGTTGTATGGCAGCGAAGCATCAGTTCAAATGGCTGATGTACTGTTGTTGTAGTTGTTGTTGTTGATGATGATGATGATGATGTTGTTGATGATGATGATGAGGGACCAAAAGTTTCATCGACGCAACATTCGAGTCATGCAAGAGCAATAAGTAGGAAGCAACCTCCCGAATATTAAGCGGTATTCCAGTTTTGCTCTGTGGAGAGGTGAGCTGAGAGCAGGTAACAATGTCCATCTGGGAAAGTTGATCACTGCGAGCTCCATTTATCTCGTTATAAGAGAGGTAACCAGATGTCTTACTGGAATTGCGTGTCTTTATATATGTGCTTTTATCTGTTAGCGGGCATTGTGAGTGAAATTGCGAAGTGTAACTGATTTCGTCAGTTTGTTTGCTGTGTTCGCCATCATATGAAGGGATCAACGAAACTCTTCAAAGTGGATGACGTTTGTGAGGATCTTCCGGAAGAGGAAGCGGCAGTGACTGTATTTCGTGCCGAGTCACATCCGCCACCTCGCAGTGTTGTTAAACGGACCTTTTTGGCTTTTTGTAGGAACACTTGCCATGAGAAAACCCACGACGTCCTGGAACACTGCCGCCGAACTATTCGCTGGAACGGGATTAACCCGAACCACCCAGCTGGCACCACGTGGAGGTTGTTCGGCTAGCCAGCTACTACACACTAAGCAACAACGCACTCATAAGGTCCATTTGATAGGTGATGAAAGGTTTGCAACAAAATTGTCGAGCTCAGCTGTTCTGAATATGTCTCATACCCTATGAATCGTTACCAAGTAAGGCGATACAAACAGCATAGCCTAAGTCACTGGCACGCTCACACGGTAAAAACTCTAAATCAAACGTTTGGCAACCTAAAGCTCTCGGCAAGAAATTTTCGAGGGCATAATAAAAGCGGAATGGGGACATAGGGAAACCCTGTCACACCCCACCATTGACAACGAAGGGTGAGTAAATGCCATAGACCCACACTCCACCGGAGATATGAGGGTAAACTGTGCGTAGAATGGCGGTATATCTCTATGGCATCTCGTTGTTTGACAAGCAACGCCATAAAGCAGGTCAAGTAACCGAGTCGAATGCAGCCCGAATGTCTAGAAATGCGAAGATATTGGGTGTGTGTTAACTGTGGCAATGTTAGAGGAGTTGGCGGAGTGCGAAGATTTAATCCACGTGTCCCCAGCCGAGACGGAAAACAGCTTGCTCTTCGTGGTAGTATGGTTAAGCCGTTGGGGGATATTCTGCGAAGCAAGGTGAACGTCACTAGCTTGGAGACAACCGCAATAAAAATAAGCTCTCATGATTTCATAAGAAATGCGAGCATTTTCCCTGAAAATCAGGACAATAGTTGATTCACTTCTATTGGCTGCTTGGAATAATCAATTCACAAAGGCGGAAGCAGGACTGAGCCTTTAAACTGCCGCCTGGTATCTACTTCTTCCTGTACTATCCAAGGTCATGGAGTCCCTCGTTGCCAATACATTGGTGTGTCATGTGGAAAACGAACACTAATGCTCCCGAGTAACACGGTTTCCGTAGACAGCGATCGTGCACAACGAATTTACTAATCACGCGGAATAGTTGGACGGAGCCAATTGTGACTGGAGATGATATCGACGTGATCTAGTTGGATTTGTCAAAGGTATTTGATCATCTAGATCATCGTATTCTCCATTCCAAGCTCCATTATTTTGGTATGGTTGAGTCGCTCTTAAGCTAGAACGCTAACTTTATCTTTCAACGGCAATTAATGGTCAGAGTCCGGAGTACCTTAACTGACCCGACAAAAGTCGAGTGAGGTATGCCGCAAAGTTCAATTCTAGGTCCGTGCTTGTTTTGGGGCTTATTCATGACCTCGCACAGGCAATCGCTTCAAATTTCCTGCTGTTTGCCGATGACATCAAAATATGGAACAGGATTCAGGCGAATGCCGATCAGGATTTTGTTGAAAGGTAATCTAGACATGTTACCTCAGTGATCAGCCGGAGATTTACTACAATTTAGCCTGAGTAAATGCAAGGTGCTTTCCACATGACACCAGAGCAACTACTCCTACAGGCTTGGAAGGCAAGTACTGCATCGATCTTCCTTCTAACGTGATCTGGGTGTGCTGGTTCAGAATAGCTTAGGTTGCTCCAGGCAATTCGCAAATTTTTGTAATCTGGTAACCAACACGTCGGGTTGTTGCGAAGGTCTATCAGACAAATAGACATCTCTGTTTTTTGCAAATGCTCAGTGCGTATGTTCACCCCTATGTCGAATATGCAATATAAACCTGGCATCCGTGGCTGAAACACAACCTCACTGTACTGGAGCAGACTCAACGTCGGGCATCCAATGCCACATTGGAATGCACAATCTCCCATACGAGCAGAGACTGGAACGATTGGGGTATTCAGCGGACGGTGTCGCCGATTACGAGGCGACCTGATAATGACATACTTGATTTTAGCGCTATTACTCCACTCCACTCATTGGATATACCTAGGATTTATCAGTTGTCATCTGTTTGGCTGTGGAAGTACACAGATTGCTGAACAACAGCACCACAAATGATACGTCCATCTTTTGACAATGAAAGTACCAACTTTTTTAATTATTTTATCGATAACCCCACCAGGCCAACCACGGGACTTGTAAAACAGTGCTTGTTAACCCGTATACATGCATTATTCATTGTGGTGGCTGTCTGCTGAGTCAAACTGCGACAAACCCGTTCAAAAACGCAAACATTTCTTTCTGTTGTTAGACTACGATTCAAATCACGAAAGCATTAGGTTGCTGGTGCGGAACGTGATTAAATGCTTTTTGCACACCAATCTAGACGACTATAGCTGATAAACAGCAGTTATTCAGAATGTTTCACTTATGTAATGATACTTCGAGAAAGTATTAGAGGTAAGACTTAGCGATCAAGTTTGTTTGCAGTGAATCATCATCAGGCTAGTACAATCACAACTATGTAGGTCAAAAATGAACCTGTGGATTACAGGCGCCAATAAATCAAATATCTCATCAATATGGCTATGTGGTTAGCCCGAACGGTGTGGGGTCGGGGGGAATGAGGTGATAGGTCTGCTTACTTGTGTTAGTCTGGGGCCAGGGTAGACAGAGCGACTGCACAAAGTTCTTCTGTGCACACAACTCCGAGTTATGTAGTCGAATTGCGGATGCCGCTGCTGTCGACAGCAGACGGCATCTGACGGCTCTCGTGTGGCGTTCTGGCTCCTAATAGATCGGTTGGAATGAATCTTGAGTTTATTTTGTGGTTGCTAACCGGTAAATGTGACAATACAACGCTTGCCCATTCTTCCTCACAACACTGGATAGCCAAGCGGGACAATGCTCTCGACCTCTTACGGAGAGTCGCCTAGTCGTTGTTCCAATATACGTTTCTGGACACGAGCAAGAGAAATTGTACACACAGGAGGAAATTTGCGACCGCGGTATCCTGTTTTTGAGCTGCTGGCGGACAACTGGTGTTGAGGTGAAGCTTACACGTAAGTCGGCCGCAAAGTACGTTTTGGCAGTGGATAGGGTAAGCATTCGGGTGGTTCGATGCGATATCGCTCCACATTTAAACGGTAGCGTTAAGTATATTAGGCGCTTCTCTGCAGAAGCAGGTTTCATCTTCGGTATTTGCTGTTCCATGTGCTTCTGGATGAATTTTTCTGGGTACCCATTACCTTCGAACACCCTTCGGATGAAAGTTAGCTAATCAGTAGGCGTATCTTCTATGCATATTCGTCTCTCTCTCAGTGAGACAACGGACTAGATTACGCTTCTGGCTGGTTGGAACGAAGCTATGGAAGTGGGTGTATTGCCCATACAAAGTTCGTTTCATTTTGAGGAACATGCAAAGTAAGCCCGACCAGTTACAGGTTCAGACAGCAGAGAAAAAAGAACTTTTCATACGACTACCCTACAAGGGAGACGCCGCTGCTGAGCGTGTAACTAGAAGCCTTTCAACAGCTGTCAAGTCAACTTTTCCAGCAGCCAAACTTAGGTGTACCTTTTCCACAGAGCCACTCATCCGTATTTACAACAAAGACAAGTTACCGACGCTGACCGCTTCTATGGTAATTTATCAGTTCAAGTGCGCTTGTGGCGCTACTTACATCGGTCGAACGGCGCGGCAACTTTCGAAACGCATTAAGGAGCACCTACCACGTTGGTTGCGTCGAGGTGGTACTGGAGCTATAACTAGCTCAGTTATGGCTCATATGATTGATAGTGGGCATGAGGTTGACCCAGTCAGTGCCTTTCGAATACTGTACAGGGTCCCTCCACTCCAGTCGAAAGGCCTGCGCCTCCGGACCATTGCTACTGCCGAGGCGATCAGCATTCGGTTGTACCAACCTCTTTTGTGTGCACAAAAGAAGCGGATCGAAGCTGTTCAGCTACCTTGGCCAGCCAAAACGGATCCTTCGGACAGCAACTGCAATTGTGCAACGGTACCTCAGACCTAGTTTGCTGTTTGTTACTGGTTCATGCCTTTGCTCGACACGTGATCTATCTCATTTGAACTGATCGTTAATCCCCTTGTACTTTCCTATTGCGATTTCAACCATATGATTGTACAGGTCTGAAGATGAATCATCGAAAACAATTGTTCACCCTCAGTCTTTCGTTCTTCATACAAAGTTCCCTTTCTGTGCACTCTCGGTATTGTTTCGTCTGCTGCCCGGTTAATCTGGACGTCTAGAAAGGCCAAGGAATCGTCACTTGCTAGTTCGAGAGTAAACGTTATGTTGTTATGCGCGGAGTTGAAGTGGGCCAGCAGATCTTCAATACACACCCCATTGTCCGCAACACAAATAGGTCATCTACATATCGACCATAATAAACTAAACCATTGAGAGACTCTTTCAACTGGTTGGTCTCCAATTTGCTCATGAACACGTCCGCGAGTAATGGGCCTAATGGCGAACCCATACCCACCCCATCTATTTGTCGGTACAGTGATCCATTAAGCTGAAACGATGTTTCCCGTACATGTCAGCAGTGGTTGTTTTAATCCATCTGGTGGGATACCGACGTCAGTGTTGTGCAACTGGATGAAATGGCATGGATAGTCTACAGTCTGTTCCATTGTAACATTGATGAAAAGGGATACCATGTCTAATGAAAGTATTTTCCATTCGGATAATTCAAGGTGTCTCATTGATTCGACAAACTCAAAAGTGTCCTTGAGACTGTACTTGGTTATGGCTTTTCGGACTTTTTCCAGCCGTCTGACCAGCCACTTGGCGGTCAAATGTTACGGCGACTTGTTAAGCGATGCTTTTTTACCCGTAATATACCACTGTTCCATTGAGTTGCACATATCTAGTATTGGTCTTAGTGATAGCCATTCCTTGTGCACCTTGGGCAGGTCGTAAATTCTGGGAATCACCGTTTCACTCGGCCTAGTGTATTCGAATACATCAGGCTCGATGATATTTTCTTGTTATAAGCAACGCAACAGTTTCCTTACGGACTTTTCAACTACCTGCGTCTTGTCATTCTCGTTAGCCACTCTTCGAAATTTCGATCATTCACTAAGGATGCCATACATCTTTCGTTATCTGGTCTAGACAACAGTACACTCGTTTCGCTTGATTTCTTTGAGAGCATCTAGATGTTCCTTCTTTAATATATGCCTGACATTTGATTTATAATGTAGAGATTCGTGACTGGTTTTGACAAGTTTCAACTTATACTGGTCAGCTGCCAAATCTGACGAGGGCGTAAGTGTAGCTAGTTTGGAAGAGGGATTTTCATACTGAACTTCTAAATCTAACCGTGATTCCGTGGGAAACAGAATTTCGGAGGGAGCGAAAGAGCCTCGAATAGAACTTGCTCTAATTGCAGTGAGAAGAAATTGTGAACGTATCTTTCAGGATCAGATGGAAATATGTTCGGTGGCTTGTTCGCATTAAGCTGCTTCTGCAGTAAGGCCGTTTGTAATTCCACCTGCTGTGCTACTATTTGCTGAACGTAGGACTCAAATGCATCGTACTCCTTAGCACATAGATTCTCAAGTGGGACAGAAGAAACGCATCGGTTAAGCTCGAGCTGGTCAATCCGAGAAACAATCGTCTGTTTCATTTAGTGAGTGACGTGTCCATGCATTATTAGTCGGATTAATCCCATTGCGCCTGAGAAGTTTCCAAAATGCTTAGGATATTCGCAACCTAAAATGCACTCATCGAGAAACTGCACGGACGCTTTCGCTACCGCAAGCTTTGTTCTGAGCTTAAGATATTGGCTAAGTTCTTTAAACAAAGTGGGGTCCTTGGATTGTTTCAGAAGGTTGCTTGAATCACAGGGAATTCTTGTCCTTAGCAATACAAAAGTTCCCATTTAATAATATGAATCAGTGTTTCAGTGCGGCTCTCGCCCATTCCTGCACTTCACGACCGACGGTTTCGTCTTGGTTAGAATCATCAGATAGTGATAGCCGAGCTGGGAGTGGAACTCAGGGCATGGTGCTTGGCTCCTATCGCCATGATCACTAGGCCATTCAGCTCCGCGAGCAATGTTGGACACAGCGGTTAGAAGTAGATTTTCAGGTTTTGGATCACCCACTTTGTTAGTCGTGGAGTGAACAATGAACAATGATTTATAACGGGTAAAAAACAGGTGCTTGACATGTACCGTAGCGTGTTTAGAGTGAGGATAGATCAAGAGACTATGGAGTCGTCAGTTTGAGCGATTACAAATTTAACTGCACTGCCGTATAAAGGGAGTTTGAAATGAGAATGTACACACACAAAGCGATAAGGGGAGTGGTTATTGTTCGCATAATTGGTGAGAAAAAAATAAAAAAATAGCAAGAACAGCGCTTCCTCGCGTGTAACTATCTTGGGTCGACGGGATACAGAAATCCAGTTTCTATAGTAGTAGCGTTTGCCAAATTTCATGCAAGGGGTTTGGAGTGACTCATTCTCGAGCAGGGTTATGGCATTGTCCCCTGTCTGTTGTGCATTATTGCCAGCGTCTGGTGGTCATGAGCTATAGCACGTAGTGTAAATGTGACAGAGTATCGTCAAGGCGTTTTTTGAAAAGAGATAGGGTGGGTACATTACTTACATGTTCCGGGAGGGCGTTCCAAGGCTGTGACACTCGAAGAGAGAAATAGTTTCGCCGACATTCCAGGCGGCTGTACTCCGTGACCAGCTTAAACTGGTGACCTCTTAGCTGGGTGTTTTGACTGAGTATTAGTAGGGAATGGCATGGGTGGTTGGGGTTTCTCAGGATCTGGTACACCATTATGAGATCGCCCCTTAGACGCCGATAACGTCCACAGTATATTTTGAGGGTCTTCAGCCTGAGTGGGTAGGGGAGGCTGGTCAAGCCTCTGACGCTCTTCATTGCCCTACGTTGTGCAGTATCGAGCGCGGTGAGATGGTGCTTGAGCCAGGGTTGCCACGCTTGGATAGCGTATTCCGCGTGCGACATCACGTACGCACTAAGCATTTTGGGAAAGACTGAAGGGACAGACTTCCCGAAAGCTGTGCGAAGAAGGCCGAGGTACTGCTTTGCTTTCTTAGCTGCCTTTTCAGTCTGCCTGGAACATCCGAGGTCAACTTGAACTATCACGCCGAGATCGCACTCGTGCGAAGCCCGCTGTAGAATTTGTGGTCCTAGGCGGTACTTGTGCATACTCTTGTGCCGTATACTGAGAACCTTGCACTTGGTGAAGTTGAAATGCAGCATGTTCTCGATGGACCATGTGTACGCTTTGTCCAGGTCCTCCTGTAACACTGTGTGATCCTCCACTGCAGCTATAGTGCGCCATACCTTTAGATCATCAGCAAATAGCAAACAGTTAGAAGATAGCACGCTCGCGAGATCATTGCTGAAAACCAGGAACAGGCGGGGTCCAAGTACACAGCCCTGAGGTACGCCGCACTGAACTTCGATGGATTCCGACAGGTTGCTTCGAACCCTCACATTCAGGTGACGTTGAACGAGAAAGTCTCCTATCCAGCCCAGAACAGGATCGCTGATTCCATATTTCTGGAGTTTGTGGAGGAGAATGCGATGGTCTATACGTTCGAATGCCTGAGAAACCCAAGTAGGCCGTGTCGACTCCAACACCAGGGTCCACAGATTCCACCCAGCTTGCACGAGCAATCAACAGATTAGTGGTACATGAGAGATATTGGCGAAATCCGTGTTGCTCCGGGACGAAAATTTGGTTGTTCTCCGGATACCCCATCAATTCCTCAACTGCAATGGACTCCATAACCTTGGAGATCACAGGAAGTAGTGTTATCGGGCGATAATTTGTTGGTTCAGCAAGGCTACCATTTTTGTAGATTGGCTTGATGATTCCGTGCTTCCACATCGTGGGGACGTACATCTGGTACAGAAATCGTTGAAAGAAAATTGTTAGCGGCGCCGTCGAACTCATGGCAGCAACTTTCAACGCCTTCGGACGAATGCCGTCCGCACCCGGGGAGCTGAACTCGCACAGAGACATCAGCCTCTTCAGTACAGCTGCGGAGGCAAACGATATGTGATTTAGCCCTGATGGCGGCGTTATCTGCTTAGGCAGGATGTATGATGATTGCACGCTTCGGAAGGTACGGCCAAACTGTTTTTCAAGAATGTTGGCCGCCTCTTGTGCGGTTTGGGCTAACCCGTATGCTGTGTGCAGAGCAGGAATACCACGCTTAACACGGCGCAAATTGTTTACGTGTCTGTATAGCAGTTTGGGATTGGAGCGAAACTTTTTCACTAGACCTTGTTGGTTCTTCAGTTTATTCTCCCGGACGAGTTTGACGCAGTTGTTTCTTTGTATTGTGTAGACATTCTAGGTATGGTCGTTCGGGGAGGCTATGTAGGTGCGCCATGTGAAGTCCCTTAGTGCCATGCATTTACGTGTCCTGCTCCTTACGAAAGACTTCATCCTTTTAAGCCGGCAGAGTTTGTTTTCAGATGTTCTTGCCACGAGCTTGGTAAATATGTTGACGAATTCTCCGCAGGCCACCTCAGGGATCCGGTCGGTTAAGAACGACCAGCTTGTTGCATCAATGAGGTCGGACAGGTCGTCATAGTTGGTTACGATATGATATTCCTCGGCATGCTCTTTAGGATAATCCGCGTAGCACATGTAATGAAACACTAGCGTCGCATGATCACTGCGGTCCAAAGGAGTATCGGTTATCACTCGACTATTAATTCGTCATTGATGAATATTCAGTCCAATATGGATGGCCTGTTAGTTCCCCAGAACCTGGTGGGCATAGTGACGTGGCCATAAACCGGGAAGTCTGAAACAATATCTTGCAATTCTGCTTTGAATTGCTGTCCTGGTGTGGCCTGTGATTCTAGAGCATGCAAGTTGAAGACGCCGGTGACTAGAATGTGACTGTACTTCCTGTGAAAGGATGGGAGAGAGCCACACCGAAACCTCTATTTCGGTGACGGTCCCAGTGACCGTATTGTCAGAGCCCGACTTTAAAAGCAACCGAGGCCACGATTGAGATTGCGAGTCGCAATCCAAGACACACGACGGTTGACCCAAAGCTCGAAAATGAATCGGAGTGCTTAGTTAAAAATTCTGTTCGGTAACTCGCCTCAGACTCCGACATTCACACATGGTAAACGGGCCGATTTGATCCAAAATCTAACATCCTAACCAATATTTGGCCCAACTCAGCATATTGACAACGTAACCCGCACTGTGTAAATGTCTGAGTGATGAAAATTAACGAAAAGAATTCTTAACAGCACCGGTTCATTTTATTGAACCGCATGCTGATCAGGAAATTGCGAAGGTCGGTCTTATATGCTATTCGGGATTGCGAATTTAGAAAGCAGTGTTGTGTCATACTGACAAGAGTGCCTCTTGGCAACGTCAAAGGTTTCAAACTTATGAGACATTCCATCACCTTAGAGAGGATAGAATTATATTTGACTGGACGATGGTTGCTTGTATCATGCACAGATTCTGATTTATAACGAGGAACAATCACATCATTGTTCTATTTTGCTGGCAAAGTATCACTTTCCATAGATAGAGATAACGGAAGACAATAAGGTCGACTGTCTTAAGTCGAACTTGTAGCATATAATTCATCCACCAAGGCGTAGTTCGCTGTTTCGTCTCCGACGCTGATCCTCGCGTGATCCATGCAACTAACCGACCCAATTTTCTTCGTCTAGCCCCTATATGAGACTTTAATGGTCTGTGGACGAAGCATTGAAAGCACTTGCTCACTCCACTATAAACTTCAAAAAATACTCTCATTACCTTATACGGGGCGATTTTAACCTAGCTTCAATTGTCTTAGTGTCTTTGCATTCATGGACATTGTAGTTTTGTATACATGTGTGCATCGACCTACCAGACACCGCGGTTCAAACAAACCATAATTACTGGACCTAATCCTGAGAAATGAAGGGTCGATGCTTGAGTCAGTCACAAACGACCCTCCGCTAGGCAGTAGCGATCATTCAGTCCTAATATTTGGTTGTGTTGGGCCAGTTTGGTTGATAAAATACGCGAGACTCAACAAACTATTGTTGACTATATCAAGCTTCTTCTGAATACAAAGGTTTTGTCAATCTGATGCATACCGCTTCAGCCATAGCAAGCATCCGTCCCCTTGACCGATGGTGCAGCTGCGATGGCACTCCATACAGAATCTCAAAAGATTTGCGCTTGTCAGTCAGATGACCGGTGCAGATCAGCTGATTAGTTAGTTTTCTCCCGTTGGGTGACCAGCGACTTCAGTAAATGTTCTTTTATTCGCTTTTCCAAGTGCTTGATCGTGCGCCCAATTTCCTAGCCCCTCAGGAAAGGGTGAACCGGTATTGAATAGACATCTTGTCTTTGACTCTAGGAGCAAGGGGCGAACTGCTTGTAAAAACCACACTAGGTTGAGCTGCACTAAAGGTCTTTCGGCAAGTCTGTATCACTAAAACACGAGGTTGCGAAGAGCACTGTTTTCGATAAATCTCATCAAGTGTTTACAATTATATAATGAAAAGTTGAAACAGAATATGCTAGCGAAGCGCGCTAAAGACTGGCGAATCAGAGCGAAGCAGAAATTGAACTGTCTTAATCGATAAGTTGGTCGACATACTCGAGCAACAGTTACCACAGTACACGCAGGGAGACATGGTTAGCGGCATCCGGTTTCGGATTTGCCTGTCACTGTGGCAAGCCACAGGACGCCTGCGCCTACAGAGGGACCATGGATGGCTTGCGCTGCACCACCCACAGCTCCATCCACACACCCCATATCCAGTGTAAACCCGAAGGAATAAGACCGGGAGGCATGTAGATGGGATCCAAGTTTCATCAACGGAGCCGGCCCACACTCCTTCATAGGCAAACACAAGCACACTGTATTTGGGAATCAAGCGCACACAAGGCGGTGGCTGGACCGTAGTCCGCTCCACACTGAGTGCATGGAACCACTCTTTGATCCTAACACGGCCACAAGGACCGTGCACCCCCATCCCCTCCAGCAACGACCAATTGTCTCCTGGAGCCAGTATGAAGGAGGTAGTGGGTAATAGACAGGTAGGCACCTTGTCAACATGCACATCAAGCGCAGCCACACCGGGGATATCAAACAACAGCCAAACACTTGAGAGAGAGAGAGGGAAGGAAAATGATTGATGCATACGGAAACGGTGACATAAAGCTTAAGTTAATGAGCATATGAAATAAGTTGTTTACAAACGAATCCTAGATAAGTTCACGAGGTGAGAAAGTATACTATACGGAAATGCCACGAACACAAAAATGTTATGGAAATCGAATACAATTGGCTTAAGCGACGTGTGCAAGTTAATGGAATAGAGTACAGGTAGACATTTATATGAGAAAGAAAAGCATTTAGGCAAAATTGAAAACCCACCACCTGAAATAAAGAGACTTAGCATGCAAGCACGCGGTTAGTAAATCGAATGCAGCGTATCTACAAACGCTGCGCTGGTTCTGGGTACTTCTCTGCAGGACCCGTCGTCGCTTCTGTAGTGGTCCCGAGTGGCCTCGCTCATGGCTCACTAAGCCTGCCTGACTAAGGCACTCGCGACCGCATGTTCTACAGCACCATGCGCTCGATGTCGATGGAGTACAATTCATCGGTGCTTGCCGCTTCCGCAACTGCCGCTTCTTCTCTGCAGGCATGAGGGCTTTCTCCCGCACTTCAGCAACTGCCTTCGTGATTAGATCGCACCATGCACGCCGATCAACCGCCTTCGATTCCCATGATCTGCAATCAAGGTTAGAACGTGTGAGACTCACTTTGATCATGTCCTGGTAACGTAACTTTGGTTTCCCCACGTGCCGCTTCCCAATACTCAGCTGACCGTATAAGAGTTGTTTCGGTATCCGCATCGAATCCATACGCCACACATGACCGAGCCATCTCAGGTGTCTCAATAAAAGTATGCAGTTCACTGCATACATCCCACTTCGGCGCAAAACTTCCGTGTCTGCAACTCTGTCGCCCCAGCCGATCCGCAAAATTCGTCGCAGACACTGCTGATGGAACCGCTCGAGATATCGCACATTCCGACGGTACATAGTCCACGTTTCACTGCCGTATAGAAGAACGGACAGCACCATGGATTTGTACACCATCAGCTTCGTGCCAATGGTAAGCTGCTGGTTGTTCCACACTCGGTACTCAAGCTCCCGAATGCTGCCGCTGCCTTCGACACGCGAATACGCAGCTCAACGTGTAGCTGCTGATCAGTCGACATCACACTACCAAGGTAGCTGAAACGGGAGGTGGTTTCCAATACTTCAGCACCAATGCTGATTCGCGGCAATATTGAAGATTGCACCTCCGGTGAAGGCTGAAAGAGACAGACAGTTTTGCTTGTGTGGATGGTGAGCTCGAATTTGGTCGCTGTCGAAGCCAGAGCACTAGTCATGTGCTGCAACTCATCCGCGCTGTGTGCAAACAACGCACAGTCGTCAGCAAACAGCAACATACGGATAGTTGTCTCACAGACTAGAGTTCTCGCACCGAAACGACGGATGTTCAGCAACCCACCATCAATACGGTGCTCCACACGAACACCGTAAGCACAAGACAACATTGCATGAAGGTATATATTAAACAGGGCAGGAGCTAAGACACAGCCTTGCTTCACACCAGAGACAACTGCAAAGTCATCGGAGGTCTCTCCACTCAGCTGCACCCGCGCTCGCATACCAATGTGCAGACATCCAATTAAACTTACAAACTTACATAGGCAACCAAACTTACCCAACACCAGCCACAATGCCTCGCGGTTCACCGTATCAAATGCCCTAGTGAAATTAACTAAAAGCGAATACAATGGCTGGTGTCGTTCTCTGCACTTCTCTTGCAACTGACGAGCCGCAAACACCATATCTATAGTGCTGCGACCCGAACGGGATCCACACTGCTCCTCCGCCACGTTAGGTTCTACAACCTGACTGACGAGGCGGTTGAGCAGGATTTGGGCAAGCACCTTACCCACACAACTCAGCAAGTTGATGCGACGATAATTCGTGCAACATTGCTTGCTACCTTTACCCTTGTACAGTTGTAGCACAAGGGCATCCTTCAGCTCAGCAGGCACCTCCTCCTCAATCCACATGCGTTGCACCAAGTGGTGCAGCGCAGTCAACAACGCGGGTCCACCGTATTTCAATACTTCAGCCGGGATCCCGTCGGCTCCGGCACATTTGCCGTTTCGCAGCTGATCAAGTGCTCTCTTCGTCTCATCCAGTGTCGGCATATCCGCCAGATCCGCCTTCACATCGTGCTGCTTCAAGCCATTCAATGTAGGCCAGTCGATCTCTGAAGGGTTGTTCAAGAGACAGTCAAAGTGTTTCCGCCAGATCTGCATTATGTGTGCAGTCTGGGTGCAGGTAGCGCCTGAACTACCATCGATCAGTGTCCTCAGCGGCTCCAATCTCGGTCCATACACCGCCTTCAAGGAGTCAAAGAATTCCTTGTGTTGGCGGCGTTCGGCGTAGCATTCCATCTGCTTCGCCTTCTCTGTCCACCATGTATTTTTAATGCGACGGAGCTCTCGGGTCAGTCGCCGTCGAAGTTTGCGAAACTGACTACTCTTTCCCAAGTCACTGGGGTCTGCAGGGAGACATAGACTCACACATATGCTCACGAGACAGCACGTGCTTTTCAACCGGTTGGGTGACTCACACATCACGCGGTGGCTGTCAGTGTGTGGGGTGAGGGCTGTCTGGAAGGAACGCTTGGACAAGCTCCCTATGTTTGCATAGTTTAGGTTGTGAAAGCCTGATAGCAGTGGCTTCGGCCGTCTGTAATATTCGTTTTCTAAACCCTTTAGGGTAGCGTTTGAGTACAAGATAAAGCACTTTGGAACCATTAGTAGCCTTAATTCGGTGTCCATTTTCAAGTATCGAACTTTTGATGCAACTGCCAGTACCTTTCTGCAATGCCGTAGGATAGTGTTTCGATAACCGTTTAGACAGCGCTTAATCGTATGTCTGACGTACCTCACACCACAGGTGCAAGTAAATTGATATAGAATGTGAGATTCGGACTGGACCGGGAGTCTGTCTTTGAGACGCTGGGCAACAAACGGCGCGGTTTCGGCAATATATGGATAGGCAGCTGGGAACGTTCGAGCTACTGTAGTGGAAACTCATTTGTTCAGCAAATCGAAAGCAATATCTCCCTTGAAGGGAACTGATAAAAACACATCTTGTTTGTGAACAGTTGTAATCAAATCACAGCGATCATGAATCGCTGCGTACTTTCTTACGAACAGGGCTGGGTAACCGTTTACTAGCAGCGTTCGGAGTATACGGTTCTTTTCGGCTTCCAATGTATCTGGGCCACAAATTTTGGCAGCGCGAAAGTACAAATAACGAACAAGGTTCTGTTTGTGTTTCAAGAGTACACAACTGTGAAAATGTGTGTTTTGACCAACCCACGTCGTTGTCCGAAACACACTTCTTTCTAGTGAACTGTCTTCATTTCTTCTTAGTAAAGCGTCCAAGAAGATCAGATAACCATCATTCGCTATTTCACTAGTGAACTTCAACGACGGATGTACACTGTACCAGTTATGGTGTGCATATCACAGCCAGTTTGTCACCCTTAAAGGGAAGCTGGAGAAATAGCCGTTCCTTCTCAAATGCTTGTATTGCTGAGCTTGCGCTACTAGGCTTCATCTGAACATCAATGAATCGTTCTTGATAACCGTATTCGAGAAGCATTTGTCTGCTTCACTTCATTTCATCTTCAATAGTGTCCACACTGCAGATCTTCCATGTAGGATCCGCTAGAGTATGTACTAGTGTTCAGTTACGGCTTAGTGGCACAAAACTCCGGAAGTGTGTGTATTAGCCTGTCCAGTATAGTTTTATATAATCCTATCTGGATTAAGCCGTCTCCTTGTCGCTTTAGTTTTACATCCAGGAAGTGCATCTGGTCGTCAATTTATTTTTCAACTGTGAAAGGGGTGTTGGGATGTGCCTTGTTAAAACATCCGACGACATTCTACAGGTTGTTCGTCTGAGCACTTATACAGAATATGTCGTCAACACAACGTCGATAGAAACGTAGCTCAAAGTGACCGATTTTAATGGGCCATCTTTTAACGTTCCCATACATATATATATACATATATATATATATATATATATATATATATATATATATTATACATCAGCCAACACTGGTCCGAGAGGTGATCCCATCGCGACTCCATCTACTTGTCTGTGTAATTCTTTGTTGTATGGGAATTGGGTATGCATCCGAGTAATAGCTGCTTTAGGTGGACAGTTGATATCTGAATCCTTATCTTGTGCTGCTCAATGTAACTACAAAATATTGTCTGTTTCCAGCAGTGGGATATTTGTGAACAGAGATACGATATCCAGAGAAAATGTTCGATAGACTAAGATGTTCATCTTTTCAACCTTTTCAATCAATTTTCAAGCGTCCGTAAGAGGATGCTATCGTTCTTCTAATCGATGGGCGTATTGACGCCAGCGCAACACGGCTTCACGAAAGGGCGATCCTGCATCACCAACTTGATGTGCACGAACCACCAGTGGGTTCGAGCTCTCAACAAACGGAAGGATGTCGAGGTGGTCTACGTCGACTTTAGTAAGGCGTTTGACAGAGCGAACCACGAAGTACTCCTTAGTAAATTGAGGACCTACGGAATCGGTGGCATTCCACTTCAGTGGTTGCATGAGTTTATTGTGGGACGAAAGTTTAGAGTGCAGATCAATGACTCTGAAAGACTGGTTAACCCTCGACCAGTGGCGTGCCTCAAGGAACTGTGCTTTGGCCAGTATTATTCCTTATTCATATCATTGAACTCACCATGTGCCCTGTTTGCGGATGAGTTAAAAATCCGGAGGCTCATTAAGAACCAGGACGACTGCGCTGGCCTCCTGCATGACTTAGAGCGACTGTCAACATGGTCCATTGAAACACAACTCCTCTTAACACAAGCAAGTCGGAGTTCATCAGTATCACCAGAAGTCCAGCCACTCGATCATACACCTTGGACGGCCAGTTGCTCCATCCCAACACATCTGTCAGAGACTTAGGAGTTCTCTCACGACATGATTTAAGATCACTAGAAAATACAGAGAAATTGTACCGTGCAGGACTTCGTATGCTCTGGGCATTAAGACGCAGTTTCTCCACATGGTCCGAAGAAACCGTCCCTCGTCTATTCATCTCGCTCATTAGACCAATCCTTGAATACGGTGCCCCAGCTTACCATCCGATAACCCAATGGGAAACTGAAAAGCTGGAGAAAATACAGCATATCGCAACTAGAATGATACCAAGTCTACGAAAGCCTCCGTATGCAAAACGTTATGAAAGACTCGGACTCTATACACTACCCTACCGCCGAGTAAGAATTGACCTTCTTATGACGCATCGAGTACTACACTTGAATCACTTCCCCATATTGCAGGCAATATTTCACCTGCGGGAACACTGTAACACCCGAGGACACCGTTACAAACTCAAGGTCCCCTGAACTAACATGGTTTCACATCAGCTTTGTATAGAACGAAGAATCGTAAACTTATGAAGTACATTAGCAGAAGGACTAATAGAGGCCGATTTTGTGAAGTGTTTTAAAACCCGTATCGACGATTATACGGAAACATGTGCTTTTGTGAGGCGGTGTATATAACATGCAAAAAAGACATCGTATACCCGGAAATAATGACACCAATACGAATTTCTAAGCGGACATGGAGACACGATTAACCGACCAAACACTACCGCCGACAACTCGCAATTAAACATTTTTGATTTTTCATAATTCGGTAGAGTTGTACAGAAACCTTTCTACTTGCTCCTAAAGACAGTCTCAGTTTCATTTTCCTAATAGGATAGACGTTAACCATTTTGCGATGCTGTGATATGGTGAGTTCCTCATAATCAATATCAGTCGCAAAGGTGCACCCGGCTTGTGTATTTTTGCGAGACCACAAACTCTAGCAATAATGAAGCCGGAGAGTCTTGGCCTTTCATGTCTTTCTTTAGTCATATGATCATCCGTGACCAGTGATTTTAAGCACCTTGTCAGTTGTGATTTTGCGTATTCCGTTTTGTTCTTCTCTCGTTCACATTATACAAATTTGGAGGAGTCCGAGAAGGTAATTTTCATTTTTGGCATATATTCCTTGTGGTCCATGATCACGGCTCCCCATTTTTTGTCTGGTTTGGTGATAATGATCCCCTCATTTTGCTGAAGTTCTCTTATGGCTTCGATGTGTGTCTTTGTTGGTAATCGGATATGTGACATGGCGGATCGTGATACTGAAATGAAATGTTGACCAAGTCTGATTTAAATTGTTCGAGGCTGGTGTTGGAAGTGGCTACTAAATCACTTGTCTGGCTGTTGAGGTATTCAAATTGTGTTTCGACTTTTAGTCGGTGATCGTTACTTCGTGAACGGCAAAACCTAAAGCCCATTAAAAGCGTCTACATTTATAAGGTGTCTAGTCGCACACTGGGCAGGTTGTGTACGTCTCTTTCCGGATTTGAAGGAAGTGTGTCCAGACATTCCTTCACGGTCCATGTTATCAGCAGGATTAATCTCTTCTGCGATGTTTGCTTGTAGGTCAGGTTGCGCACATACTCGAGACAAAGGACTCGTTCATCATCGTTGTGGGCGTCCAGGGAGGATTTCCCCTGTGCCATATGCCGTTCAGTCCAGATAGCTTCGGTTAAGCTGATTCTATAGTGTTTAGTGTATGATACTTCAAGCTGCTTGTTGTAGGGCGAATGCAGGGCCTTCGCAATACTTTCGAGAATGCTTTCGGCTGGTCGCTCGTTTCAACGCAGTGACAATGAAATTCGATAAAGGCTTCCGTTTCTGCAACGCTAACGTTTAACTTATTAAACTGCTTGCGTGCTTTGCAAAGTTTAATATCGTTAGTATACCCATTTTATTGTACAACAGAAGAAGAAACTCAAGCGATACGCTTAAAGCGAACGATTTCTTTCGATATATTCATCATCATGCTTGTTACAGAAATCTACATTCAGAAGAGTAGTTCATTCGGGATACAGTGGGTAACTATGCCAAACCTCACAACCTAGCGACAACCGTTGAATGGGGCCTAACACTCACAGCTCAGCGGACGATGCATGGAATGAATTAAAAGGTAAATTCAGCTGGGTCATACAAGCGGCCACAGATGTTGCAGCATTATGAGTATCAAACACACACACACACACACACACTATACACGTTGGCTAGAGGTGGGAAACACCTCAGCTACTGTGCCGCAATACCTAAAAGAAAAAGGGAACAAAGCGCAACAGGTGCAAGCCAGCTGAGCTACCGGTGACGGATGGGCATCGTTCCGGAAAGCTATTTACCGGCTACTACGTATCAGAAAAAAATATTTAATATGCGAAAGTATAAAATGCCAAATAATGAGATCGTGGTTGGAGGGGAGGCTAAGAGGAATGGGGTAGGACAGAGAAACTCACAGCACGAACGCCACTGAGCTCGACTCCTTGCCATATCAACAAGTGTATTCAGCCAAACGTGTTCATCGTCTTTCGGATCCCAACCAGGGAGCCGAGACGCTCCAACTGAGGGCAGCTTCGAAGTGAGGGCCGTCCTTCCTCTCGACCAAGTCATCGCTTGGCAACCCCTCCTCTTCTTCCACCCACATCCCGGCGCTCAAACAACGCACGTCGCAGGAGTTAGTGGGTTGGCATGCGTAACACGTGGCCGAGCCATCGGACCTGGTACGTGAAATAGCGGTGCTGAGCTGTTCAGTTCCTTTTCCTGTGCCGTCAACAAGGCGTCGAACACGCTCGTTGCTCACGCGGTGTTGCCACCAGATGTGAGACAAACTGCGAAGGCACCGGTGGTCGAACGTAACTGGCCTCTTTATGTCCGCTGATCTAAGGGGCCAGGTTCACAACCGTACAGTAAGGTCGAACGTACCGCTGCATTGTACACTCTATCCTTCAGGGCGAGGATGCTGTCTCGTCGGCGCCATAAATGGCGATGCCTAGCAAAAGTGTCTCGAGCTTTTGCTATATGGTTCGTGATCTCATCTTCAATCCCACGGGCGCTGATACAACTTTCCAGATAGTTGCATTTCTGAACGACTTCTAGCTGATGCCCAACAAGCGTCAGCGAAGGAGGCGATCCAGGCCAATATTGGAGGAACGCTTTGCCCTCCGATGGTGAAAAGCAAAGCCCGAAGCGCCTGACAGCCAGTGCTAATCTGTGCAGTGCCGCTTGGCACGTCCGGGAGCTGTCACAGATTAGGGCAATATCGTCAGCATACTCCAAGTCAAGAAGTCGTTCTCCCGGGGGCAAATCCACATCTTCTAAGTCGTGTCCTGTGAACGCAATTTCCATGATTTCGTCAATAGCGAAGTTGAAGAGGAAAGGTGACAGGGGGCATCCTTGTCTCACACCGCTGGAGATATGAAAGGGCGACGACAGCTGGTCGTAAGCTGTCACTCTGCCTGAGCTACGAGCGTATAATGCTCGGATAATATTTACCTATTTCTCAGGTAAACCTTTCTGAGTAGACAGTCTCAAAGTGCACGTCTATCCACCGAATCACATGCACCTTTGATATCGTGGAACGACAACTGTGGGCCGCCAATATGTGTGACGGTGCTCTAACAACTGACGCAAAGTCAAGATGTGGTCAATGCAGCCACGACCTCGACGAAACCCGGCTTACTATTCACAAACATGACTTTCACAAGTGGCAGTCAGTCTGTAAAGGATGACAGAGGCAAGCAATTTGGAGGCAATGGAGATCAGATTGATTCTTCTATGGTTGCTGCATTCCGATCTTAAGCCTCCCTTGAACATTGGGACTATGACGGAGTGGCTCCAGTCGGTTGGGACATTCTCTTGCTCCCACAGTTTCGCTAGTAACTTGTATAAATCATCCACCAGAGCAGGTCCCTCGAATTTGAAGAGGGTTGGATGTAGATCATCTGGTCTCGCGGCTTTATTTAACTGCAACAGTGTGATCTCACGTTCGACTGCTGAGCGAGAGGGTGCATCCAAAGGGACAGCCCATGGACCGTGGCGGTCAGTGGCCGGCAAGAAATCTAACAATTCTGACCGATTAGATTGCCTTTCAAAAAGCTCAGCCCAACGCTCCAAGCGTTTTGACAAGTTGTGGATAGGCTGTCCACTCTCGTCAAGCATAGTTTCACTAACACCAGGTCTTCTGCTGCCCGATTCCCGTATCAGCCGGAATAACTTGCGATGGTTACTAAGGGCAGCGGCCATTTCCATCTCTGATTCACCATGGAGCCACCGGGATTCGCGGTCTCTCTTCAGGCTAGCACGGAGTTTTGCCCGGAGCTCTTTGCGAGTTTCATTGTGTTCGTTTCCAGCCGGAATATGCCGGCGAGCATCGATAAGTTCCAGAGACTGCGAAGAGACCCAATGTCCATGTTGGCGATTAGGCTTACCACATGATGGTTTTCCTGCTGCTAGTAAGGACTGGTGAATATGAGACCAGAGAGCTCCAACTGCATCCAGTGAGCGATTACTCAACTCGCATGACAACGTACTTTGATAGGCATTTAGAACAGCTGGCTTCGCCAGTTGACTGGTGTCAATGCGCTCACAACGTCGTCGTGGGCGTCCGCCAAAACGTATCCGCTGGTCAGCATATCCAAGTGCATGATCGGTGTCCACACCTGTGCTCCAAATCGAGCGACAGTTCTGGATGCAGCCTCTCCATCGGTAACTTATCGCAATGTGATCCACTTGCGTCCAAAGCTGGTTCGAGGCTGGTGGGTGCCAAGTTACCCTCCGGCGGGTGCTGTATCGGGAATTGGTGCTCGCAAGAAATAAACGAGTATCTTCACACAAATGAAGTAACAGCTCACCGTTATTACTACGGGAACATACACCATGTTGGCCCCCCAGATGCAGTTCATCAGCGGATAATTTTCCAACTTGAGCGTTCCGATCCCCAGCCAGCACAACAGTGTCCGAGCTTCTTCTGTGACAAAGGAGCTGGTTCAGTTGGATAATGAACAATGATTTACAATGAACAATGCTTTAGCACGGGAGAAAAGCAAGTGTTTGACACGTTCCGTAGGATAGTTGGGGTGAATATGATGAAATCAAAGTATATCTGAGTCACCTACCGAACGTCTACCTAGATGAATACTTCGATAAATTGCATCAGTGTAAAATTTAAAATAAAATCGAGTGTGGACGTTCAGAAAGACACTGGGGTGCAGTGATCGTTGATATAAGGCGTGAGGAAAGTAAAATATGGTCGCTCACTTAGGTCCATTTGATACATAAATCCTGTTGAAAAGCATGCTTGGCATAATCCACAATAGAGAAGTTTAAGTAACAAAATGCTGGGAGCTAAGACCAACATCTAATCTTTTTTTGAAAACGTCCAAGGTAGGAGAGGATACAACTGAGTCTGGGAGTGCGTTCCAGGGTTGGCAAACGCGAAGTGAAAAGTAGTTACGTCGACACTCTAGACGGCCATATTGTTCCTTTAACTTTAAGCAGTTACCCCTGAGCTGCGTGTTGTGGCTAAGTTTCAGCAAATGGCGGCATACGTGGTTGGGGTCACTCAGTATCTGATAAGCTAATATGAGATCGCCGCGCAGCCTTCGATAACGTCAGCTGAAAATTCCCAGCAATTTTAGCATTCGGTGGTAAGAATGATAGCGCAGGCCCTTTACATTCTTTGTTGCTCTTCGTTGAGCTGCCTCTAACGTCTCTAGGTCGCGCTTCAACCAAGGTTGCCAAGCTTGAGTAGCGTACTCAACATGCGGGCGCACGTAGGAATTGTGCATCATTCGGAAGATTGACAGGTCAAGTCTCCCGAATGCCCTTCGCAGCATGCCGGCATGCTGGTGGCCTCTTTTCGCAGCTACCTCAGCCTGTTTTGAACAGTTGAGGTCGCTCTGTACGAGCACATCAAGGTCACGTTTCTGGGAGCTGGTCTGCAATCCGTTTGTCCCAAGTAAATAGGTGTAGTTATGTCTATGGCGTAATTGTACAACGCGACATTTGTCTACGTTGAATGGTAGAGCGTTTTGAACTGACCAGTTCGACACTGTGTTAAGATCGCACTGGAGCCGTTCATGATCGTCCGGTCCTCTGATCCTTCGCCATATCTTGATATCATCAGCGAAAAATAGGAAATCGGAAGTAATTGATCACACCAAATGGTTAATGAACACCAAGAATAGACGAGGTCCAAGAACCGAGCGCTGTGGTACTCCACACGTCACATCGATTGCATCAGACAATGATTCTCGGACTGTCACCGCTAGCTGTCGTTCGTGTAGAAAATTGCTGCTCCAACTCAGGATTGGGTCGCCAATGCCGTAGTTCCGAAGCTTCTGAAGGAGAATGCCATGGTTTAAGCGATCAAACGCTTTTGAAAAGTCCAGGTAGATGACATCGACTCCTACTCCATCATCAACAGCTTCAGTCCAGCTTTTATGTGCAATTATTAGGTTAGTATTACACGAATGCTTTTGACGAAAGCCATGTTGCTCTGAGGCTATTAAGTTGTGGCTTTCCAGATACTGCATCATCGGATCTGCGATGATTGATTCCATCAGTTTGAATAGTACAGGAAGTAGTGTTATTGGACGATAGTTGGCAGGATCAGTGCGGCTACCTCCTTTATAGATAGGTGTGATGACCCCTCGCTTCCATACTGATGGAATATGGTTCTCTTCTAGACATCGCTGATAGAAAACAGCCAGTGGTTCTGCTAGACAACCAGCTACCACCTGCAGAGCCTTTGGTCGGATGTTGTCGGCTCCGGAAGAACTGTGGATGCGCAAGGATAACATCTTCTTCAACACAGCTTCAGTAGTGAAGGTGATGTTGTCTAAACCCGACGGTGGAAAGTTTGGGAGTAATGAAGCCGTAGGAGATCAGCTGCTTCCAGTGCTGATCGCATGCACCCATCAGCCGTGACGAGTGCTGGAACCCCCTGCTTCACCTTTCGAATGCCGTTAATGTGCCTGTACAGGAGTCTGCGGTTCTTGCAGAATCGCTTCATTAACTCTTGCTGATGAGTGAACTTGTATTCGAGGATCAGTTTCACACAGAACTTACGAAGTGTCACATATGCAGTCCAGGTTTCGGCACTCGAGCAGTCCTGGTTATCTCGCCATGCCAAATCCCTCCGGGACATGCATTTACGTGTTCTGCTCCTCCGAAATGACTTATGTTTGCTTTTGGCTTGGAAGGACTTCTGTTCCCATGCGTGCGCAACCAGTGTGACAAACGTCCTTGTAAAGGTTTCCCAGGCAACAGCTGGGGGCGTTCGATTAAGAAAGTCCAAGATGTATCCTTAACAAGCATAGATAACACATTGTAGTGTGTGACAGTATGCACTTTATCATCCTCCTTTTCACGGTACTCCGCATAACATATATAGTCAAAGAGTAGAGTAGCACGATCACTACGACCCAGTGGGGCACTTGTAACTATCCCCTCAACCATGAGTTCTTCGTTAGTTAGCACAAGTTCCAGTATCCACGGCCTGTTAGCAGTTCAAAATCTGGTAGGAGTCGTTACGTGGTTGTACAGAGGGTGGCTAGCAATTAGCTCTTGCAAGCAGGCTTTAAACTGCGCACCTTTGGTTGCCGGCGTTTCTATGTCGTGCACAGTAAAGTCTCCAGCGATAAGAATGTGGGTGTAGGAATTGTTCAAAGCAAATTGCAAAACGTGGTTCAGTTTGGAGTCCATTTCCGACGTTGAATTTGGTTGGCGATTAATCACGGCTAGTAGACATATGCCCTTGTTTCGCAACCATAGGCGACACCAAAGTGAATCAGGAGCTCGGATTTCCGGGTGATCGACAACTTCACATCGGAGGTTTGTATTATAGTAAAGAATCACACCGCCACCCCTTCCGGTTCTGTCGGTCCGAAGCAGTGACCTACCGGATAAGTTGATCTCAGAATCGTTTATCTCAGGGTTTAACCATGTCTCTGTAATCATGACGAGGTCCCGCGGTTTTGAGGCATGGGTTTCTCTAAGTTCGACCAATTTGCTTAGAAGGCCTTGGGAGTTTGTGTACATGCAAGATAGGGCTTTTGTTGTTAGAAGTGCGTTGACGGATGTCAACTTTGTGTTAGTTTTTAAGCCGGCCGTTAGGTGGCCGGCCATTAATCGTTTTCTTGTTTATGTATTTCAGTCATGTTGCATGGCATTGTTGAGCGTTCCTGAACAGACGTTTCACTCGCGCTGTGCTCGGTTCTCATGTGTGCCGTGGTCGCTGTTGTGTCGCTCTCTCCGCAGGACCGTCAAAATAAAGAATTTGTTGCGTTTGCAAGTTCAACTGAATTACTCCTGACTTTTGGCCGTTCGCCTGCTGCCTTTAGCCGGATCTTTGTTCCCAACCTAGTTCGAAATTTTAACAGGTTATCCACCAGAACTTGCATCATTACCTCAGAGTGTAATTTTACTTGCATTAGCAGTCCTTTTAGTTAGGTTATGACGGAACTCTTGTCAGGGATTTAGCAATAACATTGTCAACAGAGAGTGCTTCGCGGATGTAGCACCACTGCTCTCGGTCGTGTGTTTGCGCATCGTGATCAGAAGAATGCAGGAGCTCGGGAACACCATGAAGAAATATTGTTTTCTTGCTATCCCTATTAGCAATGCCGCGTTGCTCAACAGCTTCTTTTGGGCGATCTTTCCAAGGTAGTTCAGGTATTATGCGCACTCCGCTCGGTGAGTTGCGAAGACGAACTGCTGAGAGCAGGACAGCCTCTGTCTCATCTGCTGAGTTTATTGTTACTCGAAGAATTCGAGGTTCACCAGTGTGCACTGAGTTCGCGTGACGCGCTACGCGATGCGGCATTGCAGGCTCAACCCGAATACCAATCGCCTCGCAGATGGCGCTCCACTGGTTGCGATCGTCTTGCAAAGCCTTTTATTGTGCCCGATTTGGATTCGGGAACATTGGCGCACACGAGAGTTAACGCAGCGTGGTTTTGTCTATCGAGTGTTGGCTTTATACTTTTTGCCGGCAATTTGGGTTGTTTAGAGGGCACCACTGGATTTGACGGTGAAAGCTGATTTGCGCCATGCGTGCTCGGTACTGAAGATGGACCTATGTGTGTCCCTCCCGGTGTGTTTGTCGAGGCAATCGATGTGTACGTTACCTACTTGTTATCTGCACCGGATTTCCTTCGGCTCTGAGCTGTCGGTGTCATGGCTGAATCTCCAAGTGAAGCGTCTATGGTTGGAGAAGTGGAAGCAGGCATGTTTGAGGCTTGCCCACTTATGGAGTGAGGTGACCCAGTGGATTTAGTGTCACAGACGCTGCAGTGCAGTTGGAGCGTCTAGCTCTCTTCTTCGGCTTAGGTTCAGAGCTTACTTTGGCCGGGTGAGGTATTATCGTGGCCATATTGACCTCCGTGCGATCGATCTTAGTATTTACAAAATGCGCGATTATCTCAGTCATCCTATCGTATTTTTTCATGAGCAAAGATAAACAGTTGACAACTGGAATGACTTGACATGTTGGGCAAAACCAAATTGTGTCAGCAACTTGGTTTGTCTGTCACACTTATTGGGCGGATTTGCCTGCACATTGCGGACAGTACGCTCTAATGCAGCTAGAACAGGTAATACTGATCTTAAGCAGTTTACTGCAGTTGTCTGCGCAACAAAGACGACGTTGAACCATTAGAATGTTAGTCGTCCTCTTATTGTTTACAGCAAGGCTTATCTAAGCGCTCACCTTGATGAGTGTACTTTGCGCTAGGGGTGACGCAGGAACAGGTCAGAACACGCACACGAATTGAGAGTTGTTCAACCGCACCAAGGTCGGGCAGAGAGGCAGATGGAGGTCGTAACGCGCAGACTGTCGGATTCAGCGATCAATGGACTCGCAATGGTACACACACACTCACACAAAGCGGCAGCGTGTGTTACTTGGCCTGCCTTAAGCGAGGATACAGGTGGAGCGCTGATAAGCGTTCCCAGATCTAATTGGAGGGTCAAGTTTGGATTACACGTTGTGTGATTGGATTGCGACACGCAACCTCAATGTAATGGACTGTGATTCACATTGACCCTCCAATTAGTCATCTACCGTTGTGACAAATAGCATTGCCCATCGTGACCCGGTAGCCAAAGGGGTAGTAGTGTTGGCTGCTATTCCAATGGTCGTGGGTTCAAATCCTGCTGTCTCCACCTGATGAGATGAAATTACATCGAAACGCGTCGTGGCTGTGCAGTCTTTTCGGGTGGGCAATACCCAATTTTCATCTACGTCCCTAGGTCTGTTCAATTGATGAGCGAAGCAAAAAGGCTGTAATTTGGTTATGCTGCAACTTACAGGGATGGCTGCCGCATAGTTAGGGAGTCCACAACTTCTTCTTCCGCATGAGACCAAAATCTTTTCCGAAAGACCGGTTTGATGTAGTTACACAAGTGGAATTCGGCAAAGAATATGCCGAAAACTGGGAATTGGAGCAAGAGTATAATCCACACATGTTAGATCTAGGAGTTGGGAAGCACTGAGTAGAGCTCGTCGAACTGGTTCGAACGAGAGCATGCACAATATTGTGTGGGGAGAATTGGAGTGGCCACAGAGGGCAAAGCGAGAGCCGAGTTAAAGTGCGGCCGCACGGGCACTTGTCACAGTTAGCGGTAGAAGTCGTCTTTTACCGAATCATCGCTAGAGTTCGTGGGTGCATAGGCAGAGATAACGAATGAACACCTGTTAGTCCCGGGGATTAAAGTGAAGCTGGATGAGTATCACGTCTGACCAATACGTGGATCCGAAGCAGAACACGTAAATGGATCAACAGAAGGGATGAGATTTGGAAGCAACATCCGCTAAGCCCATGTGCTACCTCATGCCGCAAGTACAAAAGAATCAGCAACTACTGCAAGATACTTACTAGGGCAGACAAGTACGAATGGCAGGAGACCATGGTACTCAAGTTTGCAAGTAACAACAAACTGCTATACAGGTATGTGAACGATAAAAGAAAGTTAACGATGAAATACCATCACTCAAGACGGCCAGTACCCTAACGAATACTGATGTAGATACCGCGAATGCTCTACTCCTGCAGTTTGGCTCGGTGGCTACAAATACCATGGAATTTTTGCTCTATCAACTCCTAACAAATGCTGTTGGCTTGTCTAGTGTCACCTTTACGCCAGACGCAGTCGTGCGCAAATTAAATCTCTCCGGGAAAAAGTGCTTCGGGAATCGACTTGATGTGCACAAAGGTACTTAAAACTAACCACCGCCATAGCAGTAGATTTTGTAGCGTTTTCCAGGGTCCGTTTGACTCCCATACACTCATATCTGAGTAGAAATGGGGAATCGGCACTCCGATACACAAAGGAGGTAAGACGTTAGATCCTGCCAATTGCCGACCCATTACTGTCCTACCTGTTTTCTCAAAAGTGATAGAATTGGTAGTTGCAAATGAACTGACGCGATATTTTGAAACTTCGCAAATAATTTCCAACGTCCAATACGGTTTCAGACGCAGACGATCTTGCCTCACCAACCCATTCTTTTCCCGGGATTCATGGACCCAGATTCACCTGCTCTATCTAGTGCATTTCATCTTTCGGATCTAGCTTGTGTGGATCGTCTTTTGGCTCTACATTGCGGTTTTTGCACCATTCCCGCAAAGGCATAAACGAGCCATTTTCCGAATCACGAACCACACAGAAATATTTGTGTTCTTAAACGAAAGCCAACTACACGTTTCATCTGACGAATCAGCAACTACAGCTGTGGACCCTTCATCAAAATAGCTATTGTACTCGTTGTGTCCGTATTGCTTAGTCGCTGTGTTTGCGGCGTGAACGATCTAGCCGCTTAAACCTGCCCCGCATGGGCCAGATGCACAGAAGGTGACGAACTTGAACATGCAAACAATTTAGCGCACACGCGACCGGCAGGAAACCATAAGCGCTGGGGCCTCTCTGGGAATACCATCGACGGACGCAATGGATTGTGGCAACCAATCAAAAGCCCATGTTACCTCATCCAGATCGACAGTAGTTTCTGGCCTTCCTTCATGCCATAAAAATGTACGGATCGAAATCCAGTGTAGCAGTTGTCAAAGCAAGTTCAATCGCAAATGTTCGAAGCTCACAGTGAAACAGTTGAAGGTACACGATAGTAAACTAATTTCACTGTGGTTCAGTTCAATATGTATAGTCATTCCATTGGTAAAGATTGTACATGAACTATCGCAGAAGTACGAAAGACTAATGGCAATGTCTGAACAAATGAGGAGCACCAAATGCGATTAATTTGTAGAAAGCGTGACAGAGAGTAAACCCCAGTCATTCCCATCAGGTTCCGCATTCAAACTGAGGAAGAAGACTAGGCAGCGCGCTAAAATGCCTCATCTGTGGCATTAAACTCCAATACCACCAGTTGCTCAAATATGCCTGAAATAACCACCGCCAGTCCGATTGCAATGAGCACAGTCAGGGCCTCGTCCACCCTCCAAACGGTTCCGAAAATTCAGAAGGATTTCGACACCAGCAGTAGTTGGAACTTGGTTGCTGCCAAAGGTGACCAGAAAACTAGATTTTCGGTCACTGGCGCTTGACGCATAGTAAATGAAGAAGACGAAGCTGTACCCAAACAGCCTCCATCGAGTGTATACAGATTAGCTGATCGCTTGAGCACAACCAGAGTTGCACGAAGTATACCGGCGGTACACTGCACCAACGGTCCAGAATCAATGTCAAATTGCTTAAAAGGAAAACAACTCCATGACGTGAACCAGTGGAACGCCATATGTGACACCATACGTGTTGTATCTAAGCCCGTACATTTGACACGCGTTACCCGTCACCCAAACTCACAGTACTGGGGTGAAACCAGACTTCTCCGAGTTGTGCCGACTTCTGCCTATGAAGCAGAAGCTGTCCTATTATCGACAGTTCGCCTTCAGAGTGGGTCATGTTCCATCCGCCTATTCCACGATATTCCGTGGAGCGAGCGCAGACAGGCGAATCACTACTTGGACGAAAACTGGAAGGAATTCGTAGCCAGGAACATCCTTGTACGCGGTGTTCCCGAAGCTGGAAGTCATGATGAGCGCGAAGCTGCCATTCACGAGCAACAACAATGTCGGTACATTCGTGAGACCCTTTCTCTGAAAAACTTCATAGCGCAATCTATCTCCAGCCTGAGCCGATCGCCAAACTACAAGGGATGTGACCCGAGGATTGTGAAACTCGTCCTTCAATCTAGACAAATGTCAGCAATGGTAGTGGTGGGATGGTATGCGGGCCGCAGCAGCCTTCCTTTCTAGGTCCGGATCAAAGCAGCATTTGCTAAGCAAACACACGAGAGCGTCCACATATTCCGACTCTTTTACCGACAAGAGTTCGGATAACTTCATTCAACTAACCAACGAAACTGGCAAACACACCCCATACATTACAAACCTACAAGAGAAGCAGTGAGGTAATAGTAAGATCCATAAGTCGGACACAGGTGAGTTAGCCATCCCACCAACAAAACATTTGATTAGTTGCCGATCTTTCACAGGTCGGCACATCATTTTAGCCAAAACACACATGCCACGATTCTTTGCTAAGAACAGAGAAACTTTCCTGCATGCGCACCAATGCACAACGTCTCCTGAACAAGATTGTCGAACTGCGGCTACGTCAAGCGTCACATGCCTGAGACCTCATACTCGTTATGGAAACCTGGTTACACCCAGAAATTACCGATGCCGAAGTCGTGATGAACGGTATATCCCTTCTCCGACACGATTGACCTAACAAACGTGGGGGGGGGGGATGTTATACTACCGCAACGACTTGCAGTGCGAACCAGTAGTCGATCCGGAAATGCTGATCATAGACTCAATCTGGTGCAGTCCGCAACTGAGACGCAAGACACTTGCCATTCTGCCGTTGTTTATCGTCCCCCAATGTCCACCCCAGAGTTGGAGTCCCGCCTGGCATTATCCTTGGGAAGGGTCCTACGAGGACGATACAGTCATGTTCTCATCTCAGGTGACTTCAATCGTCATGATTTGGAAGTTCCGGCACCCCTAACGAGCAGTTTAAGGACGATTTGCAAGAGTATATTGCAAGTACTCCGCTCTTCAGCCATGTCAGTTCACCTACCCGATTCAGAGCCGGAAATAAACCATCTGTGCTTGATTTAGTGCTCACGAACGAAGAGCTCATGATTGAGAAACCAAGGCTGGAGAGCGCTCTGTGGCGGAGCAACAACGTAACCATAAGTTACGAGTTCCTGTGTTATGCGGCGTATCCACAAGAACATACTAACTTGTTTCGAACGATCACACACTACGACATACTGGCAGAACTTGTGGGAGATGCCAACTAGGAGTTTCCGGACGCCTGTTCCATTGCTTGGATGGAGTTTACTCGCAAGTTCGGTGACCTGATTAAATCTGCATCGGTCAACAAGCCCCTTCGTTCAGCTAGGGCACAGGCATTCATTCGGAGCAGAACCCGAAAACACCTGACAGTGAGAGACGCTGCGTGACATGTGTATGGAGCAAACCCTAGCCCTGACAACTGGAGTAACTATGTTGTGCATCGTAATCACTGTACCACACTTGTGCGCGAGGACAAATCAGTAGACCAGCAGAGTCTAACGGAAAAGTTTTGTGTTAACAAAACTTTTCTGTAAAGACATGTGAACGGCACCCGGAATATGAAACTTTGTGTTCCCCCACTAATATCAGCGGATGGATGTGCCCAACCCTCCGAGGCTACGATATGCCCCAATTTTCAGACGTGTTTCCAGTATTTGTAACATACCTGTCCCACTTCGGTGGCGGTCCCAGTGACCGTATTGACAGACGCTGACTTCAAAGTCAACGGAGGCACCGATGGAGATTGCGAGTTGCAATCCAAGACACACGGCGGGTGCTCCAAAACCCGAAATCTACTTCTAAGCGCTGTGTCCAACACTGTTCGCAGAGCTCAATGGCCAAATGATCATGGCGGTAGCTGCGAAGCACTATGCGCGGATTTCCACTCCCAGCTCGGCTATCTCTACCTGATGAGTCTAAACAAAGATGGAACCGTTGGTCGTGGAGTGTAGGAATGGGCGAGAGCCACACCGAAACCCTCTACTTTGGTGACGGTCCCAATGACCGTATTGGCAGCGGTTAACTTCAAAGTTAACCGAGGCCAAGATTGAGGTTGCGAGTCGCAATCCAAGACACACGGCGGGTGCTCCAAAACCCGAAAATATACCTGTACCATTCTCCCAGTTGCCAGTTTTACATACGTCACGTTTAGTTCAGAGACCATTTTGCGCAAGCTGCTATCTTTGTGCACCCCTGTTTCCCCTGGAGTTGGCAACATTCCCCCGAAAGCGCTGCAGGTGGCAGCTACGAGGACTGTTGAACCACTAACTAGGTTTTTCCAAATTTGCCTGGATGAGCAGTAAGTCCCTAGCATGTAGAAGCAAGGCATCTTTATCCCGATTTTCAAAAGTGCTAATCGTTCAGAGCCAGCCAACTCTCGCCCAGTGATTCTGCTCTTGGTGCTCTCTAAGGTGATGGAATCTATCATAGCTGAGGCTGTAATGGGCTACTTCGAAAGGTCTGACAGTATACCACCGGAGCAACATTGGATTCCGTCAGCATCGGTCATGTACTACCAACCTACTGCTTGCCCGTGGCAGCTGGGCCGAGATTACCGACAGTGGGACCGACATTGAGGTCATCTACCTAGACTTTTCAAAGTATTCGACCGCATAGATCACCGCATCTTCCTCCAAAAGCTGCAAGCAAACGGAGTTGGGAACCCTGTCCTTGAAAGGATCTGAAACTTCCGCTTTCAGCGGTGCCTTCAGGTTCGAGTTCGAGGTACATTTTCTAATCCAATTGGGGTGGATTGTGGTGTTCCACAAAGTGCTGTGTCGGGGCCGGGGTTATTCTTGTTCTTCATTAACGACCTCGCGAATGTCATCAAGTCGAAGTTCCTGCTTTTTGCTGATGATATCAAGATATGGAGTGCACTCGACTGTCACGAAGATCGCGATATGTTGCAACAAGACTTAGACTGCGTTTTTAAATGGTCAAAGGTAAATCTATTTCCGTTTAACACGAACAGGTGCAAAACGTGCATGTCCGCCACAAGCCCACGTACACATATAAGCTTGGAGACGACATTCTGAAAATCGCCTCACAAGAGCGAGACCTTGGGATGATGATGCAAGATGATCTCGGCTGTTCGGCACAGTCCCTGAAGGCGTCTAAAACCGCGAACAATGTTGGTCTGTTACGGAGGGTGTTCAAGTAGTTCGATCCCTCCATCTTCCTCAAAATGCTCAATGAGTATGTGAGGCCCCATGTAGAGTACGCGATCCAGGCTTGGTTAAAAGGCGACCTGGTTACACTGGAGATCGCACAGCGACGGGCAACGAAAAATGTGAAGGGGTTGTCCCACCTGTAATACCATAGGCGACTGAAAGCACTGGGAGTGTACAGTGCTAGGCATCGCCGTCTACGGCGTGACCTCATCCTGGCGTTCCAGGTTTTGAAAAATCCCGGTCACACTTGCCGCCGCCTTCTGAAAGTTAGCTGCGACACAAAATTTAGGGGGTCGTAAATTGAAACTTGTCATCCAACACAGTCGGCTTGAGTGCTGCCGGAATTATTTTTCCCTTCGAGTTTGTCAACCGTGGAACGCTCTTTCGACTTTTTTCCTTTCAGTGCCCACGCTATCCATCTTAAAAAATGACTGGATGATGCTTTGCATCATTTAGACTACTTGATCTTATTTCTATTCACTGAGTGACGACAAGACGCAGGCAAACATTGTGCTCACCAACCCCACGACATCGGGGTAGACGGATATACCTATGTGTTAATGTGCATAATATGGTGTCCACAGATATGTTATTCACTTTCGTGTAACTTGATTGAACTAACGTTCTTCCCACAAACCGTCCCACGGGATTTGTCAAGTTTTGGCTATTTTTATTCCTATTATACCATTGTTCCATTGGTCGACGCAACTGATGAAGAAGTCCCCAGTAGATGTGGTTTACTTAGATTTTTCTAAGTTACTCGACAGGGTCAATCCCTCGGTTCTCCTGTAAATGTTTGCTGCGTACCGTAGCACCGGTTCTCTGCTCACCTGGTTGGATGGTTACTTACAATACAGAACCATCAAGGTGAGAATAGCCAACACTCAATCAAAAACCTGTGTGTATCCAGTGGGGTAACGCAAGTATGCGTCCTCGGCCCGCTATTGTTTTTACTTTGTTTTCACTTTACATAAATGACTACCCAAAAAACATGTTATTGCCGATGCAGATATTTGAAGATGATGCTAATATATGGAGAGCAATTCCTTCAGCACCCGACCGTGTCTATCTCCAGAACCATCTGGATCGGATTGACAATTGGGCAGAAACGAAGCAGCTCCCAGTGAACTCCTCAAAGTGTCACCTGCTGACGGTGCGTAGCAGTTCATCAACACATATCTTCTGGGACAGCACATTTTGCATCAGATGGCTAGTGAACGAGACCTAGGTATCATCGTCCAGGAAGGTCTTGGCAATCCGCTCCAATGCTCGAAAGGAGCGAATGTGGTGAACTTGAACTCGGGCCTTTTGAGGGGAGATTTCGGCACTTTTGAGCGACGCCTAGTACCGCTGTTTATCAACACATATCTTTGTCCCCATGTGGAAAATGCTTTTCAGGCCTGTCATCCATGGTTAAAACGATATATTCGTCTCTTGGAGAAACCCCTGAAGAGCTACCAAGGCGACACGTTAACTATCCGGTCTCAATTACGAACTGCGTCTTCGTTTACTTGGTGTGTTCTCCTCAAAATATCCAAGGCTTCGTGGGGCTCTCCTCTTCACATATCGGATACCAACTGAAAGCGAGCACCCATGTGCATCACTGTTGACCCTAGCATCTTACAAACAATGTCGAGGCCAGCAACTGAAACTAGTGATGTAACACTCGATTGGATTGTAGAAAGTATTTTTGCCCTCTTATAATCTGTTCTCACTGAAATACCCTACCGACACATATAGTGAACGCACTAGACATCGTGACACTCGAGAGACTTCTAGACTTTCCTCTTACTGCTAAACACTGCACAACAGTGTGATAAAACGTGATGTCTTTACTACTGACGATTTACCTACGTTGGAATATCTTTTGCTTTTACTTTGTTTGCCCATTTCCCATCCTGCGGGTCTTGTGCATTTATACTTTCTATACCATCATATACTATTGAACTATTGAACTTTTGTTCTCGATTCTTAATATATGAATATCAGTGCCTCTATGTCTACCTATTTATTACCCTGCGCCTCGATTACATTGCCTTCAGGAGACAGTTGGTCGTTGCTGTTGGGGAGGGGGTGCACTGTCTTCGTGACGGTGTTACGCTCGAACTGTGGTTCCTTTCACATGGTTTGCGTGTGAAGCGGCTGCGGCATAACCATCGCCTTGTGTGTTTGACTGAGAGGGAGTGTGGGCGGGCGGGCTTCGTTGATGTAAAGTGCCTCCCATCCACATACCTGCCGGTCTTATTCCTTCGGGTTTACACCGGATATGGGGTGTGTGGATAGAGCTGTTGGTGGTGCAACCTAAGCCAATCACGGTCACTCTGTAGGCGCAACCGTCCTGTGGTTGTCCCTGTGGAGGCCGCAGTGACAGACAAATACGGAATCGCATGCAGCCAAGCATGTTTATCAGGGTTGACGGTGAATTAGTAGGTCCACAATGCCAAGATAACTTACAGAAAGAAATAACATGTTTAGTGTCCCAGAGATCGAATTTGACCGTGCAAGGGTTATCCTCGGTATGCGGAAGCAGGAGTTGCGCACGACAACTAGTATTGGTGTTAACGATGGTACGAAAGCATTTAGAAGCGTCACCCGTATGAGTTGGATCGTTTAGCAGACTTTTACCACGGATGGAAATTGTGGGGCTTTCTGTGATCTTGTTTCATCAACTTCGCAATTTCATCTTTTTTATCATACTTACCTATCATCAGTGTAAATTTATGTCATCGGAAATGTTTTAGTTCGCTGAACCTTTGGTTACTAACTAGAATGAGGTCTTTTCTTTTCTAGTAGCGTCTACGAAGCTGGGCGCCTTTACGATCGGTTCTACTGAGGATGGAAATTGCTTTCGCTTTACAGGGAACACGCTGATACCTTACACGGAAGACAGCGTTTGGTCACTGTTCGATGTTTTGTAGAACTCATCAGCACCCACTAGTACATTAGGAAGAGAAGTCCCATTGTAGCGACTTCGGAAGTAGAATAGGAGTCAAGTAATCATCAGATGTACGCCGTCACGACGTTTTGCTGCCGCATGATCACCAATAATTGCGCTTGGGCTGCGTATACCGCGAGGAAACCTGCCACTGCGCGAATGCGAACCGGTAACCATATGACTGCAAGCCACTCAGACCACTCGGTCACCAGCTAACCCATCTCGGAACAGTAGAAAACGATTCCAACGTGGAGCATTGTATGGACTATATGGGATTTCAGGTTGTTGTGGTAGGTTCAGAGTATCGGCTTTGGGAGGAGAGTAAGTCGATCCTGAGATCGCTTCCAGAGAATTTGTCCTATGCAACGGCAGAAGCTGTGGATAAGCCTTGGATGAAGAACAAATCAAGTATTTGGTCTATACTGGGGAGGGAGAACGTACATGCTGCTTCCATCCAAGTACATCTAGAGGATATTAGGCGCGAATATATCTTAGGCGCAGTGTACGGTGTACATTTTGCGAAAGATGAAAACCGCGACTTCACCCATCAAACCAGCGTAAGGTCCTTCCCCCAGCAATAAAATGAGGCATAATTTCACCTGCTTTACTGCTTATTCGCCTGTTTCCCTACCATCATCAACAGCGTTTATAAATGTTTGGAAGACTGTATACCAAGTGGATTTGAAACAGAATTCCTTTATTATTCCAAATAAGCATATGTGAAGAGGAAGACTGTGGGTTGACACTACCGTTACGTCATACCCTTCGGCTGTGTGTATGAAATTAACAAAGGATGCTACACATGGTCACATGAAATCGTTTGGGGATGAATTGCTTTCCGAGTGGTGCGTCACACGCAGTCGATCGATGGCCATGGCGTCGAGGAGTTTGGGGCTGTGCGGCATTTGACTGGGCATGAATCCTTGGTTAGTTGCACGTAGGTGGCCGAAGAGCATGCACGAAATGACTGTCATCCCACAGTCTTCATCTTCCGATATTATTACAAAGCGGTTTTTTGTACGTTTGTATTTCGGCGTACTTACCTTAACTCTTGGTACTAATATTCTCTATTTCAGTCCTCAACATGTCACTGCCGGAAGTCCGATCCCATTTGTGGGTGAAAATGCGTAACATCCTACGGAGGTTGTATCACTACATCGATGATTACGATTATTTTTTCAAGGCGGACGATGATACGTATGCGGTTGTGGAAAACCTACGCGCGCTGCTGCGACACCACTCGCCAGACGACCCTTTCATGATGGGATACCGCTGGAACGTGAGTGCCCAGGACTTTAGTTGCACAACGCATGCCTCATGCATTTATCATGTTGTCACAACGTCACTCTTGTTTCTCCTTCACATAAAACATGTTTGGCCTACACACTTTGTGCTAGCAGTTTAAGTGAAGAAAATCCACACTTGCAACCGTGACCTCCAGTTGGTTGTCGCGAAACGAGAGTTGACTGCTTACTCACACGCCGTCTATGGAATGAAGAAATGTAGCATGAAAGTGTAGTCATTCGAGTGCTTCGCTACTGCTTCTCAAATTTTCCACCCTGGCTTTTGCCCAAGCGGTAGAGGAACCAAGCTATCATGTATAACGGTGAGGTGACTGATCATGATTTATGCCCTACCCCCCAGTCTTGAGTGTGAGCCTCCGGGATCAAAAGACAACTATCCCAGCAGAGGTAGTACATCTGCCGCATCCTCGTATAGCGCGAACTCAGCTGTACAGAGTCAGTTGGTCGATGGCACTTCTAAAATGTCTTTTCTGCTTGCGTTCTGTCAGTTGTGCTAGTCACGTCGTGGCCATGCAGCTGCTGGATATGTCCAGCAATTTGTTGCTTGTTTTGCTTTGCTAAGTTTTGCTTCATCCGCATCTGTAACCCCTCACTCTTCAGGCTAGGTACTCTTCTAACTATCAGCTTCCGTGTTGAGATGCGGCCAAAAACTAACTGCTCTATCTGCGTCATACGGGTCTTTCAAATTCACCCTCTGAACTAATAAATTCGCTTCTGGCCAAACTTTAATACAACTGCCTCAAAACTTGCGTTGCCATCATAGGACTAATAACGTACTCTTGCATACATTAATGTAGCAGAATGAGCTCCTCATCCGCTTTTCAGCTTCATTGCCACTGATATGAAAATGATGTCTGATGCCCGTTAGTGCGGCACTTAGGGCCCAGTGGCTTTGGTCAACGTTTAACACATTCACGGATCCAATCTATCATGATAGCTTACATGTCCTGGACAATGAGGTATAAACCGTCTCAAACGTTCTATCGTTACCGTCCAGAGAGGGGTGGTTACAACCGCGGCAACGAGGCACTTCGAAAAGCGATGTACAGTGGTTAATCTCGCGTCCGTTAACCCATGCTGCGTAAGCTATAGACGCGCGCTTGGCGGGGGTTTTCTGAATTTGCCTAAACCAGACCGAGACATGCCTCGAGACTGGCGTCCTGCCAATCATATTCCGATGTATGGTTGACCGGCAATAATACTTACGTCTTCGCTTGATCTCACCTTCCTGCCGTTAAAACAACACGACTCTAAGTTTTGCAATATATGACTTGTCATCGCCTTGCAATTACGTCGCTGATGCCGTCTCTGATGTGAATTGAGCTTTTGTAGTTTTATTTGTGTTTGTACAATTGCTGGTTGTCTGACCGATCGACGCATCACAAACTCCTGCTCTGTCCTTACGCCAACATATTATTCTTGCGAATTAGCTGAAATATGTGGGTACCTTGGTTTTCATAGTTTGGCCACATGTAGTTATATCTTGTGAGCTCCTTTTGTCCTATCATTTCTGTTGGAGCTAAGGTAATTCGTCTGCCACGTGGTTCTGTAATCACGTAATGTAACCACGTAATGTATCACGGAACTTGAACAGATTGGTTGGTGTCAGCACATTGCCATCCTAGTTCCCAGTTCTTACCAATGTTCCACGAAAGTTATTTTAACAACAACAAATCTTTCGGATCACGGTCGTGCAGTTATTTGCACATTCGTTATCTAGTAGCTTAAATAATTGAAGCCACCAATTGCTGTGCATAATTCGAAACACTGGTATGTTGGGTAGGCTGCTCATCCTCTTGCTTTTTCACCTAGCGTGAGTGCGGGACAACCATAAGAGTTATCCCAGCGAAAACCCAAGAGGACTGGAATAAATTCGACTTCAGTAGCGCGGAAGTGTTGGTATAGGTGAAGACTGCGTGATAAGACAATGCAAATGAGTACAATTCCACGCCTAAGTCGAGTTGCGCAATGGAACTGATGGGGTTCTTAAACCCTTGTATCCATATTAACCTCAACTACTCCCTGGATGTCATCATCTTTATCTCTGGAGGCGAAAGCATGAGCGGCATAAACTTGGAATATAAGTAACATAGAATAGATCGGACAAACTCATTTAAACCTAAGCGTCTCTTCAGTTTGATCCACAGAATGCGGACGACGAAGGTCGGTACTCAAGTTAAGTCACTGATTTCAGGTGGTTATTCACTAAACTTTTTCTTTTGCCGTTGTTTTGCCGCTATCGCATTACATTTTTGTCATGTTAATGGCATTTGTACTACGGCTGAAAAGTGACCCCTCAATGGCGCTTTCTTGACTTGACGTAGGTACCCCTGAGATGTGAATATGCAGCAGACTGATCAGTTGGCAGAGCATAGAGTTTGTCCTATGAGTGGCATCTGGAACCTGCAAATGATTACATTCGAGCTTTAATCAAAGCTGATAACTCCACTTGAGTGCGTCTTAGCCGCACTGTACGATGAAGAACTTAATTCATGGGTGCCCTGAGGCAAAGTGGCGCATTACGTCTTGCATGAGTCCACAGAGGCATAGAATGCATTCACAGAGTTGTTCCCACTTATGCCTACTCAGACAAACGAGGTGTGCATAGCTCCACTGCGCTTTTACTCACACCGACTGGTGGTCGCGGCAGATAGTGGGTAGATGACGCTGAGACACTCGACTAGTCAAGTCAACTCAAGGTAAGCTTTATACAGCCGTTTGAGAGCATGTTCAGCAAGTGCACATCAACTCGGGCGTATACGCATTCAGCGATGTGTAGCTGGTTGTCGTTTCAATGATTCCGCTGTTCTGGCAATGTATATGTGGGTATTTTGGACTCGTGTAAGCTCTCCACGAAAGTGCTGGTGTTGCACTCTGTTGCGGCTATACGGGTCGTTTGGAAGCACTATATATATATATATATATATATATATATATATATATATATATATATATATATATACGTGTGTGTGTGAACTGCCACGAGCATTCACGATTTGGGCTACAATGCAAGTCGAAGTACACCTCGGTCAATTCTGGCACTGGCACCTCAACTGCAGCGGATAAATGTTGATTGTTGCCTGCCCGTAGCACAACACTCTATGACTACCGGTGTCGCACTCATTTGCTCTCGCCAAGCAGAGTGAACAGGACTGCGATTGCAAATAAGTACGACACCCGTCGTGGAGTGCAACGCTGCCTGCACTTACTCCCGCTTCTGTACTACGTAGTGGCGTTGAGTTTAATGTGTCTTGCACTACTCGAAAATGTTTGGCGAAAATGTGTCTGGAGTTCTGTCGGTTTACTACAAGTCAAAGTCAGGTCAAAATAAGCTTTATGAATCCTTATGTATTAATTTCCAATATTTACAACACCACTGCAGACAAAATGGATGATAATATCAATGAGTATAATTGAGGAGAAAGGTGAAAAATATGCACAGCTGTCATTGCAGCAATCGCTCGTGCGTATGTTTATGAATTTCACTGAGTCAACATGCAAACGTGATAGATAAGACAAGCCTGGCAGTATTACGGTACGTTGAAATGAGGGAGAACAAAATTTCGAACGTGTAGAATAGTGCTTTTGAGAGATCACCGTGATGTAGATGAAAGCGATCAGTAAGTACCTCAGAAGAAAAATTAGATTGTGCACCGAGATTTCTAGAAATGATCAAAGCAACATAAAATCTCTAGACAAGCCGCCACATCCAGTAATGTGCTCTATAGATCGTACGAATAAGACGTAGTTTATCTGAAGCAGTCCAGGGAAAATGATAGGATAGCGCTGTAACCAACCAGGAATAATGCATGATGTCACAAACTTGAATATTAAAGGACGGGTTGTTGAATGCATCTGAAGTCTGAGGGCCTCAAAAAAGTATCATGACATTTTAGGAAGCTTTCCAGATGCGTGCAGCAAGAATACTTCTGGGACAAAATGACGCCGAGATACTTGACAGTGGATGATCTAGGCTTGGGATTTTCGTCCACAGTAAGCGCGGGGAAGATATATAGGAGAGACCAACTTACGAAACGAAGTAAAGAAAATAGTATGTCACTGCATGTAGAAGTCTTAAGTGCAAGAGATATGTATGATGACCAATTCACCAGATCTTTCAAGCCAAGTTGAGGTGATATGGAATCCTGGATAGTGGGGGCCAGACATCCCAGCACAACATCATCAGCATATCTGAATCCTAGAAAGGTAATTTGTATAGGGTTACGTTCAACATATAAGGAAAATAACAAAGGGGATAAGATCTTTCCCTGCAGAACAACACAGTCGGCACGGAGGACGGAGGATATCTTTCTGTTTGACTCGGTGAAGTGAGTACGATCCGCAAAGTAGTTATGCTACAGATTTGGCACACCGGGGTGAACGCTATTTTCGGATATCAAATTCAGCAGTATTGACCTATACAAACTTTCAAAGGCATTCGAATACTAAAGGAAGAGAAGCCGTACGGATTTACATTTGTGATCCAATGAATAAGATATGCCACTACATCCAATGTAGAGCGCTGGGGTCCATGTGCAAACTGGAAGATATCTTCCTCAGGAGTGGCTGTAAAAATCCGCGGAATTAGCAGTTTTTCGAAAACTAAGAAGCACTGGTATACACGCAATCGGACGATACTTTTGAAGTCCATTTTAGGTACTGGGTTTATGCTGACCGATCTCCAAATGTCCGGGATCACACCCGTAGTGAGGCATTTGTTAAAGAGATCTGTTAAAGGTAAGGTGAGAGAATCAGCAGACTCTTTCAAAGCTAGTGGTGAGAGAGCACCTGGGCCACTAGCTTTGTTTGACTTTAATAATTTTAGTCTCTTGTGAACGTTACTTTTGTCGAAGGGTGCAGGCTGACTTGAACTTATGATGGACGGTAAGGGCAGTGAGCTTGGTGAGGCGGAACTAAACACAGATTTCAGTTTTTCAACATCCCCTTCTGTGCTCTGGCTGCAAACGCTCTTACCACAGAGGCACGTTAAAAGCCTCTATAGATCGCGGCAATTAAGTTTACCTAAAACCACTTCGGCATATAAGTGGTTTAGCCGTTTTATCTCAGATTTAATTGCTGAGGTTACGCTGTTGACACGAGTAACCGGTATTAATGAGTAATAGGGGAATTTATTGGGTTTTTGTGTAGACTCGTCGCAGGTAAACACAGGCAGACAGCCACCTGTATGTGTGATGGCCATCTCTATGCGTCTAGCTGCGACAAATCTTCACAAAAACGACTAACCATCTTGCAGTTGTAAGGCCAATCCTTCATTCTTCGAAGTCGCTTTAACAGTGCTGCTGAAAAGTTATCCACCCTTAGGTAGATCATTTCAATTGGGTAACACATGTTAAGGCAATATTTGATGTAGTCGGTAAGATGTTCACATTGAAGCGGCAGGTCCTCGTCGCTGAAGACCGAAAAATCAGCTGGAGAACACATCTTCTGTAACCTTCTGATATTTTTAAAGGAACAATTTCACCGTTTGATAATTTTGTAAGGGAGCCTAGTCAGAGGGAAAAATTTAAATCTACTGCGTATGATTGAACGTGATTTGGGAACACAATGGTCTGATCTGCTCAATGGAACCCGTTTTCGTAAGCAAAGCAAATGCCATTTATTTGTGTATACAGCGTCCAACTGGGTATCTCGTCTGGTCGACAGTGTCACTAGATCTATCAAGCCAACTGTCCTCAGTAATGTTGTACACTTTCTATTTAAGTCATCAGCAACAATACAAACAGAACCAGTTAATTTAAGCAACTGCACTGAGGATACTTAGTCCCCCCAAAGTTTCAACCCTGACACAGATGTGTCAGTAGCAATGTTGACGTTTCCAGCGAGTGCTAGGTGGAACTTAAGTACTTCAGTTTGCATTCAATTAAATGACAGCTTATAGAAGTCAAAATGTGAATAGTACGGTTGCTGAATTGCACTAACGTAGATAAACGTAGGTTATAATGCCACCACCACGAAATTGGGGCTTTCCGAGGGGAAAAGAACCATCGAGTTTAATAGCTCCATTTTCCACCTCAGTGTGTAACCAATGTTCTTGGCATATAATGCTTCCTGTACCTACCTACTCATTTCGCTGCATAATGACACTGAGATCACTGGTTTTATCAAGCAGCGAGCGCATATTACTGGCACGTATCAGTGGGACGCGCTTTATGGACAGAACAACGGCTAAAGCTTGATTGACAACCAGCACCATGCTTTCGCTTTATTCCGAGGTATATTTTAATGATCTTTTGAAGGTGTTCCTGGCTTTATGACAGGCAGTAACGCGTAACGTTTCTAGAGCTTGACGGAGTAGAACATGATTGATCTTGAAAGATTTTCAGAAAAATAAGCAGGTTGTCTCAGCTACAAATAGAATATAAAATGTGCGGTCTATATGGCACACTAATTTTCCGACAAGAACAGCAACGACCGAATTTGAAGACCTCGCCACACCGTCAATTTTACTTACTTCTGACTATGATTCTCTCTTCATTTTCTGTCGGGAGAAAGATATTTTTTAATCACGGGTGCTTCAAGAAACGTATCGTCTAAGCTCGTACCTAGACCGCATGCCCAACATTACCTCGATCTATGCAACACCCATTCGTGCTCTTACCTATATTTGACCTTTTTCTTTATATCGATCTTTCTCAGCAAAAACGCATATTTTGTACCCTTGCAACACCAGCACCATCAACAACTGTAAGGACGTCGATCATTGATGATTGGGTACCGCTACCCGTCAATCCACCATTTGGGATCGTTTGGTCAGCGTATCCATAAACCACACTGTTCCCATGGGCCCACCTAGCCGGGATACATAATTGTTCTCTAACTTAATCAACAACATGATACAAGTACTTAGAAGGCTAGCATGCACTTAGTTCAACAACTTAATCTTTTGCACTTAATTCCGCAATGTTAACAGTCGGCCACATTCGTTAGGGTACGTTATGATGACACCCTTTGCAACCATTTACCCCTTCTCTTCAATGTGAATGTAATGACTTTTATTTCTATGGCTTTAGGTAAGTTCGCGTTTGCATATTACAGGTGCTGTGTCACGGCGGATTCTTCTCCGGAGGTGCTGGTTACCTTTTGTCCAGGGAATCTCTGAGGCGTCTGGTGGAGAGAGCAATCGACAAGCATCCGAGCTGCCCGACCAGAGATGAAGATCAAGAGGATGTTAAGATAAGTAAGTATTACGGACACTAATTTGCCCATCTGTCCAATCAGCACACGTGACTGTTCGCTCCATCTGCCTTTGCATACTAAAATAGTTGACCGCTTTGCTCTCACTGCTTCCGTCAGCATGCGCAGAGAGAATGGAGCTCGATAGTGCAAGTCCTAGAGGTACCACGATTGAAACATTTCATGAGTAACTAGCAGTAACCACGGTACGATGATAGTCAATATCAATCGAATCACTTCCTAGGTAGCACAAAACTCGACAGTTACACTTCCTAACCCTTCATGCTGCTATCCACGACCGGAATAGTCTAAAAAGATGTCTACTGGCTGCTTTATTTATAAGCGAATGTTATTATTTATCAGTGGCGTGTGCGTTCTACACGCCGCTAATGGCCAACTTCCGTTGGAATACTCCTCTCGTCAAGCTCAGCTAACACTCAGTTTGCCTAACTTGAGCCGCTCACAAATAGTGTAACATTGAAATATCGCTACTTCAGCATCGAGGAAGCTCATAAATTCCGACACCAGTTTCGCCTCGACTATCGTCTCCGGCAACATGTTCCGAGATTTCACCACTCGACGCTCGAAGCATAGAGGGTGAGCGATGCGCTTTAAATCCGGTACCACTAGTTTGTACCGGTTGGAGATACAGCTTTTGAATTTACATTGCCCGACCGATCCGATCAGCTCATTCCTGTGCTTGTCGATTTTTAACTTGATACGCATGTTCCGTACGGCCTTGTCCGACTGTTGGGGACCAGTAAAGCAAGTGGTCCACAGCCCTGATAGAGTGACATCGATACTTGCCTTCCTTCCCAATTGGTCACGGGTGCTGCCACGTGGATGCTTGGGAGTTGACGATTGTCTCGCGCATTCACTCACCGGCACTCCCTCTTTTATTCAGACACATGTCCATTTCAACCTCTTTCCAGTTGCATCTATTGGAGCAGGCCTATTTCTTTCTGCATTTTTACTATGATCACTATCAGGTACCCTGGTGATCCAGAATTCAACAATCCTACCCACCTAATTTCATCTTTCTGATACTAACTGCAAACTTGAACCTAGTTCACCACAGTGCTTGTGTTCTACAGCGGATGATCACGCGGATGAGTTCGGAGGATTTAATTTCCTCCCACGCTTTCACTAAACAATTCATTGTTGCACCCGTTTACAATGGTTCCTCGCCTTCATACACACACAAATCTATGGCTGAGACATGAGTACCGCTCGAAGCAACAAGAAGTCGTGGCTTAATTAGCTATAAGGAATGAATACCCAAATGAACCGAAGATTATGTACCACGACTACGCTGTGCCAAGATCTGATCAACGGTCATCCGCAAAGCTGCTTCCCTTATTCCAAAGCACTCCCGGCACTGCCCAAGCACATGCGTTAGCTGCGCTAACACCTCATTCAAGATTCCTTGCTCTCTCCAGTTGCCACATAATATGCGAAAGATGGATCACCTCGACCCCTTCGATAAATGTAGGCTGGGGCATCGAATCCCGTCTGGGTTAATGTTAACCTTCTGTAGCCCAACTGTTCACTTCGTCCGATGTAGGAGGTCGTGCCTCGCCCAACAGGAATTCGGTTAGGTGGAAACATGCCGAAGGTAGTACATAATCTAGGTGGCTTGTATTGCGTATTAACGCCTCATGGTGAAACCAATTGATAGAATTAGGATGCATCCTTTCGTTCCGTCTCGATGAGATTGGACCTTAACGTGGTGCCATGGTTTGTCTTCCTCAGCGACCAGTTGAGCCATACTCGGTGTTGTTTCCGTACCTCCCGTCACTGATGCTTCCTTTGTCAATAGCTGGAGGCCTGAAAGACTCAGTCTTCTGGTCCCCTAGGTCGGGGGTTCGAGTGAGGACGGCTCCGCATTGCTTGAAACGGACTCCCTGTAGCCCATTGTTAAACTCCCACTGCAGTGCGGTCAGGTTTAAAAACCAAAGGTCTGTTTAGTGTCAAAAGAACACGAGACCATAGGTGAACAATTGTTTCCGATGATTTCTTCAGACCATTACAATCATATCTAAGGGTAAAATAAGTAACTGAAATCGGTTCATTGGCTCAAATTCTGTTTAGTATCCCTAAACGACCTCTTACCTAGTCTTAGGCAACCTGATAGTACTCCATCCACGCAATGCAATGAATTCTGTTTCAGACAACTGCTTGATGTTCTGGACGTTACACAGGATAGTCAAGCGCGTTATATCTGCTTCATCGAACCCACTGGATAAGGGCATAGGTATTTCCGTGCTCCTATTCCCTTTCTGACCCTTTTGCAACGTTATCGTCCCTTTTTAACTGCACTTGTTTCCTCCTATTTTCAACCACCACCCCCAATTCTTGGCGCTCCCCTGTATCGCTTCGATAATCACTAGTATCCTAGGTTCGATTTACAGGCATTCGCATGGCACCGAAAAACCCATACGTAACCATGCGAATCACCTCAGGTCATCCGCTATCATCTGGACTCTTCGATCCTCTAGAAAACTTGCATGTCTCAACGTCTGCACTTTGTTACAGCTTCGACAACAGGCAACACTTGCTCGAACACTGGAGACCGATGTCTGCTGCTTATCGGAAACCCGGGTAAATGACCCCGGATCCGTGTCCACCCTGCGATCCCCCACATACGACACTGGCGACACTTTCGCATTGTACCTGTCCGAAAATGTCGGTCAAGCCAGTGTGCGCATGGTTTTGCGGCTCCGGGCTGAAGATATGCTGCTAAACTGTGCCCCAATCAACAGTGCGCCGTCAGACTGACTGGCTCGTTCAAGGCTTCGAAGTCGAGCGGTCCCAATAAATAACTATTTCTCAACACTGCCTACGCACCCACAAATTGTAACGATGACGTGGTGAAGGATAACTTCTATCGAAATGAGGTATCACTAGGAACTCAATCACCAAGTTACATGCTTTTATCGTTTTGGAACCTGGAAAGGGTGGATTCGTGAGGAGCGGGCCGGGTTTAAGCGGAATCGAGACTGCATCGACCCCGTCTTCATTATGTGCCAATTATCGGGGCGTCCACCGTGGTCGAGTTTCTCAACACGAAATACGCCTACTATTTGGTAGATCGATGTACCCTATTGCATTGGTATATTCGAGAAGTACGTAAGAATTATCAGGGCACTATAGGGGCGTAGTTTGGTCGAAATGAAGGCTTATGGCAAGCTATTGCTGCCCTTCAGTGTCTCCATTGGTGTGAGACACGAATACCTGCTGTCACCTCACCTTTTTAACTTCGCCATTGACGAAGGCATGGAAACTGCGTACACTGGATTCGATCTGCAGTTAGGAGTTGCTTCTAGGTGATCGACTTATTGACTTGGAGTGTGCCGATTATATTGCCTTAAGCTGGGATAGCTCATGAACCTACCAAACAGCATTGGACAAAGTAAAACTGGCTGTTGGTCATTTTAGGTTTTGTGTGGCACCGTCGAACTGCAAAGGTTTCTTCCAACAATGGCAGAGACCACCTCATGCACTAACACTTAATGGGCATAAGCTAGGCATCGTTCGGAAATTCAACTACCTGGTCAGCTGTATCAGCGCCCTTGGGATTGAAATTAAATCACGAACCGCAACACAAAACTGGTGGTTTGCTAATCTTCGCCACTTGTGGCACCAGCGCCATTTCGCTTTTGACCTGAAAAGTGGATGTACGATAGAGCCTTTCATACAACCCTATTGTACCGTTGTTCAATTTGGCCTTTCAGAGCGATAGACACATAAATTTCGGCTATGTTCCACCACCGCTGCCTTCTCACGGTATCTCATATCTGTTGGGAACGTCATGCGAGGAATGGGTTTGTCCAACGCCTTGTTCGTAGTGTAGGGAGAGGAAGTGCACTTTTCACCATCACTGTTTTATGCACTAGGTTTTGATGGTTGGGCGATGTGTTACCCATGCCGCTAACACATCGGCTCCCACGACGGGCGTTCTTTGCGCACTCGGTATGATTTCATTCTTATGTGTTATCGCAAACACATAGGTGGTTAGGGTGTGTACAACGAATCGCTTTAACTGTCATTTTCCGTTGATGAGGAGGTGGCCAACACTAGTCCACCATTTGTATAGGCCATAAGCGCCATGCATGTCTGATAGCTTCTGTGATGCCAGATAGCTGGCAGCCATTAGATCATTAGATGACAGATATGATACGGCAGCTCTCAAGTTAACTGGATTTAGCTGCTAATTCGGGGAACTACAAGTTAGTCACGAATATCCACCCAGTCGAGTGCCTTGGAGTCACTCAGGTGAGAATTGCATTTCGTTTATCATACGCACGTTCCGAAGGCAAAACCGCATCAATGCACACCCGTTTTGCTGTGACAACCAAAGGCAGTGACGTTTCGAGTATTATAACAACATATGTAAACGATTCAGACAGTAATAATTTAGCCTGGCACTTCACCGTCCGATTGTTCTCTATCCATAGTTGTATTTCTTTCAAAAACGCTCAATCACCTTGCAGCGGAAATAGTTAAGTTTCAGCATTTTCTCCACAATGTACCAGTGACTACTGTGTAACTCGCAACCGCGGATTGGTTCTAGAACTAGCGTTGACGGAGGAACCTTTCTTCGCTATTGGAGCCTCCACCTTGTACTCACTAATGCAGGATGGGTTTCTAGTACGAACCAAAGGGCGAAATAAGCTAATTTTTCCAACTCCTCGATTTCGAATCTGTGTTTCCTCTACTATGTCTAACCAAGTGGACAAACTTTGGGCAGGAGTACACGCAGTTTTAGCCTTGAGACGCTAACACAAGACGAAGTATCAATGGCGTTACCAGAGGCAAAAACGTTAAGCCTTCACAATTCCCGCAATGTTGCCCGAAAGGGAACTCCATAATAACGACGTTGTCCATGAAAGGAGACTAGTGTCACTGAAACGATGGGACGAGGATGGGTCGTCGAGCTGCATGCTTAACACGCCATGACGGATGGCATCCCATGATTCACGAGCACACAGAAATGTGCCGGTTTTCTTATTTCGTGGGTGTACATGATCCCGTTAATACCTTATTGTTCATTATTCAAACAGCGATTTCGTTGTAACTGTAACTAGAACCAATTAAGCCGCCATAGTATAAATAGGTGTTGCGAGAGAAATCAGAGAAATTACCTACTCAACACTGGCCGAAGAATGCTGCATACACCCGTAAAGGTAGAGTCCGACACGTTGGCACATTGTGCAAAACAACTTGATCGATTAACTAGTGTTCAAGTGCACCAGAAATGGCATACCTATGGATTAGACCAATAACTATGTTAAACATATGGTTGGCAGCATCCGGTTCCGGATTTGCCTGTCACCGTGGCCAACCACAGGACGCCTTCGCCTTCAGAGGAACCAAAGGTGGCTTGCGCTGCACCACCCACAGCTCCAATCACACACCCCATATCCAGTGTAAACCCGAAGGAATAAGATCGGGAGGCATGTGGATGGGAACCACGTTTCATCAACGAAGCCGGCCCACACTCCTTCACAGGCAAACACAAGCACGCTGTATTTGGGAATCAAGCGCACACACAAGGCGGTGGCTGGACCGTAGTCCGTTCCACAGTGGGTGTATGGAACTGCCCTTCGAGTCTAGCACGGCCACAAAGACCGTGCCCCCCGTCCTATCCAGCAACGACCAACTGTTTCCTGGAGCCAGTATGGACGAGGTAGTGGGTACTAGACAGGTAGGCACCTTGTCAACCTGCAGATCAAGCGCAGCCACCCCGGGAATACCATGCAACAGCCAATCACCTGAAACGACGAGACCAAATAAAATAAATCGTATAATACATATAGATGCGGTGTCATAAATCTTCACTAAATGAACATATGAAATAAATTGGGTACGAACAAATCCGCGGTAAGTTAAAGACGTCAGAAAATATATTTTAAGAAATGCCACAAACGAGAGAATGTTTTCGAAGTTAGCCAAAATAGTTTAACGGACGTGTGCAAGTTTGTAGAAGAGGATGTTCCGTTGCGGCCAATTGTTTCACTTCCTAGTACACCCACCTACAACCTGGCGAAGGAATTGTGGAGGCGTCTCAAACATCTACTCAATGGTTCTCAGCACTCCGTAAACAACGCCAAGTAATTTCTATAGAAGCTCAAGAATCTGCATATAGATCATGACGAAACAATGGCCTCCTTCGACTTCACCGCTTTATTCACATCTGTCAATTTGCAACTGGCAAAAGAAGCCATCATAGAACGCCTGAACAACAGAGATGAGAAAATTGGAAGTATGACGACTGCAAGCATTTGCAAGCTTCTCCAACCATGCCTCACAACTTACTTCTCGTTCAGCGGAGAGTTCTATGAGCAAGTGAAGGGGGCACCGATAGGATCACCAGTATCAAGTCTGATCGCTGAGCCCGTCATGCAAAAGTTGGAAGAAGATCTACTACCAGCTATTAACACGAAGTTGTGGGTACGCTATGTCGACGATGCATTTGTAATATTGAAACGCAGTGAAGTAGCAATCGCACACCAACTACTCAACAAAGCAATGGATGGGATTCAGTTTACAATGAAGTTGGCGGCAGAAAACATGCTCCCATTCTTGGATGTGTTGGTGACCAGAACAAAGGATGGTGAATTTCAAACATCCGTTCACATACGGATCAAAATTTGAACTTCTATAGCAACCACCCAAAGTGCCACAAAATAAGTTGCGTGTGGACACTATTTCTCAGGACTGAAACACACTGCAGTACAGTGGAAGCCAAACGGGAAGAAGAGAAACATCTATTCGATTCGTTGCAGCGCAATGAATACCCACGCAGCTTCATCCGCAGATGTCTAAACCATAAACCTATGAACACCGAGCCGATACGAAATGCAAGAAAGAGGGTCGTTTTGCCTGCTAGATTGCTCAAACAACACAGCATCGTGGTCGCTCATAAGCTAACCGCTACTTTGAGAAGAATACTGTCAAACCCAAAGAACATTCAGAATGCACAAGAACGAACAAACGTCGTGTATGAAATAAATTGCAATAATTGTGAAATGAACTATGTGGGACAGACAGGAAGGAAACTATCCACCAGAATACAAGAACATCAGAGGGTTTATAAAAAACATTATGCATGGTCTCTTGTCTCGGCGCATGTGGATGAGTAGGGACATAACTTCAGTTGGAACAAAACGGGGATTCTAGCTCAAACAACAACACAGCAAGGAAGAGAATCCCTAGAAGCATGGTACTCCTCTGATAATTCGATCAACGTGCGCATCGACATCGACTCTGTGTACCATCAGCTCAGAAAGAAAGATCTCCGGCGAATCAAAAGACATGGTTCAGCCGCGGAAACAAATGGGCAGAGATCACGTGGCGCAAATCGAAATTGCCACCTTCAAAAGTCACCTGCCCGTGGATGACGGACTGACGATTCAATAAGCAGGATCATACACTGCCTCTCACCGCACTAAAGGTGCCACCTCGCATGGTGCTGAAACCTATGCGATCCTTTTATCAAGCTCGGAAAAACGATCAACCGGTGAGCAACCAAGCCGGGATACAAGTGTTCTAAATTATTATAGAAGATAGTTCGGGTAGACATTAATATGAGGCAAAAAAGCATTAGGACAATATAGTAAACCCACTACCTGAAATAATGAGACTCAGCACACAGGCACGCGGTTAGTAAATAGCATACAGCGTACCTACAAACGATGCGCCGGTTCTGTTTACGTTCTCTTCAGGACTCGTCGTCGTTTTAGTGTTGACCCCGAGTGGCCCCGATCATGGCTCATTAGGCCTGCCTGACCCAGACACTCTCGATCGCATGTGTAACAACGCCATGCGCTCGATGTAGATGGAGTACAACCCATCACTCGCTCGATTCTGCAATCGCAGCTTCTTCTATGCATGAACGAGGGCTTTCTCTTGCACCTTGGCAACGGCCTTCGTGATCAGATGGCGCCATGCACACAAATCAACCGCTTTCGCTTCCCATGACCTGCAATCAAGATTAGACGTGACTCACTTTGATCATGTCCTGGTAACGTAACTTCGGTTTCCCCACATGTCGCTTCCAAACACTCAGCTGACCATGTAATAACTGTCTCGGTATCCGCGTCCAATCCACACGCCACACATGACCGAGCCACCTCAGATGTCTTAGCAAAAGTATGCAGTCCACTGCATACATTCCACCTCGTCGCAACACTTCCGTGTCCGCAACTCTGTCGCACTAACCAACGCGCAGAATGCGTCGCAGACACTGATGATGGAATCGCCCGAGATATCGTACATCCCGCCGGTACATCGCGCGACCGATGGTCTCTTCGGCAGCAGCTGTCACCTGGTCGCAAAGGTGGCATCACCGGTCGCCCATTGTGGCTACGCATTCCACATCGCACAGACGTGCAGCCATCGTCTTCCTTAACTCCATCCTCTTCTCTGCAGTACCCAGAGAAAGAACGTTGTATTTCCGCAGGTTCACGGCAGGAGTGCAATATATAGATTTACCAGAATATTTATACATTTTGGTCCGCACCAATTCGTGATCAGTGTCACAATCAGCTCCACGCAGTACACGTGTCATGCGCACTTCACGCATATCACGCTGACGTATGATGACATAGTCGAGCAGGTGAGCTTGACCACTCCGTGGGTGCGTCCAAGTTGCTCTATCACTCGCATTCAGTGCAAACCGAGTGTTCATAAACGTCAGGCTGTGAGTGACACATATTGAGAGCAGCCTGTCACCGTTCGCATTCGCTGTACCAATGCCATACGGGCCGATGACATCTGTCCACACCGGTGCATCAGGCCCAACGCGCGAATTGAAATCACCCAGCAGAAATAGTCGGTTGCTCCTCGGCACAGACCGTATCACAGAGGATAGCTGGGTGTAGAATTGATCACGCGTGTTATCAGGATAACACATGGTCGGACCGTACGCGCTTATAAAAGTGGCAAACACCTCTTCCGAGTCGTAGGCGAACAGTCATCAGTCGCGCGTTGATGCCAGTTGGTTCACCCGCGCGCTGGCCATGGAGGTGATCGGATATTGTAAACCCGACCCCATATTCACGTGGTGCTGAGGTGGCGTTACCCACCCAGTAGAAAGTGTAGTCAGCACCTGCTTCATGCAACGTACTTTGCTTAGCGAGCCGAGTCTCACTGAGCGCCGCAATATCGATGTTGTTTCGCGCCAAATCCATCGCGACCAATGCAGTGCGTCGCTCGGGGCGCTCACAGGAGTTCCGGTCCAGTAGTGCGCGTACGTTCCAGCACCCGATGCTGAGTGCGTTGCGCGCAGGCATAGGATTGCTTTGGTGGGTAATCGCACGCGAGGTGGCGGTTTTGCTTCCGAGGTTGGCTTGAAGGACTCGGCCCGAAGCATTTGACTCACGTCGCGTTTGTTTGTAGGTATGTCTGTACCCACAAACTGTTATATAAAATTACCACTTATCTTTAACGGTACTGATGAGACGATACGAAATACATGCATCTGCCGAAATTCGTCTTCTTATTGTGCTTTTCAAGTTACTAAAGGGAAGTAACTGTTTTAAGGTTGACTCAATAGTCTGACCCACAAGGCAGTGGGAAGCAGGTCTAGCTCAGAAATGTGTTTGCAGAGACAGATTGGGATCTGCTTGTGGTCCGTTACACGCAACCTTTGAAGTAGTGGAACCATTCATATATGTTTTGCGACCGTTGTGGGATTTAAACCTGCGACCACGGCCAGACACAGTTGGGTTTTAGCGGGTTTGCGCCAATTTGACCAGGAGCTACCTGGCTTGAAGCGGGCAGTACCAAATCATTGAGCAGCCGGAGGTGTCCTCCCACCGTCAGAGAAAATGCGCGGCGTTGGTGCTCTACGCCAATCGATCGGTGAGCTTATAACCCATAGACCTGTTGTTTCCCATGGCTAGGTTTTACGGAAAGATGGCCATCGACCGCTTCCTAACCTGCGAAGAGGATGGACTAGGATATTGTTAGGGCGCCTACACCTGACAGGAGAACGACTCGGGTCCTCAGCCAAAACCTTCGATTAAATGTACACCCGAAAGGCAGCGGATCTAACACATGGTCAGTTCACCGACTCATTCGGACTGGTGTCCTGCATCTTAGCAGGGAGAGGGGCGTAACGCGACTCCCACTCAGCGGTCGCCACGAGGAGGTGACCAGGACATAAGTCCATGGTACAACAGTAGCAACATTGGGTCGACCATCTGTTAGGATCTAGCCACCAGCAGCCTCAGAGCACCGCAGACTCTCCCGTGTCGCTTGAATATATATATATATATATATATATATATATATATATTCAATACGTGTCCAATCGTACAATTGGTGTGGTACCACAGCGTATGGGAATTACAATAAACAAGCAATAGGTAGAAAATCAGAATAAAATATGGTATTAAGAGTAGAGGTACACAGCACACCCGCGAATGCTCAGTTTTTTTGCCATATCCGAGGTGGTTTCCAATCATGCGTGTTAGTGATTATTGCGCCCCCAACCAGGGAGTCGCGAACACCTGGCCACGGCTAATTTTGAGGTTAGCTCCTTTATGCTGCTGGCCTGATTCATGCGTTGGCCAGTTTGCTTTCGCTTCCAGCCGACTAGTGCGTGTGCGTGGAGGGCACGGCAAGGTAAACTATGAGTAGACATGCGAAGCACATGCCCAAGCCACTGAAGTAGGCGCAGTGAACATTTTATGCCCAGTGGCCGGCAAATTCTGTCTGATTTGTATATTTCCCGTCGAATATCCGCAGTGCTAGTGTGATGTTGCCATCATGCACCAGTGATGCTCCGAAGGCAGCGGTGATCAAAAACAGACAACCTTTCAACATCCCTTGCGCGAAGAGGCCAAGTTTCGCAGCGATGAAGCAGAACCGCTCTCACCGTGTCATGGTAAACTACGGTAGTGAGGTAGAACGTGGTTTTGTATGGTCGGCCGAGGAGAACAGTTTCAGCGAGTAACAGCGGAAAGAGCGAGAGAAAAGTCGTTGAGACATGGTTACATAGGTTGTGTGGGCATGGTGCTTTCCGGTTGCCCACTCCGAGGAAATGCATTGACTTAGGGGACTCGACCCGGAGCCTTGGGTCATAAAAGTCCTAACGCGCAAGGTCGCGGGGCGATTGTCGTATACCGCGAACTGTTGGGAGCTGGCTATCTAGGTAAAACTACGGGCTTTTGCGTGGAAACAAAATACTCAAGGCGCTCAATGAGCCCGACGGAAGCAGCAAGAAGGGAGGGATTTCCTAGACTACCGAACTCTCCGCCAAGCACGAAGACTGTTGACAAATGGTGTCTCATACGCCTTCATAGAACCCGGTGACTATCGACGTTGTTCATCCGCTCTCCGTTGAGTCCTCACTTCTGTGAACAGAAATGAGTGGTCAGTAACCCTGTAGCCGGTCACACTGGCTTTGACACAACGTCTTACGAGTTCTTGTGGTATTTATTGAGGAACCAGGTGACCAGCTCAGAACAGTCCACCCTTTAGGACGCTGCCGCTGATTGTTCGCGACTGCTCATTTAGCTCACCTGGAAACAGTCGAGAGTTACTCGCAGTTACCTTCACAAGGAAGGCATTCCCCGATTCTCAATCTAGGGACGCGAACGGTGGCGTACAGCTCCGTCAAACTAACCAGTTATCGACTCACTTCCGGATTGTATGAATGTAGTAGATGCATAATGAATGTGGGTAACTGATTTCCACTCGGGCACCCTACATTTCAAGTCTTTGGCAATCCCCAAACACACTGCCGCTACACCATGCAGAACGTGACCCGTTGGAACCTCACTTAACAGACATAATAATCACGTCTGAACCGCTCACGGATTCCTCAGGACTCCATTGCTTCCGTTGTACTCACGCCCCATGAGGCGTCATAAACCAAAATACATCAATTGACCGTTTGCTTCAACTTGACATGGAATGCTGATGTTTTCTTGCCTGAACGTTGTACGATGAGCAACACAATACCAGTCACAGAGGAGGAAGCAGCGCTGCTTGGCAAATGAGTACAGGAATTGCGACTTTACTCCCACTAATTCGGTCGATCATTCGTTAAAGGCGTTTCACCATTATTCTCGTTGCCAGCTGGTGTGTACGCTAGCTCATTGGACACCGGAATGCTCGACCAGTTGAGCAGACCTCTGTCCGACATTTGGGATGAAGAGTCGGGAAAATGGAATAATGGCGTATAAGTAATGGCGTCCGAAATATCGAATGTGGCGTGCCTTACGTTATCAATGTATCTATGCGCGCGGACGACGTAGAGTTGCGCATAAAATTCAACGCTCTCTTTACGACCATTAACACACGCAGACATAGGTATTTGCATTTTTCAATTCGCGGTCCTTGCAAGCCAGAGTGCAAAATGCGGCCAAACGGTGCGCATTATTTCCCGTTTGGTCCCAAAATCTCGCGCAATGGGAACATCATGACCCTAATACGTCGCACCCGCAGTGTGTTATTGCTAACATCTGTTGACAAATGGTATGCTTCGAATTAGAAATGTGGAGGTCCTTTTAACTGAAGATTCGATTAGTTCGAGCTTCTCTCTTGTTTGAACAATGGGACTGCTCACTCAGACGACAGTGAAAGCAATGCACTAGGTGCTGGAATTATGTTCACTTCAAGTCAAATCAACGTAGACTTTATGCACTCGGGTGGGTACATTTGCAGCACTATACATTTTCACTCCGAATGCACATTCGTGAGATGAATGGATAAGGACACGAAAAGTGTCCAATACAAAATGTGTAAGCGTATCACTCAAACGAACAATTGTGTATCATCCTGGTGATTTTCGTTGGGCCAGCAAGTAGTCGTGGCAAGTACGGTGGAATAAAAATGTTATTTGATGCAGTAGGAACAATCAAGACTAAAGTTAGTGCGTGTAGAAGAAACCGCTAGCGCGTTTGATAGTCACCGTGGTGTGTGTGGAAAGTCGTTTACAACTTCCAAAAAATAGTACAAGCGTCTACATATTTGTTGACAATAAAATCAGCAATGACCTCCCTACACAATCTACTGCATCTGAAAATACGTTTCTGCTGCCGTAGAAATAATGTGTAGTCTTTATTGAGTAGTTCAGGAAGGGTAACATTGAGAAAGTGGTTAGTGAAACAGAATACATGCAAACACAAACTAAAAAGCAAAGCGTGAGGTGCTTCTTTTGAACACCCGAGATCTTCCTGTACCAGTACACCCAGGTCACGCTCCTGAGAAGCCTTGTGCATCGTATGGTCTCCAAGCTTGTAAGCGCTTACCGGTTGGTGATGCAGATGGATCATCTTGCACTTAGCCATGTTCAATTGAGGTGGATTCCTCTTTGACCATTCATAAATGAAATCTAGGTCATGTTGGAGTAGATCGTGATCTTCATTGTTACTGATCGCCCGCCATTTCTTGATCTCATCGGCGAAAAGCAGGAAATTTGAGGAGATAACTCTTGCCAGGTCGTTAATGAACACAAGGAATAAGCGCGGTCCAAGCACTGAGCCTTGTAGGACACCACATTCCACCTCAATCGGGTTAGAGAGTGATCTCCTAACGCGTACTTGAAGCTTCCGTTAGTGAAGTAAGTTGCTACTCCAACAAGTACATGATCTCCGATTCCGTAGCTCTCTTGCCGTTGAAGTATGATGCGGTGATCCAGACAGTCGAAAGCTTTGAAGAAGTCCAGATAGGTGACGTCAACTCCGACCTCGTCATCAGCCACTTCCGTCCAACTACCTCGTGCAATCAGTAGGTTGGTGCTGCATGACCGGTGTTGACGGAAGCCATGATACTCCGGTGCCAAGATGTTGCATTTTTCCAGTTAATCCATTAAAGCCTCAGCGTCCATCGGTTCCATCACCTTCGCGAGCACAGGGAGGAGAATCACTGGGCGATAGTTTGCAGGCTCTGAACGGTTACCGCCTTGAAAAATTGGTGTGAAAATGCCACCCTTCCACATAGTGTGGAGTTGTTGTTCATCGAAGCACCTTTGGAAAAAATGTGACAGGGGTTCAGCTGGCTTGTTGGCCACAGCCTTCAGTGCCTTCGGGTGGATGTTGTCTGCTCCCGGATAGCTATGATCGCGCAAATTTCCTTAGCACAATTGATGGGTTGAAAATTACATGTGTAAACAGTATAGTCGGCAGTGTGCTTGACATTATGGGACATGTAGAGGTTGCGAGTTGGAAAATTGAAGCATAGTGCAGCCGCAGGGCGTTAGCTGCTTCTTCCGCGCTTTATATTATACCGCCTGTTGTGAAAAGTGAAGGGATGCTCTGCGTTAATTTACGACCTCTGTTGACATGCTTATACCGTAGTTTGTCGTTTGCTAGAAACCATTTATTCAGAATAAGAGACCGGGGCGACGACCACAACATAAACGCATCCAGACCAGTCTGAAGAGTCGATATCACGAAGTTCGGAGCAGTATCTTTCATAACAACACGGTGGATGTACTTGCACTAATAAATTTGGACGGTATAAGAACCTTTCGATATATAAAAGAATAGCCGGAGAAGCGAATCGCTCCCAAGAAAATGCCACGATCGTAGTAAATTGAAGAGAACTTTATTCCGTTAAGCTGGATGAAGTGGGTACGGTTTGTACCTTAGTCTTTAATCACGCTGCAGACATTTGCTTGTAACCCACTCATGAACTCCTGGTTGAACAGTATTGATCTATTAACGCTCCCAAAAGTATTTGAGTACTCCAGAAACAACAGGCACATTGCACTTTTCACCCAATGCAGAGGATACCAAATTCAAGAGGTTCGGCACAGCATCCAGTGCGGAGCAGTTGGCTCAATGGGCAAACTGGCATACATTGTCTGCGAGGTGCGTAATAAAAGCTGAGGGACAAGTAGTTCCCTGAAGACTCTTAACAACTACGAGGTAAATGCAATCGGGCGTTAGTTTTGTGATTCCTTCTTGGGCACAGATGTTATCCTTACGGGTATCCAAATCTCAGGAATAGTGCCACTCAAATGAGACCTTTTGAACACAGCGTTAGTGGGTACCGCAGGATAATCCGCGAACTACTCTCGAACGCGTGGTGCTAGGGTATCAGATCCGGCAGCCTTCGTTCTCTCCAGTATTTTGAGTTCTTTGTAAAATTCTGGGCGATCAAGGCTGATCACATGCCCTGAGGAAAAAACTAAACTTAGCATTGAATTTGTCCACATCCACTTTATCAAAACGCCTTAGGAAAGCTCTGCCACTTAGCTGCTTGGAAGTCCCCAAAGGTCGCGACAATCGTGATTACCTAACAGCTTCTCACTTATTTTATTGCCAAAGTTTCTCGCTTAACCTGGTCAGATATTTTGAATTCATACGTCCGTTCTTTCTTGGAGGGATTGTTGGCGCTTACATTGAACACGCCAATCAGCGGTACTGTCTCTCGCAGAATTGCATATGATTTAGTCTGTTTCTACTCCAAGAGGTCTGTGCTCTGTTTCCGTAGTTCATGTACGTATCAGAGGGAGAGGGTCTTTCTCCGCAGATTTTATCGCAAAAAGCGGGCTCCATGATGACTACTCTTCTCCATGGCTTCGCTTTCATACTGCAGCTGGAACGGTCATACGTGATTAAATATTTACCTGTTTATCGGGTGGGCAATTCGCCTGATAATCGGCCGGTGTAATTAGAGTTTACTTTCAGTTGGCGGTCTGAGTGTTCGCTGAGCTCGGCAGTTTGACTGCAAACGTTTCCTCGCCACTTAACGTGAGATCGTTTATTTAGCAGAACCACACGGTACGAAGCGCCTGTGAGTGTGGGTGATCGATCTTCTAGCCGCTAGTCTGAATTTGGATTGTTCGACGAGTACTCGTTTTTTAGGACGGGTTACGATGCTCCATCTCAGTGTGGACCGCAATTCCCACTGAATTAAACGGCCAATTCCATCACTTCGACCGTAGCTGATGAAGCAGATAGGCGGCGATTCGGTTGTCCCCTGTCACTCTATGGGTCTTCGCGTATTTTGTGTGGGTCAACCGATGCAGCTGCTCGATTATTGGATCAGCGCACGATATCATGACTCCATCAAACGCAGCATATCTTTGTTGGCCTACTGCTGGAAGTCCTTATCAAAGAAAGTGGATTAAAGCCACTGGACGATGTTCAGACCACATTGTGCTCGTGCGCATGCAACGGGGCTGTGCAAGTAGTGGACGCTTGTTTAACTCCTCCTCTCGAGCGTGTGCTCGTCGAACAATCCAAACTCAGACTAGCAGCTAGCATAGCAATCACTCACACTCACAGACACTTAGTACCGTGTCGCTCTGCTAAATAAACGCGTACTGACGATCTCACCTCGAGTGGTGACGAAGCGTTTTCAGTCAAACTGCCGAGCTCAGCGAACACTCAGACCACCAACTGAACAACATCAGCTACCAACATTTGCTTCTATATCACAGTTTACATTCAACATCACTTTCTCACCTCCTTCCTAGGATGATGCAGATTCACCTGTCTCAAATTAATCGACTTTTCCATGTGGATCTCACGCATTCACATTGTAATACGCTGCGATGACACTGAGATGACATGACACGTAGTGTAACATTTAGAACTGTTTTCATGGTGTTGCCGCACCACTGGCGCCAGAGTCGAATTCGACTGCGCTTAGACGTCGCGCATAGAAGACGGAAGTGAAAAGCATCCTACCCTTCGGTGTGAAACATAGCCCCTTTGGTTTGGGGACTTCAGGCGCATTCAGTTTACTGACCATCATTTTCTATGGAGCCCCTCGTGCTTTATTTGATGCCATCATATCTGCAATTTAAGCTTGCGGGAGCGAATACTAAGTGCCGACAGCCAGGTCAGTCCATTGGACAAACGGACATGAACGAATAGATTGTTTTGGTCAGAACACACTGCTTACCTTGGTAGGTTTTGTTTTGTTTCTCGTATACATGATTGTTTGAGCCTTCAAGGCAACAGCCATTGACTTAGGGCTGCAAAACTGATTCACTGTAATCAACTTAATTCACCCCCTGCTTTGTTCTTTCCCATACATTTCCTGACTCCCTACTGGCAACAGTTTCTTGTTTTCGGTCGTTTCATTATGTGTCGGGGTGTTAGCAAGACCCTTCTTCATCACGTGTTGTTGCAGCCTGAGAAATTTATCCAAAGCAAGAGACTGTCGAAGTGTCGTCGGCATACCGGCGTGTTGTCTGCAGTTTGAACGCAAGCAGCATCCGAAGTATCGTCTACCAAGGTTCTCGATGCGGCTGAAAGCTGCGTCATCATCATCATCATCACCATCATCATCATCATCACCATCCTCATCATCATCATCGTCATCACCATCATTAGCATCAGCATCATCGTCATTGTCATCGTCTTCGTCTCGATAATACGACCAATGCTGGAGTACGGCACTCCCGCATACCCTCCCATCACCCGGGGAGAAGTAAAAAAGCTTGAGCGGGTGCAGCATGTAGCCACCAGGCTGATTCCCAACTTACGAGGTATGTCATATGAAGACCGATGTAAGAAACTAGGGTTATACACCCTATCTTATCGTCGGCTGAGGGTTGACCTCATCATGACGCACCGGATATTACATCTGGGTGATTACCCCATGTTGAGACAACTACTTCATCTGCGCACACCAAGCTGCACGCGAGGACACCGGTATAAACTTATCGTCCCGGATGTGAAGCGGGTCGCCCATCAACTCTGTTTCGAACGCAGAGTGGTGAATGTCTGGAACGACCTGCCTCAGCATATAGTAGAAGCGGACACAGTGTCTAAATTCAAGATGCTACTAGACCAACAATTTGCAGAGGCAAAATACAGAGAGCGAAACGATAAATAAAATGTTCATGTCCGAAAACGACGAATGATGCAGCTACACAGAGCAACCTCTACTCGCTGCTTCCCACCAGTTCTCAGTTCTCAGTTCTCATCACCACCATCGTCATCATCATTATCAGCAGCAGCAGCATCGGCATTATCATCATTAATCCACCAACTTCAGCTAAGGTGCCGCAATACGGATATGGTATATTAGACATTACAGATTACAAAAACTAAAGAAGCAGCATAATGCTAACTAAGGTATTGTAGATTAGGGGAGCTAAGGGGGAGGGACAAAATAATCACAACACTACTGCCATTGAGGTCGGCTTCTAGTCATGTCGTTGAAAAAACTTTTGCCAGTCAAAGATTTTTTAGGTTTGAAAATAGGTGGAAGTCAGAGAGTGACAGGTTCGGTGAATGAGGTAGGTGGCGAGAAAGCTGGAAACCGCAATCATGAATGGTTTTCTGGGCAATGAAAGCGGTGCGGGCTGGAGCATTGTCGTTGTTGAAGAGTGCTCTTCTCGTCAGCGTTGCTGGCCAGTTTTCTCGAATTTTTTCCTGTGACGTTTCAGATGCCTACATTAATTCTCTCCGGTGATGGTATGGCGACTTTCAAGGAAATCAATCATCAACACACCAAGGGAATCTCAAAATATGGATGCCATTAGCACTGCCAGATAACGGTGTGACTTTTGTCTACTTTGCCATCGGAGATGATACGCGCCTCTACTGCTTTGGTGGTTCTTTTCCTTCTGGCTGAAAGTGGCGAACCGAACACCAATCCATAGTGATGCACAATGCAAGAAAACCATCGGCACCTGCTTCAAACAGTGCTAGCTTGTTCTTTGAAATCACATGTCGAGTGAGCTTCTACTTAGGAGTCAGGAGTAGTATCCATCGAGCCGAAACCTTGGATTAGTGTAATTCCTTCGTCAGAATTTTATCTGCCCGCTCTCTGGCGATGCCCAAACTTTCTGCTACTTGCCGAGTTGTTAATCAGCGATCTTGCATGACCATATCCATTACTAGGCCAGGATTTCCTTTGGTGGTGGCGGTCGACAGTCTCCCTGTCCTGAGCTCATCTTCAATACTCTCCCTGCCGCGTTGTAACTTTTGCACCGGACGTTTAACTGTGGCATGTGAAGGGGCATTGTCATGCAATATATTGCGCATATCTTGGTGGCTTTCAGTTGGTGACATTCCTTGGAGATGGAAATATATCCTCATTGCACAATGCCCCAATTTCTCCATCTCCACCAAATTGCAGACCTTACGTAATTCCAGAATCTGCTGAAATGAAAACAAAGGAGGTAGAAGTGCATGACGAATGAATAAACAAAATTACTAGATTATAAACAACGTCATTTGGCTTGCCTGGCTATCCGATTACTGTGGCTGGCTCAAAACTTTCATTCAACAAACGTATATACATACGAATATACATATATATATATATATATATCGCGAGAGAAAGCCAGCTAGATACACAGACAGACAGAGAGAGGAGCCGGCTGAGGTTCCCATCAGTGACCTCGTAGCAGCTAGTTACTCACCCAGTCGAGTTGATACCAAAACTGTACTTCTCAGATGTACTGCTGTGTAATCCGCGGTACCGATCGAGTCCATCATATGTCTGTTAATCCATCTTACAATCTGCTATGCATCACAAGCGCTACTTATTATATTGTACTTTACAACCCATCCTGGCCTCAGTTGACCACCTCGACATCCCTGATCCGATTTCTAACCCTGATTGCTGCCGAGTGCGTAACCTAACTCTTGACGAATGCAGTTATTGGTTGGACTGCACATTGCCAAAGACACTAGATATATTTTCATTTCCCTTACAACCCAATTGATCGGACGGCATGTGTTTACCTCGATGCAAATCGCGGTTCCAGTGGAAGTTGCATGCTGCCATCCAAGTACGCTGCGGGTACTCCAGAACTCAACAGTCAATTCCTACCCGCTGCTGCATGCATCATTCTCGGAAGCAGGTAGCTAGGGGGCAAAGTGCCGACTAGGGGTCGCAGATGACGCATGCGATTATGTCCTATTCTTTCCATCCCATTAGACCCAAAAAGGTTGCAGCGTCAAGAACAGAACACAGAAAGATCGGCTAGTTTGAAACCAATTCCTGACCTAGACAACTGGTGCTCGCTTCGAAACAAACCATAATCTACTTCAGATGGCCGCGATGTTGTCCGCAGTATTTTATTTTCGCAGCCAGCATTTGCTTTCTTCTTCCTCTTTTTATTATCAAGATTGCTAAAGTTCTTTAATAACTCAGAGTCGGAGTCTATTCTATTCGGTTTTACAGTTCAGCCGATTTCACAACTGGGTATGTGGTGGAAATTGCTCTTTCGAGTACACGCTAGGCGACGTATTGCCACATCCTTGTGAGTATACAGCCGTGAGTAACGCACATTTCTAACAGAATGCGAACGTCTCCTGTGAGTGTGCCTTCACGTTTTGAAACCGCGCACTGGAGTTGGATGGTTGAGAAGTAATGATTTATGAGCCATTATGCGCAATCTATTTTTTATTGTTCCCGGCCTTTGTTTCCCAGTCGGTGAGGAATGCAACTCTGTGGTGGGAACAACTTTTGTGTCGACAAGTTAACAGTCGCAAAAGCACCTACTTTCTCACAGCTCCATCACGCTTCACTTCACGCGATAGGAGGACGCGCGATCCTGACAATTAACGATAGTCGTTGCCCTGGCTTCAACGTGAGAGATATCCGACCGGACAGAGCGATATCTATCTGTGAAGAGGTTCCATGATGAAAGCGTACACAACAATTGCGTACAGCAAAAAGCGTACACGGAAAATCATCATCATCAGTATACACGTTAGCTAGAGGTGTAAAACACCTCAGTTATTGTGCCGCAATACATAAAAGAAAAAAAGAAAATAAATACAACGGTTGCATGTCAGCTGAGCTACCAGCAACGGATGGGCATCATTTCGGAAAGCTAGCAACCGACTACTAAGCAATAAGGAAAAGTATGATATACAGTTATATTATCCTAGCAAATGAGATTATGGTTGGAGGGGGAGGTTAAAAAGGATGTGGGGGAACAAAGAAACTCACAGCAGGAACGCCAGTGAGGTCGGCTCCTAACCATGTCAGCAAGTGTAGCTAGCCAAACGTTTCCATCCTCTTTTGAACCCCAACCACGGAGCTTGAACCTCCAATCGAGGTCAGCTCCGAAATGAGCGCCTTCATTCCTCTCGACCAATTCATCGCTTGGCCACCCCTCCTCTTCTTCCATCCAAACCCTCGGTGAGCAAACAACGCACTTCGCGGAAGTCGGTGGGTTGGCATGCGCAACAGGTGGCCCAGTCATCAAAGCATGGCGGGTGAAACAATCGTGCTGAGCGGTTCATTTCCTTTACTTGTGCCGTAAACAAGGCGTCAAACACGCTCGTTACTCACGCCGTGTTCCCACCAGATTTGAGCCAACTGCGAAGGCCAGGTTTCGCAACCGTACGGTAGGGTTGAACGTGCCGCTGCATTGCACATTCTACCCTTCAGGGCGAGAGTGATGTTGCGCCACCGCGGTGGGTGGCGAAGACTAGCAAAAGCACTTCGAGCTTTTGATATACTGTTCGTGATCTCATCTTCGATCTCAAGGGTGCTGATACAACTTCCCAGGTAGTTGAATTTCTAAACGACTTCTAGCTGATCCCAACTAAGGGTCCGCGAAGGAGGCAATCCCTGCGAATCTTAGAGGAAAGCTTTGCACTTCGATGGTGCAAAACAAATCCCGAAGCTTCTGACAGTTAGTGCTAATCTGTCCAGCGCCACTTGGCACGTCTGGGAGCTGTCACAGATGAGGGCAATGTCGTCTGCATACTCCAAATCATGAAGTGGTTCTCCTGGGAGTAGATTCACAACTTATAAGCCCTGTGCTGTGAACACGATTTTCATGACTTCCTCAGTAGCGAAGTTGAATAAGAAAGGTGACAGTTGGCATTCTTGCCTTACACTGCTGGGGATATTGAAGGGCGACGACAGTTGGCCGTAAGTCCTCACTCTGCCTGAGCTACGAGCGTATAATGCTCGGCTAATATTTACATATTTCTCGAGCAGACGTTTCCTGAGTAGACAGTCCCAAAGGGCACATCGATCAATTGAATCGAAGGCACCTTTAATGACGAGGAACATGACAACGGTGGACCACCAATATGTGTGACGGTGCTCCAACAACTGACGCAAGGTGAAGATGTGGTCGATGCAGCCACGACCCCGACGAAACCCGGCTTGCTCCTAAGAACCTGGTTTTCACGAGCGCCAGTCAGTCTGTATAGAATGACAGAGGCAAGTAATTTAGAGGTGATGGAGATCAGACTGATTCCTCTACGGTTGCTGCATTTCGAGCGCGAGCCTCCTCTGAAGATGGAAACAATAACGGAGGGGCTTCAGTCGGTTGGGACAGTTTCCTGCTCCCACCCTTTCACCAGTACTTCGTGTAAGTTATCAACAAGAGCATGGCCCCTTAATTTTAGGAGCGCTGGATGTAGATCATCTGGTCCCGCGGCTTTAACGGTCTGATCTCACGTTTGACTTCTGAACCAGTGGGCGGATCCAAAGGGACAGCCCAGAGAGAGTGGCGATCACTGGCCGGTAAAGAATCTAACTATTCCGACCGATGAAATTGCTTTTCATATTGCTCAGCCCAACAGTCCAAACGTTTTGACAAATTGTGGGTAGTTTGTCCACTATTCTCACCAACAGTTTCATTAACACCAGGTCTCCTGCTGCCCGTTTCCCGTATCAGGCGGAATAACTTTCGATGGTTACCAAACGCAGCGGCTAGTTCCATCTCTGACGCACGAAGAGACCACCAGGATTCGCGGTCTCTCTTCAGGCTAGCACGGAGTTTTGCCCGGATTTTTCTGCGGGTCTCCTTATGTTCGCTTCCAGCCGGAATGTGCCGGCGAGCATGGGTGAGTTCCAGAGAGTGCAAAGAGACCCAATATCCATGTTGGCTATTAGACTTACCACATAAGGATTTGCCTGCTGCTACCAAGGTCTGGTGAACATGCGACCAGTGACCTTCAACTGCATCCAGTGAGCGCTTACTCAACTCGCATGTCAGCGTACTTTGATAGACATACAGAACAGCAGGTTTCGTCATTTGGCTGGAGTCAATGAGCTCACAGCATCTTCGGGGGCATAGGCCAAAACGCATCCGAACGTCAGCACACACAAGTGCATAGTCGGTGTCCACACATGTGCTCCAAATCGAGCGACAATTCTGGATGCAGCCCCTCCAGCGGTAACTGATTGCAATGTGATCGATTTGTGTCCAAGGCTGCTTCTAGGCTAGTGGGCATCATGTCACTCTCTGACGGGTGCTGTGTCGGACGTTAGTGCTCGCAAGAAATAAGCGAGTGTCTTCACACAAAGGAAGTACGCGCTCACCGTAATCATTACGGGAGCCTACACTGTGCTGACCGCCCAGATACATTACCTCAGTGGACAACTTTCCAACTTGTGCGTTCATATCCCCAGCCAGCACAACAGTGTACGAGCTACTTCTGTGGCGAAGGAGATCGTTTAGTTGGCAGTAGATGTCGTTTTTTGCCCAACCATCGCAAATGTTTGTGGGCGCGTAGGCAGCGATGATGAATAGACACCTATTAGTCCCGCGCTACTTCGAAGCTTTGAACGAGCCAGCCAATCGGACCGCATACATCCGGCTACTGACTGGAATCCAATCAACCGGAGCAGCTTCAGCCCGGGGACTCAGGGCAATACCAACACCAGCTTGGCAGGTGCTCGAAGCTGCATCGTCACTGGATAGGCGAAATGAGAAATCACTGCGTGTCACCTGAAGGGGATCGCAAAGTGAGAACAGGGCTCGAGTCTTGCAGGCGGGTCTCTGATAAGCAGCAGATATCGATCGAGAGGGTCTCCAATGTTCGGGTAAGTGCTGCCTGTTGACCGATCTGTAGTAATGTGCGTACATTAAGACATGCCAAGCTGAAGGAGGATCGAGGGCTCCAAATGCAAGTCGATTAGCTGGGCTTGGCCGTTTGGTTGGACATGGGCTTGTCGACAGGACAGGAATGACTCTCCGGGTTCACATGTGAGTTGAAACTAGAAGATAAAAGCCTAGCAAAGCAAGGTGGGGAAGGCTAAGCATTGGGGGGCTGAAAACTGGGGGGATAAAAGTGAAGCTGGAACGGGAAGGTAAGAGAGAAAAAGCGTAAGAAGGGGAATAAGAAGACGGCTTGAGCAGTAGCATCCAAACCCCTATCCACCCTGCTCGGTGCAGCAGATAGGGCACCGTTGATTACCTTCTGCGGTGATCAGAACATCAGGAAATTGTTTGAGGAAAGATTCAAAGTATTGCGTGTGCAGGATACTCTCAGGTTGCCCAGGCCTAGACAGGAGAACGATTAGGGTCCTCAACCAAAGCCGTTGGTGCAGAAACTTGACCGCAAGGCAGCGGGTTTTGGCGTTGGGTTACAGAGAGTCCGTTTTAAGGTATAAGGAGCTAACCTCATTCCAACCCCCAACTGGAGGACCAGGAGGCTGAGTTTGTCTGGCCTCTAACCATTGACCAGCCTGGTATGAGTGGATCTGAAGGTGCTAAAAAAGCACCACCCAGCATAGGTCAATGGGTCACTGAGGCACACAAACCATCGTACCATCTTAAGCTCCAGCCTCATTGCGATGAAACACGGAAGCATGTACGAGGAATAATTCATACACGAAGAAATGCGTACACGGAAGATGGGTACACGGAAGATTTCACCCTCGGAGAATGGTGTACATGGTGTACGATGAGCACGGAAATACAACATTTTGATCGCTTTGCACATCTGCGACTGCCCAACGTTTCAAATCCCCCATGACTCATTCAAAATACTCAACGGACAGAACACTGCTCGCCTACTGCAGTTTGCCGAAGTGTCAGAGATTCGGGGACTCTAAAGCACTTGGTGTGACCAGACCGAGTTCGTGAACATTTTATGATGTCAGGCCCAAATATCAGTTCAGAGGAACGGAAGCATGAAGAGACAGGCTCTTATTGTGCGCATACGGGTGACGCCTAAATAGTGACACCGGTGAGCAGTGCTAGTAGGGAAAGCGGGAATGGCAAAGTGTGTCGCAGTTGTGCGAAGGATTTGACCGTGGGTGTGTTTTTTGGTTTATTATAACGGCTTGAACTGACCGTCCACATTTCTCACCTTTCGTCTAAGTATGCGACGGATGAATTAGGTTCGTATATAAGTGCACACGTTGTACTGTAACAAACCGGGTACATCTGGACTGCTAAAATTTTCCCTCCAAGCGATTTTTTGAGTTGGAACTTTACTATATGGGCATTCGTTCATGTGCGGTATGATTGGGAAAAAATGCCTATCGATCACCTTACACGGTTAGCAACATCATCAATCCAAGGCTAGGCTAGCCACGAACTCGGTCTGGTCACACCAAGTGGGTCAGAGCCATCGAATCGCTGACACTTCGGCAAACTGCAGTAGGCGAGCATTGTTCTCTCTGTTGAGCATTCTGTATGAGTCATGGGGGATTTGGAGTCTTGGGCAGTAGTTTATGTGCAAAACGATCGCTGTTATATTTCTGTGTTCACCGTATGCCCTGTGCACCATTCTCCCTGGGTGAAATTTTCAGTATACGAGTCTTCCGTGGAGGCATTTTTCCGTGGACGTAATTTTCCGTGGAGGTTATTTTCCGTGTACGCATTTTTCGTGCACGATTTTTTCGTCAACGGTTTTTACGTCACCTTGTGAAGAATGAGGTCACAGGTAACTGAACCTGACAGCATGCGCACAGTCAAGGGACACTCTAGTACGGGAATGAACCAGCAAGTAAAATCGCTTGTCTACGTTTACCGTTAACAACCATAGCGTCACTCACAGTGGTTAGATGGTAAATGTGCTTACCACTGGATCAGGACAAGAAGTCCGCTCAGCAAAGGAGGGACCAGTGATTTTAAAGTGACCAGAAAATTTCTTCATATATGGACATTAAGCTGCTTGCAAGCACAGGTCTCGGGCTATGAGTTGACCGACACCGTGGTCCCCGGTAACCGGTTGCTGGATTTTTGTTTGAGTTCAAAGTATCCGGACGACTGAAATAGCGTACAACATACTTACAAGCGATGAATTCCTCCCCACAAACCCCCGATTTGACGCCCGTGCATTTGGGCTACCCAGGCTGAAGAGGAAAACAGATTTTGAGTCTATTGTATTCAGCAGCATTCTAACATATTGAACCAATGCATCATGTTGAACGTGTTGACCTTCCGTTCTTGCAAAGTTCTTATGTATAATTCAATAAGATAAAAACTCAATGTATTCGAGGGAAACGCTGGCTGTCCAAATCTATCAATTTGTAGGATGTGTTATCTGAAACGGGTTGACATGTAGCGAGGGGAGCAGACGGTCAACGGGTTACGCATGACAAGACAAACACTTATAGCCAATGGGAGCCTTTTGGTTGAATTTGGAAGGCACTGGTCCAGCTGGCCAGCGGTCCATGAAGCTTTCACTTCTAATCTACCGAACACGATACGTATATAGTTCTGAACGGGGTGTCGAGACAACTTGGTCGCTCCATAATTTATTCCATAAGGCAGTGGAGTCTGGAAGCGTACGAAAAAACACGATTTTTTCTTAGACAGCTAAGCACATTTAACAGTTTACTAAGGTAATCGCCGTCAACCGACAGACGCTCCGGCAAGTGAACGACCTAGTAGATATTACAAGCAACTAGAAGTAACTAGGAACCACGGAATCATCACGCCTATCTACAAATGCTGTAGCCGTGCTGAACCAGCAAATTATCGCCTGATAACACTACTTCCTGTGATCTCCAAGGTTATGGAGTCCATCGTAGCTAAGGCTTTATTGGGGTACCTTGAGAACAACAAAATTCTCTTTCCGGAACAGCATGGATTTCGCCAAAATCGCTCCTGTACAACTAAACTCTTGATTGCTCGTGCAAACTGGACGGAATCTGTGGACGCTGGTGCAGGAGTCGACGCGGTCTACTTGGATTTCTCAAAGGCATTCGACCGTATAGACCATCGCATTCTCCTCCACAAACTCCAGAGATATGGAATCGGCGATCCTGTTCTGGGCTGGATAGGAGACTTTCTCCTGCAACGTCACCTGAATTAGAGGGCTCGAAGCAACCTATCAGAATCAATCGAAGTCCAGTGCGGCGTACCTCAAGCCTCGGTACTTGGACCCCGCCTGTTCCTGGATTTTTTTTCTTAAATGATCTCGCGAGTGTACTATCTTGTAACTGTTTGCTATTTGATGATGATGATGATGATGGCGCACTATAGATGCAGTCAAGGATCACACAGTGTTACAGGAGGACCAGGAAAAAGCGTACACATGGTCCATCGAGAACATGCTGCATTTCAACGTCACCAAGTGCAAAGTTCTCAGTATACGGCACAAGAGTATGCACAAGTACCGCCTAGGACCGCAAATTCTACAGCGGGCTTCGCACGAGTGCGATCTCGGCGTGATAGTTCAAGACGACCTCGGTTATTTGAAGCAGACAGAAAAGGCAGCTAAGAAAGCGAACCAGTACCTCGGCCTTCTTCGCAGAGCCTTCGGGAAGTTTGACCCTTCGATCTTTCCAAAAATGCTTAGTGCTTACGTGAGGCCGCACGCGGAATACGCTATTCAAGCGTGGCAACCCTGGCTCAAGCACCATCTCACCGCTCTTGATACTGCACAACGTAGGGCAACGAAGAGCGTCAGAGCTTTGACCAGCCTCCACTACCCACTCAGGCTGAGGACCCTCGAAATATACAGTGGATGTTATCGGCGTCTAAGGGGCGATCTCATAATGGTGTACCAGATCCTGAGAAACCCCAACCACCCATGCCATTCCCTACGAATACTCAGTCAAAACACCCAGCTAAGAGGTCACCAGTTTAAGTTAGTCACGCAGTACAGCCGCCTGGAATGTCGGCGAAACTATTTCTCCCTTCGAGTGGCACAGCCTTGGAACGCCCTCCCGGAACATGCAATTAATGCACCCACCCCATCCCTGTTCAAAAAACGCCTTGACCATACCCTGTCAGATTTACACTACGTGCTATAGCTCATGACCACCAGATGCTGGCACTAATGCACAACAGACAGGGGATAGTGCCATAACCCTACTTGAGAATGAGTCATTCCAAATGTCTTGCAAGTTATTTGATAAATGCTACTACCATAGAAACTGGATTTCGGTATCCTGTCGAACCAAGATTGTTGCATACGAGTAAACGTTGTCCTTGCTATCTTTTTCATTTTTCTCGTCTATGATGTGAACAATAACCACTCCCCTGTTGCTTTGTGTGCGTACATTCTCATTTCATACTCCCTTTATATGACAGTGCAGTTAAATCTGTAAGCGCCTGTACTGACGACTCCATTATCCCTTTGCCATCAATTTTTGTCACGCTAAACACCCTATGGGACATGTCAAGCACCTGCTTTTTCACCCGTTATAAATCATTGTTCATTGTTCAGCAGCTATTAGGTTCAGCTGGGACTCGCTTCGTTGGTGATGCTTTGAAAAGCAGGGCAATCTATCAGGTTAGAGAAGCATTTTATGCTACTTAGTGTTCATAGGAGTCACATATGTGCACTATGATGGAGTGGTAAGTGTTTTGACCATTGAAACCGTATTCGCCTTGATCTTTAACTGAAGGTAGAGGGGCGAATTCGTACTCCCAACCGTGTATAGAAATGTTTATACCAACAGCACGACTTTGCAGTCAATATTTTTGTTTCGTACGGTGATGCAACTGTCTGTAAATAGATGTCTTGGATCCGGGCTAGCCGTCTTGGCATCAACCGCATATGAAAAGCATCAATCTGATATTATCGATCAACTTACAGCACATAGCTAAATTCCAACTACAGCTTGGTTTGCACTTGTTTGGCGTTGGGTACGGTGATGCGTTAAGGGTAGTTGTCACTTGAATTCACAATCTGGACGACCTGAAGTGGAATCGGATCACCACTGTCCATTATGTGGATGTGACGAGCGATTATCGGTGTCGCCTGCATAACGCTATGAAGAAGCTGTTTGATGCCATGATATGTGCAAAACGCGATAACAGAGCGCCGAATTGTTTGCTTGTTGATTAGATGTCGGTAGGTGACATGAGCCTATGGGTTGAAGGTTGCTAATGCTTTCGAATGCAGTTGGGTGCCGTTTCCACCTTCGAAGGCAGTGAAACGAAAGTGTGGGTCAGAGTACTCTAATGCTGGGTGCGTATTTTGAGATCATTAGTTAGAACAACTGCCCCAACATGGAAACATAAACTCCCCTTATAATTCCAAATAAAAAATCAGAAGCAAAGTTGTGGGATGACACTGTCACTTAGTGCATCCTCTTTGGCCACGTACTTGCAGCTAACAAAGGATACAAAACTAGCTCACATGAAATCAACTGCTCGTCAACTGTTTTTCCGGCTTGTGCGTTACACGCTACTACGGTAGGTTTAGTGTCACTAACAGCTATTTCTAAGCACAGTGGTGGGCGCTGTCGATCTATAACAATAGCTTCGAGGATGCTCACTATTGTCAAGTGGATTGCCCGTGTCTATTCTCAAGCTGGAGCCTCGATCTCTAGCGCGCAAAATAGTTTGCGTCAAGTAACGCAAGTGGGACGGGAAAAGATTTCTGATGCTACGGATGCTACTGCTGGTTCTGCTGGCAACGTGCTCCGCCGCTTCCGAAAGACGCCAGCGACTTAGTGGGAGTTATTATGACCATCCTCTCTTACACTTGACGTCCTCGATCATCTTCCGATGCTCAAAAAGCACCGACAGACCATTAAACGGCTCCGCTAGATTTTGGTTGAGTTTCAGTATTCCCATAAATATCTACTTACTATTAGTGGAGCACATATTGAGTGGCTCATAAGCCCCAATTCATCGCGGTCTTTAGCCGACCAGGGAGCTCGATGACTTTTTTATGCCGTTTTTCCTCATCATCGTCGCCAGTAGTTTGCATATCAAAGGTGCCAGCAATGGAACAAGTTTACTAAAATCATCGGATGGATGAGGCGCCCTCTATGAAATGTTAGCCATTTACCAGCTCTGATTCCAATGAGTACCTGCTGCCCAGTTACTGTAAATTGTGATTTCCCTTAACGACCATATGCAGATTGTCCAATTATCTTCTTCTCGCCTTGTCAGCCTCAAAAATCCTACGATTTTACAGCTACTTAAACTTAACTACGTTTCATTGGAACACCGGAAAGCAGGAAGTTTGCCTTCTGCGTGACCATATTCCTTTACACTTGCGCTGCTGATGTTGCTGATGCGATCTATTTCCTGTCTGAATCATACTTCAGTTGGAACTTCACAAGCAATTAGTACACATGAATAGACACACGGTACAATTTCCATTCTTACGAACTGCTGGAAACACTGATCATCGAACCCAAACTGGTTCAGTTACTGTTTCAAGTAAACCAATCAGGATCTAATGTATACAGAAACAGCCATGTACAATGTAATAACAATTTTGCTAAACCCATAAGCCGATTTTCTGCGCATGATTCACGTACTGACGGCAAAGTGATAACCTATTCGGTTCGCTTAAACGTAACAACTTGGTCACCTCGTTCATTGACGGCTGCTGTCCTAAAGACAACACTCAGGTGAAGGTTGTCACAACAGTGCTTCACATGACCACACCATGTCTTGTGAACAGAACACATTTTCACTCCACAACTGCACACAGACCCTTTTTTGACAGGTGAGGGTTAAGACTGTTCTTTCTTCCTGCAGTAAAGTGAAATGTTATCTGGCTACTCACTAGGATACCGTTCCGTCTCTTTTGTCACACAATCAACTGGGATAAGTTAACATGAACCCGATGTATTTTTTGAAACTGCTTACGATCAAATGAGAGCTTGTCTTCTCTTAGTGCCTATGTGGGGTGGATCTGATCGTCCAGAAATACGTCAGCAACGAAGTCTAACAAAACCGACTAGGGCTGGGGAACGCTGGATAGTCTGCCTGAGGACCAGAACTCATACACAGTAGCGCCACTGTTCTTCTGCTTGTGTATTAGCAGATAGGATTTTTATCAACTGTTGTGATACTCCCAAACGGTTCCACCCCGCACGGTAATGAGAACGCCAGACCGAGAGTTGTAATACGTTGGAACATAGTAATATAAACAGGATGAAGCTAAGCTACTAAACACATCATAACCAATAACACTATCAAAGATACCGATTACTGTCAATTAACACTACACAAACCGGTTCAGTTCTGAGTCGAACTTTGCTGCTGAACCCCACATAGATTAGCATTTTACCTTTTCTTGAGTGCAATTTCCCAAGAGACGAGCAATCCGTGATTCGCTCTCCTCGTATACTTAACACCCCTCTCGTTAAAATGTGGTTTATCTGGAAGTTGTATTGCTCTTCCTGCGGGAGTCTAACTACAAAGGCTGCACAAGTTGTCCGTTTTGGCCGGTGTCTGGTCGCATCTTCTGCCCATTCCAAAGGCGGAGTTTCGCACCTGGCTGGAGCACTAGACGTGTGATGGTCCAAGAGTTCATGGAAATTCAATTTATGGTCTTTTAGGACTCCAGCTTCTCGTGTGTAATGTGGTCTCAGTTGGTTTGCGTGACACCTCTACAGTTGATTAGCAACCTGCACATCGTGCACCACCGCGTCACGACGCCGCAGAACTCGTCCTAGTATCCCATTTGCCCGCCGTCCCTGGGCAGAAGCGACAGATACGAAGTCGCCCATTTTGAAACTCCATATCCATGCACCGCAACCTCCATTGTATTGCAGCTCCATGACTGAGTTCGTGGGTCGTACTGGTGGACATTTAGGACTAACCAAATGCAGGGTGGTTCTCAGTCGTCGACCCATGAGGGCTTCGACGAGTGACTTCTCCTCTGGCATGTTAAAATTCGGGATGACCTGATAATTCAACATAAATCTTTCCACTCTTTTGTCCAGCGTCCCTTTCCCTTCCAACTTCAACAATGCTCTGTTCAGTGTATCAACAAATCTTTCCGCTTGACTGTCAGATTGGGGATGATACGGCGCAGATCTCATATGGTCGATTCCTTTTTGTGCGCAAAATTCAGCGAACTGATAAGAGGTGAACTGTGGTCTGTTATCCGATACACTTGTTTCTGACAGGCCTGCGGACTGAAAACATATCTCGACACAACGATTGTGCCGTTTGCAGACGTGTTTCGCATCACGATCACTTCAAGCCACTTGGTGTAGGCGTCGACAATAATGAGGGAAGGGGCTGTATCGAGCGGTCCTACAAAATTCACATGTATCCGAGTCAAGGGTGATTCAGGATTTTGGCCAAGATTATGGGGTCACTCGCACATGCAACTTGGAAGCACTGCAGCATTTAGAGCAAGATCGAGCAGTGTCCTATATTTGACTGTCTATCATTGGCCAAAAATCGTATCCCCGCACAAGTGCCTTCATGCGAGCCATTCTTGGATGGTCCTTATTTAGTTGTCTTATAACATGTTACCGGAGTACTTCTGGAATGATAATGCGATCCGCGCAAAACCGACAAGAATTGATTACAAATAAGGCGTCACGCCACGTGAAAAACTGGGAAAGAGCTTCTTTCGGGCACTTCCTCGGCCAGTCATGTCGTGTATATGTTAATAGCTCTTGTAACAATGCGTCCTGTTCCGTGGCTTGCTGAACCATTCTGGCATTTGTCGGCAATTTACTTACAGCATCAAGTAGTAGGTAGCTGATATCGGTTTCAACTACCATTGGGCAAATAACTGCATCTTCAAGCTCTCGTCTCACGTTATTGATTACGCTGGATGGAGCATCCACTTGCCCAACAGAATCAGTCGGCAAATATCGCATGTTGAAATCGTATCACTGGAAGTCAAATCGTATCACTGAAGTCGACTAGCCTGGTACGCTGGTATACCGTTTATGGCTACAAAAATTGTCAGAAGCTGCTTGTGATCCGTCACTAGTGTGAAACGCCGGCAGTATATCATATTGTTAAATTTCTGAACCTCGAAGATGGTAGCCAACATTACTTTCTCAAGCTGACTATAGTTGTTTCAGATGCGGTCAGCGTGCGCCACTGCCTTTCTGAACCGTTCGCAAACCGGTGAGAAAAGACTGCGTCAATTCCAAAGCTGGAAGAATCAGTGGCCACAATAATTTTCCGATTCGGATTGTAGTGCGTAAACAGTAGGTTTGACTTTAGCAGATTACAATTTCTTGAATGTTTGCTGACACTGTCCAAACCACTTCCATTCGACCTCTTTCATCAGCAGCCGATTCGGTGGGTGACGTAAGTGATACATACACAGTAAAACTTCGCTATAATGGCTCACGATGCCAAAGAACCATCTCAGAGTTGTAACGTCCGTTGGTGCAGACAATCGGTCTATCATCTTGATATTTTGGGCGTCGGGTTCTCGGTCGCGTGCTTTAGTCACTATTTACAGAAACTCGATGGATTTCTAAAAAAAATTGCATTTGTCTGCAGGTAAATGGAATCCATACTCTTTGATTCCCATCATCAGGTTGTTTAGTCGTTGAAATAATTCGTCCTGTGTGGTGCCCATTATAATCATATCATCCATATACGCTTCATCTCTGATTACTCCAGTCAGCATAACATCCATGACTTGTTGAAAACTGCTGGTGAGATTTTGACTCCTAATGGTAGACGATTTTATTGGTACAAACTACGATCGGTGTTAATCGTGCGAAGTTTTCTGCTTTCATGTTCAACTTCTAGCTGTAAATATGCATCCGCCAGATCTAGGGTAGCGAAATTTTTACCACCGTACAGCTTCGCGAATAGGTCATCAGGAAGTGGACGTGGATATTTACAGGGTTGCGGTACGTCATTTAGACCAGTTGAAGAATCTACACACAACCGTATAGAACCGTTCGACTTTTTAATCATGATGATGGGGGCAACCCACGGTTAAACATTTATTCGCTCGATTACGCCAGGTTGCTACAATCGGTAAAACTCTCGTTCAACAATTAATTGTGATGCACACGGAACCGGGCGCTTAGGTCGAAACACTGGTGTATCATCAGGTACCAGAGTAAGCTTTGCCTGCATCTTGCTACAATTTCCAAGTTCAGACTGGAAAACAGAAGCATACTTTGCCTGAAGCTGTTCAGAAATGCTTTGATTTGGATGTGGCGGTATTGACAGTCGTTTCGGAACACATGATTCAATGGTACCTTGAACAAATTCAATTTTTAAATCCAATCAATCCAAAGCAGATTCTTGTCGACGCAAGAAACTAAGTAGGTTGTTCTCCGGAGGTTCAGATCATTGAATTTAATTTCACATCTGAACTCAGCATGTAACTTCAGTGGTTCTCCGGATGCGTTTTGAGCGGTCAGATTTGTGCGCGTCGGGTGATGTCTGACAAGTTTCTTCCATGACAATCAAGAGTTGATGGTAATATCGGATGCCATATACAGCAGCAAGGATGTGGAGATCACGTTGATTTTCAGAGTGAGATACTTTCGTCTGCCCGCAAATTCTGTGCGACAGGTTGCGAGAATTACTTTTGTCTTTGCTCTCTGAAACGGCGTCTTTTTGAGCCAGGAGTTAGAGTACAACTTCGGGGTATGCTCACTCTTTGGACTGTAAGTAGTGCGGCAGCGTGATTCGTTGTGACCCAATTGCTTGCATTTTCAGCACTGATATTTCTTGTAAGTACAAAATTGCACTAAAGGCCATCCACCACATTTCCAACATGCGGGTTGGGGTTTATGGTTGGGTACACTGTAGCTCACACTTTTACCTCGAACAGCCGTGCAGTTCATTCATGGGGTCAGCATCTTCTATCATTTTGGTATCATGCTTTATGTTATTCGGTCTCTGAGATTCAGCCGCAACCTCCTGTAGTGGCAAATGGGGTTCCTGTTCTAAGTTGAGAAGGATGCGATTTTGTACATCGGCATCGGCTTTAGACTGAAGACTGCAAATAAATATGAGGCTTTTGAACTGATCGGGTGTCAGCGTATCCAATTTGAAAAGTTCCCACTGTGCTCACAACTCTAATGAACAATGCACAATGATTTATACCGGGTGCAAAAGCAGGTGTTTGACATGTCCCATAGGGTGTTTAGCGTGACAAAAATTGATGGCAAAGGGATAATGGAGTCGTCAGTACAGGCGCTTACAGATTTAACTGCACTGTCATATAAAGGGAGTATGAAATGAGAATGTACGCACACAAAGCAACAGGGGAGTGGTTATTGTTCACATCATAGACGAGAAAAATGAAAAAGATAGCAAGGACAACGTTTACTCGTATGCAACAATCTTGGTTCGACAGGATACCGAAATCCAGTTTCTATGGTAGTAGCATTTATCAAATAACTTGCAAGACGTTTGGAATGACTCATTCTCAAGTAGGGTTATGGCACTATCCCCTGTCTGTTGTGCATTAGTGCCAGCATCTGGTGGTCATGAGCTATAGCACGTAGTGTAAATCTGACAGGGTATGGTCAAGGCGTTTTTTGAACAGGGATGGGGTGGGTGCATTAATTGCATGTTCCGGGAGGGCGTTCCAAGGCTGTGCCACTCGAAGGGAGAAATAGTTTCGCCGACATTCCAGGCGGCTGTACTGCGTGACTAACTTAAACTGGTGACCTCTTAGCTGGGTGTTTTGACTGAGTATTCGAAGGGAATGGCATGGGTGGTTTGGGTTTCTCAGGATCTGAGATCGCCCCTTAGACACCGATAACATCCACTGTATATTTTTTGGGTCTTCAGCCTGAGTGGGTAGAGGAGGCTGGTCAAAGCTCTGACGCTCTTCGTTGCCCTACGTTGTGCAGTATCGAGCACAGTGAGATGGTGCTTGAGCCAGGGTTGCCACGCTTGGATAGCGTATTCCGCGTGCGGCCTCACGTAAGCACTAAGCATATTTGGAAAGATCGAAGGGTCAAACTTCCCGAAGTCTCTGCGAAGAAGGCTGAGGTACTGGTTCGCTTTCTTAGCTGCCTTTTCTGTCTGCTTCAAATAACCGAGGTCGTCTTGAACTATCACGCCGAGATCGCACTCGTGCGAAGCCCGCTGTAGAATTTGCGGTCCTAGGCGGTACTTGTGCATACTCTTGTGCCGTATACTGAGAACTGTGCACTTCGTGACATTGAAATGCAGTATGTTCTCGATGGACCATGTGTACGCTTTTTCCTGGTCCTCCTGTAACACTCTGTGATCCTTGACTGCATCTATAGTGCGCCATACATTTAGGTCATCATCAAATAGCAAACAGTTAGAAGATAGTACACTCGCGAGATCATTGATGATAACCAGGAACAGGCGGGGTCCAAGTACCGAGGCTTGAGGTACGCCGCACTGGACTTCGATTGATTCTGATAGGTTGCTTCGAGCCCTCAAATTCAGGTGACGTTGCAGGAGAAAGTCTCCTATCCAGCCCAGAACAGGATCGCCGATTCCATATCTCTGGAGTTTGTGGAGGAGAATGCGATGGTCTATACGGTCGAATGCCTTTGAGAAATCCAAGTAGACCGCGTCGACTCCTGCACCAGCGTCCACAGATTCCGTCCAGTTTGCACGAGCAATCAAGAGTTTAGTTGTACAGGAGCGATTTTGGCGAAATCCATGCTGTTCCGGAAAGAGAATTTTGTTGTTCTCAAGGTACCCCAATAAAGCCTTAGCTACGATGGACTCCATAACCTTGGAGATCACAGGAAGTAGTGTTATCAGGCGATAATTTGCTGGTTCAACACGGCTACCACTTTTGTAGATAGGCGTGGTGATTTCGTGCTCCCACCTTGTGGAGACGTGCATCTCGTTCATACATCGTTGAAAGCAATTTGTTAATGGTTATGCCAAACTCATGGCAGTAACTTTCAACGCCTTCGGACGAATGCCGTCCGCACCCGGGGAGCTGAATTCGTGCAGAGACATCAACCTCTTCAGTACAGCTGCGGAGGCAAACGATATGTGATTTAGCCCTGATGGCGGCGTTATCTGCTTAGGCAGGATGTTTGATGACTGCGCGCTTTGGAACGTGCGGCCAAATAGTTGTCCAACGAGGTTGGCTGCCTCCTTTGCGGTTTGGGCTAACCCGCATGCTGTGTGCAGAGCAGCAATACCACGTTTAACACGGCGCAAATTGTTTACGTGTCTGGATAGCAGTTTGGGATTGGAGCAAAACATTTCCACCAGACCTCGTTGGTTCTTAAGTTTATCTTCGCGGACGAGTTTGACACAGTGGTTCTTTGTGTTGTGTAGACATCCCAGATATGGTCGTTCGTGGAGGCTATATGTGTGCCATGCAAAGACCCTTAATGCCATGCAGTTACATGTCCTGCTGCTTACGAAAGACTTCATTCTTTTAGGCCGGTAGAGTTTGGTTTCAGATGTCCTTGACACGAGCTTGGTAAATAGGTTGACGAATTCTCCGCAGGCCACCTCAGGGGTTAATTCAGCTAAGAACGACCAGCTTGTTGCATCAATGAGGTCGGACAGGTCTTCATAGTTGGTTACGACACGATATTCCTCGGCATGCTCTTTAGGATAATCCGCGTAGCACATGTAATGAATCAACAGCGTTGCATGATCACTGCGGCCCAAACGAGTATCGGTTATCACTCTCTCAACCATGAAATTCTTCATTGGTGAATATTCGGTCCAACATGGATGATCTGTCAGTTCCCATGAACCTGGTGGGCGTAGTGACGTGGCCATTAAGTGGGAAGTCTGAAACCAGATCTTGCAGGTCTGCTTTGAATTGCTCTCCTGGTGTGGCCTGGGATTCGAGAACATGTAAGTTGAAGTCACCGGTGACTAAATTGTGACTGTACTTCCTGTTTATCACTTGCCTCAACGCAGCCATCAAATTGCAGTCCATCTCAGGCGTAGACGATAGTGGGCGGTAAACAACAACCAATAGACCAAGATCCTTCCCTCTTAGCCGGAAATTACACCAAGTGGCGTCAGGTACGTCAGTTTCCGGATCGTTTATGCGTTCGCATTGCATGTTGTTACGAAAATAAAGGGCTACCCCACCACCCTTGATGCCTCGATCCTTCCGGACAACGGATATGCCCGTTAGTGCAATTTCAGCATCCGTTATCTCGCAGCGCAACCACGTTTCGTTGACAGCTATGAGGTCCCAAGCTGCAGACGCGTGTCGTAGCCTTAATTCAGCTAATTTGCTGAGTAGACCTTGGGCATTTGTGTACATGCATGCGAGCTTCTCGGAGACCAAAAGTGTGTTAGAGTGGATGGATGTAGTAAACGAGTTTAAACCGACCAATAAAGGGTCGGCGGCTAATCGTTTTTTTGATGGGTTGCATACTCTCGAGAATTATTTGATATATTAGCAGGTATCAGATGCCCCAAATCCCGGTGTTTGCTCGTGCTCTGCTGTGTCCCTCCGGATAGTATGGCTACTCTTGAAACCGTCTCCGAGTCGGGTCCTGCAGTTGGCGTTTTCATTAAGAGTTGTGCCTCTACTGAATTGTCATTAGAAGGTGTTGGTGTTCCTGTTGCTTTCAGACTAATTTCTGTTGGCAATCTGCAACGGAATTTAATCCAGTTCGCTAGTGGGGTTTGTGCCATTAGTTCTGACTGTAACACAAGTTTTAACAGCCTGGGACCGCACCCCTTATAGTTTGGTGATATGGGCATCCTTGTCAACGAGGTGACCACGACATTTTCGAGAGAAAGAGCCTCCCGGATGTAGTGCCATTGCTCGCGGTCGTGCATCTGAGCATCGTCGGAATAGGAATCAGTAAGCTCGGGAACACCGTGAGCAACCACTGTTTTCTTATCTTGACTTTTTCTGTGCCTCTCTTTGTTAGCCAGATCCACTAAACATTCTTTCCGCGGGATTTCGGGTAGTATGCGCACTCCACTTTAGTCGTAGCAGAGACGATTCGCAGAGAGCAGAACGGCCTCAGTCTCGTCCGTCGAGTTCAGTGTTACCCGAAGTAACCGGGGTTCGCCGTAGTTCAAGGCGGTTGGGTGGCGGGAGATTCTTCTTAATTTCGTGGGATTAGCATGGACACCGATCGACGTACAGATGGAACCCCACTGATTTTGATCGTCCGTCAACTCACCCTTAATTGTATTGGATTTGGATTCGGGGACATTTGTGCAAACAATGTTTAGGGCCCCGTGGTTGCGCCTGGTGGCTACTGGTTTTGGATTTGGGGGCTTATTATCCGGTGTTTTTGTTGAATTTGTAAACGGCACTGGTGCATGCCATCCGTGCTGTGGCAGTTTTGTTTTCTCTAGTCGGGGCACAAAGGTTACCGGTGCTCTTTCCGGTGTTTGTTTGGCGGCAACCGATGCGTACCTTACCGGGTTGTTCACTATTAAGTGTTAAAAAGCTCTATCCACCACGTTTGACCAACTTTAAACAAGCATAACGGGTTTAGCTACTTCATCATGGTCACTCGCCGTCAGCAGGCTTAGGCTAGTCTGGAAAGCATCAGACTCCGGCGTTTCGACCTTCTGGGTCTCGTCAGTGGTGCGCCTCCCAGCGGACTCCTGCTGCCTTCCGCCCCCTATGACTTCTGGATGCCAGCAGTTAGTGCCACTTCGCCGTGGGTGACAGCAGCGGTCCTGTGTGATCGACAGTTTGACAATGACATAGTCCCGCTCATCTTCCAGTGTCATGCCAGTTTCGAAATGTGCAGAGGACAATGGTTAACCACACGAGCTAAGACTTTCCGCATAGCGCCCCGGCACGGCACGAGGACTTGAAAGCTATACGGTCAGATTATAACGGATATTGACTAAAAAGGCTCGCTCACCGAAAATCTTCGTCAATCTTTCTACAATTTCATCAATCGAAAGTCTCTTGGACTTTTTGACAACCCAATATTGATGTACCATTCTTGCACAATTGCACTGAGTTTCCACAGTAACGAACGAACTTTCTATGCATCATGTTGCGCCGCCGGCTCAACACGGAAACCACCATCGTATATCTTAAACCAGGATTCAAAAGTTATTCCATTCGCTTCATCAAACACGAACTCTGTGATTGTTGCTGTAACTGCGTCCACTGAAGTTCGTGTGCCAGCAACTATGGACTTTGCTTGAAAGTGCAACTTCTGTGCAAATAACTCAAATATTTGTCTCTAGGATTTTTCGTATTGTACTTGCTGTTGATGAAGAAGACTCTGCATCTGATCAAATGAAATGGCCATTATTGTCCAATATCCGCGCCGCCAGAATCTGTTGTGATGCCCCCAAACGGTTTCACCCTGCACGGTAATGCAACGCCAGAGATCAGGCAAACCGAGAGTTGTAATACGTTGGAACATATTAATATAAATAGGATGAAGCTAAGCTACTAAACACATCATAACCAATAACACTATCAAAGATGCCGATTATTGTCAATTAACACTACTCAAACCGATTCAGTTGTGAATCGAACTTCGCTGTTGATCCCCACATAGATTAGCATTTGACCTTTTCTTGAGTGCAATATCCTAAGAGACGAGCAATCCGTGATTCGCTCTCCTCATACACTTAACATCAACTGATGTGCCTGGTGCCCTGATCCCCATTCATATTTACGGCAGGCTTATCGCTCTGCTTCTACTCATGCGGTCAGTTACATTTCCTTCCTTTGACATTTCACCGTTGGCATAACCAGTCGCATTCTCAACAAACAACACGAGGTCCTCTGTCGTCAGGTATACAGAAAATCTGATGCTACTTCGGTACCGTTACAAAGGAGCGCCACACACAGCTTCAGTCAGCGTCAATGAACACCGCCGCAAGGATTAGAATACTGCGCATTTGATCGTTCTACCAGTGGCTAGGAACTCTTTACCACCACTAATGTTGAAGGAAGCTCAGCGTGACAACTTTTGGTACGCGCATTGGACACACGCTTGACGAGTAAACTGATATGTGTCCACCTTGATCGAAAATTAGTGTTTCGAAAGCCTAACTATGCTTATTGAACACTTCACGTCCGGAGAAAATAAGACCAGTCTGACGCATGAACTAAGTTTTCTTTTTAAGGGTTGCTTGCGATATGGTTAAGTGAAGTTGCGCTACTCCGGTCTTGAAGCCTCAGCTTACACCACGTCTTCTGCGCAGACCATATTCTGACATTCGCAGCTATCTGCCCCAAACGCATAGTGCCACCTACCTAAGAACTGGGTCAGAGCCTCAGAAAGTTACACCACCGAGTCTTCCATTTACCATAACGTTTGTTTTCAGTGAGGTAATTAAAACGAAGCTTTGGTGGACCATCTCGAGCACAAACTCAACAACAGAATATTATATAAAAAGTTGGAAGCATCACCCTTGCGTTTTTGAAACATGAATTACTTCTCTGTCGATGTTTTCGCGGTCTGAAAACTCAATACAGGGATTTACATATGGAAAGAATCTCCAAGTGCGCCTCTATCGATGCTGTGGAGGGTTAAAACCATGAACGTTCCATTAAATAAAAGTCGACCTACATACCAATGACAATGGCGTTGGTATGTTGCTTCACCACATACATCTGTTCGTGCACAGATCTAGAAGGCAGGTGAATCTCCTCCCGGTGCGTAACCGTGGATGCCTTCCACTGATTCCGTCTTGTTTGATAGCACTGAGACATAAGAGTAGTTCGGGGGCGATTAGGATGAAATTGCTTTCCCGACGAATTTTGCCGGTAGTCACGAAGGTACGTTGGCAGCTTACCCATTTGCGTTAAGTATAGCGATTGGACAGACTCCCAACTGATCACCATTGCCTTCTAACAACAGTGTAAATGTCACTAAAGTAGACGGTTTTACCTGGTGGATCAGCTGATTCAAAGTTGCACTGTTTGTGACCAAATCTTGCTGCCACAGTGAATCAGATGAGATGCTTCTCTATGTGTTACCAGTAAATGACTGTTTCAACCGTCACGCAAGGAACCGGTATCAGTTGTTTATTTACCAGTTTGTATGCGTATTCATTAATACCCATAATCATCAGCGGTATTACTACCTTATTTCAATACATCTAAACAAATTAGTAGCAAATCGTTTTGTTCATATTTCGCTGCACTGCCGAACCTCAGCTTCCGTTTGATAGATATTTTCGACCTGATATCCTTAAGAATACGTAGTCCATTGCATTGCGTTTGGCTTTCCAGTCGGTAGCAGGTTGTACCAGTGCTTTGATATGCCTACAGATGGACACATTGTGTTGCGGAGATTAGGAGGATGCTCGATTTTGACCAACGGTGCCAATGAATCATCGTTTATAAACCACGAGAGGACCAGTGAAGCAATCCTGGCTCCCAGTTGTTGGTGCCTGGTATCAGATCTTAAATATTGTGTTGAATATTACGGATACTGTTACGGCAATTGTTTTGAGGACCGACTGACAGGCTTAGTGACCAAACACGCGCACGGTCTAGCTGACGAATTACTGAGGCAGCGGGTAGACTAATTTATACTGGATAAACCGTGGTTCTACAAGCATTTATAAACAAAGATACAAAGTTGACTTACGAACAGGTGGCGACTCGTAGACCGGTGAAATAAATTCAGTTACAGGTAGCTCGGCTGCAAAAGTGGAGGCTTTGTGAACATAGCACAGTAAAACCAAGGATAACAAATACTTAGGCTCAGGATATCGTTAAATAAGCAGAAACATTAGTTAACTGAACGAATAAGCAGATGAATAAACGTGCATGTCCACTAAATTTGTTCTGGTAATCCAACATCTGTCGATGCACAAATTATCGTAGGATGACGAAAATGCACGGTAAAAATCTCAAAACAGAAATGCATTATTCGAAAATTGTCGGTACAGCCGTTCAGTTTCGTGAATTGCAATTCCCACTCTCCAACATCGGCCTCCATTCCGGCCTCTTCGTTTAAGGTCTCTTCTAGTAAACAGAAGTGTCTCACTTCGCTTCTGATTCTTTCTTTGTTCTTGCAACTAACCACTATTCGAACAATTCCGTCACACCTGATTCTTGCTGCCTCGACAATGCCCTTGGGCCACAGACCCCTTGATGTGCGTACGTCTACTACCAAATCTATGTCATCTGCTATCAAGCAACGCCTTCTCTCATGCCACCTTTGATGTGCTTGCAAAAAAGTCAGCCAGCACTTCAACCACCTATTCCAAAATTTATCTGACAGCTGTGGTACTTGGTACCACTGTCTGGTCAGTCTGCCGTGACTGACATTTTCCGCCGTCTCCAATGATCGATACTCTGTTAAGGTCAAAACTTCGCTTAACAATATGGCTCCAAGCTCACGCGGTTGACCGTGAGTAGGTATCACAGGTCAGTGATTAATGACCCGTTAGTACATTAATTATCAAAAAGTGTTGATCGTCTGTAATACAGTGGTCCTACACTCCACATAGTCCCACAACACAAACATGTGACAGCGAATAAATCCGTGGGACATTCTAGGCGTAAGATGGAGACAGTGCCAAGTAACAAAAGGTAAGTGGCTGAGTTCGTCATCAAAGCATCTTTTAACTATTGCTACTGTCAATACAGAGACGACCGATGCCAGGAGAGCATTGCACACGAATGGCAAAAAAAATCCTTGCGGCACTCTAGACGGCTATACTGTTCCGCGAGTTTCAAGAGTGACCTCTCAGGTTTGTATTACTGATGAGTTGCAGTTAGGAGCGGTACAAAAGATGTGGGTCGTGCAGAATCAAGTAGGCTATTATCAGGTCACCTTGTAATCGACAATACCGTCCGCTGAATAACCCAATCGTTCAACTCTCTGCTCGTATGGGAGATTTCGCATTCAAGTGACGTATTTAGATGCCCCACGTTGAGGCTGCTCCAGTGTATTAAGGTCGTGGTTCATCCAAGAATACCTGGTTTGAATGACGTACTCCATACGCGGACGAACATCTGCACTGAGCATCTGATGAAAAAGGAGATGTCCAGTTGTTGGTGCACCCGTCTCAGCAGCCCGTCGTGTTGGTTACCAGATTTCAAGGCGTTCTCGGATTACATGGAGCAACCCAAATTATCCTGTAGCAGCACACCTAGATCATCTTTGACGGACCATTGCTGCAGTACCCGCGTTCGGACCCTGTATGAATAGTTGATACGGTTTCGGATAGAAAGTATCTTGCGGTTAACTACGTTGAAATTTTCGGACTGACCACCGATGTACTGTGTTTAGTTCACTGAAGCATATACTAGTCGGCATTCACCTGAATCCTGCGCAAAATCTTGTTGTCATCGGCAAACAGTGGGAACTTTGAAACGATTGCCTGTGTGAAGTCATTAAGAAATACCAAAAATTAGCATAGCCTTAGGACTGAGCTGTGAAGCACACCACACACAACTTTTAGGGGGGGGGCAGATAAGGATCTCCGGACTCTGCCCACTAGTTTTCGTTAAAGGCAAAAGTTAGCAATACAGCTTAAGAGTGGGTCAACGTTGCCGTAATACTGGAGTTTGGGATGGAGCATCCGATGATCTAGACGATTAAGACTTCGAAAAATCCAGGTAGATTACGTCGACGCCCGCTCTAATCACTGCTGACTCCGTCAAATTACTCCGTGCGATTAGGAAATTCGTTGTACACAATTGATATCTACGGAAACCGTGTTTCACAGGAACAGTAATGTTACAAGTTTCCTGATAGCACACTAACCGATCGGCAGCGCTTGATTCCACGACCTTGAAAAATGCAGGAAGAAGGAGCATCTGGGCCTTACTTTGAAGGCCCGGCCCAGCTACTGCCCATATTAACATGAGTTATTATTTCAAGCTTCCACATGAAAGAAACTTGGTTCTGGGCTGAGCAGCGCTGAAAGAACAGCCAAACTTGCTTCTATTTGTCATGCTGATGCTCTAAATGCTTCTGTGCGTATGGTATCGACATCCGAGGTGTTGTGGTTGCGCAGATACGTCAGTTTTTCAAGACAGCTTCCACGGTGAAAGAGATGTAACTGAGTCCCGGCGGCTGGGCGACAAGAGCTGGAACATTGCTTGATGATAAGACCGTCGGAAATGTGGGAGCATTCGTATCCGAAAAGCGTTTGCTGCTTCTGTAGCCGTTCTTGTTGGAATGTCAACCATCGTGAATGAAGGAACTCCTTGCCTCACCATTCGTAAGCCATTGACGTACTTGTACAGCAGTTTGTGGTTACCGCTGAAGGTTTTCGCCATGTTCACCCGATATGCAGTTTTGTTCGCTCCTAGCAGTTGAGTGCAGTGATTAGGTTGGACTATCAGTTGTCCCAATTTGCCGGCGTTGGAGCCAATTTATCTGCTCGTCGTACTTTGTTGCGTACTAACATCTTTTTCGAGTTCTGATACTAAAGAAAGAAACTGATTTAAAGAAGTTACAAATGCTTGTCTCTGAAGCAGCTGCGATCAGCCGACTGAATTTGTTAACGTACTCGAGTCAGGTGAGTTCCGCGGGTTTTTCCGCAATGAACTGCCCGGTTGTAGCATTGACGAGCTGGGCTAATTGATCGAAGCATGTGATCGTTCGCACAGTCTCAAGGTTCTCATTCCGAGATTTCACACAGCAGATAAATTTGTAACTAATGGCTGCATGAGCACTGCGACCCAATGGACAGTCTACAACCAATACATCAATGATATGCTCTTCGTCGGTGAATACAAGATCCAGCACAGATGACCTGTTACCTGTTCGGGAACGAGTGGGTAAAAGTAGGTGGTTGTAAAGCGGAACAGCGGTTACGAGCTCCTGCAGTTCGGCTTTGAATTATTTTCCGATCGTGGCAGGGGTCCCTAAACAATGTATGGTGAAATCATCCATGATCAAGATATGAATGTTTTCCGTTTAGATGTCATCTTAAAGTCATCGCTAGGTGGCAGGCCATTTCAGGTGGGAACTTTGGGGGCGGTACACTAAGGCTGTAAAGCACGTGTCTCTGCCTTTTAACTGCAGGCACACTAAAGAGTAGCGGGAAACTACGACTCTGAATTCATCATGGCCTCACATTTAAGTCGCTTCGGTAGTACAGAATTGCCTATCCACCTTCTGTGATTCCGTCTTTTCGGATGAGAGACACGCCCGACAGTGAGACCTCTGCGTGAGTCATTCCAGTGTTTAATCACGTTCTGTGATGCCGATGAGATCATATGACTTAGAAAATCAGTGGTCTTTCAATTCAGTCAGCTTATTAAAAAAAGTCTTGATCAGTGGTATACATGCAGGCTAGTTTCTCAATCTAGGAGTCCACAGGTGTCCAAAGCGTCCATGTGTAGGAGAATTCCGACCGATGGGAGGTTGGCCGTTGCTGGATTTTTGATAGAATATTGTCACCTCCTCCGCAGCTTGATTTGTCCAAGTTACGTCCCATTCGCTCTCTATGCCTACATCAGAATTGGATGAATGGGTGGTCGAGTGATGCTTTTGTGTCCTTGCTGGTAGGTTTGCGTTTTCAGGTGACTTAATTTCTGGTCTATTCTAAGCTTCTGCAGCCTTTAACTGAAGTTTTGATGGAAGATTTTTAGGTTTTTTCGTGAACATTCTTAAAGTCTGTTGCTGTTAAATCTGATTGAATGCCTAGTTTTGGGATTCTTGGGTTACACCCTCTACAATTTGGTGGGTGAGGTTGCCTCCATAGCGATGGCGCTACCACGTTATCCAAGGGAATTGTTTCACAAATGAACGGTCACTCTTCCAGATCGTGATTTCCAGTCTTTCGTATGATCCTTAACAGTCTGACGTGGTGCGTATGATTTACCAGTCTGGCTTCTTTTTGCGTAAAAAACAGTAGGATCTTTTCAATGCTAAGCAAACTGTGGGAAGTGAGTAGGATTGATGCATATCAAAAGCCTGTGATCAGCTTCAGGGACCAGCCATGTCAATGATGGTAAACGCTGTCCGACACAACACAGGCACCAAGTCAACTGGCGCTTTCGTGTATAGTCTCCCGATTAGGACTGTTAGCTCCTCTATCGACATTTTGAATGGCACCTCATTTTTCTTCCTCTTTTGCTCGCCACTTATTCCTCCTTTATTTCAAGGCAATTCCCGTCGCATTGACGGTCACTACTTAACACATGCTAATCGTATCAACGCTTAGACGCTGTCGAGTTGAATACCCTGTGGTGTTACTATTTCACGCTGTGCACCTGTTGTTGCACTAGGTTTTCGTACAGAGGCTCCAACATCAACTAATACTGTTGATTCACGTGCATAAAAACGAAGTGTCGCGCAACATTCGATTAACCATGGTCGCGGGAATTTGAAGGTTTTTGGGGGAAATACATGCACACCAGATTAACTTATTTTGAAACACTATCCTAACGAGAGATGTAAGTGGCCAAGTTGGTTGAGGTGTTTATATGGCACGACTGCTTGTGGTGTTTAGCCTTCATCGTTAGAGTACACTTGCCAGTGCTCCGAGTAGTATACGGTTTGGTGCTCACTAACTCAGCTCTTCAACTAACACTAGAATAATAAACATAGTTTTTAGCAGCTGTCGATGAGTGAATGAGCGCGAAAACGTCTGTAGATGTATTGGTGTCGTTCGACTTCCGTTTTGAGGCGTTACCACAAACTAGATTCTCAAAAACCGTCGGTTAATGTCGGGCGATCCTCGTCGCTGCTGTTCGTATCGAAATGATTGGAGTCTGAATGATTCAAGCGAAGCCGGGTGTATGTGAATATCATGAACCGTTTTGGTATCAGTGAAGTAACCCTCAATGCCTTACCAGACGGTATTTCATGTACAAGTCGGGTGGTGGGACAAGGCATTTGGAGCGCTTCATTAAGCCCTATTCAAATCCATTACCAGCTTAGCAGAACGTCATCTTGCTAATCCGTCAACTGGTGGTGCCAAACGGCTACGGTACAAATGGAACTGGACTTCTCGGCCTGTTTCCTCTTGATTTAGAATCTTTAGGTAGAGATAGTCTTAGCTGAGAGTAGAACCCAATACAATAGTTGATCACTGGCTCCTTGGTCACTAGACCAAGCGGCCAAGCCACCGCAATACAAGCCTGAACTGGACTTTTTAACATTGCAGTCGATGCGCAGGAGTAACTCGATGTTCTCTAGAGCGATGAAGTGATGGCTTTAGTTAAAACGCGCAAAGGCTTCACTCAGCACCCCCTTTTGTTTGATATTCACCCACATGTACAGCGTGAGCGAAAGAAATTTTCGCGAATGCTATTCATATCCAGGCTATTGTTTAATGGATGCCGTCTACATTATTACCATTCGAAACAGCTGACTGCTTGTTCTCTCTCATGCTTGTTTTCTTTCATAGGTTACTGTGCCAAACTAGTTGGAGTGAAGCTACTGGATGCATTCGGTGAAACAGGACAATCTGTGTTCCATCCCTACAATCCCACAATGCATTTCAATGTTTCGCATCGTACAGGTTTGCTAAGCGCGGCCCACGTATATGAACCAGAAAATCCGTTTCTGAGGCGCGCCACCGTGAGTTGAAAACCAACAGTTTGCATCTATTAATCTCACGAATATGGCATATTTTCGCTCGGATATGCAGATGAAAGGTTTGGTCAAAGTCAAAGTCAAAATGCCGTTTTTACACTTCCACTCTGCCAAGACGACAGTTATGCAGGTGCTCACTATCTCCCTGTTTGCCCATCGTACTTGAAAGACACTTTCAACACCCAGGCATTCAGTAGGATGCACCCCACCTATCACACCACCCGCTCAAGTTGAGCTCACTTCACGCGCGGAGCGTTTGTTGGCAGCGAGACTACATTCACACCCGAATGACTAACTGGCGGTTTCAGACTGCCGCTCAGCTACGTCCCATATTCCTGTGGTCACATCTGACTTCTACGGGAACATTGCTTTGACATATCAAACTAATAAGGACAACCGATATATGATTTTTCAAACAAACTGCCCCAAGGTACCGTCAAGATCATCCATGATAACTAGTTTATGATGGAACAATGGTTTATTACGGGTGAAAAAGCATTGCTTAACAAGTCACATCGGGTGGAAATTGTTGCGAAAAGTCAATTGCATGATAAAGTGAAAAGTGTTGTGGTGGACTCACCATAGACTTATGTAGAATAGCGGAGATGATCACGTATTAAACGTATATGAGCTTGGCAAGACACCGTTTGATTGAGTTTTGTAGCCCCTGGCTAACCATTCATAAAATAAAGTGTAAATGAGACAACCAATCGTCAACTTCTTTTTTAGATATCGCCAGATTGAGAGCGGAGACGACATAATTAGGGAGGACTTTCCAAATCTGGCACACGCGGAGGGAAAAGCAAATTTTACGGCATTCAAGTCTGCTATACTCAATTGTCAGTTTCAGAGGGTGACCGCTTAGGTTAGAATTGTGGTTCAATTCCAGCAGCAGACGGTAGATATGGTTTTGGTTCTTCAGAATTTGGTAAACCATTATGAGATCCCTCCGCAAAAGCCGATATCGACTGCTGCAGATTCTTAGAGATTTCAGTCTAAGCTGATCAAGCAGACGAAAGAGGTCCCTGACGTTCTTGGTTGCCCTTCGTTGAGGAGTCTCGAGAGCAAAAAGATATTGTTTCTCTCACGGCTGCCACGCCTGAATAGAATATTCCACGAGCGATCGCACATAGGCGTCAAGCATTTGGGGAAAGATTGAGGGTTCAAACCGACCGAAGGCTCTGCGAAGAAGGCCGAAGTGTTGATTGCCGGTTTTCGTCGCCTTCTATGCTTGTTTTGAACACCCGAGATCTTCATGTACCAGTACACCCAGGTCATGCTCCTGAGAAGCCTTGTGCATCGTATGGTCTCCAAGTTTGTGAGCACTCACCGGCTGGTGATGCAGATGGATCATCTTGCACTTAGCCATGTTCAATTGAAGTGGGTTCCTCTGTGACCATTCATAAATGCAATCTACGTCATGTTGGAGTAGATCGTGATCTTCATTGTTACTGATCGCCCGCCATTTCTTGATTTCATCGGCGAAAAGCAGGAAGTTTGAGGAGATAACTCTTGCCAGGTCGTTAATGAACACAAGGAATAAGCGCGGTCCAAGCACTGAGCCTCGTGGGACACCACATTCCACCTCAATCGGGTTAGAGAGTGATCTCCTAACGCGTACTTGAAGCTTCCGTTAGTGAAGTAAGTTGTTACTCCAACAAGTACATGATCTCCGATTCCGTAGCTCTCTTGCCGTTGAAGTATGATGCGGTGATCCAGGCGGTCGAAAGCTTTGGAGAAGTCCAGATAGGTGACGTCAACTCCGACCCCGTCACCAGCCACTTCCATCCAACTAGCTCGTGCAATCAGTAGGTTGGTGGTGCATGACAGGTGTTAACGGAAGCCATGATACTCCGGTGCCAAGATGTTGCATTTTTCCAGGTAGTCCATTAAAACCTCAGCGTCGATCGGTTCCATCACCTTCGCGAGCACAGGGAGGAGAGTCACTGGGCGATAGCTTGCAGGCTCTGAAAGGCTACCGCCTTTAAAATTTGGGGTGAAAATGCCACCCATCCACATAGTGTGGAGTTGTTGTTCATCGAAGCACCTTTGGAAAAAATGTGACAGGGGTTCAGCTGGCTTGTTGGCCACAGCCTTCAGTGCCTTCGGGTGGATGTTGTCTGCTCCCGGAGAACTATGATCGCGCAGTGAGAGTAAGTTCCTTAGCACAAATGATAAGTTGAAAATTACATGTGTAAACAGTGGAGTCGGCAATGTGCTTGACATTATGGGACAGGTAGAGGCTGCGAGTTTGAAGATTGGGGCATAATGTAGCCGCAGGGCATTAGCTGCTTCTTCAGTGCTTTGTATTCTACCGCCCATCGTGAAAAGTAGGGATTCCATGCTTCACTACGAAGATTATTGACATGCCTGTATAGCAGTTTGTTGTTTGCCATGAATTTTTTGGCTAGGCACTGTTGATAAGTTACTTTGTCCTCACGGACAAGTACAGTGCAATGGTTGCGATGGGTCAGGAAATTGCCCCAAGTCTCTGAGTCGGGGTTAAGCTTGTAGGCACGCCATCCTGCACCTCTTATCGCTCCTTAGAATTGAAGGCAATTTTGCAGAACGAAGGGATTAAGTCTCTGATGCTTTGATGCTCTGTTGACGATGTCGCTGAGTCTATCAACGCACTCTGTCCAAACGTTATCAAGGGGACTGTTGTTTGAGAATTCCCAAGCAGCTGCGTCGGCGAGTTCTTTCAATACGTGGTAGCGTATGATTGTATGAGTTAGTTCCGAGTGTTCAGTTGGATACTCTACATAACACACATAGTTGAACGTTATTACTACATGATCACTGAGACCTAATGGACTATCCGTCAATAACTTGTCAACCATGAGCTCTTCATTCGTGAGCACAAGGTCCAGTATGGACGGTTTGTTTGCTGTCCTGAATCTAGTGGGCGTAATGACATTGTACAAGGGAATATTAACGATAAGTTCACGCACGTCTGCTTTGAACTGTTGACTGGGAGATGCCTATACCTCCAGAGGGTGTAGATTGAAATCCCCGAGATGAGAATGTGGCTGTACATAGTGCGCGTTACTCTGTTCAGGCGAGGTATCAAGTGGGAATCCATTTCCGGATTGGACGTTGGGGGGCGGTAAACGACAGCTACGAGACATACGTCGTTGCGTCTTCGTCGGAGACGGCACCAGAGTGAGTTGTTAACATGTGTTTCCAGAACCTCAACTAGTGCACACTGAAGATCTCTGCGGTAGTAGAGTAGGACCCCACCTGCTCTGCTGGGGCAGTCGTTCCGGATGTGTGACATTCCGGCTATCTCAACCACAGCTTCAGTAACCAAGTTTCAGTAATACAAATTAGGTTCCAAGCATTCGCAACCTGACGTAGTCGAAGTTCGGTAATTTTACTGAGGAGCCCTTGGGCGTTAGTGTATATACATGCAAGTTTCTCAGATTTAAGCGATGTTTCGGAGGTTGTGCAATTCATACGTGATGTTTCGCCGACCAGTGATTGACCGGCGACTAATTGTTTTTTAATGTGTACTTAATGAAGGGTTTAACGTCTTATTCCTCGTCCGTGTAGTTAGTAGCATGTCTTAACTTCTACGTACAGTGTAAGATGTCTAGTCAATATCCTCTTCTACAGGTTGTATGGGCTCATTCGACACACTACTGGTGCAATGTTCTCTCATAGATCCCATCGCGTTTGGTTCCTTTAGTGGCATAACATCTCTAGGAGGCATATCGCTGACTATCTTCAGCCGAAGCTCAGATGGTAGCTTGCGACGGAACGTGCACTAGCTTTTTAGCAGCCGTGTTACCATATGTTTTGACTGAAGGACCATCTTCAACACTGTCTGGCCACTTCCTTTGCAATTCGATGAGGTACGCAGTCGTGAGACGGATTTCGCTAACACATCATCCAAGCAGAGTGTTTCACGAATAGAAAACCACTGTTCTTTATCATAGATTGTTATTTCATGCTCATCACATGTTTCAGTTTCAGGAACACCGTGAAGAAGTATGGTTTTGGTTGAAGTTTCCTTCCGGTAGCCCTCTAAGGTGCGGTTAACTCGATAACGATCGCCCCATTGGATATCTGGAAAGATACGGATAGTGCATTGTTCATTTCTGAGACTACCTGTCGACAGTAGTACTGATTCCACTTCAGTGATGTAGTTCAGCACAACGCGTAGAAGTCTTGGCTCTCCGTAATGCTTAGAGTTGGGGTTTCGTGTAGTACGCACTACGTGTACAGGTCTCAGTACAACTCCGATTAAGTTACTAATGATGTCACATTGGTTGAAGTCATCTAACTGCCTGCTTCTTATTGATGTCGACTTTGATTCTGGGATATTGGAGCACAAAACGCTCAGTAAGGTAGTTGTTTCTTTACACCTTTCGTCATGTCGCAGTTAGTGATTGAAGTACTCGGAGATGTACCACAGGAAACCGGTGGGGCTTGCACTAGGAAAGCTCCGCTACGCTCCTCAGTATCCGAGCCAGTTGGGGAGATGTTATTTTAAAAGAGGGCTCTTTTTTGAGGCAACTGTAACCCAACTTTCTCTATTACCGGCTTGCTCTTTTGCTACACACTTCGTCGGGAGTTTGGAAGGAGCCTTACGTGTAGGTACTCTGATCGAACTGGGAACCGCATTAGTCATATGTCTGCCACGTGTGGTATTGGAACAGCGGTTGATGTTCTGGACTCTAGGTGCCGTGTTGCTCACGGAGTTACTAGCAGTTCTACGTGGGATAGGAGCAGCACTTACGGGGGAGGACTGGGTTGTAAAGTTCGCTATGTTTGCCACAAACGTAGTGATTTTGGTGGTCACCATTTCCTCAAACTTGGCTAGTAGCTGGTCATACTTCTGAGACAATAGGAGCCCGCTTTTTATCAGTGGGATCGATGTGCATTCCACACAGAACCATAGAGAGTCTGGTTTGTTTAATAACTTGGCCTGACTAGGTTTAACTCAGAGGCATCTCGCATGGAAAAACTTGCAACAGTTACGGCACAGAATGCCCCCTTAACAAGTTTGGAACATGATCCACATAGGTCTTTAGTCTGTGGCACACTAGGCATCGCGCTTGTTGTGCAAATGTTACGAACCATTTGAATGACTCACCCTCTGTGGTAAAAAGTTGTGCTGTTACTGACGTTGTCGGTAAGGTCACAGTGTTCACATCGCAGTTGTGTGCTTGCAGACTGTTCTCTCTGGCGTGCCAGTCGAATGTGTCAGCTTAATCATGGGGCAGATTACACGAAGGTGAGATTGAGAATTTTTGTGCTTATGCCTATGGATTGCGCGGGTGAATTTGCCTTGAGACCTGTAGCTGCACCAAGCAACGTTGTATTTGAACGGGTGATATTTCGTTCAAAAGCCGTTGAAATGTTCTATCGAGTGAGATCAAACAATGTCTCCGATGATTGGAGTTAGGCAACTTTTGGCTATTGGATATTGGCGAAATACTGCCCGGAATTTAGAATTCAGGATAAATGTAGAATGTACTGGAGTGTACTCGAGAAAATGGTGTCACAAGGTGGAGCTTTTAAAAGCACGACGAGTGAGTATAGATCCAAAGGTGTGCGACAACATGCCGCTGAGACACAGTGAAAAACCACGAGTGCACAAGTGAGCGATTTGTAAGCACGTTCGCTGAAGTTTAATTCACACATGAAAATACTTACAAATTTTTGGGTCATGCACCTTCCTCGACCTGCATTCTCAACTTGCGCGTGTGTGTTCGGCTTCTCAGAGACAAGAAGAATTTATTCGTTAAGCCCATTGCATTATCTTGCATGCTCCATAGAATGCGGGCCTCCACGTAAGGCAGTTTGGCCGAAAGTTGCATGACATGACTGGGGCAGGCGATCGACATAGTGAGCACAGACGATGCGGTTAGTTCCGCAAACAATGAACCCCCGCTCATCGATGAGGACCTTGTTTCGTTCGCCAGGTGTAAGGTGGCGCAACACTCGACGTGGGTAAATTGTTGACTTGGCCGATGACTAAACTGGGTGCTGTTAGGCCGTCTCACCTTCCATTTTGGCGTCCACATGACACGTCTTGTGCTTGGCTCCAGACGTTACAGGACATGGCTCGCAGTCAGCACCAGTGGTGTGCCTGCTGTCGTCTCCCTGTCCAACTACTTGTTTAAAGTGTGTATGGTGTTGATTTTCTGCTAGGCAGTGACTGATTATGACGCGGGAGAGTGAAAGCCGCATTGAAGCTGTCTCGATGATGCTGTCTTATCTCTGCATGATAACTAGCGGTTTGTAACGGTATGTTGTTTCCAAAGGTGTAGATGCCTTGGCTATGATTGTTTGGTTTAGATGTCTAGATTTTACGGTGCGTCTTTCCTCTCTCCCTCTTATATCATTCGTTATTCCTCAGGTCATTGTGATTGTGCGGCAGCGAGGCATCAGTTCAAATGGCTAATTTAATGTTGTTAATGATGATAAGAAAATCATTTTGTTTCCACACCCGTGTGACGAACTATTGTGTTGATACCTAAAACCTTTGTGCTTGTAAATGCAAAACGAGAAGCTGATGGATCGGATTCATCCGGCTGTGACATAAATCACTGTGCAGAATAATCCCACTGGTCATCGGAGTAACCGTCGATAACTGCACCACGAATACCACTCCGAATCTGCCTCATGTGTGAGAAAGGCTGTCGACGGATCCAAGCTCTGTGGTCCTTTCTTGTCTTAATTTCGGGCTACGATACTTCGCGGTTGACAAGCGACTCCCCGCTGTTGAGCTACCAAAACGGGTGAAAAAATGCTTGACTACCCAAATGTACCGTATTACAAGCCAGCAAAATTCTTTTCTGTGTTGAATTCCTTCTACCGCGACTCCAGAACCCGAGAGTAGGTTCTCAGAAGGTTGTTTCCTGAGGAACACGCGCTGATGACACTAATCGGCTGATCGTCTTTAATCACCTGAACTTGCTGCTTATTGATTATGTCTAGCAGAACTCCGGCTGGACAATACAAAATCTACCATTTGATATTCGTTGTAGAATCCTTTGGTACCTCACTGGAGTGTCTACTAAAATTTAGCCGCTTACGTTGATTGAATCATTTCCTCTGGATACCCGTCGACCAGCGTGTTCGATTGGATGAAATCCCAGCGCTGTCAATCCATGATATAACATAAAGGCATATAGTAATTGGCTGACTTACTTGACTCGGCTGTGAAATCTTACTGGATGAGGGCCTGGGAATCAGCCCCAGCACTACCTGACCTATTTGTGGTGTCTTTTCACGCTGTTATTTCCTTCTCGTTACTACTCTTCTCTTTGACGATCGAGATTTTAACTCTTCTCACAACTATTCTTCTAAAGCTTTGTTTACGTACTCTGTTGCTTGTTGTTGTTCTTTTCATTATCGTTGTGACTCGCCTCATGGCAGTTGGATCTAGGGTACTTTGCTCATCAGATCACAATGGATTGCCTAAACTGAACTGCCGACACCGTACGGAATGTTTATGCAATTGCAAACATGCGAGTTAATCCAGAGCCACTGGAACTTCACACAACAATGTGGGCGAGGCAGTTAGGAACATTAACATTCTTACGTCACTAACAGTTCCCATGATGGAGTGAACGGAGTCTTAAGACTGATGCTGGTTTGCGTCCTCTTTTAGCTAGAAATTTGGAGGCAACCTCTTCACCTCGGTCAACATCCATTGCATACACATTACTGATTTGTGACTGAGTAAATGAAATTTGACACATAGTAGTGCGACACTTCAAGTCCCCGAGTGGTACTGTTTCAACACAGCATCAGGAAACAATACCTGTCTAAACCATGTTTCCGCTCTGTGCACCCTTGGTCAATAGGGTAGGAGGTTAAGACAAATTCGTTGAACGGCGCTTCCTCTATCCCAACGATTTTTGCGATGTTTCTTCAACATCTAGAGCGTGCGGTCCAACTCCCGTTTTCCCATGGTCGAAATACTTGCTCAAATTATTTGCTTGGTCACCCGGTCCTAATCAGTGACCTGTATCTGTCATAAACTGCGGCAAGTTCGCAGTTTTAGGATTCCAATTCCGCAGTGAGGTGACGGTATCCGATTGAAACGAATAGCCTTGCTACTACCAATGTTGGACTGATGCCTCTGTAGCTAGCACAATGGTGCGACTGCCCAACTTTTATGGTGTAGCTATCATTGAATCAACGCAGTCGGCTGAGGTGACCACTTCCGCTATACCTATTGGAGCAATGGATAGATGTTTTGCATAGGATTTCACCATAGGCTGAGGTTTTGCGATGTTGGTGGCTCCCTGCACAAATGGATCGGGGAGTTCCTTATTGGTCGAAAGTGGAGAGTTCAGATCGTTAACCATCTGACCGAATGGTTTCCCTCGACAAATGGCCTACCCCAAGAAATTGCACCTGGGCACGTTTTGTTCCTGATCCATATAAACAATATGCCTCAGCTTCTACGTTCGCCTTGAGCGCAGTTTGCAATTGACTTGAAGATGTGGAGAGTAATGCGCTTGCCCGATGACTGAGGTCTGCTTCAGTGTGACCTTGACCGCTTTTCCCTGTGATCTGCAGAGCTCAATTTCCCAATAAACCCGGTCAACTTGTTAATCATATGCCTGGGTACGAGTTGACACATTCGAACCCAAACTGTGGCCGGCCAACCGGCTTTTGTGAAAGACCTTGGTGTACTGCCGCGCTCGAACACAGCTTCTCTACTTGGTCTGAAGAGATTGCCACTCACCTCTTCATCTCAATCATCCGACCAATTCTAGAGTACAGCTCACCTGCCTACTGCCCTGTCACCCGGTGCGAGGGACAAAGAACTGAGCATTTACAGCATCTGGCCACCAGGCTCATCCCCACTTTACGAGGGGTGCCATACGAAGACCGGTGCGAGGGGCTAAGATTTTACACGCTGTCTTATCGTCGAGTGCAGGTTTACCTCATCATGATGCGCCGGATATTACACTTTGGTGATTAGCCCATATTGAAGCCGCTACTCCATATGCGCACACGAAGTAGCAAACGAAGCAAGCGGTACAAGTTTGTAATACCAGATTTGAAGTAGGTCACTCACTAACTTCGGTTCGAACGGGGAGTTGTTAATATATAGAACAACTTTCCGCCACAGGTAGTCGAAGCAAAATCTGTATCGGAATTCAAGGAATTCTCTGACATACACTTTGACAATGTAAAATATCGGGAATGATTGCCAACACACTTCGTCAGTAAACCTAAGGGAGTTTAGATGCAGATGCACAGAGATATCGTGCGCCTTTTCTCTACTAATCAGAAATCACCGCCATCCTTCAATAGCGTGGGCGCTCCAGAGCGCTCCAGAGCGCCCAGTAACCCTTCTTCCTATACTATCCAAGGTCATGGAATCCATAGTTGCCGATGCACTGGTGTGCTATCTGGAAAACTGCAACCTCATCACTCCTGAACAGCACGGTTTCCGTCGACAGCGGTCATGTACAACTAATTTACTAATTGCACGCAGTAGTTGGACCGAGGCAGCCGACGCTGGAGAAGGTGTTGATGTGATCTACCTGGATTTTTCCAAGGCTTTCGATCGTCTAGACCATCGGATACTACTATCCAAGCTACAGCATTACGGGATCGGAGACCCTCTTTTAAGCTGGATCGCCAACTTTCTATTTCAAAGGCAATTAGTGGTCAGAGTTCGGAGCTCTTTATCGGACCCCATACAAGTCGAGTGTGGTGTGCCGCAAGGCTCGGTTCTAGGTCCACGTTTGTTTCTGGTGTTTATTAATGACCTTGCACCGGGAATCGCTTCAAACTTCCTAATGTTTGCCGACGATATCAAGATCTGGCGCAGGATCCAGGCGAACGCCGACCAACATGTGCTCCAAAGTGACTTAGATACAGTGTATCAATGGTCGCTCCAAAACTTATTGCATTTCAACGTCAGTAAATGCAAGGTGCTTTCCATCCGACATCAAAGCAGCTACTCATACCGACTCGGAACGGACGTACTGCAACAATCAACTGTCGAACGTGACTTGGGTGTCCTGGTTCAAGATCACTTGGGTTGCTCCAGGCAATCGGAAAAGGCCTCGAAGACCGGGAATCAACACGTTGGGCTGTTGAGGCGGGCATTTGGACAAATAAACAGCTCCATATTTCGACAAATGCTCAGTGCGTATGTTCGCCCCCACGTCGAATACGCAATTCAAGCCTGGCATCCATGGCTGAAACACGACCTTAACGCACTGGAGCTGCCTCAACGCCGGGCATCTAAGAACGTAACTGGAATGCGCAATCTGTCCTACCAGGAGAGGCTGCGACGACTAGGATTGTTCAGTGGAAGCTATCGCAGGCTACGAGGCGACCTGATTATGACATACTTGATTCTGCGAGACCCACATCATGTGTGCCGCCCTTTACTGCAACTCAGCAGCAATACAAACCTGAGGGGCCACTCATTAAAACTCGCAGAACAATACTGTCGTCTGGAGTGCCGCAGAAATTTCTTTTCCATCCGTGTCTGTCACCCGTGGAATGCTCTCCCAGAATCGGTCGTCTCTGCACCGACACTAACAATATTTAAAAGACGGTTGGACGATGCACTCATCCACTTACACTTTGTTACTTAACACTATGTCTCCATCCTACACCTGGAGTTTACCCTGGAATTATTTGTTGTTAACTGTGGGTGTTGTGAATCTAAGTGGATCGCAGGACTGCAGCGAAGCAAACGATAAGTCCTTATTTTCGTATTTAAAGTGTTAACTATTTTACTATCCTTTTCATCATAATTATTATGTTGATATCCCCACCAACTATCCAACGGGGCTTGTAAAGCAACGCTTCTTAACCCGTATAAATTCATTGTTCATTGTTCATTGTCGGCCACTAATCAAATAACAGGTTAAGCGGCCTGCTTAGACATCTTAGGAGAAAATTAGTTGGTTATATTGCCCAACGGGCGTCATATGTTCCCACATGTTTTTCACTATGTTTGTTTATTAATTCACCACCAACTAATAGGGGAGGTGGCCACAATGAATATCAGGCCATTTGAAAAGTCCAGAGCAATAAGGAAGTCAGTACCCCAACTAGACCTTATTGCTTGGAACACATTTGACAGACCGTTAAGGACCATGTATTGGGATCGAAGCTACTCCACAGTTGTTTCGGCCGTAGTTGCAGGCGATTTCGCGGAAAGTATTACCACATGTTCGGATATTCTACGTTGCAAACACAGGCTCCTTCGTCGACCGATACAAACACTTCTACAGCCACTACTAAGCTAAACAAGTTGACTACATTGCACCGCAAATACAACATCGCTATATTAATTCAAACCCACAGAACCTTACTATAACGTACTCATCAAACTCAGTTGTCTAGAACTGCCGAAAACATTTGTTATATTAGGAACTCAGAGGAAGCTCGTGCCTTAATACAGTAACTCATAAAAAATCCGAAGCGACGGTACGGCAACAGATGATAGAGTCCAAGGTTGTGAAAAATTGAATTCCTACTTTGCTGCCTCGTTCATCACTGCATCATTTGCATCCTGTACGCTAATCCCAAAATATGGGAGTAGTATTCTGTAACATTCCCATGATTCTGAAGAACATACAGATGACTTTCACAACCATCAAATTGACATTCCAACCAGGACCAGATGGTGGTCCCCCTACAGCTATTAGACTATTAGGCGAAGACGTATCCCTCCGCATGCTGAACATTTTTGCATTGTTACGAAACACTGGCTGCTTCCCGTTTCGGTGGAAATTTTCCATAATTATGACAAAACACAAGCACGGTCTATGTGATTGGATGTCAAAGTACCGGCCGATAAAACATACTTCCTTCACTGCTAAGACCTCAGGAAATTTCGGCAAAAATCGTGTAACTCAGTTTCTGACGGGACAAAACCTACTCAGCCGTTCACAACGCGATTACAACACACAACTTTCCGTTGGCACCTGTCAACTACAATTTCCAAATCATTTTGCAGTAACAATTGATGATGACATAGTCACCACTTTTATCCTTCTGGACACGTAAAAAGCATCTGACCGCGTACTGCACAAAGCACTGTTGGCTATGCTTGATTACTATGGGATCAATAATAGTATATTGAGCTGGTTCGACTCACAATGGATCGAACACAAACAGTACAGTTAGGTCTACACTTAGGTTCAATTATTCGCCGAGCTTCGTAATTGGTATGCAGACGTTTCATCACCACGCGAGGTGACTTCCTCAGAGTAGCTGGGTAGACGAATGGTCACGGGGCACAGATCGAGAGGGTCAATTCAAAAGTCACTTGCTAATCAATCACAAATCGACGACCAAACCAGCGGATTACGTTTGACCCTGCAGCGCACTGAGGAAGTCACCTCGCGTGGTGATGAAACGTTTTCATATCAAATACGAAGCCCGGCGAACAATTGAACCCAAGAACGATCAGCCCGGGCTACCAGTACATCAGGTCTACACTGTTTTTCTCCCATAAATGTCATTAGTGGCGTCGTTCAATAAAGTATAAGGAGTTCATTGCATCCCTTAGTTAAAGAAATGATTTCCTTGGATACAATCACCCATCTTTATTTGCGACGACATCAAACTAGTGCACTCATTTCCACCTGACGATCTGGAGCTATGCATAAAAAATATACGTCTTGGTCTATCATCCCTAAACAAATGGCACATCTATGAGGTTCTCAGTTGGAAAATCTCTGGTACTCTATCACAGATTCTGTATAACAGAAGAACCCATCACTTTTACTGGTACCCTCATCCCAACCACGTACTCAGTTCGTAACTTGAGAATACGATACTCTAGCAGCTTTATCCTCTCTGAACAGATCCTACTTCAAGTAGCGAGAACGAAACAACTAACAATCTACATCACTAGATCATTTTCCCTAACCCACACACGACTTGAATAATTCAAACTTATAGTACCACCCACACTGGAGTACTGAACCGTCATACAGCCACCTACAAAAGGCTGGTAGAATTGCATTGGAAAAAAGCAACCGCTGGTTTACCAACATGATCACTGACGCTTACCTTCAAGGAACAATGTTCTTACCTCCAGCTTGGCCCCATCTGGCTTCGATGACTAAAAAACATCTTTTTTCTCTACAGCACAATATATTTACGACTCCTCAGCCAATGTGGCTGTCGTTCTACAAAGTGGTTTAACCTATTCCACTCGTAATGGGAAATTTCCTATTCTTCACGGGTTTCACGGGTTTGCGCAGAACGAGTAAGCGTAGCTTTTCGGTGGTTCTGCCTCGGGATCTTACGGCAAGGTCCTGATCTCGTCGGTAGGTACCAGATGTTGTGGGTCTCGACGCAGTAGTGGTGTTCAGCACAAGAATTCAGCGAGTTGACTGTGGGAACGTGGATACCTGGAACAAGAGAGTGGTGTAGGTAAATTCGGCAAAGTTGGATAGAAGCAAAATGATGGAAGCGCCGCGTGTTAGCTTGGCAAATGGCCAGATCTTAGCAACGTTGAAGACCAGCGAGGTAAGAGCCAAGCGTCTAGGCGCTGTTTGAAGGCCTCCGTATTGGGCGCTGAGACAACAGCTTCGGGGAGGGCGTTCCAAGCGAAGGCAGTATGCACACTGAAACTGTTTCTTCGGCACAGAAGGCGACTGCTACGAGTCATCAGTTTGAGTGAGTGCCCTCGAAGATGATCTGTACAGGCGCGGACCAGCAATCCTGCGTTTGGGTGTCTGTTATTAGTCAGGACGGAATAAGCTAAGATAAGGTCGCCACGAAGCCTGCGATGTTTCAACGGGAAGAGGTTAAGGGCCGCCAGACGCTCCTCATACGAGAAGTGGGATAGTCCGTCCACTCTCTTAGTGGCTCTGCGCTGTACAGTTTCCAGCATGGCCTCGTCCTTCTTCAGGTACGGCGGCTGGACAAGTATGTTGTACTCCAGCAGCGGACGTACTAAAGTGCTATAGAGACGGACAAATGTCTCTCTAGGGAAAGACCCTAGTGCACGTCCAAGGAGGGCCAGGCGAACGCTAGCCTTTCGCGCCAGTGTAGCTACATTGGCGCTCGGGCTCAGGTCGGCGGATATTATGGTCCCCAGGTCGCGTTCCTGGGATGTGGCTTTAAGATGCACACCGCCGATATTGTACGGATTAGCCACACCTTGCCCAATGTGCATGACTTTGCACTTGTCGATGTTAAACGGGAGCGAATTTTTCAAGGCCCAAGAATAAGCAGCATCGATGTCTGTCTGGAGAAGTGCCTGATCACTTGGCCTGCGGATAGGTCGCCATATCTTAGCGTCGTCCGCATAAAGCAGTATGTGGCTGCTGATACAGGATGGGAGGTCGTTGATGAACAAATTGAACAGCAGGGGCCCGAGGATGGATCCCTGGGGCACCCCGGTCGTTGCAGCCAGAGCGCTGGAGAGTGCGCCGTTTACACGAACTCGGTAGGTGCGGCCAGACAGGTAGGTACTTAGCCAGCAGATTGTTTGCTGGTCGATCCCCAAACTCGGCAGTTTACTCAACAGCAGTGCGTGATTGACCCGGTCGAATGCTTTTGAGAAATCCACGTAAACCACGTCAGTTGGAGTATGATTGTCTGCCTCTGCAGTCCAGGAATCAAGGGCTGCGAGAAGATTCGTGGTGCACGAGTGAGCCCTGCGGAACCCGTGCTGTTCCGGGGCTATTAAGGACAGCCTTTCTAAATGGCAGCGCAAGAAATCGTCTACGATACTCTCCATTACTTTGGAGGCAGTGGAAAGCAGTGCTATCGGGCGGTAATTAGAGGGGTTTGTCCTGTCACCACCCTTGTATATCGGCGTTATGACCCCTTGCTTCCAAGCGTTCGGGTATTCGGCACTGGTGTAGGAGCGGCTGTACAGTAAGGCAAGCGGCTCGGCCAGTACAGTGGCGCACTCACGTAGAAAAATGGGAGGGATCCCATCCAAACCCGGCGATTTGTCTGTCCTTAATTTTTTTAATTTCTCCAGGACTTTCTCTGATGTAAACTGCACGGGATGTCTGGCAGTGATGGGGGTAAAGTTAGCGCCTTCCATCGTACTGCATGCGAAGATGCCGAAAACGGACTCGTACTGAGTCTTCAGCAATTCCGCAGCTTCTTTGTCCGACGTTGTGGTATTGCCTACGGGCCGAAGACCGAACAAAAATTCGCCTTGATTTCTTCTTGGTGATGTACGCCTCTCTGTGGAATAAGCCACCGTTGCAATTAACTACCAGTGAGAGCCTGCTTGCATTCAGCCCACAACTAAACAATCCTCTTTGTATGTCATATGTGGTCAAAATTTTGGCCTTCAGCTACCTATGTGTACACTCATGGAATCTGGAACGAAAAACACATGAAAACTACCTTACCAATAGTATGTTTCGTTACATCTTCTACCAACCAGTGCATTACTGATCCACAGGTTCCTACATGATATGAAGGCCATGTTAGCTGTAAAAATGCTTGTTCCCCAAGAGGGAAAGTATCTCACCCGTGGGAAAGGTTGCCTATTAATTTATTTATTATGCGTGGCGCTCACCAGAGTTTGCCCATTTCCTCCACTTTTCTCTACCTTTGCCGTGGGCTCCATTTCTGAGTGCTCCATGCGGAAACTCACGACATAGGTACTGAGGTGCTACTTTGAGAGAAACATTGTTTATCTGCACTGTGCGGATGACATCGTTTTACTGTTTTAAGGCCATGAGTTACCTTGTTAAGTTCTGTATTGTCCCTCTAGATTAATCCCTTCACTTGGCTTGTGTTTCGTAGCTTACAAATGCAGTGTTGTTATAGGACCACCACCGACTTCCAGGCGGAAGTTCAGGTGATATACCTTGTGCTTGGCTCGACATGGCTCCCTGTCGGCACCAGTGGCGTGTCTGCTGTTGTCTCTTAGTCTGACTGTTCATTTAAAGTGTGTTTACCGCTAGGTTATCTGCAGGATAAAATCTGATTATGACGCGAAACAGTGAATACGATACAGTTGCTTCAGCCCGGTAAGATAGCTAGCTAAATTTGATCGTGTGTTGTGGACAAAATGTAGGCGCCTCATTCCCGAATGGTTGCGTAGGTTTTGCAGGAGGTCCCTCCTCTCCTCCTCTCACTATTCCTATTTCATAGGTCACCATAACTGTGTAGCAAAGTGGCGTCAGTTAAAAGTACCGATGTATTGAAAATAATGAGGATGATAATGAGACTATCAATTATGAACACCGGTTTGAGTATGAATAAGAGGAACTTGATGTGCGAATACGGCTCTATAGTCGAATCTGATTCAGTCAACGCTTCCTTTGTTACAGATGGAGTTCAGTGCAAGACACATCAGTTTCCACTACGTTGAAAAAACACTGATGTACCTCATTGAGTATGTAATATATTACATACACCCATTCGCGCCGCGCAACGCCTGACAATCCTCTCATCCTTGAACACAAAGATCGCCTACACTGGTTCGATTCGGCGCATCTCAAGCTCGTTTCACGGTTACGGTTTAGGTGAAACCACGTGCCCAAGCGCCTCCATCAACCTGCGACGTCTGCAGATCGGTCTCTCAGATTCACCCCACACCTGCTCCGCTGAAGTACCGTTGTATCTTATATTGTTGATCTTCTAAAAGATATATCCTATGTAAATTTGTATGGTATTCAAATAGATTTCTCAAGTAATGCGTTGATGAAAACACTGCTACGCTGGTGGATACCTGGGGTCGGCAGTGCAGACAAAGTATGAGCATCATAAGTCCCGTAATAATACAACGCATAATAAAGTTATACGAACCCCGGAAACCTAACAGTACACTGCGCTTTAGAGTGCTTGATTATTCCAAAGCATAGGTCACATAGATCTGCTCAATACTCAATTGCTGAATACTCAATTTTCCTGCCGCACAACCTTGGCTTGGAGTGCATGGGGCCAGGGGCTGGTTCTCATAGCAGTCAATCCCGCAATACAAATGCATGATTAAATAAAATTTACGGCGGTTGTGTGCATGTGTGCTAGGAGATAATTTGGGTAGATGAGGGTTCTGAATAGATACTTCAACTTTTTATGCACTCACGCGGTCGCATGCTGGTCTATTAACACATCCTGTTTTCAACGGCTTCCAGTTCAAGCATTTCATTCGCAAACACCATTGCTTGGTAGTAACACTATTATTTCTCCGAGTTCCCTGTTGTTTATTAGTGCTTCTTGCTGAATCCTTATCACCAATCTCACATGTACTAGCGTAGTGCTTTTCCCGGTTGGACACACTGTTAGTTATAGTGGCTCCAAATCACGTTGTCTACTGGGGGCGCACTTGTTGCATCCGTCCACATGCTTCCGCCCGTCCTAACGAGCGGGGATCTAGGATATTAGCCAACTTTTAACAACACAGTAATCGTAACACTTGGGAATTTTTCCCACCTCTGGGTTAATCGACTAGAGCGCTCAGTGCTCACTTACTTAATAATAGTTTCTTAGCGGGTCATTTATAGAAATGCCCACTTCAGGTGAGAGCACGAGGCTGAGTTTGCGTAAATTGTCTTATCAAATGTGACAGTCTTCTCCCTTACCACTTGGTAAACTTTTCATATTTGCTTTTTTGTGATGCGAACTGGGAATGTGGACATTTCAGGGGAACCCGTCTCGGTCCCATTTATACTCGCATTCACCACCCATACGGAAAGGCACTTGGCTTCCGTTTTTTCCTGGAACTAGTGTTGGGGCAAAAATATACCTGGGCAGAAAAAAATTACCCATTGCGTCGTCGAAACAACGGAAACAACCACCAATTCACTGACATTTACTTATTTACAGCAGAAAAAGATAGCAAAACTGTGATAAAACTTCGACCACTGGTTGAGAAAACCGACACAATGTTACGTTTTTAAGGAAGTCCAACATAGCGAAGTTGATAACTTCAACCAACTCGAGGTGCTCGACGCCATTTGAAAAGCCGCAGTTGATATCAACTGTCATCCCGTCCAGCCGAGTAGATGGATGAAGTAAACGAGGAAGTCCATCAGTTTAGAGAAGTGAACGTAACGAAGTGGTCAGAGATTTTGCGTCGAAGGATTACGCACGAAACTGAGACACAATGACCAGACCAACGAGTATGGAAACGTGGAATCGATCGAAGTGCCGATAGTTCGCTATGATTAGTGCACGAACCAGATAACATTGAAAGGTGCGTAATTCGATGGAAATGTGACCGTAGCGGAATCCAGGTATACGTCTGAAACTCTCCTGGCCCACGATCGCCCTTCACATTTTGCAGCTACCCAGACCATTGATGTGTTTACCCATTCATGAATAAAGATGTGATGCTTTAAATACCCCACTAGAATGACAATTTTACAATTTTAACTGGTGTTCAATTAGGAAAACAATGTGGATTTTTAGGGCATCCAATCTGCTTCTGTCTTTACGAAGCATGTTGATACCCACTCGTTAGCAGTGGCTTCTGTGTGGCCTTTTGCAAGGAAGCATGCACTACGGACACAGTTCATGTCATACAATTTCGATCCCGTTGCTGTTTGTGCGACAGTATATAGCTGGCTTTCCGTGACTAAGTTGTTTAGTAAGTTTCCCCGAGAGGAGCAAACCGGTTTTCGTCCAGGATTTGGTTGGATCCACCAATCTTTTACAATCCGTTATTCACTCGAACCCCATCACGTTCTCGAACGACCAGTACAATCGCATTGTTCTTGGGCCTCAAGGAGGTATTTGAGTAAGTAGACAGACTTACTTTGTGGAAATGTCTACAAAGGTAATTCGTGCCCGACAACTATGTAACCATCCTGAAGAAACTGTACTGCCACAAATCGGGAAAATTTAGCGCTTACGGCAGGCTCTCCTCTTCGTTCGCTGACACTAGCGGCATTCGCCAAGGTTGCTCTATTTCACCTTTCCTCTTCAATTTTGCACTCAATGCTGTCCAGCGAGTAGTAGGCGTCCGGGACAGCGGTGTTGAAATCCTCCCTAACAACTGGGTCGCGGACTTGGATTACGCCGATGATGACCCATATTTTAGCGAATATCCAAAAGCGGTCTAAAATACCCTGTAATGCGTAGCGATAGAGGTATCTAAGTGCGAACTGTATATCACCCCAACCAATGAATAATGAGTGAACAATGATTAATCACGAGATAAAAGCAAGTGCTTGACACGTCCCGTAGAATGGTTGCGGTGAATTTGATGAAATCAAAATACATCCGGGTCATCTACCGAACGTCTGCCTAGATGAATACCTTGCTAATTTACATCGGTGTAAAATTTAAAAAAGCAAGCGTAAACGTTCAGAAAGACACTAGGGTGCAGTGATGGTTGATGTAAGGCGTGAGAAAATAAAATATGGTCGCTCATTTGGGTCCATTTGATACATAAATCCTGTTGAAAAGCATGCTTGACGTAATCCACAATAGAGGAGTTTAGGTAACAAAATGCTGGGAGCTAAGAGCAACATCTAATCGTTTTTTGAAAACATCCAATGTAGGAGAGGATACAACTGAGTCTGGGAGCGCGTTCCAGAGTTGGCAAACCTGAAAGGAAAAGTAATTCCTTCGACACTCTAGACGGCTATATTGTTCCTTTAATTTTAATCAGTTACCCCTGAGCTGCGTGTTGTGGCTAAGTTTCAGCAAATGGCGGCATACGTGGTTGGGGTCAATCAGTATCTGATAAGCTAATATGAGATCACCGCGCAGCCTTCGATAGCGTCCGCTGAAAATTCCCAGCAACTTTAGCCTACGGTGGTAAGAGTGATAGCGCAGGCCCTTTAAATTTTTTGTTACTCTTCGTTGTGGTGCTTCTAACGCTTCTAGGTCGCGCTTCAAACAAGGTTGCCAAGCTTAGACAGCGTATTCAACATGCGGGCACACGTAAGCATTGTGCATCATTGGGAAGATTGCTGGGTGAACTCTTCCGAATGCCCTTCGCATCATGCCGACGTGTTGGTTGCCTATTTTTGCGGCTACCTCAGCCTGTTTTGAACAGTTGTGGTCGCTCTGTACGATCACACAATGGTCACGTTCCTGGGAGCTATTCCGCAATCCGTTTGTCCCAAGTTAATAGGTGTAGTTATGTCTATGGCGTAATTGTACAACGCGATATTTGTCTACGTTGAATGGTAGGGCGTTTTGAACTGACCAGTTCAACACTGTGTTAAGATCGCACTTGAACGTTCATGGCCGTCCGGTCCTCCGATCCTTCGCCATATCTTGATATCATCAGCGAAAATAGGAAATCGGAAGCAACTGATTTTGCCAAATCATTAACGAACACCAAGAACAGACGAGGTCCAAGAACCGAGCGTTGTGGTACTCCACACGCCATATCGATTGTATCAGACAATGATTCTCGAACTCTCACCACTACCCGTCGTTCGTGTAGAAAATTGCTAATCTAACTCAGGATAGGGTCGCCAATGCCGTAGTTCCGAAGCTTCTGAAGGAGAATTCGATGGTATAAGCGATCAAACGCATTTGTAAAGTCCAAGTAGATGACATCAACTCCTACTCCATCATCAACAGCTTCAGTCCAGCTATTACGTACAATTAATAGGTTAGTATTACACGAATGTTTTTGACTGAAGCAATGTTGCTTTGAAGCCATTAACTTGTGGCTTTCTAGATACTACATCAGCCCATCTGCAATGATTGATTTCATCACTTTGGATAGCACGGGAAGTAATGTTATTGGACAGTAGTTGGCAGGATCAGTGCGGCTACCTCCTTTATGGATAGATGTGATGACTCCCCGCTTCCATACTGATGGAATATGGTTCTCTTCTAGACAACGCTTATAGAAACCAGCCAGTGGTTCTGCTAGATCACTAACTACCGCCTGTAGAGCCTTCGGTCGGATGTTGTCGACTCCAGGAGAACTGTGGATACGCAAGTATAACAACTCCTTCAACACAGCTTTCGCAATGAAAGTGATGTTGTCTAAACCAGACGGTGGAGTAATAGAAATGAGATGTTTGGGCTCGTTAGCTGCTGGAAAGTTTGGGAGTAATGAAGCCGTAGGAGATCAGCTGCTTCCATTGCTGATCGCGTGCACCCATCAGCCGTGACTAGTGCTGGAATCCCCCACTTCACCTTTCGAAGGCCGTTAGCGTGGGTTTACAGGAGTTTTCGGTTCTTGCAGAATCCCCGCATTTGCTCCTGCTAATGAGTGACCTTGTCTTCGCGGATCAGTTTCACACAGAAATTACGATGCGTCACGTATGCAGTCCAGGTTTTCGCATTCGGGCAGTCCTGATGATCTCGCCATGCCAAATCCCTCCGGGCCACAAATTTACGTGTTCTACTCCTCAGAAATGACTTACGCTTGTTTTTGGGTTGGAAGGACTTCTGTTCTGATGCGTGCGCAACCAGTGTGCTAAACGTACTTATAAATGTTTCCCAGGCAACATGTGGGGGGTATTCGGTTAAGAAAGTCCAAGATGTATCCTTAACAAGCTTAGACAACACATTGCAGTGTGTGACAGTATGCACTTTATCCTCCTCATTTTCAGGGTACTCCGCATAGCATATATAGTCAAAAAGTAGAGTGACATGATCACTACGACTCAGTGGTGTGCTTGTAACTATCCCGTCAACCATGCGTTCTTCGTTGGTTAGCACAAGGTCCAGTATCGACGGCTTGTTAGAAGTTCGAAATCTGGTGGGAGAGGTTACGTGGTTGTACAGAGGGTGACTAGCAATTAGCTCCTGCAAGCAGGCTTTAAACTGCGTACCGTCGGTTGCCGGCATTTCTGTGTCGTGCAATTTAAAGTTTCCAGCGATAAGAATGTGGGTGTAAGACTTGTTCAAAACAAACTGGAAAATGTGGTTCAGTTTGGAGTCCATTTCCGACGTTGAGTTTGGTGGGGGATAAATTACGGCTAGCGGACATGTGTCCTTGCTTCGCAACCGTAGGCGGCACCAAAGCGAATCAGGAGCTCGGATTTCCAGGTGATCGATAACTTCACATCGGAGGTTTGTATTATAACGAAGAATCACACCGCCATTCCTTCCGGTTCTATCGGTCCGAAGCAGCGTCATATCGAGTAAATTGATCTCAGAATTGGTTATCTCAGGGTTTAACCATGTCCTTGTAATCATGACGTCCCGCCGTTGTGAGACATGGAGTTCTCTACGTTCGACCAACTTGCTTAGAAGGTCTTGGGCAATTGTGTATATACAAGATAGTGCTTTTCGTTAGAAATGCGTGGATGGATGTCAACGGTTTTTGACTTAAGCCGGCTGTTAGGTGGCCGGCCATTAATCGTGTTTTGGTTTATGAATTTCAGTCAACTTGCATGCCATTATTGAGCGTTCCTGACCAGGCGTTTCACTCGTGCTGTGCTCTGTCCTGTTGGGTACGGTGGGCGCTGTTGTGTCGGTCTTTCCGCAGGACTGTGCAAATAAAAAATTTGCAGCGTTTGCTAGTTCCGTCGAATTGCTTCCGACATTTGATCGTTCGCTTGCTGCCTTTAGCCGCATCTTGATTGGAAACCCAGCTCGAAAATTTAACCAGCTATCCATCAGAACTTGCGTCATTCCTTCGGGGTGTACTATTACTTTCATTAGTCTTGGACCGCAGCCCCTGTAGTTAGGTGATGATGGAACGCTTGTCAGGTATTTGGCAACAATATTGTCAACAGAGAGTGATTCGTGGATGTAGCACCACTGCTCTCGGTCATGTGTTTACGCATCCTGATCAGAAGAATGCAGAAGCTCGGGAACACCATGAACAAATATTGTTTTCTTGATATCCCTATTAGGAATGCCGCGTTGCTCAACTGCTTCTTTTGCGCGATCTTTCCAAGGTAGATCTGGTAATATGCGCACTTCGATCGGTGAGTTGCGAAGATGAACTGCTGAGAGCAGGACAGCCTCTGTCTCATCTGCTGAGTCTAGTGTTACTCGAAGAATTTGTGGTTCACCAGAGTGCACTGAGGTCGGGTGACGCGCTATGCGTTGCAGCATTGCAGGCTCAACGTGAATACCAATCACATCGCAGATGGAACTTCACTGGTTGCGATCGTCTTGCAACTTGCCATTTATTGTGCCAGATTTGGATTCGGGGACATTGGTGCACACGAGAGTTGACGCAGCGTGGTTTGGTCTAATGAGTGTTGGAGTTATACTTTTGCCGGCAATTCGGGTTGTTTAGAAGGCACCACTGGATTTGACGGCGAAAGCTGCTTGCGCCACGAGTGCTCGGTAGAGAAGATAGACCTATGTGTGTCGTTCCCGGTGTGTTTATCGAGGGAATCGATGCGTATGTTACCTGCTTGTTATCTGCACCTGATAGCCTTCGGCTCTGAGCTGTCGGTGTAATGGTTGAATCCCCAAGTGAAGCGGCTATGGTTGGAGAAGTGGAAGCAGACATGTTTGAGACTTGTCCACTTATGGGAGTGAGGTGACCCAGTGGATTTAGAGTCAGAGACGCTGCAGAGCGGTTGCAGCGTCTAGCTCTCTTCTTCGGATTGGATTCGGAGCTTACTTTGGCTGGATGAGGTAGTATCGTGGACATATTTACTTCCGTCGGATCGAGCTTAGTATTTACCGAATGGGCGATTATCTCAGTCATCCTATCGCACTTTTTCATGAGCAAAGATAAACAGTTGACAACTGGAATTACTTGACATGTTGGACAAAACCAAATTGTGTCAGCAACTGTGTTTGTCTGTCTCACTTCTTGGACGAATTTGCCTACAGATTGCGGCCAGTGAGATCTAATGCCGTTAGAACAGGTAATACTGATCTTAAGGACTTTACTGCAATTGTCTGCGCAACATAGACGACTTCTAACCATAGAACACTACTCCAGGATTCACAGGTCATGAGTCTGCGCGCCATTACTGCCGACATTCTTGAACAAGTTACTTGCTTCACTTATCTATAACGTTTCATCACGGTGTGGTGCGGTGTAAAGATGAGACCTCACAATGGATCGCAAAGACCCACCTTGCTTTCACGTACTTGAGACCCCTATGGTTTCGTTGCATTGCCTCTCTAAAGCTTGAAGGAAGAGTGTACAGGGCCTTCGTCCGCAAGGTCCAATTGTACGACGGTAAAGCCCTATTAGCTCGGAATTCAGGAAGGAATTGTCGCTTTTAGAGAACCGCTGTCTACGAAGGATTGCTCATGCGTGATGGCAACATCACGTAAGTTAGTAATCGAGTGGTTGGAGTGAACAAAAACTTATCCTGCAACATCGTATGCGTTTGTTGGACCATGTGTTGCGTAAACCTGCCCATCACTTCCCCGCCGAGTGTTATTTGTGCTTCCCGGGAGCGATCATAATACGTGCCAAAGTGGGCAACGAATGACGTGGGGAAAAAGCGCAAAGAATACATGACGCTTGTCAGTACTCAGCCCATTACATTTTGCGGGCTGGAGACGACGCGAAACTGACTCCTAGTGGTTGAAAATGTTGAATCTTATGACCGGTAACAGCCAACAGCCGCTCCAGACTTGTTTTAAAGTTTCGCCAAGTATCTCATGTGCAATCGAATACTAAAATTAAAAACAGCGTGTGCGAAGCACAAAACAACTGTTTTCGTCCTACTTTTGTCTGCCATTTTACCGCAGCTCAGACAACCCATTGCCTGTACGCGTATTTTTGAATACGCACAGTAAATATATGTATGCTGGTTTGCCGAACAACCTCATCGCGGTAACAGTTGGGTGGTGCGTGTTTTCCCGTTCTAACAAATGGTTTGGTGGCAGTGTTCCAGGATGTGGTGAGTTTTCGTCTGGCAAGCCTTCTCCATATAAAAGTCATATATACCTGTTTAACCATACTGCGACGTGGCCAATGTGTCTGGCTACTAAGTAAAGTCACTGCCTCTTGCTTTATCCCCATGGAACATCCTATTCTAGCAGCTGGATGCTATCATTGTGTGAGGATCGGGCCCCGGTTTTGTAACTCACCAAACAAAAGGCGTATGGACCGAGAGCTCGGTCACCGGCCCCTAATGGGCGCACTTCACTGAATTCACCCCAACGCCTTACAGGTAAGCTGCTGATCCGAAAGTTTGGGACGGAGGTCCCCTAATTCAACCCCATACTTCGGCTTGGGCAACCGAGTACTATCGCGCCCTCTGCAAAAGCTATGGGTTACACTACTAGTTCGCAGCACTTTCTCTTTTATGCCTCGTTCGCCACTTACCTAATTCCATCGCGCGCCAACTCACGAGGTAATGCAGCCGCCGCTTTCGCTACTGCCCAAAACGTTTGAACTGAGACCATCCTTCGACCCCGATCTTCACTACAGCTAGCAAACAGTAAATGTTCGGACACATGCAGGTAGGGCAACACACAGGTTTGGCACTTACTCTGGGTTCCCACGTCATTAGATCTCTGCTGCCGTTTTGAAACACTTTTTCATGATCCAAACACTATGCTTAACTTGACATCTCTGACCAAACAGGAAGCCACATGCAACCTACTATATATTACGGAATATAAACCGATGATTGTTGAACAGTTTTTGTCTCTGTGGTGGGGAGTTAGCTTATAAAAAGGCTATACGGAATTTGAAAAAGTCACATGCAAAATCCACCCAGGAATTCACTGTTCACCTCCACTTAGCACCACTCAATAGTGACGGATGGTATTCCAGACGGGGATTTGAACTGTTTATAATTGGACAGGTTACTTTTGTATCGAAACTTCGCGGTATATTGCACTATTGACGTTCGCAACGGATGACAGTAACGAATCAAAGGCCCTTAAATCATATGTTGTAACAGACGATCCGTTCCCATACCCTGACCTTGAACTTTACTCTCACCCATTGCTCTACTGTGATTCATATGCAGAAAACCCCCGACTAATGACGTCGGTCTGTCTGACACGCTCTTACCTTACCCAGTAGCTCAGTGGTCTCAACTACGGACTGGCAACAGTCGAGTTGCGGGTTCGAGCCCTACCAGGGGTCCGATTGAATGCGCACTGCTGATGATTCCCGAAAGGATAAAACGCGCGTACAGTGCTTTTCCTGGCGTGTGGCGGCTGTCTGAGTGAGTTTAGATGTGACGAATTTCTAACTATACCATTCAACTCCCCCTACTGCTCTTCTGTTAACAGATATTGTCGGCTGTCTTAACTGTTTCATGTGACTCGACGTCCAGTCAATACACTGTCCAGTGCAGTGAAAACGTTCTGACGTCCATACGTCCCAGTAGCCACTCGGGACCACTACCTAAGCGACGACGGGTTCTGCAGAGAACGTAGGCAGAACCGGCGCAACGTTTGTAGGTACGCTGCATTCGATTTACTAGCCACGTGCTTACACGCTAAGTCTCTTCATTTCAGGTGGTGGGTTCATAATTTTGTCCTAATGCTTTTCTTTCTCAAATAAATGTCTACTTGTACGCTCTTCTATAAACCTGCACACCTCGCTTAAGCCAATGGTAGTTAATTTCTACAACATTTTCGTGTTTGTGGCATTTCCGTAAAATATACTTTCTGACCTCATAAACTTATCTCGGATTCGTTTGTAAACAACATATTTCATATGCTCATTATTGTAAGATTTATGTCACCGTTTCCTCATGCGTTACTCGATTTATTTCCTTTGTTAGATTTCTCTCAAATGACTGGCTGTTGCTTGATATCCCCAGTGTGGCTGCACTTGATGTGCATGTTGACACGGTGTGTACCTGTGTATCACCCACTACCTCTTCCATACTGGCTCTAGGCAACAGTTGGTCGTTGCTGTAGGGGACGGGGTGCACGGTCCTTGTGGCCGTGTTAGGATCAAAGAGGGATTTCATGCACTCACGGCCTTGTGTGCGCATGATTCCCAAGTAATACAGCGTGCTTGTGTTTGGCTGTGAAGGAGTGTGGACCGGCTCCGTTGATGAAACGTGGCTCCCATCCACATACCTCCCGGTTTTATTCCTTCGGGTTTACACTGGATATGGGTATGTGGATGGAGCAGTGGGTGGTGCAGCGCAAGCCACCCATGGTCCCTTTGTAGGCACAGGCGTCCTGTGGCTGGCCAAATCCGAAAGTGGATGCCGCCAAACACACGCCCCAGTAACCTCGATTATGACAAATTGCGGTCACCACAACTGACCAATAGTAGAGCAGGTTACACTTGAAGTCACTCAAGTGAGAGCAGGTAGTTATGAGGTCGAAATCGTGGAGAAACAATTTCTTATCTCTTTCACTGAATTTTTAAAGGTCGACTAATATACGGACTTAAGACGTTGGACAAATTTGATGTTACCAACTTGTACTGTCGGTTTATTTATGAAGGGGCTTGCAGTCGGAAATTTATGGTACGTTTGGTTGGCGACGCAAAAGCACCCGCAACTGGTTTGGCTGGTGTGGGCGTGGTAAGGCCAAGGTCACCTAACCATTACGGACCCACAAATCTGTCATTGTTGCCTTCAATTGGATTGCCCATCATCCCATTGCTACATGGTTGGCGGCATCCAGTTTCGGATCTGCCTGTCAGTGTGGACAGCCACAGAACGCCTGCGCCTACAAAGGGACCATGGGTGGCTTGAGTTGCACCACCCACAGCTCCAACCACACACCTCACATACATTGTAAATCCGAAGGTATAACACTGGGAGGCATGTGGATGGGAGCCACGTTTCATCAACGGAGCCTTCCCACACACCTACACAGACAAACACAAGCACGCTGTATTACTTGGGAATCATGCGCACACAAGGCCGTGGCTGAACCGCAGTCCGCTACACATTGAGTGCATGAAATCCCTCTTTGATCCTAACACGGCCACAAGGACCGTGCACCCCGTCCCCTACAGCAACGACCAACTGTTGCCTAGAGCCAGTATGGACGAGGTAGTGGGTAATAGACAGGTACACACCTTGTCAACATGCACATCAAGTGCAGCCACACTGGGGATATCAAGCAACAGCCAGTCATTTGAGAGAAATCTAACAAAGAAAATAAATCGAGTAACGCATGAGGAAACGGTGACATAAATCTTACAATAATGAGCATATGAAATATGTTGTTTACAAACGAATCCGAGATAAGTTTATGAGGTCAGAAAGTATATTTTACGGAAATGCCACAAACACGAAAATGTTGTAGAAATTAACTACCATTGGCTTAAGCGAGGTGTGCAGGTTTATAGAAGAGCGTACAAGTAGACATTTATTTGAGAAAGAAAAGCATTAGGACAAAATTATGAACCCACCACCTGAAATGAAGAGACTTAGCGTGTAAGCACGTGGCTAGTAAATCGAATGCAGCGTACCTACAAACGTTGCGCCGGTTCTGCCTACGTTCTCTGCAGAACCCGGCGTCGCTTAGTTAGTGGTCCCGAGTGGCCTCGCCCATTGTTCACTATGGCTGCCTGAACCAGACTCTCGAGACCGCATGTGCTACAGCACCATGCGGTCGATGTCGATGGATTACAACCCATCGGTGCTTGCCGATTCCGCAATTGCCGCTTCTTCTCTGCACGCCTGAGCACTTTCTCCCGCGCTTCGGCCACTGCCTTCGTGATTAGATAGCGCCTTGCATACCAATCAACCGCCTTCGATTCCCATGACCTGCAATCAAGATTAGAACGTGAGAGGTGCACTTTGATCTTGTCATGGTAATGTAAAATCGGTTTCCCCACATGCCGTTTCCCAATACTCAGCTGATCGTATAAGAGTTATTTCGGTATCCTGGTCGAATCCATACGGCTCACATGACCGAGCCATCTCAGGGGTCTCAGCAAACGTATGCAGTCCACTGCATACATTCCACTTTGTCACAACACTTTCGTGTCCGCAACTCTGTCGCCCCAACCGATGCGCAAGCTCCGTCGCAAGCACTGCTGATGGAACCGCTCGAGATATCGCACATTCCGACGGTACATAGTCCACGTTTCAGTGCCATATAAAAGAACGGACAGCACCATGGATTTGTACACCATCAGCTTGGTACCACTGGTAAGCAGATGCTTGTTCCACACTCGGTACTCTAGCTTCCCGAATGCCGCCGCTGTCTTCGAGACGCGGATACGCAGCTCACAGTGCAGCGGCTGATCAGTCGACATCACGCTCCCAAGGAAGCAAACGCTGGAGATGGTTTCCAATACTTCTGCACCAATGTTGATTCGCGACAGTTTTGACGATTGCACCTCCGATGAGGGCTGTAAGAGTCAGACAGCTTTGCTTGTGTTGATGGTGAGCTCGAATTTGGCCGCTGTCGAAGCCAGAGCACTAGTCATGTGCTGAAACTCATGCGCGCTGTGTGCAAACAACGCACAGTCATCAGCAAACAGCAACACACGGGTAGTTGTCTCACAGACTAGAGTTCTGGCACCGAAACGACGGATGTTCAGCAACCCACCATCAATACGGTGCTCCACTCGAACACCGTAAGCACAAGCCGCATCAAAAGCACAGGACGACATTGCATGAAGATACATATTAAACAGGGCAGGAGCTAAGACACAGCCTTGCTTCACACCAGAGACAACTGCAAAGTCATCCGAGGTCTCTCCACTCAGCTGCACCCGCGCTCGCGTACCACAGTGCAGACATTCAATTAGACTTACAAATTTACGCAAGCAACCAAACTTACCCAACACCAGCCACAATGCCTCGCGGTTCACCGTATCATATGCCTTGGTGAAAGCAACAAAAAGCGAGTACAATGGCTGGTGTCGTTCTCTGCACTTCTCCTGTAACTGATCAGCCGCAAACACCATAGCTAATGTGCTTCGACCCGAGCGGAATCCGCACTGCTCTTCCGCCACGTTAGGTTCCACAACCTGACTGACGAGGCGGTTGAGCAAGATTCGAGCAATCACCTTGCCCACACAACTCAGCAAGTTGATGCCACGATAATTCGTGCAACATTGCTTGCTCCCTTTGCCATTGGATAGTGGTAACACAAGGGCATCCTTCAGCTCAGCAGGCACCTCCTCCTCAATCTATACGAGTTGCAACAAATGGTGGAGTGAAGTCACCAACTTGGGTCCGCCGTGTTTCAATACTTCAGGCGCGATCCCCTTGGCACCGGCACCCTTGCCGTTTCGCAACTGAGCAAGTACACTCTGTGTCTCATCCACTGTCGGCGTATCTGCCAGAGTCGTCTTCACATCATGCTGCTTCAGGCGGTTCAATGTAACCAGTCGATCTCTGAACGGTTGTTCAAGAGACAGTCAAAGTGTTTCCGCCAGATCTGCATTAAGTCTGCAGTCTGTATGCAGGCAGCGCTTCAACTATCATCGATCAGCGTTCTCAGCGTCTCCAATCTCGGTCCATACACCACCTTCAAGGAGTCAAAGAATTCTTTGCGTTGGCGGCGTTCGGCGTAGCATTCTATCTACTTCGCTTACTCCGTCCAAGATACTCGTCGGAGCTCTCCAGTCAGTCGCCGTCGAAGTTTGCGAAACTGACTCTTCTTCCCCAAGTGACTGGGGTCTGCCACATGTGCAGCAAATGCTGCATTCTGCTCACACACCAATGCGCCAATCGCCGCATTGTTGGCATCGAACCAATCAGGTTGCTTACAGTTCGTGTGCCCGAAGGTCCCCTCGGCAGCAGCTGTCACCTGGTCGCGAATGTGGTGCCACAGGTCGCCCAATGTGGCTATGCAGTACACAGCACACAGGCGTGCAGCCATTGTCTTCTCCAACTCACGTTTCGCCACAGTACCGAGGGAGAGAATGTTAAATTTACGCCGATTCACGGCGGGAGTGCAATACATTGATTGATGAAAATATATGTGCACTTTTGTCCGCACCTATTTGTGATCCGTCCCACTCACAGCTCCACGCAGTACACGTGTCATGCGCACTTCACGCATGTCACGCTGACGTATGATGACATAGTCGAGCAGGTGAGCGTGAGCACTCCGTGGGTGCGTCCAAGTTGCTCTATCAATCGCACTCAGTGCAAACCGATCTTTCGTGATCATCAGGCCGTGAATGACACATAGTGAGAGCAGCCTGTCACCGTTCGCATTCGCTGAACCAATGCCATGCGAACCGATAACATCTGCCCACACCGATGCATCACGCCAAACGCGCGCGTTGAAAGCACCCAGCAGAAATAGTCGGTCGCTCCTCGGCACAGACCGTATCACATAGGATTACTGATGGTAGAATTGACCAGGTGTGTGTCATCAGGATAACACATGGTCTTACCGTACGTACTTAAATAGTTGGCAAACATCTCTTCCGAGTCGTAGGTGAACAGTCGTCAGTCGCGCGCTGATGCCTGTTGGTTCACTCGCGCGCTGACCACGGAGGCGATCGGATATTGCAAATCCAACCTCATGTTCACGTGGTGCTGAGGCGGCGTTGCCCACGCAGTAGAATGGATAGCCATTGGGCTTACACTCAATCGACGGAGATTTACCAGCTCTACAAGGTAAGCAGTTATTTTTGGATTATTCTTAGAACTTTAACCTCCAATTACTTCGGCATTTGTGACGGATGTCACTAATATCCACACGAGAAATACCTCCGTTTTCAAGTACACCTTGGTTTCTTTACACTCGTTCGAGAGCGCTTTCTGAGAGCGATTGAGCGTACGGGAAATCGTACTCCTTCAATATCATTTGCCGTCGCTGACGCATCCTGCGGCACGGTGCTGCTTGTCCAGCTTTCAAGCGGAATTGAGCGATATCCCCCTCACCCGCTATTCTTCTTGACCTTGCGCCTGCATAACCCGTCACACGGACCGCGCAGACACGCCGACTGCTGATCTGACCTTTGTAACCAGCACGCTCGCCTGACTGCTGTGCGCCGCCATCCAAGCCGGAAGAGTACAGAACATCAGCGAAAGCACTGGGTCAGGTAACGGCACCACACTGAATGGTGGCAATCAAGCAAATGCAAACTCAAAAAGGTTCCAGGCGGAAGAGTAGATGCAGGATAGAAGAATGTCATCAAACGGTGTCATCCGAAATGTGTTAAAATTTATCTCGACATCAGGTACTAGAGCAAAATAACTCCCAAGTGGTTCGGCGATTCTGTACTGCATAAACCATCATTCCATTCCTTGTGTGTGTGCTTATCCTAGTCCAGCAGTGCGACCAGTTATCAGCAGTAGCCGAGCAGCAGCTGAACGAGAAGATTACTTCAGTGTAAGCGGTTCTGCACCGAGGAAGCGTGGTGGCCTATAAGCAAAGGAATACTGCACAATTTACTTCCCATGCAATCCAGTCAGCCAGATATTCATGGAGATTGTTCGCTCTAATCTTGGCAGCACTGCGTTCGAAAAGTTACCGGAGCTGCAAGAGTCAACCAGTAAACCTGGTAACAAAATTCAGGCATCACCCAAACCGTCCGGTTAATCAAAGTCTACTAGATCTGACATCTATCATTAACAGAGATGAAGCAGCCGAATACCACCCCTGTGCACCTGCAACTCAAACTTCTATTATAGAGCCAAAGTCCCCAGGGACAGCAGTCACATACGTAGAGATTGTTGCAAAGGTCAGCCGGGCGGGCGCTCTTGCAGACTCGTCTACTGCAAACACCGTCAACATGCACAGAGACAATCAGTGGATAACCATCACCTCGAAGCAGATCAGGACAAACGGTTGCCCCACTTTATAGCTCAAAGCTAAAGATGTCTGACCTTATTGGCCTGACTGTCACTCACTTGTCCCTAAATCCACAGCCATCACATTGCGTGGTAAGTTGTCCGATAATCAAGACTAATGGAATTCATTGAGCCTTCTGATGAGCTTCAAAGCCAAACCGATAAACTTAATACAGGTTATTCGTCACCCGAACTCTGCAAACCATGCAGGACCCAGACATATTGGAGTAATTGTTTAAAATGTTTCGAAATACTGGTAGCTCGGGTTGATGAATCAATTGTTCATTTGTTCTCCGAGCTTGGCGGTTTTCTCGCAAACGTTTCACCACCATGCGAGGTGGCATCCTCAGTGCAGTGATATGTAGCGTGCAAGCTTACTAAATGAATCCTCCATCCATGATCGACCTGCAGGTGACTTTGAACGCGGCAGTGTCGATGTAGGTCCCGTGACCTCTAGCCACTTTCCCCAAGGTTAAAGTCGGCGCCCGAGTTGTTCTGCCTAAAACCGCGTGACAAATGGTTCTTTATTTCTTTCTATCGTAGTGGTTCATATTTTGAATCGATGTCTACGCGCATGTTGATTGAATGTTTCGTTGAGAATCAAGCTTCCAAGAATTCGCTTTCTTTTCTTGTTTCACCCCGTGCCAGGACTTCTGCTTTGCTCCAATCGAAGCTATGTCCTTCTTCATCTACATGCATTGAAACTAGCGACGATGCATAATGCTTTCTACAGGCTCTCTTATGTTCTTGTATCCTTGTTACCAATTTTCTTCCCGTCTGACCAACATAATCCCTTTCGCAATCTCGGCAAGGTATTTTGTATACCACATTGCGTTGTTCATGTGCCTGCAGTTTTTCTTTTGGTTTTGAAAGGGTTTTTCTCAACGTGGCAGTTGGTTTGTGTGCTACGATGAGATGATGCCGTTTGAATAAGCTGGCTGCCATTTCCGATATGTTCTTCATATAAGGCAGAACAACCCGTTTCTCCGTTGTCGTTGTTGTTGTGTTTGTTGTTGCCGCTGCTGCTGCTGTTGTTGTAGACTGTATGTTGACGTTGTTGTGATTCAGACACCTTCGGATGAAGCTTCGTGGGTATCCGTTGAGTTGGAAACATTTAAGTAGGTGCTTTTCTTCCTTTTGCTTTGCTTCTGTGGTACTGCAGTGTGTCTGCACTCTGCGAAACAGTGTCAGCATACAGCTTACTTTGTGGCATTTCGGGTGGTTGCTGTTAAAGTTCAGAATTTGGTCTGTGTGTATGCCTTTTCTGTAGACCGATGTTTGCAGCTCGCCTTCCATAGTTCTTGTTACTAATACATCCAAGAAAGGGAGCTGCCTTTCTTTCTCCAGTTCCATCGTAAATTAATGCCTTCCATGGCGTTATTCAATAGCTGTTGTGCGACTGTTATTTGGTTGCGTCTGATTATCACAAAGGTGTCGTCCACCAACCGAACCCACAATTTCGGATTGATGAGTGGTAGTACCTCCCCCTCCAATTTCTGTATAACCATCTCTGCCAGGAGCCCTGACACAGGTGATCCCATTGGTGCGCCTTTCAGTTGCTCGTAAAACTTTCCATTGAATGAGAAGTGGGTCGACAAACACAAGTGGAGTAGTTTACGTACATTTTCGGTCGTCATTTTACCGATTTGTTGTTCACTGACCTTCAGCCGTTCCGTGATAACCGCTATTGCTGTCTTCAAGTTGACAGACGTGAAGAGTGCAGTCAAGTCGAATGATATCATTGTTTCATCATTATCTAACCGCAGGTGTTTGATCTTTTGCAGAAACTGCTGGGCATTGATTATGGAATATTGCGATCCATAGGTTAAATGTTTGAGGCGTCTCCACATTTCTTTCGCCAGGTTGTAGGTGGGTGTTCCAAGGAGAGACACGATAGGCCGCAACGGTGCATTATCTTTGAGCACTTTTGGGAGTCCGTAGAATTGTGCGATGTTCGAGTCGCGGGCTCTCATCCTGTCGCGCTCTTCTTTCGTGATTTGCTTCAATTCCTGAAGTTGCTTCAATGTTTTGTTTACTTTGTTTGTCAGCTGCGAAGTTGGATCGGTGTCGATGCACCTGTAGGTTGTTGTGTCATTCAAGAGGCGTGTGGCTTTCTCAATGTAATCCTCTCTATTCATTATGACACTCATTCGTCCCTTGTCAGCTGGTAGGATAATGATTGTTTCATCAGACTTCAGGGTATTCATTGTCTCTTTTTCTTGTCTGGTTAAGGCGTTGTATTGTTTGTTGTGCGTTATAGCAGGAGAACAAATGAACAATTGATATTCGAGTAACATTAGAATCCTCAGCAGGTAGTCAGTATTCGAGAATCGCGCGTACATGCAAGCCAAAGAGGAATCGGAAAAGCCCGGGGGTCGGGAGGGAAAACCGTCTACGTATAGAGCGGATCATCCTGTAGGCCGCGGCGACCCTCTTCTGGGTTTATTGAATAGATTTGAGGTCTGGTGACACAATCACTCCAAGATCCCTCGCTTGGGTTGCGCTTTGAGCAATGAACCACCAAGGTGGTAACTTCCAAATGGGTTAGTGAGCCAACGGGGAGAACAGAGCATTTATCACGGTTTACGGGCAATTGCCACTTAATCGACTAATCATGGAGTAGATCGAGCGCAGATGTAGTCTGTCCGCGTCTTCAGAGCTGGATACTTACATCCACAGCTTTAGGCCGTCAGCGTAGATTAGGTAAGTCTTCGGAAGAGTAGGCGCTAGATCGTTGATGAAGATATTGTAAACTACAGGACCGAGGACAGAGCCCTGTGGGACTCCACTCATCATGAGAACAGGAGCAAACTAGTGGCATTAAACGTCACTTGAACGGAGCCGTCGTTTAGGAAGTCGGTGATCCAAGACAGTAGGTTCCCAGCAATACCTTGGAGTTTAAACAGAAGCCGTTCATGCGGGACTTTGTCAAGAGTTTTGCTGAAGTGAACAATTACAACAACCAAACTTTTGCCGGAGTCTAGGGACCTTTCCCAGGTCCCCTTAACAACATGCAAGTTCGAGGTACAGGAGCGTGCTTTTCAGAACCCATGCTGGATATAAACTATGACGTTCTGTCCCTTAATTTGAAGATTAGCAGCCTGTTTTAGGATCCGTTCCATAACTATACACACCACTGACGTCAAACAGATTGGACGATAATTGGCCGGATCATGTCGACTTCTTCCTTTGTGGACGGGTTTGACAATACCTACTTTTCAAGCTGACGGAAGACGGCCAGCTTCTAGTGAGCGTCGAAAGACTTGATATATGAGTGAAACTATGTACTCCACCACAGTCCTGAGGAACAAAGGATGCAATCCATCAGGGCCGGGTGTGCTGTACAGGTCTAACTGAAGAAGAAGTTTCATCACAGAAGCAGTGTTAATATCTACTTGGTCCAACGAAGATGGAAAGGTGGTTAAGGCTGTCACTAAATAGTTCTTTTTCGCGTAAACAGAATCGTATTGCTAAGCCAACTGACTAGCTTTCTCAGCGTCCTTGCGAAGTAATGTTTACGGACCCCAGGAACACAAAGCAGAGATGCCATTACCAGCTCTATTGCTGCGTTTCAACCAAGAGTAGAGCATTATAAATAAATAAATAAATAAATAAATATTTTATTCTCGACAAAGTGAGGCAAGCCTTTTGGGCTTGATCAGCATATTGCAATATTGTACATGATAGCATGATTAGCAGCACCAAGCAAGCGACTAGTACAGATGAAGTCAGTAGTGTGGGCCCATTTGACCCAAAGTTTGTAGGAAGGTTATATTCACAGAATGCCCCATGTAGACATAAGCATCAGATAACTTATGTGGAGTACGTTGATGAGGAACTGGTCCGCTGAAGTTGTGTACACAGTGCGGGTCTGCTGAGTGAAGCATGAGGAAAAAAGCTGCAAAAATATTTTATGAATAGTGGCATGTAACTTATTAACTATGTAGGAGTGTCCGTAAGAAAGCAGATATATGCACAGAATTTATAAATGGGCTACCGGTCAACTTGCCAATGTGTGATTGCGGCAGTGACTTTATTGAGTGGCCAGTCACATCCGGCAAGTCGCAGGGTTGTTAAAAAGTCAGTTGCGGCTTTTGGTAGGGAAAATGTTTGTCAGACGAAAACCCACCACGTCCTGGAAAACTGCCAACTGGTGATTTGACATTGACAAGAGTGCATCTGAACGATTACTCGCGCGGATATTCGCAGCCACGTTTCGCCAATTTGTTTCCCATGGTTGTGTAGTCTCCTTCGGAGTCGACCGCAAGTTGTTGGAGTTGTTGAAATCGGATGACTCAGGTGACTTGTACTGATTTGATTATTTTCCGGGTTCTTTTAGTGTGCCAGGATTGCGAAGTGCAAGTGATTTCTTTGTTCTGTGTTGATTCCGTGTCCAGGTGAGCTTCGCAGGTACGTCCTCAAAGGCGTTCCATGCAGATAATGTGATCCTTTAGAACGAGGAAGAAAACAAAAATGGACCGAGCAAACTGTCAAGGAAGTTAAACAGGACTATGTTAAGGTATAAATATAAAAATTTATAGCAACGTTGTGCTGGTTAAAAGCAATGGCATGACCGAATATGTTATACATTCTATCCGTAGTTGTACATGCAAGCACGAGACCCGATATTTGTTGAATGTGAGAGACAACTGCCTTCCGAATTGGCCTAGCGTACGCAAAAGCTGTCCTGTGTGAAAACCGAGAGTATCAGGCGCGATTCTGGAATGTTGTGCCAAGGGTAATTCGTATTTACGGCATTTCTGTCGCTCCATCGCGACACAAGCGTTTCTGACAGTCTTGTAGTGAATGTAGTCGGGTTCTGCTTGAGTTTGCCCAAGTTGGTCCCATAATTTGCGCCTTCTATTCATAGTTGACCTCAGTTCTCTATCTATTCAAGGTGTACCTCCAGTGAAGGACTTTCGATGGGAGGAGGGAACGACCTGCTCAATCAATGATGTCCTTTTGGAAAGTACTAGATTTCACACATCATCGAGGTGAATATGTTCAGGGATACTTCAACCCGTAGTTCCTGCGGCCGTTTTCAAACGGAAGGAATCAGTATACCAAAAATTCCGTCGGTGACTACTGTGGCTATGGATCATGAGACGGCAAGCCCATTGAACGGAAACAACACAATATTCGTTCTTGCCTATGGGTTGAAGTACGGTTAGGTTGGTGGCATCCAACTCTGTCACGGAGAGCAGGAGAGCTAGGATGCGCGGGTCTGGTCTAGGTAACTACGAGTAGGCGTCAAGACATGTTGAACGAGGCTGCAGGCGCGAGCTGTATTAAGCAATGTGGCATCGAAGGTGTCCGATCGGCGATCACAAAGGCATAGGTACCACTCTATATTCGGTGCACTGAAATCCCCCAAGATTAGACAGTTCTTGCGCCCAACGTGCATTATTAACGAGCTCAAAAAGCGCGCTCCGGAGCCTGACGGCGCTCTGTAGACGACACCGACAATGGCAGCTCTCCATCCGTCATGAACACGGCCCCAGAGGGCTACGAAATTGTCATCATGGTCACGGATACCTTCAATTAAATGTACTCTGCGATCTGTCTTCCAGTAGAGAATTACTCCACCACCTGACCTCACTAAGTGGCGAGCGAACTGGGTGTGGTAATATCCAGGGATGGACACTTCCGAGTCCGTGATATCAGAGAATAGCCAGCTTTCGGTGAAGACCATCACGTCCGGACGAGTCTCCGAAGTAGGTAACTGCATTGAATTTAATTTCTTCCTTAGACTGCGCATCTTGGCGGATAGCACCCGCAGTCCGCTTTTATGCTTTACTGTCTGGGGGTGACAAGAATCAATCTCCAGCGGGCTGTTGTGCTCTACCGAACTACGCAAAAATCCACGATATGTAGGCCGGTTTCATCACTCGCCCGGCCCGTTCACAGCTCCTTTAAAACCTTCCTCATTTTAATTCGGTCCCCGGGGAGAGAGGTCCCGTACAAATAGGAAGGTTCACCATTGTGACATGACGTCCGTCGCAGGACGCATGCGCACTCTTCTTCGTTTCCTCATACAATCTTGAGGGGTCGAAGCTTGGAGGAATTTTCCTGCTTCTTAACTAGGCGCAGGGCAGAGACAATGTCTATTCCCTGTTCGCCAACATTAAACATCAGAGAAATCATCCGCTCGAGCAATATTTATCATCCAACGTTCTCTCCGCTGAGGTAGCCCTGTCCGATTCGGTTGCGTTCACGTTGATGAGACAACGATCAGGAGGTGGTGGAATGCCCTCTGGCGGTAATGGCTTAAAGGATGATGGACTTTCCTTTATCACTTTTGTTAGCTCAGAAAGTCTGTTGAGAAGTATCTTCATCTGTGACTGGGAAGATGGAAGCTCAGGTTTATTCAAAACTTAGTCTTAGTGTTGGTGACACAAGTAATTGGACTTTGGCCACAAGCGGCCAAGCTCCCCTTCTCTTTCACTACGACCGCATATGACTTTGTCAAAGGCTCACTAGACCGGATGTGTGTCAATGGGTCCGAATTAGAAGTGGACGGGGCAGGGATGGCTGCGACTTTTGGAGTTTCGCTGGAAGATGTGTAACTGCGCTTTCTGACACGCCTAGCAGAAGAAGCGGCGGAAGGTCTTACAGGATGTTGATGTGGCGGATGCCTTGCCAAAGCAGCAGCATCGATGCAATATCAACAAGTCCATAGCAAACGCTTGTGCTCAGCTTAGATCTTGAAGAGCTGTTCAGTAAGTTGCGAACAACGCTTTTGGCCATAGGAGCAGAGTTTGCAGGCAATGCATTGGATACCCTTAGTCAAATGGCGCATCAAAACATACATTGTTTCGTTGGGTAGTAGAGAGCAGGTATGAAAGCCCTTGTCAGCTCAATCGCTTCCCGATCATTGTTGGGACGCTCGCGACATTGCGCAACAAATACGCCGGTAAGGACCTTACACTCGTAGCCGAAGCCACACGATACTGCATTTATCTATATCTTTTTCGAGTGCACTGCAAGTCGTTTTCATCTGCGCTTGGCGACATGAACCATGATCCCGGTTTGCGAACATAAAAATAATGAGTACTTCTTTAGGATCTCGCAATGGACTGAGGAATGGCATTTTCGCATGGTATGGACGTATTCAGCCACAAGGATTTAATGCACCTACCGCCCACACGACAGGACCAGTGCGGATAGCCTTCCCGGAAGTCTGCACAAACCGGATATGTATACCACTGACGAAGCTGCCAGCTTTCCTCGCCTCGAAATTTTACTCGCAACCTTTACCAACTGACTCCCGGATCACTGTTCATCTTCGTACGCACTGCTGGCACAGTCAGTCCTTCCCGAGTAGATCTGTGAGGAATCGCACTCCAAGTGGGCTTGAGAGGAATCGACTCCGTAAATAGCTCAATTGCCAGTGACACCAGGTATGCAAGTGAGCCTTCCGTCGGCAGCCGAATAGTGTCGAAGGTGTGTCGTTAGCCAACAACCAATCCGATTGCACCGACAAAACCAATCCGATTACAGCTTACTAACAGACCAGGCCACACTGCTTCCGCTGTGGGCTTATTACATCTGGCTCCTCTGCGTTGCAGGATGCGTCCTGCCTACGTGCTGGTGAAGCGCGCAGCTGCTAGTTGTGGCCAACAAAACATTACAATATCATCCCCGTATGCTTTACAAAAGGGGCAATAAGCAATAGGAAGGATGTATTAAGTGCAAAAGGAACTGGTGCGGTGAACAAAGATGCCTATGAGTTAAGGAGCATCAGCTATTTCAAGCGTCTCTACATAGGTTGCTATCAAAGAAATGCGTGTATGGTTAAACCTATGCGTTTAGCGTCTTTGGCTGCTAAAACGGGTTCAAGTGACGACACGTGCAGTGGTTCCTTAGCGCACATTGTGCAGCCAATTTTGATTACCTGTGCCACACCTGCATGCCTCATACCGAAGCGATGGTGAAGGGTACCTGCAGTTTGAGCCGATCATGCTGCAGCTGCCATACATTAGGGAATAAATAATGGCCCGGCGGTAAGCCTGTATATTACTGCAGCCTAAGTAATAACTCTCTGAGGCTAAATGACGCGTGCGTAGGCGCTCAGCCACGCTCCTCGTGCACTCGGACAGTTTCACTAGGAATTCTTTGTAGATATTGTACGTGTGTCATGTAGAGATGAGGCGCATGCGTCAAGTTATAAATTTGTCCAGTACGGCGCCGTCGGTGAGGGAAGCATCAAATACTGTCAGTATTTCCACCGATGTTAGTTTACGAGTCAGACCTGTTGGAACAGCAGTGATCGTTTGCTTCAAGGCTTCGCGCAAAAGATTCATTGCGTCCGTCAAGAAATTTATTTGCTTAGACCCAATCTGCTCATTGTCTATTAGTTGCTATAAAAGCTGGTAAGCACATACTGCAACATACTAACACTTGTCTTTTAGTTATTAGATGTTTCAGACAGCATACAGCTCAGATGCGAGCGGCAGTGAACACTGTTTTGCGCGACAGACGAAACCGAATGTAATACGGGATAGGCATTCTGTGCAACAAGTTGGTCTATAAAACGCTGCGTGTGCACGGTCTAAAATATCGCTCACCTAAAATATGATTTTGTGTACCATCCATCGTGGACACTGGCTGTGTGTCAGCGGCGAACAAGTTGTGTGATACGTACAGTATAGTTACACTTACCTATGCTTTCTTGTGAAGAAGGGGTGTATTGCGTCCTAGGTTTATGTAAGGGTGCAGACGTTGAAGGCCGTTAGGAAATGGCGACAGGTGGTGTCACTGCAATTTCAGTATCTGCAGTGATGCCTCTTTTTGGTTGCAGCAATGCCTCAGCACCGTAAACATGACTGCGGCTTCATTATTGCAAATAAGGTGTTATGTGAAATACGTAGACTTACACAAATTGCTTTCGTGTGATTTCTAGGTCGACGTATCCACTGTGTCATCGGAGAGAAGATCACAAATGAGGTGGTGCTCCAAATAGAATGCGTAAGCAAAGCTACCTGCAGCAGGTTGGTCACATTACACAACTTATCGGTTTGGCGTAATAATTTGACATCATATTTGCGGTCCGAGGAGTGCACTAAGCGAGGATACCGCACGGCCTCATATTAGAGGTCGGAAAGCAAGTTCGGTATGATAGCTGTATATCGTTCGTGCTTCAGCCACGTCCTTCTAATAACCACGACCTCGGATATTCCTTGGCGTATACAGGACATTACCATGTAAGTCTATTTGACGTGTCTGGTAAAAAATTAGTTGTCAGAGTTGCACAGAAGCCATATAATTTTTAACGACGTGCTTGGAGTAACGTCATGACTTATCATAATTAAATTGCGCTACTAAAGGTGCCTTATTATCCACCTTCAACAAAGTAAGCGCTGCTACATTACCTCGATGGCTAACCACTGAATACATGAATAGTGTTCAGTAGTGTAAATCGCCTTCGCATGTCCATGCTTAAACATGATGCACTTGCATGATGTGGTGTCCATGTCAACCGTTTATATTTCGTCATCAATACCGGTAGCCATGTATACAGCTAACGCGCTTGATTTCATACATTGTTCATAAAGATCAGGTAGTCCAGTGAAAACCTATCAGGTGACCGCAGCAGGATTATCTGGGCAGTTCTGAATGCGACGAATCGAGTACGGCTTTCTGTGTACATCCACGACATTGTCAGGGAGCAAGGATGTAAACAGAACACCCTCAATGATGTATGACCGTTTGCGGTTGGTGCACACGTAACGGGATGCAGCAAAGTTGGGTATAGAGTCAATATCGAATAACAGACGATTGACGCTTTCTATGCACCTTCGCATTATCTGCGAAACCGGGTGATTAGGGTTTTGCAAAATTCTTCGCAACTGATAGATGTATGATTCCAACGGAAAGGCCGAAAAATCATCCAACGTTTCATGAGCATTCATTTCTTCCACTAACTGGATGGGCGAATGCACGTTGAAAGTCAGTTTGTCAGAGCCATACAATGTATGATATCGTCTGACGGACATTGTCAATGCAGGCTCAGTTAAATCAATACGTAGTGGGTGGCATAATATGTATATCCCCTAGTGCAAGTCCATAAAATTCTTATACAAAGAAACCCGAAGGATGTGTCTAAAAAAGGTTGGAGCCGCGTATAATAAAACTGACAGAATTACATAGCTTTCAAATAACGGTATACTGAAACATGTTTACAACGCCTGGTGAAATCTTCCGTCCACCGGCAGCTATTACACTGTATAGCTTTATTCAGCTCGCTGTGTTGTTCCGTTCTTAGCCGACACTTTTTGTCCAGGTTACCGGTTAGCCTAAAAGGAAAGCATCCTGCACATTACACCCAGCCAGATCGCATGCATATATTCTGCGAATAACGCTTTAATTATGTTAATTGGCAATCACACAAATAATGAAAGAGTATTGCCCCTTCTGGCCCAAAGCTCCTGTTGATGCGCGAACGGGATGTGCTCATGGGTAGCGTTACCCCACCAGTAACATACCATTTTGGAAACACTTATGGCAGCTGCCGTATCCGGAAAGGACTTTCGTCCGCTTACAAGGGCACGGGCTGGGTCGTCGCATATTACTGATGCTAGGAACACAGTATTGTAAAATGAGCTGCATGGAAAGCTCAACTTGTTCTCATTCAAGGCCAATACTTCTAGCAAAATTGCTGCCATATAGTGGGCAATAATGTCACTTACCTGTCCCATAGTGCAAACCTATAGGGAGCACGATGCCTAAAGTTGGCGAATTGGCGCGGTAAAGTATGGGCCATATCTGCACTGGAGACGAGCGGAATGGCGCGAAACCATGTACATGCAGTTGTATGCTCACTACTGTATCGGGTGATGACTTGTTCCCTGAATCGTCCTCTAGCAACCCAGCTCTAATCTTAGGTGACCGTAAGTTCCGGGCGGCATGCGTTCCTTTATTCTAAATCGGGGTGTTTTTATCAGTGCTAGAATGTCTCTGGGAAGTAAGTGACACAGGAGAAAGCAAAGAATTCACTGAGGAAGATGGTATGCGGCATCGGATGACCCATAGTTGGAGATACGCGCAAACTTCGTCGATTTTAAAACCCAAATTACTTCCCCCTTCCTTTTCCATAATACTGGGCCCTGTTGCGAAGGACTCATCCCATGTACACAGGTAAAGGAAGCACTCACAGTTTCCTTTGAGGTAGATCCAACACCAACAGTTCCATGCGCTTTTGTGGTTGGGATAAGCGCACTCACTACGGCATCGTTAACGTCTGACAAATGAACGCAACACGTCTGGCACAGTACTGCGTCTCGTAAACTGTTGGAATGGAAGCTGGACAGCCTGTTAATTAATGTAGGCTGTCTGAGGATCATGGCCGCTCGACTGCTGGATGAAGAGCATTCGAGGACAATGTCTTACAGTGCCACTGCTCGGCGCACTGCAACTGCAAATTCGGTAATGGCGCCTGCCTATTGTGTGTGAAACGTAAAGAGGAACCTTAGCAATCAAACAAGGCACTTACTGTAAAAGAGTTGGACGCAGTTGAACGGTTAGCGATAGCAAGCGTGTAGCAAAGGCGACACCAAGTAGTTTCAAAATCCGCGAGGAGAACCAATGCTTGCTACGTTAATACATTATAACCAAAAGTGGGGCGTGTTTCGGGCAACTTGGTTGGAGTAATAAGGACGGTAATGCTTTTTATTTCCTCATAAACAACATTTTCAAATAATGTATTGTGTTCTGACCTATTATTTTCTAAGATTAAGCCTTTACCTGCAGTCGACTCACAGCGCTGTTTTTGACGCCGTTAAGGACGAAAATTTGTCTTCGTGTGCCAGTAGGAGTTTGATGCTGATCAGTAGTAGCACAACAAACCGTGTGGATTTAGGCTGACGAAGGTTTCCGATTGTCTACATGGACGTATTCAGGATTGCGGGGAGATCGTGACTTTCTAGTCCGTTTTAGCTGAAAACCGGTGTTCGAATGCACCAATATGATGGTTACTATTGGTAAGCATTTGCACCAAACTGAAACGCAAGTAAGAGGAAATATGAGAGTGACCTTGTTAAATGCTTTACTATCTGGTGGGTAAAAGTTACGCAACTTCATCGTTTCTTCATTGAACAAAGAAAAAGTAAGCCGCTATTACGGTGGCAGCTGTTAGTAGCTTATTGACACTTGAAATGACGGTCCCTTCATTGAAACAAATATGTAAGCGCCTTTTCATGGCGGAAAGAAGGCTTGGATCGATATCCTAGACATTTCTGTGGTCTATTATGCCAAATAGAACGGTAATGGTGGATGACCGGTAACAATGAAATGGTAAGTAATGAAAGTAGCACCTAGCTGGCTAGAAACAGTAATCCATACCGGTTAACGATGTACTACATAGGTGAAGAGAATTGGTCGCGCTTGTACATGACATATGGAAGTGAAAGAGAAGCGATTGTGTAAAAGTAAAGAGGTTGCTTGTAGCAACCCGAGCACCAGCGGATTCTCCAAGTCCACCTTTGAATTCGTTTCCGCTGGACCAAGCGTTGCTCGCGGATCTCAGTGGCATAGTGCTCATGGTGTCAACCATGAGCCACTAGGCTCTGAGTTCCAGCCCAACTCAGGCTATCTCCAACTGATGAGTCCCAACCAGGACGAAACCGCGGTCTTGGGGTGCCAGTGTTGGGATGAGCAACACTATAAAAAGGTTTCTTTACTTACGGTCTTTAAGATCGGAATGACCGAGGTCCACCTCAAGTGAACCGAGGTCTCAATAGAGGTTGCTTGTAGCAACCCAACCACCAGCGGATTCTCCAAATCCACCTTTGACTTTTATAGCTGTTTGGCGGGTTAACGGCAGCGAGGATACAGGTGCAAGTTCAAGTTGGACCGGAACAGTAGGAGGATCCCGTAAATGTTCCACCTGCGAAAATCTCATTGATCTAACGGGGAATCCCGTACATTGATGTGCCAAAGCAGAGTCAAACCAACATACACGGTGCACATGCTCAACCAAAGAATGCACACATGCCGTGCACCAGCAGTCCCCGCTTTGTCAGCCACTTGAATAATGAAAGAAAACGAACGGAAACAAGAAGAACATAAGCAAAGCTAATTTCGTGGGCAATAGTAAGATGTAAGGTAAAATAAGTTAAGCAAGCGTAGGCCATAGTGGACGAGTAATGATTAAGGCATGAAGGGGAAGACGTTAACCTGCAGACCGGAAGTGTCAAGTCGATGCTGGAACACGTTCACCGTCGGTTCCAACACGACGTGTGCAGGCCGTGATTTTCTGTAAGCTATGACCCTACGCGATAACCGAAAAGCTGCCTAAACTCCGGTAGACCGGGGTTTGTGCAATCTTAATGGGTGGCCACGATGGGTTGGCGCATGGTTTGCGCAAACTAGCAGTCAACTCAAAACCAAACTGACCCATCAGTATACGATAGTCCCAAGTCGACCCGAAGCCGCCTGTAATTCATTGAAAATGTATCCAACTTACGTAGCCGCTCCAGGTACGTCAGTTGCTTCAATGCGTGCACCAGTTTTGAATCGGACCACAGGACTCGTTCAACTGCCATCTTATCACGAACAAGGCAAGGAGGACAAGCCCGAACGCAGTGTTCTAAATGTGACATTAAAAAGGCGAACATATTAAAACGAACATTTCGGTAGTCATGATCACGAATGACCTTCGGAGCGTCCACAACATGTTGAAACCTTTGCGAGCAGCTGTCGTCCAGTGACCACTGGACTAAAAGTCCAATGACAGTAAAACGCAAAGCGCAGAGCTCCTTTATCTCCACGTTGAGAGTGCGATTTGAGGAAATGCATTCATCTCTGGAATACTTTGTGCGGGGTGCTGAAATTGCAATGGTTCGCCAGAGGGATGTGCTAGTTCACTATCACGAGGAATCGGTAATGCGAATGGCTAGCGTTACATCGGTTTTGGATAAAAGCGGGTGTAAGCTATTCTCCGAAGTGCCGGCATACTATTACAAATTGGTATAAAGAGAATTCACAGGGCCGGTCGCTGGTGGGCTGCCGAAGCACCCAGTCCTAAAAGGCACGCAATGCCAATTCTGGTGGAAGTTAATATCCGCTTTAAAGGGCTTTGCTGCTTAGCCGAGCTGGTGGAATAGCAAACCATACTAAAGGTTCATAACACGTAGCAATAGCCACAGCAGTCGAAAGGGAAAAAGTTGCTCAAATAACTCTTAGGAAAAATACCATAAATGAGTATACACGGTTATCTAGCGTAGCTCCTTCACAGCAGCACTGTGCTACCAAACCAGCTGATGGTACTTTTGTTCAAGAGAACCATGTAGGTGAAACTGGTGGGTACGAAAGACCAATGGTCAAGTTGGTGATTACCTTCCTTTAAAAACCCTGTATGCCCAAAGGATCGAAACCCTTTCCATGTTAACAGAATTGTGGCTGTTAATTCTTTTTGTGACAGCTGAAGGTATGGAGGAATCAGAAAGTTCAAATGTATTATCACCTGCAGAAACTACGCCGGCTAAAGTAGACCTGAACGTCGTGGCTAGATGCGGGCAATGGAAATCCTCTGCAGCTTCCGATCCTGATCCAATAGAACTGGCATCTTCGACTGTGGACCGCTATTTAGTGTAAGTACAAAACAAAGTCACTTAAATGGAGGTTAAGCTACCAATATTGTTAAAAAGTGACTAGCGGATTCCGGCCTATTCAAAAGGCAACCAACAAGACCATTGGCGAACGAAACAAAACAGTACCTTTGTTAGAGCTCCAAAAGCAGAAGCCATTCTGTGGCGTTCTGATAGGACCCGTTACTGATACTTTGAGTAGGGCGACTGTGGTAGCCAACCGTCTTAAAATCGTTTCAAAAACGTGCTATCTCCTCGGGTCTTACGAGCGATTGGAAGCTTAACTATCTGATGTAGAGGCATGGTCAGTTAGGGAAGCTGCGAATATGGCACACAATCTGTTGCAGCATATGAAATAAGTGGGAAGAACTGACTAAGTTGCAAAGTTGCCGATATGGTTGCAGTTACTGAAACTTGGCTCTTCCAGAGTGATCCTAGCTGTAGTTTACTGTACGACTTCTCTTAGCATAGCGTGGACAGGCCTGGCCATCAGGCACGTAGTGGTGTGCCTTTGCTTTCAAGAGCCACTACTCGAATTGGGAAGTCCCATTCTCCTTGTCAACACCTAGCATCTAAGACATTTCGTGCTTTCTGAGGAGGAAGGGACCGTTGGACAATTAGTTACTTGTACTGTAGCCCGTCCTCTAAACCCGTACAAGCTAAGGAGCTTAGTAGGTTGCTCAAACAAGCAGTGGTAACAGCTGCGACTAGGTAGTCATCGGTGAATTAAACATTCCGCATGCTGGTTGGCTTCCTTCAACGAACACGTTAGCTACTCTGGTGCGAGACCTGGTAAAATGGGTGCATGAGAATGCTTATGTCCAGCATGTTAACTTCCCGATGAGGAAGCCGGTTGGTTGTACTCCTTCAACACTAGACATTGTGATAACCAGAGGTACACGCCCAGGCTCCCATCGGTAAGCGTGACCAATGTGTGCTTACTTTCCCGTTAAATTAAAAAACGTATCCAACAAAACGCTGACTTGTGAGGAACCTGAGCTGCATTGACATCAGTTAGTTACGAGACCGAGCCCTGCAGATAGGCAGGTGTCCCGAACCAGAACAGGCCACCTTAGAGCACCGTTGGAGCTTGATTAAAAATGTTATCGTAGAGTTATTAGATGAGTTCGCTCCGTTGAGGCCAAAAGACATGGTGCCATGCCGCGTTGGTGTCGGCGAGGAAGAAATTGAGCTATTACGCGGCGGAACGATTTTTAGAAGAAGTTTCGGGCATCTGGGGTACTTAGACCCTGGCTGCATCACAAAATTGCAGGACTTTAGCAGGCAAAATGTATAGAAAAGCGAAGTATTTCTTTGAGCTGCGATTTGCTTAAAATGCGAAAGCGAAGCCCCAGTGGTATTAAAACGTACGTGCAGTCAAAATTGTTTGAGTGACGGTGTTGGTAACCATACCATGGAGCGTGGAGGTCGTGCTGCAGAGGACGTGTATAAGGCCGAGGGGCTGCTGCGTGTCCTTCAGAAAGTGCGTAGGGTAGATGTGGGGCGTCCAGTTCCTTCACAACCACGTCGCCAAACCGGGAGTGCAATGCCAGACAAGCCGCTAACAGTATCAGAGGTCTTTAGTGTAATAGCTAGCTTAGACCCGAAGAAACCAACGGGACCAGACAAACCGCCTCCTGCGATTGTCAAACCACTCGCTGACATACTCCGGCATCCGGTCTTGAAGCTATTCAACATTTACGTTTGAGGAGACAGATTATCACAACACTGGAAAAAGGCATCTGTAGTGGCGATACATAAGGGAGTTTCCATATCCGTATCCGTCAACGCTGGGCTTGTCAGCTCACACGCGTGTTTCTTAAGGTTTGGTGAGGCTTCTCAGAAGCCGAATTTGGCAGTACTTAGTTACTCCCAACGCGATAGGAGAGGAACAACACGGCTTTGGCTAGAAGAAGTCATGTCTTACCAAATTGTTGTACTTCTTGGATGAAGTACCACGTTGACTTGATAATATGATTTCAGTAGAGGTTTGCTACCTTGAATTCAGCCAGCCTTTGCTTCTGTAAACCACCGGTTCCTACTAATAAAGCTAGCCCGGTTTTGGCTGCATCCTCGGTTGTCGACTTGGATATGGACAATCCTTTTAGAAAGTGCCTTCCATGTTAGAGTAGGTGATGCCAACTCAAGTATAAGCACCGCTGACTGCGCAGTTCCCCATTGCTCTGTGTTAGGTCCGCTGGTGTTCCTCATATTCATAAATGCCTTGGCACAACTTCTTGCGGACCGCTGTTACGTCTTTGCCGATGAACTGAAACTGGTTAGAAAGGTTAACATGGACATGTTCTGCAGGGATCTCGGCCCTGTGACAGAGTGGTTTTTATTATGGGATTTGCCCCTTAAAGCTAGTAAATGCCAGGTGCCGCGTTCCAGCAATGCTGGTGTTACCGCGCAGACTTCTACTGGACCCCTGACATTGCAGCCTGTAGGTAAAGCACGGGACCTAGGTGTCATTATTACGAGTAACTTCAAACCCACAACACAATATCAGCATGCTGCCTACAAAGCGCGACGGGAACTCATCCACCTCAGGAGGACCGTATGTTACACTAGATCGAAGGTATTCCTCCCATCATTTAAAGCGGTTGTACGAACCCACTTAGCATGCTGTGTCCAAGCGTGGGCACCGTATGTCCGGAAGGATGTCATTTATATAGAGGAGGTACAGAAGCTGGCGACTAGAATGACTGAGGGCCAACTTGAAAAGCCGTATGATGAACGTCTAAAGAGCTTGGGCGTGTTTTCTATGGAAAGGCGTAGATTGAGAGAATGGAACAACTACTTATTCATCACCTTGGATGGATACCATTAAACTGAGGCCTGACGTTTGGTTCAGCTCGCCTCCTCTTCTCGTACCTCTTATCCGGTGTCCTCTAGCTGACCTTTATTGTCAACTTGGCCACTTCGTCTGCATTCGGAGGGCAGATTTTCCTGTCAATGCTACGCCCCCAATTTGGAAATATCCCAATACAATGCTACCCTTCACTGCGGTCATAACAAATGGGTTGGACCATTTTCCTTAATGGACAAATACTTTTCACTTACCATACATCTGAAGCAGAGCACACTACTTTTACCGTCCATTTGGCCATGGATGCCAGTGTTTCCAATCAAATACAACTTATCCCGGGAGGAAATCTGGTTCGTTACACCGTACCACTTGCTGCACATTTGGGCGTGCACAATTGGGGTTGGCTATTTTCCGTGATCTAATAATATAATACTGCAATGTAGACATTGATATCATAATATTTTGGATCCACCCCGGAGACACTATGTGGGTCTACAAACGTCAATTACATAATCTTCCATAAATGTTTGATTCATGGTCTACCTACCGAACGGGCTGTGCGATTCCCTCAGGACGGGACAGGAACCACGGATGAAGCAGTCCCTCGCCCATCAAGCATCACCTGGCGGAAATTATGAGGGTGTCCTGACTGCGACTAACATAACGAATAACTGGTCAATAAGATGCATTGCCAGTTACAGTTTGTCGTTTGAATGTATCGACGTCAGTTTTCCAGGACGTGGTGAGATTTTGCCTGGCCGACGTTCTCCCTATAAAAAGTCACGTAGGTCGGTTTAACCACACTGCGACGAGTCAGACGTAAGGTGCCACGGAATAACCTTACGGCCCATTACTTCACACTGGCATGTTGATTAGGACCATATTTCACCATGTTTGATCTGCTCTGACAATTTCGTACCTGCATAGTTCTTCGCCACGCCTCTTTCAGCACATGAACCGTTGTTCTTTACGCTGCACTAATATAACTCCAGCGTATCCTGCAAGCGCGGTTTCACATTTTCTTCACCAGTCTTTTTCTAGTTGATCAGCTCCAGTACTTGTTATATTAGTGACCAAGTGTTTACTGCGATATATTACAGACCGACTGTACTCATACGAACTTGCCCGAACTCACGACCATGGGATTTCTTTCTTTGTACATCGTTCTATTTGTAAGTTTCAACCGTGAACCTCTGGACAATCTCGATTTGTGACTGTTACGATTGCCATGAAACGTGTGTAAATTTGCCCTTACTTGATCATGCCTCTGTGGGCATGTCCCGCATAGTCGAGAATAAATAATTATTTATTTAAATCGCACTCCGCGAGGATAAACTTCATTCCATATTTGGGCCATGTGCGCCTAAACTACTGACTCCACCTGTATTACCCTCACGCTTGTACATGCTAACGTTGCTATCAAGTAAAACCTTACACTATTCTGATCATGCCCAAAAAGCGTGCCTCGCCCTGTCGAGGATAAATTTTTATTTATTTATTTAATAGAGCTGTTTTGGATCATGAAGTGCCACAGTGGCCTCAAGCCTACCGACGTGTTGGAGCCCGCTATATCAGCTCACCTGAGAGGTCATCATCTTAAGCTTAGGCATCGAAGGTATCAACTAGCTATCAGGGGGAAATACGTCGCCAACCGCGTTGTTGGCAGCTAGAACAAGCTTCTGCTTCATTGCTGAACTGTACAACAGTTGACGCCTTCAAAGTAGGTCTAGACAGATGTTGGTTTGTGCGTTTTCCAGAACTAGTACTAACTTAATGATGCTTGTTGCATGGAACGCATCATGGCTGAAAGTACAAGCTTGCTTCTTCTTGCTTAGTTTTCTTTGCAAGGCAAGAAATGCAATTGGAAATAGTAGTACCTAGAGCCCTTAGTTGCTTGCCGGTGCAAAAAGCAGGACCCTAGTTAGGCAGAAGCTTATACCGTTCTGGGAACATGACCAGACCTGAACTGAGGAGGCTCAAAGTCCGTTCAGATGTTGCTCTCTGTACTCCTCCACTTGTTCCCAGAGTGAAGCTCTGAGGTGTGGATGATGCTTAGATGAATCTGCCGTGGGCGGGTCCCGGAACTATGCGTATCACCACTGGCCTGGTGTACCGGTTATCCAGTAGCCTAAATAAGTCTGCACCGGCAATATTAAGGCCCAGTATCAAACATCACATTAGAAAAGCACCTGGATCTTGTGTTCTTTACGCTGCAGTAACATAAATCCAGCGTATCGTGTAATCACGGTTGATCTTGTTCTTCACCAGTTCTTTTCTAATTGATCAGCTCACGTACTTGATCTGTATTAATATACCCAGGTTTCATTATATTTGCGCCAAAATTGTTGGCTAAAGAGCCTCTATGCATGGCAGCGCAGACCTCGTGTACCGGTGACGCAGCACACAACATAGGTCTTATTACATAAGCGCCATTAAACGTGGTCACTGAGCATACAACCACAGCGCTGGTGCACCGATGATACGGTAGCCTACATAACGCTCATTGGGCGAGAACTAACATGTCGTCAAGGAGTCTTTAAAGATGGCAGTACTTACGTCTTGTACCGGCGTATACATTATCCCACATGTCTCTTATTGAAGGGGGACCAATAATCTCGTCATCGATCATCCGGACATAGCACCACAAGCGTCGCGTAACGGTGATGCAGTAGCGTACAAAGGTCTCATTGCACTAGCACTATTAATGCCAGTCACCACCACCACATGCTTCGTGTACCCGTTAAGTCAGTAGGCCCCATATCTCATTGCAAGTGCGCCACAAATGTCCGCCACGAAGCGTCTATAGATAGCGCTTTTACTGCACTGGGACGATGCGGATGTGAGTTTATGCATATAATAAACAACCTGTCAAGAAACGTATGAGCACAGATAACCTTTCTGTGAACTTCGTTGTTCAGACCGATTCAAAGTGCTCATGCAAATATGCCGGACACGTCATATGCGTCCCGTCAACACAGCGGTACACTAAGCATTGGGGTAAAATGATATAACCAAAGGAAAGCATTATGAACAAGGAAAACAGGGGGCTTGAGATCGCTTTCCAGTAAACAAGCACTGCCTGCGAGGAATACAGATCCACCGTCCGATCCACTTGCCGAATGTTCGAGTCAACGCCGTCAAATGAGTATTTGCATCGGGTTGGCAAGGAAAAAGTACATGGAAATGAAACAAGGGGTGACCCTAAGAAGGGCCAACTTTGCGTTCTCACAGGTTGGCATTACAGCAGTTAGGCAAAGTAGTAAACATCGGTTGCAATGGTTTAATGACAATGATACACGGCTTACTGTTTGATAGGCAAAGCATTACAGTCCGCGGTAAAACGATGGTCTTTCCTGCAAACGGTACATTTGCAGTGGAATATAGAGCCACATTGAGGATGCAGATAACAATATATTGTGACATAAGCAATTGAAGCTTTGCAGCTAGGATGCACCTCCGCTGAGGAGTTTGTGTCATTTCCTTTGACTGTAACTGAGTCCATTAACGCATGAGCATACCGCGTGCGTTGTCTGTACTATGTGACACATATCGATAGCGGTAACAGGGTACCGCGTCACCAGTATTCAAAGTATCTGAGCGGAGGTAAATAACTATTTAAAAGCGCTTGCCTTCGTACGTGTGGGACGTTGCTTTCGTGAATGATATCCTTATACTCGGAGATGGTTTACGGCGCGAAGCTAAAACTAAAGTATTTGATTCCAAGTCACGTATGTTACTGCTACACGAAGGTTTCTCGATAACTGTAACTGCAGTCATGTCCCTTGAGCAAACTTCGCAACTGTCGGTTGCGTCCTTTACCAAACCTTAACGATGGTACAGTAGCCGGTTTTGCACGCAATTAACGCCGGGACCTGCAACGCGTTCACCGCAAATGATGCAAAAACTAGTCGAGTTACCGGCTTTGTGCCACTGTGGTTGCTTTCGCTATGGTTGGCAGTGTGGCTTAACACTTACGACTGATGCACCTGGAGCTAGTTGGATTAGTCCGTTAGTTTGTTTAATGAAGCTATCGATGAACCCGGATACCGCACAGGAGTTCACGTCCTCTGGGCACTTAAGCCGAGCAAAAGGTTTTACTACGTTAGAATTGGGCTGCCTCGAGGTAGCTACCGTTAAAGCCTGATGCAACCTGGACTTTTCAAGCAGGTTGTAATTTGCCAACCATCGATTACGGAGCAATATGCCTTTTAGAAAGGAATGAAAACATATGATGTTTTACTGCAGGGTATTGATTTTCCTTTTATGACAACATTAAATGAACGCACGTTAGCTACATTTGCAAGTAAAACGCGCAGGTGCACGTGCCATTTGCGCGGTGGTCATATCGATGGTCTTGACCTTGACCAGCAAATTGCGGAAACAAAAACAAACAAGATTGCATACCAGTCATGCTCTCTTATCTGCCATTACGGTATCAAACTTGGGTGTTGCAAGATGACCCGTAACCATGATGCCAGTGTACCTTGGGAGACGGCATACTAGCACCTGCACCTAGGCCTTACCTTCACCTTCACGCATCTGGTGTCTGTCACAAAAGTATGTACACTGCTTTTGAAATTATTTCAGCAGGATCTCAGCCAGTATCCACACTTTACACACAGCCACAGTAAGGTGGTCGTAAGCATGCTTGACTTTCTTCAATCTGAGATTAGCATTCTGGACACAGTTGTTTTTTTGGTGTTACCCAAAATGCACTAATTTCGCTTGTGCGTAGTTCGCCCACGACCGTTTGATGAAGATCCAGTGGATGTTAGATACTGTACACACTGAGGATCCGTTTTCTGAAGTACGCTCAGATTCTGTTGCAAACATGAACATTATGAATGTAGGAAACGTAGTCTACTCGGTCCCTATATCCACTGCAGCTATTCAGTGAACAAAGTAACGTGTGCGGGAGCCAGTAGGCTACAGAACGTATTAAAAATTTCGCTTCACACGTGCTTTCGAACGGTCTCGCGGATATGAAAGTAGCACAGCAGAACGGCATAATGAAATACTGCTTCAGTTGCGCGCATTTGAGTAACCATGTTATGCATAACAAAAGTGCGTTCAGAGAAACCATCGCCTATGTCATCAAGAAATAAACCGAAGAATTTACTATCGATTTGAACGTTTCCTTACGCACAAACCCATAACACACTGGCCTGCCGTAACCCATGCCGTCTGTTATCCATTGCTGCTACAATTTTAAACTGTAGCGTAATTTAACCACCTATTTGATACGTACCCAAGGCGGTTTGTACCTTGCGTTGCATCCACGCATGCAGCGTGAGAAAACCGCCGAAAGGTTTGCACTTGCTGCTTACAAACAAAACACACGTATGTAAAATACCTATATCAGAAATGGTTTGCACGAAGCCATCCTGTTCCCTGCTCTGAAGAGCCTGCCGCATATTGACAGGCCATAATGGCATGACATTCATCTACATGTCACGAGCGAGCGCACCTTGCGGCGAACATTACGGATGTCATGTCTGGTGACATGTTTCCCGAATGTATTCTCGATATATTGCTTTGTATTGCACGTTGGGGTGTTGTATCGAAAGATGTCAGCGGACTGATTGAATTCCTACACCGTAAGTCGCGGGTTTAGGGGGTGCCTTTTGAAAAGGAAAAGATTGCATGGATGATTGTGCGTCAGATCGAATGTCATCAAGGTCAGCTTCGATCATCTCGAGGAACATTGACGCGATCGTTTCAATCGGTGTCTCGAGAACTGAAATAAGAAGGTCAACAGGATTGTAAAGCACATACAAGCCTAGCCGTATTCCGTTGCTTCTTGTTTTGCGGCGTTTACACCGCACGTACTGATACATGAGCGGATCCTACTTCAAGCTGGAGTACTTGCTACTTTTGCTATTACAGCAGACAAAATGGACGTTGTTGCGATGCAGAGGTGACGTAAAGAGCGAATAGGATGCATAAAACATAAGGAACGGATGTCCAACAAGGTGCCCTTGAAGTCAGTTTTCATGGTTGCAATTCGAAATAACAACAACAAACGACCTAGTAGATGGAAATTGGGTATTGCCCACCCGAAAACACTGCACAGCCACGACGCGTTTTGATGTAATTTCATCTCATCAGGTGGAGACAGCAGGCCTCGATCCCGCTACCGTTGGAATAGTAGCCCACACCAGTACCACTTTGGCTACCGGGTCACGATGGACAACGCTTTTTGGCACAACGGTAAATGACTAATTGGAGGGTCAAGTTTGGACTACACGCTGTGTGATTGGATTGCGACGCGCAATCTCAATGTAATGGAGGACTGTGGTTCACATTGAAGTGACCCTTAGTCACGGCGATCACTGGGACCGTATTCAAAGTAGATGGAAATTGGGTGTTGCCCACCCGAAAACACTGCACAACCACGACGCGTTTCGATGTAATTTCATCTCATCAGGTGGAGACAGGTGGTGACAAAAAGCGTTGCCCATCGTGACCCGGTAGCCAAAGGGGTAGTAGTGTTGGCTGTTATTCCAATGGTCGTGGGTTCAAATCCTGCTGTCTCCACCTGATGAGATGAAATTACATCGAAACGCGTCATGGCTGTGCAGTGTTTTCGGGTGGGCAACACCCAATTTCCATCTACTTTGAATACGGTCCCAGCGATCGCAGTGACTAAGGTTCATTTCAATGTGAATCACAGTCCATTAAATTGAGGTTGCGTGTCGCAATCCAATCACACAACGTGTAATCCAAGCTTGACCCTCCAACAAACGACCTACTTCGTTAGACCTCACTTAAACCAGCAATGAGCCGCCAATGTAGCGACTTCTGTACTTTTCTAGAAAATAGTTTGCATAGTCGAATTTCAAATGGCAATATTGATGGAGCATATTATTTTATAGCCCACTTTTCTCGCAGTTCATTCTGTGTCACACGTGGCACGGGGCTCCATACTGGATGAGGTTCAGGTAGGACTAGAACAGTATAGGAGGTTGCGCATAGCACAGACTTTTAAGTGCAACCGCGGCCAACAAAGTAAGTAATAACTTCACTAAGTTTGCTTTAACCAGGAGGCCCTTAAAACTGGTATTGACCAAGTGCATTAAATTTGAGATGGACCTGTGAAAATTGGGACATCACACTCCTCATTGTTTCATTGGGTAGTAGCGAGCAGGAAGAAAATCCCTGGTCTGCTTCATTACTTCCGACCAATGCTGTGATGCTCGCGTTATTTTACAACGTAAACGCCAGGGTGGGCGTCGCACTCATGCCTGAAGTAGCACGACCCTGGCATATTCAACAAATGTGAATGCAATAGTCGTTGGAAACAATCTTCCGTCTGAGCATCAGCGACGGGCCGAGGAAATCTGTTCCAGTCATTCACAACGCAAGTGCATACAACCAAAACGGACCGTAATTTGAGCCTTCTTGATTTAAATATTTTACATCGGTGGCCTCTACTCGAACTCCCAACGTTGAGGTGGAAGCATTCCTGCAACTTACTCCTTAGATCTCCCATTAGGATACGTCAGTTAAAAATCACATCCACGCGACGGCAACGGTAAGCCATGGAAAACAGCTTCATATGTCGGAGCCAAAGGGTATAAGGCAACTCAAGTAACTCAGAGGCAATTCCGAGCGACGCCGTTGGACATTTTTAATTATGTCACGCACAAACTAATTAAGCGCGTAGACAGCAGGAAGGTCATTTTCTAACATCCGGAGCCCAGGCGAGCTGAACAGGAGTCTAAAGAGCTCCGGCGTCAGGCTGCGGGGTACTTCGTATGTTGTGAAACATCCTTTAGGTAGCGGCAACCATCTTCATGGTTTCCTGATTGGACTTTAAAGATTGGGAGGAAATTGCAAAAAGAACTCTCAGAAGTGACCTTTTTAAGCAAGAAACCACCTACGTGGTAAGCGCCCACTTGATCAGGAGCGCTAATAGGCAGGATAGAACGCTCAGCTTGATTAATGGGTAAGCGCCACTGAATCAGCCAATTGTGCAGGAGGTCCTGTGTTTCTTATATTCGATCAGCATCCTCTAGCGGGGATACCATCTTCCACATATTTAGCTCATTTGCATAAACCAAGCAACCTGATTGTATCTTAGACGGCGATTCGTTAAGGAAGATGTTGCAGAGATCCGGCGCGAAGGCGGAGCCCGGTGGGACACCGCTGTTCTTATGTACAAGATCGGAGTATATTTCGTTAGCTCACACTAGCATGGAGTGACTGTGCTGGACATCGGAAATCCAAGAAAGATAGTTTCCAGCAACGCCGATTCCTTGGAGTTTGAAGAGAAGCTATTCAAGTTGGATCTTATCAAACACCCAATGTAATCCGCGACCACAATATCCAGGCGTTTGCCAAGGTTCAATGAAGTTGCCCATTTCGCTTTAGCTGTAATCAGTTGGGTAGAGCCGGAGCGAACTTTGCCAAATCCGTGCTGTGCACAGGATATCAGATCCGACGTCTCGAGATGAAGGCACATTGCCCGTTATAAGACCGCTCCATGATGGTGCACATTATCGAGTTAAGGCGAATAAGCTGGTGGCTACCTGCGTCTTGCCTCTTTCTACCTTTGTATATGGGCTTGTGGATGCGCATTTTCCAAGCGGTAGGGAGAGGTCCGCACTGAAAGGATCGACAAAAGATCTAGGAGATAGGTGAAGCAATGTACCTTGCTTCAGTCCTGAGGCACCATAGAGTTAAACCGTCAGGACCACGCGATGGGCAAGAATCTAAATCACAGCGAAGATTCAACACCACGTCAGTGTTAATATCAACGTGCACCAACAGCGAAGGGTGCGTGCACACAAGACCTTCAGAGGACGACGCTGTTGTTAAGTACACTGAGGAATAATGCCGTCCCGGGAGGCTGCCTTCGCTGGTGTCTTCGTGCACTGGATCCCCATGCTCACAGAAACACGGGGCAGGGACACGACGGCCCGCTTTGGTGCTCCGTTTGAGGTAATAGAAAAGCGTCTTAGGAATCTTTATAGACAGAGTGGCTAGGGAGAATTCATACTGTTGACGTTTCTCACGTTGTTTCATAGTGCAGGCGTTCCTAAACGTTTTGTAACCGAGGTAGTCCTGCACTGATTATGTGCGCCTCAAGCGGTCTCAAAACTTCGTCTTTTGTTCATCAGAGATCGCAAGTAGCAATCGAGGCTATCGAGGGCGCTCGCTTCTTGGCGATGGGAACAACTTGTTCAAGCAATGACGTCAGCTTAGCGTATAGAAGATTCCAGGCACAGTCAGCATTGAGATGTTCGGGAATACACCAGGCCATAATACCTGCAGCTGTTTTAATACAAAGAGCATCGGCATGCTAGGAATTGCGGCGGACGGTACATGAGTTGTGAGTGGTAAAACGACTAGTCCATTGGAATAAGACAGTATAACGCTCGGTTCTATCAACGGCTTGAATACCGTTGGGTCCATGACGTCTGACTGCGCTGGGGAGAGCACAAGATCCAGAACATGAGGCGACTACCTGGCGAGAAAATGCGTTGGCATGGAGACACGTTGCTGCAGATTGCAATCAAATACGGTATCGAGGAAGGGAGCATCAAAGGAATCAGGTAGACGATTGCAAACAAGAAGGTCCTAGCCGAAATTATAAACATCGAACTCTCCCACGATAACGCAGCGCTTTCCTGCACCGTGCTTCCTGATCAATCCCAACCGGCAAGCTCCAGCACCCAGATGCGTTCTGTAGATGACACCAACCAAGGAAGATTTGCATCCGTCACGAATGTGGCACCAAAGAGTAGCAAAATCACTGGCATCGTCACAGCAGACCTTAACTAGATTGGCCTACAGATCCGTCCTCCGGTAGCGTAGTAGGCCGTCTCCCGAGTTGTCCCCATGGAGAACGGCCTGAGAAAGCTGGTATCCAGGGAGGAACACTTTAACGTCATTGGTGTTTGGGATTATGCAAGTTTCGGTAAATGTCCACAAGTCCGGACAACCATCTGCGGAAAACCTCTGGATCTCATCAATGTTATTTCGCAGACTGCATATATTGCCTAACTGAGGACACCTTTTGTTATTTTGCGTTACTATCTTGGGGAGACGCGAATCGGTCACCAACTAGTTCACGGAGTTTGCTGAACTACGCGAAAAGCAAAGATAGGAAGATCTGTCTCACCACTAGCACAATAGGACTTCAGCTCCGTAACAGCTTGTTACATTTGGATCCAATTTTTCTTATGGAGGTCTCTCAGCACATAAAATTGCTCGCCTTTGATACCTGAGGTCCGTCGGATAATGCGCCGACATTCTTCCTCGTCTTGATACACAACCTTAAGCGGGAGAGCCTCGAGAGAACCTACTTGTTTCTTACCTGAACAGACGGCCGGGATAATGCTATTTCCCAGTTTGCTTTCGTCGAATAACACAGAGATTAGTCGTTCATACAACCCTTGGTTATCCAACCTCTTTCCGGCTGGTTTAGATTTGGGTGATGCTAGCGAGTTCATGATGATGCGATATCAGTGACTGAAGGATGATTGGACCCACCTGAATATATGGGGATAAGGATGACTTGCGCTGTATTTGCTCAGCGCTTCCACTTGGTTACTCTTGTCAAGAACAGATTTGATCAGTGACTTAGAGGAGGCAGGCTTGGCTTTGGATTTTGACGTAGTTTTAGCGATATACGTAGCCGGGATCCTTACACCAGAAACGCTTGTGTTTGTAACTACAACCCTGGCCAACAAATTCTGACCGGACATGCATGGCGTTGATGGTTGTGATCATACCACTCTTACCTTTATTTTTATCAAATCTATTACCAACTATTTTGAAATTTGTTTAAATAACCAAAGTTTGAATGCACATCTTTGAGCGCACTTGCGTCCAGGCTGGCTAGGCGAACAACCTCCTCGTGATGCCAGCCGGGTGGTACGGGTTTAACCAGTTCCAGCAAATAGTTTGGCGGCAGTGTCGCTGGACGTGGTGGGTTTTTGCCCGGCAAACGTTTTTCCTAGAATAAGCCACATACGTCCGTTTAACAACACTGTGACGTGGCGGGTGTGACTCGCCACAAACTAACGGCACGGCCCAGTGGATATCCAGAACATGCGATGCAACCCGCAGACATCAGTCGTTTATTTTCAAATTCCTAACGATATCAGTCGAAAAGACAGCAGCACACTTAAAAGCGCAAGCTACACAGATACATACAGAACAAGTACACGCTTATATACACCCATGCACATACACTCACATTTATAGCAAGCACGTATTTTGGCACATGTTTGACCACAATTTGTTATATTAACATGAACATGCCAGTAAAGATATGCCTGGCGTTGTGAAATATAGAAACCTTAATTAAGATTGTTATTCTTGTCCGCCGGTTTGACGGTTGCCTATCCACTTCATTTTTTACATGGAGGGCATTGTTTACACGAATTCACTTTGCTTGATTTCATTGGAGTTCATCGCTGTGCTTGAGAGTAAATAGAAAATCCTGTGTCATCCATCCTGTTCAGAGCAAGGAGTGCTCAAACCACATCAAGGCAGTTCCGTAGGGGACCTATGCGGTCGCAGCGAAAACACCAAGGTCAGTGCTTACTCAGCAAATAAGAGGCCGACAGCTTTTTGAATCTTTGCTCACTGTAAGCTAACAAGCAACTCAGGCAAACGGTTCCAGTCCTTTACTAGATGAGTAGATGGGGTGAGATGGGAATGGATTTGCACCCTCCTGGTCTTAGCCAGTTCCCAAACGTGAATCAGCGTCCAGCAATCAGTGCGGTGCTACAAGAGCTCCAACAAGTTACTACCCATCTTCCCTCGCAGTATCCGTCTGGGCAGATCACATCGACGTCCGCAGTAGTCCAATGATAACGTATTCACTTGTCCAAGACGTTGAGTGTAAGGTACGTAGCAGAGCGCTGAGATGGATTTCCAGCAACGTCGCTGGAGTTATCAATCATAACGCACGCAGTCTTCTTAAAGTGAAAGGCTGCATGTGAACGGCGCTCGATGATAAGCGCACATGAGAAGTAATGAGCAGTCCGAAGCCCACTGCATTCTTTCGGAAATACGGGCCCTTAATGGCATAGAAAATCCAGTTGGCAGCCGCTACCTTCCTTAGGATGTCGGGTAGGGTGCAGGTCTAACGGCACAAGCAGGCCAAGGTCCGTTGACTTGGCGACATTCCTGAGCTAGAAACCAACCAGGTGCTAGGCACCAACTCGATCAGAAGCATCAACTGGCAGGACAGAGCGCTTTCCACGATTGCTGGGTAATCGCAACTGTAACACCCAGCGATGCACCAGGTCAAGCGTTGCATGCGATCGGGCGGCGTCTTTGGGTGTCGTTACCTCCAAATATACCTTCGGGTCTTTAGACAAAGCAAACCATCAAGTTGGAGTTCCGACGGAAGAACATTAGTTAAGAATTTAAAAACAGCTCTTTTCCAGGTACAGAGATCTGTCGATTCCTAATGCTCATGGGAACAGACACGGAAAATGGCTCCTTCGCCATTGCTTGCATATCACGGCCATCTTGACAAACAGTGATTCATGAGAAAATTTCTCCAGCAAAGCCAACTTTCGGAGTTTAAAAAGAAGCGTTTTGTGCGGGACTGCATCAATTACCTTCTTGCATTCAAGAAAGACAACGTCTAATCTATTCCCGGCATCCAATAACCTGGCCCACGTTTTTCGGGCAACTATGATGATGGAGACACGAAGATGATCGCTGCCAGATTTGTTTCGAAACGAGTACCAGTTGTCTAGGTCCGGAATTGGTTTCAAACTAGCCGATCTATCGGTGTTTGGTTCTTGACATTGCAACCTTTATAGGTCTAATGGGATGGAAAGCATAGGACATAATCGCATGGGTCATTTGCGACCCCTAGTCGGCACATTTGCCCCCTGGCTACCTACTTCCGAGAATGATGCATGCAGCAGCGGGTAGGAATTGACTGTTGAGTTCTGCAGTACCCGTAGCGTACTTGGATGGCAGCATGCAACTTCCACTGGGACCGCGATCTGCATCGAGGTAAACACATGCCATCCGATCAGTTGGGTTGTAAAGGAAATGAAAATATATCTAGTGTCTTTGGCAATGTGCAGTCCAACCTATAACTGCATTCGCCAAGTCTTAGATTGCGCAATCGGCAACAATCAGGGTTAGAAATCGGATCAGTGATGTCGTGGTGGTCAATTGAGGCCAAAATAAGTTGTAAAGTACAATATAATAAGTAGCGCTTGTGATGCATAGCAGATTTTAAGATGGATTAATAGACATATGATGGATTCGATCGGTACGGCGGATTACACAGCAGTACATCTGAGGAGTACAGTTTTGGTATTAACTCGACAGGGCGAGTGACTAGTTGCCACGAGGTCACTGGTGGGAACCTCAGCCGGCTCCTCTCTCTGTCTGTCTGTGTATCTAGCTGTCATCCTTTCTCAATATATATATATATATATGTTTACGTGGCTGAGGCTGATTTTGCGTTCATGATGCTTCTTCACCGCAGTTGGGCTAAACCAACTTACACTTAAACTAGATCTGTTTAATGTGGATAAAATTCATTACATGTTATTTGGTTTGTTCTGCGTATTTGATAATCTTCTCCTAACTTACCCACGTCGTTCACGCAAATTGTGGTAAACTTGCCTAATGTCATCGCTTGGTACTTTTTAAATAACTTTCGGACACTTTGTACTTATCATGGAACCACATATAACCAATTTCTTCTATTTGCTCATTTAGCGAGTATTTACGTCGTCATATGCGTTTACTTTAATCGATATCGGCATTTCGAATGATTGGCTGTTGTTGGACATCCCAGATGTGGTTGCGCTTGATGTGCATGTTGACAAGGTGCCTACCTGTCTATTACTCACTACCTCTTCCACACTGGCTCCAGGAGACACTTGGTCGTTGCTATAGGGGACGGGGTGCACGGTCCTTGTGGTCGTGCTAGGCTAGAATAGTGGTTCCATGAACTCAGTGTGGAGCGGACTACGGTCTAGCCACCGCCTTGTGTGCACTTGATTGCCAAATACAGCGTGCTTGCGTTGGTCTGTGAAGGAGTGTGGGCCGGCTCTGTTGATGAAGCGTGGCTCCCATCCGCATACCTCCCAGTCTTATTCCTTCGGGTTTACATTGGATATGGGGTATGTGGATGGCGCTGTGGGTGGTGCAGTGCAAGCCACCCATGGTCCCTCTGTAGGCGCAGTCGTCCTGTGGCTGGCCACAGTGACAGGCAAATCCGAAACAGGATGCCGTCAAGCATACATGGGTTGATTGAAAGTTTGGAGCCAGCCAGAGTAATCAGATAGCCAGGCAAGCCAAATGACGTTGTTTATAATCTTGTAATTTGCTTTATTCATTCGTCATGCATTTCTGCCGCTTTTACTTTCGTTTCCGCTGATTCTGGCATTACATAAGGTCTTCAATCTGGTGAAGATGGAGAAATTGGGGCATTGTGTAGTGATAAAATATTTCCATCTCCAAGGAATGTCACTAACTGAAAGCCACCAAGATATGCTCAATACATTGCATGACAATGCCCCCTTCATATGCCACAGTTAAACGTCCGGTACAAGAGTTACAACGCGGCAGCGAGAGTATTGAAGATGAGCTCAGGACAGGGAGACAATCGTCCGCCACCACCGAAGGAAATCCTGACCTAGTAATGGATATGGTCATGCAGGATAGCCGATTAACTACTCGTCAGGTAGCAGAAGGTTTTGGCATCGCCAGAGAGCGAGCAGATAAAATTCTGACGAAGGAATTACACTATTCAAAGTTTCGGCTCGATGGATACCACTTTTCCTGACTCCTGAGCACAAGCTCACCCGATATGTCATTTCATAGAACAATCTGGCACTGTTTGAGGCAGACGCCGGTGCTTTTCTTGCATTGTGCATCACTATGGATTGGTGTTCGGTTCACCACTTGCGTCCAGAAGGAAAAGAACCACCAAATCAGTAGAGGCTCTTATAATCGTCGATGTCAAAGTAGGCCAAAGTCACACCGTTATCTGGCAGTGCTAATGGCATCAATATTTTGAGATTCAATTGGTGTTTTCATGATAGATTTCCTTGAAAGTCGCCATACCATCACCGGAGAGAATTAATGTTGGCTTCTGAAACGTCACAGAGAAAAAATTGCGAGAAAACTGGCCAGAAATGCTGACGAGAAGAACACTCTTTAACAACGACAACGCTCCAGCCCGCACCGCTTTCATTGCTCAGAAAACCACCCATGATTGCTGGTTCCATCTTTCTCGCCACCTACCTCATTCACCGGACCTGTCACTCTCTGACTTCCACCTATTTCCAAACCTAAAAAATCTATGACTGGCAAACGGTTTCTCAAAGACATGGCTAGAAGCCGACCACAATGGCGGTTGTGTTGTGATCATTTTGTCCCTCCCCTCCCCTTAGCTTCCCTAATCTACAATACGTCAGTTAGGATTATGCTGCTTCTTTAGTTTGTGTAGTCTGTAATGTCTAATATAGCATCGCTGTATTGCGGCACCTCAGCTGAAGTTAGGGAATTACTGATGATAACGCTGATGCTGATGCTGCTGCTGCTGATGATGATGATGATCATGACGAGGCTGATGGTGCTAAGGATGCTGCGGATGATGAACAAGAGGAAGATGATGATGATGATGATGATGATGATGATGATGATGATGAGGATGATGATGAGGATGATGATGAGGATGATGATGATGAGGAGGATGATGATGATGATGATGATGATGATGATGATGATGATGATGATGATGATGATGATGATGATGATGATGATGATGCTGTAGCTTGCAGCCGCATCGAGAACGTTGGTGGACGATACTTCGGATGCTGCTTGCGTTCAAACTGCATACAGCACACCGGTATATCAACGGCACTTCGGCTGTCACTTGCTTTGGATAAATTTTTCAGGCTGCAATACCACGTGATGAAGGAGGGTCTTGCTAACACCCCGACACATAATGAAACGACCGAAAACAAGAAACTGTTGCCAGTAGGGAGTCAGGAAATTTATGGGCTAGGACAAAGCATGGGGAGAATCAAGTTTATTCCAGTGAATCAGTTTTGCAGCGCTAAGTCAATGGCTGTTGTCTTTAAGGCTCAAGCAATCATATACACGAGAAAGGAAACAAAACCGACCAAGGTAAGCAGTGTGTTCTGACCAAAACAATCTATTCGTTCATGTCCGTTTGTCCAACGGACTGACCGTGTTGTCGGCACTTAGTACTCGCTCCCGCAAGCTTAAGTTGCAGATATGATGGCATCAAGTAAAACACGAGGGGTTCCATAAAAAATGATGGTCAGTAAACAGAATGCGCCTGAAGTCCCCAAACCAAAGGGGCCATGTTTCACACCGAAAGGTAGGATGCTTTTCACTTCGGTCTTCTATGCGCGACGTCTAAGCGCAGTCGAAATTCGACTCTGGCGCCAGTGGTGTGGCAACATCATGAAAACAGTTCTAAATGTTACACTACGTGTCATGTCATCTCAGTCGCATCACAGCGTATTACAATGTGGATGCGTGAGATCCACGTGGAAAAGTCGATTAATTTGAGACAGGTGATTCCGCATCATACTAGGAAAGAAGTGGGAAAGTGATGTTGAATGTAAACTGTGATATAGAAGCAAATGTTGGTAGCTCAGGTTGTTCAGTTGGTGGTCTGAGTGTTCGCTGAGCTCGGCAGTTTGACTGAAAACGCTTCGTCACCACTCGAGGTGAGATCGTCAGTACGCGTTTATTTAGCAGAGCGACACGGTACGAAGCGTCTGTGAGTGTGAGTGATCGCTCTGCTAGTTGCTAGTCTGAGTTTGGATTGTTCGACGAGCACATGATCGAGAGGAGGGGTTACACAATCGCCCACTACTTGCACAGTCCTGTTGTATGCGCGCGAGCACAATGTGGTCTGAACATCGACCAGTGGGTTTAATCCCCCTTCTTTGATAAGGACTTCCAGCAGTAGGCCAATAAAGCAATGCTGCGTTTGATGGAGTCATGCTATCGTGCGCTGATCCAATAATCGAGCAGCTGCATCGGTTGACCCACACAAAATACGCGAAGACCCATAGAGTGACAGGGGACAACCGAATCGCCGCCTATCTGTTTCATCAGCTACGGTCGAAGTGATGGAATTAGCCGTTTAATTCACTGGGAATCGCGGTTCACACTGAGAGGGCGCATCGTAACCCGTCCTCAAAACGGGTGCTCGTCGAACAATCCAAATTCAGGCTAGCGGCCAGAACATCGATCACTCACACTCACAGACGCTTCGTACCGTGTCGCTCTGCTAAATAAACGATCTCACATCAAGTGGTGAGGAAACGTTTGCAGTCAAACTGCCGAGCTCAGCGAACAGTCAGACCACCAACTGAAAGTAAACTCTAATTACACCGGCCGATTATCAGGCGAATTGCCCACCCGATAAACAGGCAAATATTTAATCACGTATGACCGTTTCAGCTGCAGTATGAAAGCGAAGCAAAGGAGAAGGTTAGTCATGATGGAGCCCGTGTTTTGAGATAAAAGCTGCGGAGAAAGACCCTCTCCTTCGGATACGTACATGAACTACGGAAACCGAGCACAGACCTCTTGGAGTAGAAATAGACTAACTCATATGCAATTCTGCGAGAGACTGTGCCGCTGATTGGCGCGTTCAATGTAGGCACCAACAAGCACTCCAAGAAAGACCAGACCTATGAATTCAAAATATCTGTCCAGGTTAAGCGAGAAACTTTGACAATAAAATAAGTGAGAAACTGCTAAGTAACCACGATTGTCGCGACCTTTGGGGACTTCCAAAACAGCTAAGTGGCAGAAGTTGCCTAAGGCGTTTTGATAAAGTGGATGTGGACAAATTCAATGCTAAGTTTAGTTCTTTCCCACAGGGCATGTGATCAGTCTTGATCGCCCGGAATTTTACAAAGAACTCAAAATACTGGAGAGAACGAAAGCTGCTGAATCTGATGCCCTAGCACCACGCGTTCGAGAGTAGTTCGCGGATTATCCCGCGGTAACCACTAACACTCTGTTCAAAAGGTCTCATTTGAGTGGCACAATCCCTGAGATTTGGATACTCGTAAGGATAACACCTGTGCCCAAGAAGGAATCACAAAACTAACGCACGATTGCATTTACGTCGTAGTTGTTAAGAGTCTTCAGGGAACTACTTGTCCCTCAGCTTATATTACGCACCCCGAAGACAATGTATGCCAGTTTGCCCATTGACCCAACTGCTCCGCACTGGATGCTGTGCCGAACCTCTTGAATTTGGTATCCTCTGCATTGGGTGAAAGTGCAATGTGCCTGTTATTTCTGGAATATTTAAATACTTTTGGAAGCGTTAACATATCAATGCTGTTCAACCAGGCGTTCTTGAGTGGGTTACAAGCAAATGTCTGCAGCGTGATTAAAGACTCAGGTACAAACCGCACCCACTTCATCCAACTTAAAGGAATAAAGTTCTCTTCACTTTGCTGCGATCGTGGCATTTTCTTGGGAGCGATTCGCTTCTCCGGCTATTCTTTATATATCGAAAGATTCTTATACCGTCCAAATTTATTGGATGCAAGTACATCCATCATGCTGTTATGAAAGATACTGCTCCGAACTTCGTGATATCGACTTTTCAGAGTGGTCTGGATGCCTTTACGTTGTGGTCGTCGCCCCGGTCTCTTATTCCGGCAAGAGTTATCTCCTCAAATTTCCTGCTTTTCGCCGATGAGGTCAAGATATGGCGGGCGATCAATAACAATGAAGATCACGATCTACTCCAACATGACCTATGTTGCATTTATGAATGGTCAAAGAGGAACCCACTTCAATTGAACATAGCTAAGTGCGAGATGATCCATCTGCGTCACCAGCTGGTGAGCGCTTACAAGCTTGGAGACCACAGGATGCACCAGGCCTCTCAGGAGCGTGACCTGGGTGTACTGGTACAGGAAGATCTCGGGTGTTCAAAAGAAGCACCTCGTGCTTTGCTTTTTAGTTTGTGTTTGCTTGTATTCTGTTTCACTAACCACTTTCTCACTGTAACCCTTCTTGTGCTACTCAATACGGACTACACAATATTTCTACGGTATCAGAAACGTATTTCCAGATGCAGTGGATTGTGAAGTGAGGTCCTTGTTGATTTCATTATCAACAAATATGCGGACGCTTGTACTATATTTTGGAAGTTATAAACGACTTTCCACACACAACACAGTGACCATCAAAGGCGTTAGCGGTTTCTTCTACACGCACTAACTTTAGTCGTGATTGTTCGTACTGCATCAAATAACATTTTTATTCCACCGTACTTGCCAAGATTACCTTCTGGCCCAAAGAAAATCTCCAGGATGATACACAATTGTTCGTTTGTGTGATACGCTTACACATTTTGTATTAGACACTTTGTTTGTCCTTATCCATTCATCTCACGAATGTGCATTCGGAGTGAAAATGTATAGTGCTGAAAATGTACCCGCCCGAGTGAATAAAGTCTGTGTTGACTAGACTTGAAGTGGACATAATTCCAGCACCTAGTGCATTGCTCCCAATGTCGACTGAGTGAGCAGTCCCATGGATCAAACAAGAGAGAAGCTGGAACCAATGGAATCTTCAGTTAAAAGGACGTGTCCACATTTCTAATTCGCAGGATACCATTTGCCATCAGATGTTGGCGATAACACACTGCGGGTGCGATGTATTGGGGTCATGATGTTCCCATTGCGCGAGATTTTGGGACCAAACGGGAAACAGTGCGCACCGTTTGGTCGCATTTTGCACTCTAGCTTGCAAGGATCGCGAACTGAAAATTGCAAATATCTATGTCTGCGTGGGTTAGTGGTCGTGAAGCGAGCGTTGAATTTTATGCGCGACTCTCCGCAGTCCGCGCGCATAGATACATTGATAACGTAAGGCACGCCACATTCGATATTTCGGACGCCATTACTTATACGCCATTATGCCATTTTCCCGACTCTTCATCCCAAATGTCGGACAGAGGTCTGCTCAACTGGTCGAGTATTCCGGTGGCCAATGAGCTAGCGTCAACACCAGCTGGCAACGTGAACAATGGTGAAACGCCTATAACGAATGATCGACCGAATTAGTGGGAGTAAAGTCGCAATTCCTGTACTCATTTGCCAAGGAGCGCTGCTTCCTCCTCTGTGACTGGTGTTGTGTTGCTCATCGGACAACGTTCAGGCAATAAAACATCAGCATTCCATGGCAAATTGAAGCAAACGGTCAATTGGTGTATCTTGGTTTATGACGCCTCATGGGGCGTGAGTACAACTGAAGCAATGGGGTCCTGAGGAATCCGTGAGCGGTTCAGACGTGATTAGTATGTCTGTTAAGTGAGGTTCCAACGGGTCACGTTCTGCATGGTGTAGCGGCATTGTGTTTGGGGATTGCGAAATACTTGAAATGTAGGGTGCCCGAGTGGAAATCAGTTACCCACATTCATTATGCATCTACTACATTCATACAATCCGGAAGTGAACCGACCACTGGTTAGTTTGACGGAGCTGTACGCCACCGTTCGCGTCCCTAGATTGAGGATCGGGGAATGCCTTGCTTGTGAAGGTAACTGTGAGTAACTCTAGGCTGTTTCCAGGTGAGCTAAATGAGCAGTCGCGGACAATCAGCGGCAGCGTCCTAAAGGATGGGCTGTTCTGAGCTGGTCACCTGGTTCCTCAATAAATACCACAAGAACTCGTAAGACGTTGTGTCAAAGCCAGTGTGACCGACTACAGAGTTACTGACCACTCATTTCTGTTCACAGAAATGAGGACTCAACGGAGAGCGGATGAACAACCTCCATAGTCACCTGGTTCTATGAAGGCTTATGAGACACCATTTGTTAACAGTCTTCGTGCTTGGCGGAGAGTTCGGTGATCTAGGAAACCCCGCCCTTCTTGCTGCTTCCGTCGGGCTCATTGAGCGCCTCGAGTATTTTGTTTCCACTCAAAAGCCCGTAGTTTTACCTAGATAGCCAGCTCCAAACAGTTCGCGGTATACGACAATCGCCTTGCTACCTTGTGCGTTAGGACTTTTATGACTCAAGGCTCCGGGTCGAGTCCCGTAAGTCAATGCACTTCCTCGGACTGGGCAACCGGAAAGCACCATGCCCACACAACCTATGTAACCATGTCTCAACGACTTTTCTCTCGCTCTTTCCGCTGTTACTCTTTGAAACTGTTCTCCTCGGCCGACCAGATAAAACCACGTTCTATCTCACTACCGTTTAATCACTTTGTTCCACGTTTGTTCAACCCTCAATTCTTGGTTTTTATCCTGCGGTTCCGAGTGCAAAAGGCCGTCCTGATTTAAGATGAGCGTTCTCGCCATACGGATGAGGAGATTAGGTTCGAGGATGTGCCAAATCGTGTTGGCAATCAATTTCTAGCGACTTGTTCACAATGCAAGATGACGACATTCGATATTCACACCTTGATGCAGCTCAGATCACAAGCAGCCCATGCTCGCAGGCTTGATACTATGGCCGGTTATATTTGCTGCAGTGAAAACGTGAACGATGTACAGGCGGGATGTGCGATATCTTGAGCGGTTCCGCTAATATTGTTTGCGACGGATCTTGCGCATCAGTTGGGGAGACAGTGTTGCGTCGAAGTGGCATCTATGCAGTGGACTGCATACTTTTGCTGAGACACCTGAGGTGGCTCGGTCATGTGAGCTGTATGGATTCGACGCGGATACCGAAACAACTATTATAAGGTCAGTTGAGTTTTGGAAAGCGGCATGTGGGGAAACCGAAGTTACGTTTCCATGACATGATCAAAGTGGGCCACACGTTCTAATGTTGATTGCAGTTCATGGGAATCGAAGGCGGTTGATTGGTATGCATGGCGCGATCTGATCACGAAGGCAGTGGCCGAAGTGCGGGAGAAAGACCTCACACATGCAGAGAAGAAGCGGCAACTTAAAAAGCGATCAGCGCCGATGAGTTTTACTCCATCGATATCGATCGCATGATGCTGTAGCACATGCGGTCGCGAGTGTCTGAGTCAGGTAGGCCTAGTGAGCCATGAGCTAGGCCACTCGGGATCACTACCGAAGCGATGACGTGTCCTGCAGAGAACGTAGGCAGAACCAGCGCAGCGTTTGTAGGTACGCTGCATTCGATTTACTAACCACGTGCTTGCATGCTAAATCTCTTTATTTCAGGTGGTGGGTTCACATTTTTGTGCTACTGCGTTTCTTCCTCATACAAATGTCTACCACTACTCTCCTCTATAAGATTGCACATGTGGCTTAAGCCAATTGTAGTTAATTTCGACAATGTTTTTGTGCTTGTGGCCGTTCCGCAAAATATAATCTCTGACCTCATGAACTTATCTCGGATTCCTTTGTAATCAATATTTTGTTTTATATGCCCATATAGTGAAGAGTCATGTATCCGTATCTGTATGCGTCATCTGATTTATTTTCCTTCATCTTGTCGGTTTGAGTGATTAGCAGTTGCTTGCTATCCCCGGTGTGGCTGCACTTGATGTGCAGGTTGACAAGCTGTCTACCTGTCTATTACCCACAACCTCGTCCATACTGGCTCCAGGAGACAGTTGGTCGTTGCTGGAGGGGACGGGGTGCACGCTCCTTGTGGTCTTGCTAGGCTCGAGGAGTGGTTCCATGCACTCAGTGTGGAGCGGACTACGGTCCAGCCACTCCTTGTGTGCTCTTGATTCCCCAAATACAGCGTGCTTGTGTTTGCCTGTGAAGGAGTGTTTTCCGGCTCCGTTGATGAAACCTGACTCCTATTCACATGCCTCCCGGTCTTATTCCTCCCGGTTTACACTGAATATGGGGTGTGTGGATGGAGCTGTGGGTGGTGCAGCGCAAGCCACCCATGGTCCCTCTGTAGACGCAGTCGTCCTGTGGCTGGCTACAGTGACAGGCAAATCCGAAACCGGATGCCGCCACCCATATATATATATATATATATATATATATATATATATATATAAAATACACAATCGTTGCTGCAGCTATTTTGCCATTGGAAGCATGGCTGAATAGAAAGCAGTATTAATACTGCGAAACTAACAACAACGAAAGCTATTTTTCAGTTTGCCAATCACCGTTTTCAAATTTTTCCAGTTATTTTAATTAGGATAATATGACACCCCAGCACACCGGTGCACACGTGCACTACTGACAACGATCCTGAGCCATGACTTCCAAGGTCTTCAATCAGTAATTATCCGTAACTCTCGGAGCCCAACCATGTAGTCGCCAACGGCCGTTCGAGGCTGGCTGTTACGTCAGCTTTTTCATGCGGCTTCTCTAAGTTGCAGTCTGTCCACCAGACCTTCTCTTCAAACCCTGTCCAGTAACCGAAAAGAACTCACGACGCGGGTATCGCTGTATCGACATGAGCAATACGTGTCCCAGCCCCGCTGTTGATGCAGTGATACGACTTCCTCGAGCGAGTGGCCTCTTAGTCCAGTGACACGCTGCTTAACTTCCACATTGCTCACGTGGTGCCGCCAGCACACACGGGCAATGGACCGCAGACAGCAGTGCTCGAAGATGGATAGTCTGCACAAGTCACCTTTAAAATAATTCAGGTCTCGCATCCGTATAAATGTACAAACGAACAGTTGCACAATAGACTCGCTCTTTGATGGAGAGAAGAATGTTGTGGTGACACCACAAGTGCCTCAGCCTAGAAAATGCTAGGCGTGCTCTCGAGATATGCATCGAAATCTCGTCTCCAACAGCCCCGCCAGCAGTGATGCAACTTCCCAAGTAGACAAAGCTCTACAAACCTCTAATATCTCACCACCAAGAGTGAGTGCAGGCACGGGCACCTACCAGTCTTGAAAGAGAGACTTGTGTTTGGGTGGCGAATTGTCCACACCATATTTCGATATTTCAATCGTCAAGCGGTTTAGTGCACGTTGGACGACGCGTGGATCGTCATCCAGCATGAGGATATCATCAGCATACTCCAAAACAACTACTCGACTACCTGAGAGGAGCTCAACGCCAGCGTTCAAAGAATCACCCAGAGCGTTCTTTAGGAAATCCTCAATGGCAAATTTGAATAGGAACGGAGAGATAGGGCATTCCTGTCGAACTCCACTGGAGACCACAAAGGTGGGCGAAAGCTTGCCATAAGCCCTAACCCTACGCGAGACCAGATCATAGAGAGCGCGCAGTATGGAGACGAACTTCTCGGGACGTCATTCCTCAGGAAGCAGTACCACAGTACCGTCCGATCGACAGAATCGATGGCTGCACGGATATCCAAGAACACAGCAATCGTTGGCCTGTGATATGGCGCAACTCGTGGATCTGGCGGTGTGAAAAGTTGATCAATGCGGCCGAGACCAGGACGAAACCCAGATTGTTCTTCTCGCTCCAACGACTCATGCTTTGGGGATTGCCTGCAATGATGATGGACACCAACAGCTTGCAAATGACGAGACTAAGCTAACGCTCTGTAGTTGGAGCAGATTGTGCGTATGTCCATTTAGAAGGTGGGGACGACTCTCGATTCACCCCAAGATAATGGAACTTCCTCTTTCGACCAAACTTTCGAGAACAAAGCAGTGTTCTCGAACCAGTGAAGCGCCACCATCTTTAAATAGAGCTGGAGAAAGACTGTGATTGTCGAGGGCTTTATAACGCTTCATGTAACGAACACCTGCCGGATTTCCTGGTAAGAGGGAGGATCTGTAGCAGTAGACATTTGGCACCAGTGCGAACGCCAGAGGTAGCAGATGGAGCTGGGGGCCAACAAAACTGCGAGACAAAATGTTCGACCCATCGCTCCAACCCTCGTTGAAGATTGGTGATTAAGGTGCCATCCACTTTGCAGAATGTTTCACTTATAACAGACCGAACTCCGGTGACTGAAATGTGATGGAAAAGTTTTATGGTTTTACCAGAGAGACTAGCAAGCACCATCTCCCTAGCATCTTCATACCATCAAGTTTCGCACTTCATTTGCGGACTCCTGCGTAACTCTCGACCCAAAGATTGGCGTTCTTTACTTTCGCTGGAATCTGATGGAATCAAGCGGCTTTTGTTCATCAGCGACAAGGAGAGAGTGGAAATCCAATGCTTCAGTGAGTGACGGGCAGCTCCACGAATTTCAATACTGGTGGACACTAAGGTATGTTTGATCTGCGCCCACTGCGAATCGAAGTCACCGTCAATAGTTGAGCAAAGCAATGTTGACAGTGAGGCTTAATATCTGGTTAAATTCGCAGGTTTTCGTATATTTGCGCCTTCCGGTCGGTAGTGAGCGCGCTTGGGTGATCCTCCGAAATGCATACAAATATTAGCATGAACCAATGAGTGAGCGGAGTCTAGGTATGTTCGCGCCCACCCTCACAAACGCGGGTGCTCCCAGGAGCACACTGGCGTTTGTGAGGGCGGGCGCCAGGTAGCAGTGTGTCTCCTCGAGTGCCGAAAACGAGTGCTAGAAAGAAACAAGCGATGATCAGAGCAAAGAGCAAGCAGTCTGTCTCCATTGTCTGGTCGACTGCCACCGGGACCAAAACTACCCTCAAGGTGGTGTCCGTTTGGTGGAAGGCGGCGCACCAGTGCGTTAAAGTCTCCAGCAAGAATGACTATATCAGTCCTTTTGGAGGAACGTAAAGTTCATGGAGCTGCTGGTAAAAGCTATCTTTAACCGCATCCGGGCTGTAATCTATAGGGGCGTAGCGGAGACGACAAACAAGGCAAGCTTAACGTCTCGACGCCTGCTTACATTACATGAATCTCTTAATCGGACTGCGCATAGCAGATTGTTGACTGTAATCCGGTCAAGCATAGCTGATTCATCCTTGGCACTCTTTGTAACCTCAACATCAGCGTGGCCAGAGACGGCAGCCTGTGGGTCTCAGGAAAACCGCAATTGGTACTTGACGTCAGGGTTTAGGGGAGAGGCCATTCTGATGACGGTGCCAGAGTCTTGTACTCTGGTCTCGGAAAGGCAACAGATGTCTACCGAGAGCGTTTCAAGAGTACGGACCAGACATGCTTGTTGTCCGACCTGGATCAAAGTTCGAACATTAGACAATGAGAGGATGAATGGAGAAACATGTGAAAGAACAGCCGGAGCTCCGGTGGAGTGAGTGATGGTCGCGATCGCAGAACATCGAAAGCCGACAGTTTCATTATTATTTCTATCACTTGCGCGAAGTGCGTCGTTTTTGACGGTGCCCAAGGAAGACTTAAGAATCCCTATAGGCGAAGGGCGGGAGGAGGGGTGTGAGTGGAGGTGAAAGAGTTGAGTTCGCAGTGATGATAGGCATAGCAAGAGCAGAGGTAAGTAGTGTGGTCTATGATTCGTCAGTGTGTAGGATACTACCCGGTCGCCCAGGCCGAAGTAGAGGGTTGTCTTAGAAGTCCTACCCCAAGCCTCTGATCAAAGATCTAACCTGCAAGGCAGCACCACGATGTAAGGGCGTCGCAACCATTTGGAAGCCGGTGAGCAAATAGATTGTTCATGAGTTTTTCGTCCATGGAGGACCAGGGACCCAACGCACACTTGAAGTACGATGCCTCTCAGAGAGGGGCAAGGGGCAGAGACTTTATTTAGTGGTGACTCACATCCGCCACGTCGCAGTGTTGTTAACCAGACATTTGTGGCTTTTTATTGAGCGAACGTATGCCATGCGAAAACCCACCACGTCCTGGAACACTGCTGCTGAATCATTTGCTGGAACGGAAAAAACCCGAACCACCCAACTGGCACCACGAGGAGATTGTTCGGCAAACCAGCCAGAAGTGAGTTGAACTCGCAAGGGATAGAAAATTCCAATAACAATTCATATGGTGTGTATCCACTGCTGACTTAAAAGACTGACCTTAGTTTTCCGCCACTCCTAAGCTTTACTGGGTAGCGACAGTTAGGTGTCCCTATCCAAAGTTCCATTAGGAATCGCCGCACATTATGACCTAATCTCCACAGCACTGCGTGTATTTCCATATTGATGGTTTCTTCGGCGCATATCGACAACGTCAGTCCTTTAAGTAACTGTTCTGGTGCGATAAATGGGCCAGCCCAGAAAGTGGGTGATTGTTCGATTTTAAAACATGATAGTGGTGGCCGTGTTTCAGGTTTCGGGTCGAAACAGCTAGTATTAAGGAATTGGGGCGTAACTCACCGTGGTATGCATCGTTTATTCTGCATTAGCCTCGTGATTGTGCCGCAGGGATGGTGCATCTTATCGTTGCTAATTTACACATGTTCACTGCATTCGTGTGACCGATCTCTCCTCGACTGGCTTTTCACGCTTACTCTGTGGATCATAGTCTACTTAATATGTTCATACTGAGGATTAACCTAATAAGGGTACGCAGCTACCAGCGTCCGAAAACTCGGATTCATTGAACGCCATAAAGCTGTTAATAAGGGATGGCGTGGTTCGAGTAATTTTCGGGGAGATTCTTTCTATTTGGCCCAGACTAGTTAGATCTCATGCATACAAGAACCATTTGCGACCCCTTTCGCCTCGCTGCAACTCATCAATAGTACACATTTCTGAAGTGGACCGTGGGCAAACGGTAACCAGTCTTGTCTTCAGTAGGTGGAAAACGCACATGGTTGGGAAGAATGAGTCACCTTCTACTCTTGTGTATATCGTAGTCAAGAGTGATCTGTAGACCGAAATCACCGCTCAGCCCCAAAGGAGGACTTGGGGTTCAAACGCTACAAGATTTAGTGTGAATGCATGTGTGCCAGTGATACAGCCAGGCCATTTAAATCCTTACTTCTTTTGTGGCCGCCATTGGATTAAGTCTGCAAAAAGTGGATCACATGGAAAACGTTCCTGATTCTCAAAATACACCACAAATGAACAAGGTTCAAAGTTCCTGAGTGTGTTTCCTATGGCACTGACTTCGGCTGACCTTGTTCTACATCACGTTTCAACTTCAAGTCAACAATGTAAACAGTGTGCTTTATGCACCCATGAAGAGTGAATATTCACCTACACATATTGGATTCATGTTCAGGAATGACACAAATGCCAGATACTTAAAGGGATTTCATGGCTGCCAATGGACAAGCAGTTAGCTTAGAAATCAGGCGCGTCGGAACGGGTGGCAGGTTCTTAACGGGGCGCAAATGTACAAATCTGCAGTCACAGTGAAATCGGTGGGTGCAATGGGGCTTACAGATACCAGTGTCCTGCATCATTCTTTACAGTGCTAAGTTTGACCTGTGTGAAACGCTCGGCTGTATTCGTGCGACCAACATCGGAAGGAGTTAAACAACGTGATTCAGCGGTTTTGGGCGCAGCCGATGCCACAATAAGTTTCCTTTTGTGATCATAAATGAAACTCTCAAGTGGAACTGTTAAGTGCGTGTGGGTAAGCTTTCGTTAGGTTCACCACTAAGGCGATACCCTGAGGTGAAGAATTTCTGTGCTGCTTGCTAACAGTATTGCTCTGCAAATCCTGTGCATCCTTGTTCGTGAACGTTTGTAAGCTGAGATAGGCCTGATGTAGTTACATGTAACCAAACCATACAACTTCAGCCAATCCGAAAGTTACTACATTTCAGCTCCGCGTGTGTTGGGGCCTGAGATGGCCCATATTGCAATGTTCAGCATTTAGTTGACGATCTTGTAACGCATTTGCTTTTCCAGCGCATTTGTGGCTCCAAAATTGGTGGTATCTAGATCACTACATATAGACACATTATCCGCTAACTCCAAGTTTGTAACCATAGTTGTACAACTGCGCACTGGTGGCTGGCATACATAGGCCCCCACAGCTTACTATACGTCTGCAGCAAATATTGCCTGGGATTTGAGCCCATTAATAGTGCTCGAATCATCACGGGGGACTCTGAGTTTTGTCGGATGCTTACCCCCTGCAAGTTTTCATGCACATCCGCGGCACACAAATTCACCGATGGAATCAGCCATCCAATCATTTGCTACCGCTACAAATTGACCGAAAGCGCTGGACAGACTGCCTCCAGAGGTTGGGATATTTCAAACAGACAACGTGTTACGGTCCGAAAGCAGCAACAGTAAAGTTTCCAGAATTTCTAGGCCTGGGTATACCATGGATCGTTCCACCATGCCTCCACGATCACCTTGATGGAACGTGCATTTCAACGCAACTAAGCATAGTACGAACTTTCCTTTGTATTTATAACTAGGTCTGGTTTGCACAGCGAGATCAGCGGTAGCTCATTAACGACTAAAATATCCGGGGGAGTGTCGATAAGAGTTGTAGAAATGAGGGCGCACCCGTTATGACCATTGCCAACACAATTTGTGAGCATGAGACTACTGGTGGGTGAATGTTTTCAACGATTCATTGTCAGAGCTTTGAAATCACATGCAGGAGAGAAACAGGTAAAAGTGGCCCATTTGGTTCAAATTACGTAGATGATGGTCAGTGAAAAACAACTGAACTGCCCCATAGCGGGTTATTTACGTAGTAAGGAGTCTGACCAAAAACAGTATCTTCCAGAATCGCCGGTCGGTAAGTCTGGAGTGGTTGGACTACCTTTCACAACAAACGCTAAATCCTTCGAAAGTATCAAATACTATTAGCTCCGGTTGTAACACTTGAATGGTGGCGTATACGATTCGGTCACTGCCGGGATATTTGTGCATTATCCTAAAAACATTGATACCCGATGTAGAAGATATGGGCCCGAAAGGAGCTTTAGCGCCATCTTGACACAACTAGTTAGGGCGGCGCTGGTTCAGGCGTTTGGAAATGTGCAGCACTGTTTAGCGGGATTACCCGAATTGACAAACAGTCATGTGATAGGGGCTGGAAGTGCCGGTGATTGGAAATGCTGTAAGGCCAAGGGTGGCTTCTACTTTCTACAAGAAGTACACTACTCACAAAAGCACCAATAACCTAACTATGCTATCGCCATTTGAACATCTGGAGGACAGATACTTCGGTTCATTGGGAAGTGACGAGTGAGTGAGCCAATCTGCAACACCAGGACAGACACCGTGAGCTTATTGACAATACGTCGCGTAACATGTAGATATCATGTAGTAAATTGTGTGCACAGTGTTTGTGTCAGATACAAAGCTAAAAGCGTTGCAAAACGCCCACTGTGCCATTTCGCGTATTGTCCCATCACCCGGGGCGAGGTAGAAAAGTTTGAGCGAGTGCAGCATGTAGCCACCGGGCTGATTCCTAACTTACGAGGTGTGCCGTACGCAGACCGGTGTAAGTAACTAGGGCTGTACACCCTAGCTTATCGTCGACTGAGGGTTGATCTAATCATGACGCACCGGATATTACATCTGGGAGATTGCCCTGTGCTGAGACTGCTTCCACTGCGCACACCAGGCAGCACACGAGGACACAGGTAGAGGTTTATGGTAACGCATTTGAGGCGGGTCGCTCAGCAACTCTGTTTCGAACGCGGAGTACTGAATGTATGGAACGACATGCCGCAGCACGTAGTTGGAGGGTCGGCATGTAAGAAGTCCTTGACAAACACTTTGCCCATGCAAAATAAATTGAGCGGAACTCAACCTAACGGGTATTTGTCCATGAGTGATGATTGCTGCAGCTACACAGCGCAAAATCTACTCGCTACTTCTAACCAGTAGTCAGAACGCCACAGGCCAGGCCGATAGGGAGTGAGCACGTTATGGGAAGCAGATTGGTCAGCTAATCAGGAAATAGTTAGCCCATGGTCGCATCCGGCCTGCAACCATTCACTGAACGTGCAAGTAACCAATCAGTCTCCAACATGCGAAGGAGCGCATACTCGTGCACCCTTGAGCTAAGGCTTGTGGCATTAGACCGAAGGAAGAAACGCACAGGTCCAATCGCGCCAATCGTACATCCACTAGGAAAGTCAAGGTGATTTTAGACAGAGTGAACATGGCGAGGAAGCATAAACCAATGACAAAGGAGCCAGTGACACAATGCAAATAACACGGATGAGCCATTGAAATGGACTGTTGTAAATGATGTATATCGTTGGTGTATATACTCATTAAATATTCTTGCATAACCTTAATCAACGACTTCATGATCGCGGCCCAGTCTTCTTGCTTCCCGGAGGGCAATACCACATCGCGACAGAGGAGAAGAAGACGGCTTGCCGGAACCCGCTCGTTTTTTATGGACAGCAGTCGTTCACAATGCCGACCGCTCTGAAGATGACTGAAAGCAAGCTACCAGAGAACTGAAGAATGTGGAAGGCAATGTGGAGGGATTTCGTCACCCTGGCCCAGTTGGATACTCAACCAATGGCGTACCAGTTGGCGATGTTTAGGCACGCTGTAGGTGGTGAAGCCAGAGGATGCTCGAAACATTGGAGCTCAGTGAGGCAGGTGAGGAAGTCGAACTTTCGGAAGTGCTGAGAAGATTCGGGGCGTTTAGCAAAGGACAGGTAACTGAAACGTATCAGAGGTATTTATTTTTTGTTCGCGATCAATCCCCAAGCGAATCGTTCGAAACTTACATAACAGAACTGAAACTCAGTGCGTAACTGCAACTCCTGCAATTGCATGTGCGACTCCTTGATACGTGATAGTTTTTTCACTGGCCTAAAGCATGATGAGCTCACTCGGCGCCTTCTGTGACAACGGAACCTGCCTTTGGAACAATGTGTGGACGTGTGCTTGAGTGAAGCAAGGACGGCGCAGCAGTTCGAGCATGTGAGAGCCGAAACGAACACAGGTCTGGGCGTGGTATTCCGAACCAGCAATAGTCCGCCACAGACATTCGAACGACAGGGTCCGTGTTGTCAGTTTTGCGTTCGTGTACAGCCAAGAAGAAAGAAGAGCAGCCCAGCTAGGGGTCGAAGGTGCACAGAATGTTCCAAGAAGAACCATTTTGCTCGCTGTTACAGATCTGCAAAGACCAGCCCAATAGTCGAGAGCATCAACGAACAGTTACAAGAATTTCTGATAAGCAACTTGAAAAATCGTGGAGAACACAAGTGTGTTTTCGCGACGTTTTTGATTCGAGGACTAGCGGTGCGCTTCCAACTGGACTCAGGGGCTGCTGTCAACGTCCTACCTGTGAAGACCTGTGTGAGAATTACGTGTGACAGGACGCAGAATTGCCTCAGAATGTGGAATGGTTCAAGTTGCTGCTGAAAGGTAGCACCACCTTGAAGGCCATCAATCCGAAAAACGGCACAGAACACCAACTCGATTTGATGATGGTCTCAGGAGACCATATGCCCATTCTGTGTATTGCTTCTATTCAGAGTCTCCGTTTTGTCGCGTTTAACCATGAAAGTTTCGTCCATTCGTGTGTTGAGAACAGATATTTTTGGCAGCTGCCCAAGCTTGTTTGACAGGATCGTGGGAGCTTCGAAGGGTGTGCTCATTGATCTTTAGTCGAATCCGCTAAGCCGGTAGTGTTGCCGACCAGAAAGGTGCCTAGTGTCTTAGGTGAGAAATTTTTAGACGAGCTGCAGCATCTTGCTAGTTCGGATGTAATAGCCAAATTTGAGGAGCAGACAGATTGGGTTGGCCAGGTGGCGATCGTTACTAAGAAATCTGGAGAACTACGAGTGTGCATTGATCCCAAACCACTTAAAGCCGCACTCAGGAGGGAGCATTATACGCTACCAACGCTAGGGCGACGTACTTCCGGTGCTATCCAGAGCTAGAATATTCACTAAAGTCGACCTTGCCTCTGTGTTTTGGCATGTATTACTTGACGAAAAGTCATGTTAGCTGACCACGTTTGGGGCACCTTTCGGGCTTTTCCGCTGACTTCATGTACCATTAGGAGTGAAGATATCTAGCGAGGTATTCCAGAAACGACTGGTGCAGGCTCTAGACGATTTCGGTGTAGCAGACGAAGTTTGATTTTTGGCACAACGCAAGAGGAGCATGACCAAGACCTTCACCGATTTTTGCAGCACCGTTCTGTAAGGAACATCAAGCTAAAACGAGAGCAGATTGAGTTTCGTGGGACGGAAGTGGTGTTTCATGGACACATGCTAAGATCCGAAGGACTGAAACCAGACCCAGCGAAAGTCAGGGCCGTCAAACAGATGCCTCCTGCTACTGACGTGAAAGGCCTTAGCAGGCTGAATGGGATGGTGAATTACCTAAGTCATTTCTTACCCAGATTAGCCGATGTACTGGTACCGGCTCGAAAACGGACCATAAGAGTGAGAAGTGGCATTAGGACGCGGAGCAGGAGAGAGAGGAATTGATCACGAGCGTCCCGCTCGAGATCCAGTGTGACAGCAGTCAGTATGGTATTGGAGCCGTACTCATGCAGAATGGTAAGCCTATCGACTTACGCAGCCGGTAGCTGACGGAGACCGAGCGTCGTTACACGCAACTAGAGAAAGAAATACTTGCATTGGTTTACGCCGTGGAGCGTTTCAGTGACTATACGTTTGGTCGCAAATCCACCGCCTTTATCGACCACAAGCCCCTAGTGTCGGTCGCCAGCAAGCCGCTCCATGCGGTTTCACGCCGCCTGCAAAGGATGCTTATTCGTCTACAGAAGTATGATATAAAGATTGTCTACCGGCCAGGATCCCAGATGCACATTGCGGACATGCTGTCAAGTGCGCACCTGTCAGACCCGCCAGGAAAGGAAGAAGACCCAGCTTTGGTCCATGCAACACAGCTGATCGCCGTCACTGAGGAACGCTTGCACCATCTCCAACAATACACTGAGGGGGACGAATTGTGTAGGCTACTAAAGCACACGATCATGAACGGATTGCCCGAAGATAAAAAAAGTTACTAAAGCAGCTGACTCCATTCTTCCATTTTCGTGACGAACTCATTACTCAGGATGGCTCAATATTCAAAGGCAACAGAATAGTAGTTCCAAAGGAACTGCAGCTTTCGATGCTGGAGCTGATACATTGTGCATATTTAGAAACCAATAACTGCGTGGCAACAGCTAGGGAGCTGTTGTGCTGACCTGGAATGACCAGGCAAATACGTGACTACGTCTCCAATTGTGTAGCATGCAGAGCACACTACTTACGCCAGCCAAAAGAACCGATGCTGCTACGTGACGTTCCTGACAGACCCTAGCAGTTGGTTGTACTAGACATTTTTCTCACGATGTAAGGAACTATTTGATTGTGGTATTATTTTAGTGACTACTTCGAGATCGATGCGCTCACGAGGACTAGTACGCAATCCGTGGTGAACAAGTTGCGGTGCTAATTCTCTTGGCATGGAATACCCGAGGTGGTGATTTCAGACAACGGACCGCAATTTAATAGTGCAGAGTTGCGTGCATTCAGCAAGAAAAGAGATTTGCGTCACCGGCTAATCAGCCCATACCATAGCCGATCAAACGGTACGGCTGAGTCCGCAGTGAAGGAGACGAAGTAAGTGCTTACAAAAGTAAAGCAGACCCAGCAAGCTCCGTACATAATGCTACTGGATGGAAGGAGTACACCATCAACTGATATTGGGGCGAGTCCTGTACAGCGTCTATTCAGTCGCCGAACAAGAATCCTAATACGGACCGCTACAACTCTACTGCAGTCGGAGATAGTGCCGTCCGGTGTTCTACACTACCGAGTACGGAACAGAATGGTAAAGCAAAATAGTACTATGACCGTGGATCGAAAAGCCTCCCACCAATAGGTACAGGAGAAGAAGTATGGGTGCAGTTATTACCGGAATGCGGTGGATGCTGACGGAAAGGAGTGATCGAGGGCCGGAAGGGATAGAGGAGCTCTGAAGTTAAGGTTATGGGCCATCTTACTCGACGAAATCGGGTGCAACTGAACAGAGTGAGTCAGAAGTGGACACCACAGAAAGAGGGTCAGCTGCAAAAACCGGAAAGGAATACTGATGCCCACGCTCAGGATACTAAACGCACACGAAGTGGTAGGCAATACGTAACCTATTGTAACGCCATCCTGAAAAACCAAAAAAGAAAGGATGTGATGGAGGCTGGAAATACTGGTGCTTTGAAAAGCTGTGATGCCAGTCGAACGTCACAGGCCAGGCCGATAGTGCGTGAGCACGTTATGGGAAGCAGATTGGTCAGCTAATCAGGAAATAGTTGGCCCATGGTCGCATCCGGCCTGCAACCATTCACTGAACTTGCAAGTAACCAATCAGTCTCCAACATGCGAAGCAGCGTATACTCGTGCACACTTGAGCTAAGGCTTGTGGCATTAGACCGAAGGAAGAAACGCACACGCCCAATCGCGCCAATCGTACATCCACTAAGAAAGTCAAGGTGATTTTAGGCAGAGTGAACTTGGCGAGCAAGCATAAACCAATGTAAAAGGAGCCAGTGACACAATGCAAATAACACGGATGAGCCATTGAAATGGACTGTTGTAAATGGTGTATATACTCATTAAATATTCGGGCGTAATCTTACTCAGCGACTTGCTTCGCGGAGGACAACTCGGCAAGTAATGGTGGTGATCAGCAGCCGCAACTTGTCTTACTTTCGTGTATCGATGTGCGGTCTTATTGAAAATACGCACTTCAGCGCAGTTGCTGGATAGGTCGACTTAATTGCGACTGAAATGCCTCTAGTTAAGCATTCGGTGGCCGCGTGCCCTATGAAAGGTAGCAGAAGCTATCGGTGCCTGTTTGCATTGCTCCTTACGCTCCCAAACTACAGCTCTGATTCGGTGAAATATGATTTCTACCACCAACTTGACGACTTCTTCGTTACAGCGGAAGCACTTATACTGGGTAGCTTGCTGGTGAGCTAAACGCGTAAGTCGAAATATTATCCTCTGATGTGGTTCTTCTGGGTGGCCAGCATCGTGTAGCCTCCTGTAACGGGGAGCAGTTGCTACACCAGTGTGAAGATGCTCGTCTCTTTCTCCCGAGCACTAACTTTCGACCTAGCACCCGCAGAAGTGTGAATTGGCGCCCACCAGTCTCGGGCCAACCATGGAGGCAACTCGATCACACCGCTATTATCTACCGCTGGAGAGATTGTGTCCAAAACTGTCGCTTGATTTGGAGCACTAGCGTAGACTCCGATCACGCTGTCCTGTGTGCTGATCTGCAGGTGCGTCTCGTAGGATGTCCGCAACGTCGCTCTAAGCGCATGGATACCAGCCAGCTAGCGAAACCGGAGGTTCTGAATGCATATCAATTTACGCAAGCGTCTGGACTGAGTTAGCGTGCACCGAACATCGTCAAAGATCACTGGTCGCATATTCGTCAAACCTTACTAGCAGCAGGCATGTCTTCATGTGGCAAATCAAATTGCCAACCTAGACACTGGGTCTGTACAAAGTGTCTAAAACTTATGGATGCTTGTCGACGTATTCTGGCTGGAAGCGAATACAAGGAAACTCGCAAAAATCTCAGGGTAAATCTACGTTTTAGCCTGAAGAGAAACCGCGAAGTCTAGTGGTCTCATCGTACATCGAAAATGGAAGCAGACTCTGACGTTGGTAATCATCGTAAGCTGTTCCGTCAGACACGGGGAACAGGCAGCAGGAGACCTAGTGTTAGCGGGACCATACGCGGCGAGAGTGGACAGCCGAGTAACAGCTTATGAAAGCGCTTGGAGCGTTGGGCTGAAAACTTTGCAAGACAGTTGGACCAATCTGCATTATCGCTTTTAGACACTGAGTGCCCTTCTCCATTGGCCGTCTCCTTAGATCCGCCCTCATGCGCAGAAGTCGAATGTAAGATCAGACAAAGGAAATTGCATAAGGTCGCGGATCCAGCTAGAACTCCTCTAGCTCTCTGTGAAATCCGGTGATCTGCTCTTGTGGATGATTCATACGAGTTGCTAATGGAACTTTGGAAGCAGGAAACTGACCCGACAGACTGGAGCCGTTCCGTCATAGTCCCAATTTTCAAGAGAGGCTACGTTCGGAATGCGGCAATATAGAGGGATCAGTCTGATCACAATTGCCACGAAATTATGTGCCACTGTCGTTCTCTACACATTGACTGGCGTACGTGAAGGTCAGATCCGTAAAGTGCAAGCCGGGTTTCATCGAAATCGAGACTACATCAACCACACCTTCCGTTTGCGTCGATCGTTGGAGCACCGCCATGTTTATCGCCGACCCCGTGTTGTCGTGTATCTTGACATCAAAGCTGCCTTTGATTCGGTCGATCGATGTACCGTTTCGGATTGTCTGTTGAGAATGGGTTTGCCGGAGAAATATCTAGACGTTATCAAAACGCTGTAAGTGCATAATTCGGACAGATTGAGGGTTTAAGGCAAACTGCCGCCGCCCTTCAATATCTCCAGCTGTGTGAGACAAGGTTGTCAGCTGTCACCTTTCTTCTTTAACTTTGCTATTGGTGAAGCCATGAAAATCGTGTTCGCCGCACACGACCGGGAAGGTGTGCGGATCTTTCCTGGTGAGCCACTTCTTGACTTGGAGTACGCTGACGATATTGTCCTAATCTATGATAGCTCCCAGACGTGCCAAGCGACACTGGACAGATTAGCACTGGCTGTAATCCACTGCAGGCTTCGCTTTGCACCATCGGAGTGCAAAGCGTTCATCCAAGATTGGCCTGGACCGCCTCTTTTGCTGACGCTTGTTGGGGATCAGCTAGAAGTCATTTAGATATTCAAGTAGCTGGGATTTGTATCAGCGCCCTTTGGATCGAAGTTGAGATCATGAACCGTATAGCAAAAGCTCTAGGCGTTTTTGCTAACCTTAGCCACCTATGGCGCCGGCGCGACATCGATCTCGCTCTAAAGGTTAGTGTACAATGCAGAGGTACGTTCGACCCTACTGTACAGTTGCGAAACCTGGCCTTCGCACTTGGCTCACATCTGGTGGCAACACCGCGTGAGCAACGAGCGTGTTCGACGCTTTGTTTAAGGCACAAGGAAAGGGAATGAACCAATTAGCAGCGTTGTTTCACCCGCCAGGCTTCGATGACTGGGCCACCCGTTGCGCATGCCAACCCACTGACTTCCGCAAAGTGCGTTGTTTGCTCACCGGGGTGTGGATGGAAGAAGAGGAGGGGTGTCCAAGCGATGCATTGGTTGAGAGGAATGAAGGCCCTCACTTCGGAGCTGATCTCGATTGGAGGTTCACGGCCCCCTGGTTGGGGTCCAAAAGAGGATGAAAACGTTTGGCTAGCTACATTTGTTGACACGGCTAGGAGCCGACCTCAGTGGCGTTCTTGCTGTGAGTTTCTTTGTCCCCCCCCCATCCCTTTTAACCTCCCCCTCAAACCATGATCTCATTTGGTAGGATAATATAATTGTACATCATAATTTTTCGTATTGCCTAGTAGCCGGTTGCTAGCTTTCCGAAATGATGCCCATCCGTTGCTGGTAGCTCAGCTGGCATGCAACCGTTGTATACGTTTTCCTTTTTTTATGTAATGCGGCACAGCAACTGAGGTGTTTTACGCCTCTAGCTAATGTGCATACTGATGATGATTTTCCGTGCACGCTTTTTCGGTGTACGCATCTTCCGTGTACGCTTTTTGCTGTACGCCATTGTTGTGTACGCTTTTTCCATGTACGCTTTCATCATGGAACCTCTTCACAGATAGATGTCGCTCTGTCCGGTCGGATATCTCTCACGTTGAAGCCAGTGCGACGACTACCGTTAATTGTCAGGATCGCGCGTCCTCCTATCGCGTGAAGTGAAGCGTGATGGAGCTGTGAGAAAGTGGGTGCTTTTGCGACTGTTAACTTGTCGACACAAAAGTTGTTCCCACCACAGAGTTGCATTCCTCACCGATTGGGAAACAAAGGCCGGAACAATAAAAATTAGATTGCGCATAATGGCCCAAAAATCATTATTTCTCAACCATCCAACTCCAGTGCGCGGTTTCAAAAGGTGAAGGCACACTCACAGGAGACGTTCGCATTCTATTAGAAATGTGCATTACTCACGGCTGTATACTCACAAGGATGTGGCGATACGTCGCCTAGCGTTTACTCGAAAAAGTAATTTTCACCACACACCCAGTTGTGAAATCGGCTGAACTGTAAAACCGAATGGAATAGACTCCGACTCTGAGTTATTAAAGAACTTTAGCAATCTTGATAATAGAAAGAGGAAGAAGGAAGCAAATGCTGGATGCGAAAATAAAATACTGTGGACAACATCGCGGCCATCTGAAGTAGATTATGGTTTGTTTCGAAGCGAGCACCAGTTGTCTAGGTCCGGAATTGGTTTCAAACTAGCCGATCTTTCTGTGTTTGGTTCTTGGCGTTGCAACCTTTATAGGTATAATGGGATGGAAAGAATAGGACATAATCGCATGGGTCATTTGCGATCCCTAGTCGGCACATTTGCCCCCTGGCTACCTACTTCCGAGAATGGTGCATGCAGCAGCGGGTAGGAATTGACTGTGGAGTTCTGGAGTGCCCGCAGCGTACTTGGATGGCAGCATGCAACTTCCACTGGGACCGTGATCTGCATCGAGGTAAACGCATGCCATCCGATCAATTGGGTTGTAAAGGAAATGAAAATATATCTAGTGTCTTTGGCAATGTGCAGTCCAACCCATAACTGCATTCGTCAAGCCTTAGATTGCGCAATCGGTAACAATCAGGGTTAGAAATCGGATCAGGGATGTCGTGGTGGTCAACTGAGGTCATGATGAGTTGTAAATTACAATATAATAAGTAGCGCTTGTGATGCATAGCAGATTTTAAGATGGAGTAACAGACATATGATGGATTCGATCGGTACGGCGGATTACACAGCAGTACATCTGAGAAGTACAGTTTTGGCATTAACTCGACAGGGCGAGTAACTAGTTGCTACGAGGTCACTGGTGGGAACCTCAGCCGGCTCCTCTCTCTGTCCGTCTGTGTACCTAGCTGTCTTCCTTTCTCAATATATATATATATATGTGTGTGCCAACGTGGGTTGAATGAAAGTTTTGAGCCAACCACAGTAATCAGATAGCCAGGCAAGCCAAATGACGTTGTTTGTTATCTAGTAATTTTTTTATTCATTCGTCATGCATTTCTACCACTTTTACTTTCGTTTCCTCTGATTCTGGAATTACATAAGGTCCGCAATCTGGTGGAGATGGAGAAATTGGGGCATTGTGTAGTGATAAACTATTTCCATCTCCAAGGAATATCATTAACTGAAAGCCACCAAGGTATACTCAATACATTGCATGACAATGTCCCTTCACATGCCACAGTTAAACGTCCGGTGCAAGAGTTACAACGCGGCGGGGAGAGTACTGAAGATGCGCTCAGGACAGGGAGACTATCGACCGCCACCACCAAAGGAAATCCTGGCCTATTAATGGATATGGTCATGCAAGATCGCCGAATTACTACTCGTCAGGTAGCACAAAGTTTGGGCATCGCCAGAGAGCGAGCAGATAAAATTCTGACGAAGGAATTGCGGTATTCAACAGTTTCGGCTCGATGGATACCACTTTTCCTGACTCCTGAGCACAAGCTCACCCGATATGTCATTTCAAAGAACCATCTGGCACTGTTTGAGGCAGATGCCGATGCTTTTCTTGCATTGTGCATCACTATGGATTGGTGTTCGGTTTACCACTTGCAGCCAGAAGGAAAAGAACCACTAAAGCAGTATAGGCTTTTATAATCGTCGATGTCAAAGTAGGCCAAAGTCACACCGTTATCTGGCAGTGCTAATGGCATCCATATTTTGAGATTCCCTTGGTGTACGCATCGGTTGCCGCCAAACAAACACAGGAATGAGCATCGGGAACCTTTTTGCCCGGACTAGAGAAAACTCGTGTTGCAGCCCGGATGGCCCGCATCAGTGCAGTTCACAAATTCACCAAAAACACCGGATTCTAAGCCTCCAAATCTAATACCAGTAGCCACCATGCGCAACCGTGGTGCACTAAACCTTGTATGTACAAATGTCCCCGAATCCAAATCCAGTACAATTAAGGATAAGTTGGCGGACGATCGAAATCAGTGGGATTCCATCTGTACATCGGTCGGTGTACAGATGGAATCCCACGAAATTAAGAAGAATTTTGCGCCACCCAAACGCGTTGCACTACGGCGAACCCCGGTTTCTTCGGGTAACACTGAACTCGGCGGACGGGTCTGAGGCCGTTCTGCTCTCTGCGAATCGTCTCCGCAACGACTCAAGTGGAGTGCGCATACTACCCGAAATCCCGTGGAAAGAACGTTTAGTGGATCCGGCCAACAAAGATAGGTACAGAATAAGTCAAGATAAGAAAACAGTGATTGCGCACGGTGATCCCGAGCTTACTGATTCCTCTTCCGACGATGCTCAGATGTACGACCGCGAGCAATAGCATGACATCCGGGAGGCTCCTTCTCTCGAAAATGTTGTGATCACCCCGTTGACAAGGATCCCCAAATCACCAAACTATAAGGGGTGCGGTCGCAGGCTGTTACAACTTGTGTTACAGTCATAAATAACGGAACAAACCCTACTAAGGAACTGGACTAAATTCCGTTGCAGATTGCCAAAAGCATTCGTCTGAAATCAACTGGAACACCGGTACCTTCTAATGACAATTCAGTAGACGTACAACTCTTAATGCAAACGCCAACTGTAGGACCCGACTAGGGGAAGGTTTCATGAGTAGCTATAATATTCGGAGGGACACAGCAGAGCATGAGCAAACACCGGAAACTGGAGCATCTGATACCTGCTTATATATCAAATAATTCTCGAGAGTATGCAACTCATCCAAAAAACGATTAGTCGCCGACCCTTTATTGGTCGGCGTAAACTCAGTTGCTTTATCCATCCAATCTAACACACTTTTGGTCTCCGAGAAGCTCTCATGCATGTACACAAATGCCCAAAATGTACTCAGCAAATTAGCTGAATTAAGATTTGACACTCATCTGCAGCTTGGGACCTCATCGCTGTCACCGAAACGTGGTTGTGCTGCGAGATAACGGATGCTGAAATCGAGCTAACGAGCATGTCCGTTGTCCGGAAGGATCGAACCAGAAAAGGTGGTGGGGTAGCCCACTACTTTCGTAACAGCATGTAATGCGAACCCATAAACGATCTGGAAACTGACGTACCCGACGCCACTTGGTGTAATTTCCGGCTAAGAGGGAACGATCTTGGCCTATTGGTTGTTGTTTACCGCCCACCATCGTCTACTCCTGAGATGGCCTGCAATTTGATGGCTGCGTTGAGGAAAGTGATTAACAGGGAGTACAGTCACATTCTAGTCACCGGTGACTTCAACTTACATGCTTTAGAATCACAGGTCACACCAGGAGAGCAATTCAAAGCAGAGTCGCAAGATCTGTTTTCAGACTTCCCGCTTTATGGCCACGTCACTACGCCCACCAGATTCAGGGGAACTAACAGGCCATCCATATTGGACCGAATTTTCACCAATGAAGAACTGATGGTCGAGAGAGTGATAACCGATACTCCTTTGGGCCGCAATGACCATGGGACGCTAGTGTTTCATTACATGTGTTACGTGGATAATCCTAAATAACATGCCGATAAATATCATGTCGTAACCAACTATGAGGACCTGTCCGACCTCAATAATGCAAAAATCTGAGCGTTGTTAGCTGAAGTAACCCCTGAGATGGCCTGCGGAGAATTCGTCAACATATTTACCAAGCTCGTGGCAAGGACATCTGAAACCAAGCTCTGCCGGCCTAAAAGGATGATGTTTTTCGTAAGAAGCAGGATCCGTAAATCTATGGCATTAAGAGACGGCATGGCTGACCTACATAGGCTCCCCGAACGACGATACCTGAGATATCTACAAAATACACAGGCAGCATTGTGTCAAACTCGTCCGGGAGGATAAACTGAAGAGGCAACCAGGTCTAGTGGAAAAGATTTGCCCCAATCCCAAACTGCTATACTGACACGTAAACACCTTGCGCTGTATTAAGCGCGGTATTCCTGCTCTGCACACAGCACCCTGGTTACCCCAAACCGCACAAGAGACGGCCAACATCGTTGGACAACCATTTGGCCGTACTTCTAAAGCAAGCAATCATCATACATCCTGCTTAAGCAGATAACGCCGCCATCAGGGCTTAATCACATGTCGTTCACCGCAGCTGTACTGAAGAGGCTGATGTCTCTGTACGAATTCAGCTCCCCGGGTGCGGACGTCATTAGCCCGAAGGCGTTGAAAGTTGCTGCCATGAGTTTGTCACGATCACCAGCAATTTTCTTTCAAGGATGTATGAAAATACGCACGTCCCCAAAATGTGGAAACACGGAATCATCACGCCTATCTACAAAAGTGGTAGCTGTGTTGAACCGGCAAATTATCGCCCGATAACACTACTTCCTGTGATCTCCAAGGTTATGGAGTTCATTGTAGCTGAGGCTTTGATGGCGGACCTGGAGAACAACAAAATTCTCGTTCCGGAGCAACACGGATTTCTCCGATATCGCTCCTGTACAACTAATCTGTCGGCTGCTCGTGCAAGCTGGACGGAATCTGTGGATGCTGGTGCAGGAGTCGACGCGGCCTACTTGGATTTCTCAAAGGCATTCGACCGTATAGACCATCGCATTCTCCTCCACAAACTCCAGAAATATAGAATCGGCGATCTTGTTCTGGGCTGGATAGGAGACTTTCTCATACAACGTTAACCGAATGTGAGGGTTAGAATCAACCTGCCGGAATCCATCGAAGTTCAGTGCGGCGTACGTCAAGGCTCGGTACTTGGACCCCGCCTGTTTCTGTTTATCATAAACGATCTCGCAAGCGTGCTATCTTCTTACTATTTTCTATTTGCAGATGACGTAAAGGTATGGCGTACCATGGCTGCAGTGGAGGATCACACAGTGTTACAGGATGACCTGGACAAAACGTACACATGGTCCATCGAGAACATGCTGTATTTCAACGTCAACAAGTGCAAAGTTCTCAGCATACTGCCCAAGAGTATGCACAACTACTGCCTAGGGCCACAAATTCTACAGCGGGCTTCTCCCGAGTGCGATCTCGGCGTGATAGTTCAAGATGACCTCGGTTGTTTGAGGCCGACCGAAAAGGCATCTAAGAAAGCAAAGCAGTACCTTGACCTACTTCGCAAAGCTTTCGGAAAGTTTGACACATCAGTCTTTCCAAAAAGGCTTAGTGCATACGTGAGGCCGCACGCAGAATACGCTACTCAAGCCTGGCAACCCTGGCTCAAGCACCATCTCACCGCGCTCGACACTGCATAACGTAGGGCAACGAAGAGCGTCAGAGGCTTGACCAGCCTCCCCTACCCACTCAGGCTGAAAACTCTCAAAATATACAGTGGATGTTATCGGCGTTTAAGGGGCGATCCCGTAATGGTGTACCAGATCCTGAGAAACCCCAACCACCCATGCCGTTCCCTTCTAATACTCATTCAAAACACCCCGCTAAGAGGTCACCAATTTAATCTGGTCACGCAGTACAGCCCACTGGAATGTCGGAGAAACTTTATCTCCCCTCGAGTGTCACAGACTTGGAACTCCCTCCCGGAACATGTAATTAATGCATCCACCCTATACCTTTTCAAAAAACGTCTTGACGATACTCTGTCACATTTTACGTGCTATAGCACATAACCACCGGATGCTGACACAACAGACAATGGATGGTGCCATAACCCTACTCGAGAATGAGTCACTCCAAACGCCTTGCACGAAATTTGATAAGCGCTACTACTATAGAAACTGGATTTCTGTAACCTGTCGACCCAAGATAGTTGCGCAGGAGTAAGCGTTGTCCTTGCCATCTTTTTTATTTTTGCTCACCTATTATGTGATCAATAACCATTACCCTTATTGCTTTGTGTGCGTACATTCTCATTTTAAACCCCCTTTATACGACAGGGCAGTTAAATCTGTAATCGCCCGAACTGACGATTCCATTATCCCTTGATCTATCTTTTTTCACGCTAAACACCCTACGGACATGTGAAGCACTTGCTTTTTTACCCGTTAGAACTCATTGTTCATATCTCGGAAGAAAGCTGATGTGGAGTTCATACGTTGGATAATCTATGTTTTCTTCCTGTACACCTGCAGTTGGACGAGGCTCCCGCTTCTCTTACTTAACAAAACATTTAGATACTGCAGTCGATCATTAACTGCCTTTTTTACAAATAAACTGCGGGACTGCGTAGTCTCGGTTATAGTGGTCAGGAATTTCGTTTGGGTTAACGTGTTCATTTACTACAATTCCAGAAGATCATTCCAGGTTTATGTTGTTCCAGTTCTATCGAAAGGGAAAATCAGCTACATAGTGCTGTTTATTTAAGTGACGTTTGGTATAAAATCCCTCTACTCCCGTTGGCGTCTTCCATGTAAGGTGACATGGTGGAACTGCAAGCGCGTGTGTCACACAGACGGAAGGGCGACAACACAGAGGTGTACCCTCGAGATGCGAAGCGTAGAGTTACTAGGCTTGTACCAGTGGAAGCGTGAGGAACATAGTTGTGTGGTTCGAGTGCCGACTGAATTGGCACTGGACAAATGCATACGAGATACATGCAAATGAGTGGAATAACGAGGTTAGACACGCCGGACTAATTTGTCCAGCAGACTGCATGTCCGGCAAATGGCCCTTGAGTGAAAGTACGTTCACTGTAAATACTAAAGGGATGTTAAATAAAGATAATAATAATAATATTATTATTATTAATAACAATAATACGTATATTTTTCTTGATGAGAGAAACTGTGTCTATAGCTGCACAGATCAATTTGTACAGAAGAATCCACACTGTTGCATGGCTGTCATGCATAGGTGGAGTATTGGGATATGCGTTTCATGTGTTAACATTCTGCCGGATGGTTGAGGCCAAAGCCTGGTTATGAAAACGTTGATGTTTATAAGATTTTGGGCATCACTTGGAATAGCTCATCGAGGGGATTTTCCCGTGTGAATAAAATCTTAAGCTAGTTAGATTAAGTTAATTGGTGAGACTGCTACTAAATGTTGCCACATTGTCATATGACCTGAGTGTTATTGGCAGTTTATTCCACAGATAGCTGAATTTAACTAGGAAGAAATTAGAGCGGACGTTCGTTCTAGTATTCGGTATATTCAATGTAAAAGCTTTGTTGCGAAGCGCTCGAATTGAGCCGTGTCCTAAATTGAGTGTTGGTAGGTTGGAACAAGCCTTTATGTGTAACATGTTGAAAAGCAGCAACAAGTTGTTCTGCAATCGTCGAATCCAAAGTGGTTCGTGATGAAGTTCATTACAACGTTCTCGATAACTCGTAGCAGAATGCTTACCAATCAGATGTTTATTAAATGACCTCTGCAGGTTCTCCACAGCAATTCTGCCACTCTTTCTCATATTCCCGTATATTATGCTGCATTATTCAAACATATGGCGAGTGAGTAGTTTGAAAAGTTCAAGTCTAGCACAAGTTGTGCTTATTTCGTTTGATATATTGAACTTGAACTGTCTAGTACGTGATACTTGATTTGGGCTTGTGCGGAGAAATTGAAAGTAGACGAGTACCCAATTTCAATTTCTCGCGCTGACTACTGTGTAGGGACGCGTTCATTGTTTAGGGTGATAGATCCTTCGGGGATGCAGCAGCCGTAAGACACGACGCTTGATTTCTTATCTGAGAGGTTCATCACCCATGTGCAGCACAATGACTCAAGGGAATGCAGATCATCTTGAAACAGCAGTAATGTCCCCTGAAGCTTGTCACGCCGCGACATTAGACTAGTCACTAAATATATGTATCTTGTATATCTAAGTGATACAAGTTGTATTCAACACAACTATACTTATTCTGAGAGCATAAGTCTAGGTTTCTTAAAGATCTTGAATCGCAGACCCCTTTTTAGTGTAACCTCACACGTCGGACCTGCGGACATATTATTAACCAAAGGACTAGGCTTTAATAAAATGAAAAAGGAGTTCAGTGTCCCGGAAACGTTTATTCCTGTACACATGGGTGTTCATTAATGTTAGTAAAAGAAGAAGGCTGTTGTATTTAGGTAGAAGATGCAAGGTAGCTTAAAGCTTGTTGCGTGAGATGGTATTGTTTCCTACGTGCAGTGCTGACATGTTTGTGTTTTTTGCTATCAATGAAAGCTACAACGTCACATCTGGTTAAGCTCTAAGTATATTACAGTACTTTGCTTTTGTATAGGGCAAATGGGAGAAGCAGGGCGACAACTATCTTCGCATTGAAAGGGTACTCATACTTCATTTTGCACCAGAAATCAGGCAGCGACAATTTGCGAAACTCTTTCCAAAGTAAAGAAGCTGCCATCATGTCGATAAATCTCTCACAATGAACTGATGTAAAAGAGGCTTTTTCATGCAAATAAATAGGATCTCGACTCATGGAGCTTGTTTAAATGTAAAACGCTGGGGATTACTTAAACAAGGTTACTAACAAAACCCAATGCTGCCCAATTTCATAGGATAAATCCTGTGGAATTTCTGTGCTCATCATAATCTGTTCCATAGTTTTAATAGCTGAAAACAGTCGAGATATACTTTCAAACAGAAACCGCACAGAATTATCCTTGTAAACCCACAAAGATTACATTAGCAATGAATATGGCCGCAGATTTTCTTTGAAATGCGGGTGTTACTGTGTTACTACTTGCGAAGATATAGGACGGATGGACTAATCTTGTCAACCACATTCTGTCAGTCATCAAGAAATGAGAAATGAAATGGGGATCCATGAAGAAATTGAAGAATTCTGTGCGAAATACTAACCAAAACCGAAAGTTTTACAAAGAGGTGGCAAAACTATATCAATATGAATAATTAAGGATGCGTAGAATACCAAATTACATTGGATATGGTCGCAGATTTGCTTGAAATGCTAGTTTTTCCTCATTTTATTGTGAATATATTAGAGAGATAGACACGTTTTGCCTACCATTTTCTGTCAGGCATCAGAAAATGTAAATGTAAATTGTAATCCATGAAGAAATCGAAGAGTTCTCTGCGAAATTCTGACCTACACCCTAATATTTTACCACGGAAGGACCTTTGCTTCAATATGTTAGTAACTATGCGTAGATTTTCCATTTTCATTGGTAATATTTTACGACTGAAGCACCATTTTGCTTTAATATTTATTAGTAAATATGCGTAGACACCCTCATTTTTATTGGATATGTTCGCAGATTTTCTTTGCAATACTACCTTTGCTTTGGTTATTATTTCAAATAAATCAGACATATAGACAAGCCTTTCCAACCAATTACTGTCAGTCATCATGAAATGAAAATTAATATGATGATCCGTGAAGTAATCGAAGAATTCCGTGCAGAATTCTAACAAACGCCGTAATATTTGCCAAGAGTGGTCAGTGTTACTTCAACATAAATAATTAATAATCAGTACGCCCTTCCTATTTGCACACAATTTGGTCACGGATTTTCTTTGCAATGATACTTTTACTTTATTTATTATTACGAAGTCGTGACAGATAGACAAGTTTGCCAACCATTTTCTGAAAAGCATCAGTTAATTGAAATAGATATGGTGATCCATGAAGTAATCGAAGAATCCTGTGCAATTCTAACAAATGCCTCAACATTTTGCCATGAGATATCCATATTACTTCAATATGAATTTGTATAAATGTGTTGACAATTCCCATTTGCTTTGAATATGTTCGCGGATTTTGCTTGCTGTGCTGGTTTAACTTCATTTATTATAGCGAATATATCGGCCAGATAGACAATGCTTGCCAACCACCTTCTTTCAATCAGCCGGCAATGTAAATACATATGGCATGAAGAAATCGAAGAATACCTGCGAAATTTTTCCAAACGTTCTTATAGTTTGCCCAGGAACAGCCATCTTACTTCAGCATGGATCAGTAAAGATTTGTGGACACTTCCTTGTCTCCACACGGAACCTTGACAAGTCGATTGTCCTGTGGCCGAAAGTTAAGGAAATTAGTTATTTTCACTACCTCATGGTGGGCCGTTCCCAGTTTGGACGATATTTTTCCTACGACAAGTGCTTTTTGATCAAGTATACACGTTCTACTTGTGCACATTTTTGAAACGGTTTTGCTTCTTATCACCACACCAGACACCTTCCCTGTCATTTCTTTAACCCAGCTGTGCAAATATCTATGCAGTAGTCCAATTGCAATTTATTTTCGTGCAAAACATTATTCACAATGATGAACATTCTAGCGCCATTAGTGTACTTCGGTAGAAGTTCACACAAAAGCATATCTTCTTCCAGGGTTAGTCGGTGTTGGTATCTTACTGGTACAATCACCACGGCAAGTTCTGCCACATCTGCCGATTCAGCCAATGTAGCGCAAATTGTGCCTACCTGATGCGGATGGTTAACTTCACATTAACGGCAACTAGTAGTGTCTTCACTCTTGGAGATACCGCATCTTTTGATAGTCGTATTACAGACAGTTGTCTTGCTAATCGTTCACCCAGTAAGCATCTAGCCATTGCGACTGCACCTAGCTTGATAACTTTCTCGGCTATTGTATGAGGTGCTTCTGTCAGTGCATTAAGACAACTGGCTATGCACGGTACTTCAGTAACTCTTTCATTCACAGTCCCGAAAGCATGAAACATGTACTTTTGGAAGTTCAACAGTTCACCTCCCCTCCGCTCAAGGTACCCATTTTCTGTCTTTACAGTCCGCATGCCTGTTCCAAATTGCCGCCGCAATTTTAGGGGCACCACGGAAATGTTCGGAAGATCTTTGTTACACAAGACACACTGTGGGCAATTGTTAGACTTCATAAATCCAAAAGAAAGACAAAAAGGCATTATATTTGGGTTACATATCTCCTGATACAGCTAACCCTGTTGGCACATATTTGTGTTGCTTTGCGCCAGGTAGACCAGGTACACCGAACATCTCAGTTTATGCATTCTCAGAAGGTACATCACATGCCGCAATGAGTACTATATCTGAATTCAACGATGAATACTTCTGTGACAGCATTATCAAGGTTCCTGTCTTCAGCCAACGGTATATATTGCTTCCAAATGTTAAGATGAAAATAAATAATCCAGTGCAAAGTTCCAGAACACAATCCGAATTTGAATAATATACTAAGTTGGACTATGGATAAAGTATAAAATAAAGTAAGCTAACATCCACCTTGTTTAACTTTGCAGAGATAGTTTTACTCCTTTACACGAACTCAAATGAACGCCCTCGTAAAATACCGAAAGATTCACGCTTTGCTTCTGGACATCCATGAGTGTGATCCCGCCAATGGGCCTCCATGTATAAAATGCCATTTTCGGAAAATAACTAGTTTCGAAACGAACACAAAATGGGGCCATAACTCATGACCTTATTTTAAGTCTTCTGCTGGGGACCAAAACTTGGTTCATGTGAAATTGCGCGGAAGTAGGACGACCTATGCAGCCGCCACCCATCACATCACCGTGAGATTTACACAATACATTTCTCCCATTTGCAAGTTCCATTCGCTCACATAGTAAGTCGCTTCCAAAACCAGGTTCCTTTTTGGAAGCAGTGTACATCGGCCACAAATAAACCTAATGTAGACCATCATATATGATTTAACAAATGTCCACAGCAAGTTGGTCATCATCCCGTAAAAATTGATTACGTCCAGGAAAACAGTTAACGGAATTATCAGATTTCGGAAATTTCAGCGGACCCCTTGGGAGTCGGCGGACCACAGTTTGCGAACCACTGATCTAAGTGATAGGTATTGCTATCTGTGATATACACCGGATGGCCCAATCTTACCAGAACAAAATGAATACATAAGGCGTCGGTGGTCATGCAATGGCCATTAGAAACTACGCACAAAATGCACTCTCGGCAAACTCCACCATTGTACATTATCCGCTCAGCTTAAATAATAGAGGATATATCCATCCCGCGTCAGTAAAACACCTGTTGACATTGGGAATCTCGACTTTGAATATTTCCGATCTGTGGATTTCCAACATCGAGAAACCGTACGTATATATGACGTTTATATGCCCGGCACACCCCACTAAACACAACCATTATGACATCACAAACATTGACATGTACTGGGCGTGCGGTGCTTAACCGAGTTCCCCGAGCTTGTACTAAGCCATTTGCTTAATATTACGTCTAGGCATTCGTCCCACCTGGACAAATTGCCGTACTGCTCCTTTCTCGAGCTATATATGCCTTTGCCGAAAGTAAATGTTTCTCGATTAACCGGTTCTAATCTAACCCCTTCAACACCTGTGCATTAGCCTCTTGGATCGCAGTAACATTGACGTTTACGTCCCCGTCTAGAATGCCGTCCGTCACTAGCGGGTGCTGCTAAGGGTAGATAGGGGCAGATGTGTGTTGTGAATTCCTCGGTGGATTTTGTGCGGGACTTTGCTCAAATTGTGCAAAAGCTTTTTACAAGCCGAGCCCCCACTACAGAAATGAAAAGCGATCCTAAAAGCATCGATTTATATTTGTTAATATACGGTAATTGACTTATGTAAATAGTACACTAGATTCGGACTTTGAACAATTCGGAATCGGTCATTACGCCAATCGAAGCATTATGACCCAAAGAAAAGACTTTAAAGCGTCAACGCTGGAAAAGAGGCATACACTGCTACTTTTTCTGGAAAGCAGCAGCCGAAGCAAGTTTAGTGTTAGCAATACAACAGTTAGCAACATCCAATAGCATAAGCATGAGTACTTGGAAAGATGGGATAAGGAAGGAGTAGATCTACAGCGGTAGACGCGGAAAAATCCACAAGATGAAGTGATTGGTTACACTGCACTGGCTCAACTAAATGAGAGCAGTTAATGCTCGGATCTGCGAGCCGATGATTCAAGAAATTGCTGAGAAATTTTCACAAAGAATTTGAGGTTGCCGAGTTTCAAGCATCTAAGGTTCAGCTAGAAAAATTTACACTGCAATCTAACCTTTACCAGAGTCTTGTGTAGTGAATCCAATAAAGTTCTTCAAGAATTGATTTCAGTATTCACCGAACAATTTCCCCTCTTCAGCAAGGGTTTGAGTGATGGTGACATTTTTGACGTTGACCAATAAGGTCTCTTTTGCATCGCGATGCCTGGCATGGGTCTTAGTAGAAAGGGTGATAAATGTAAAAGGGTAAAGCACTCCAAAGGGTGATTTACAATTATGTTGTTCGCTAACTCAACTGGTTATTAGTATTTCAGCTAGATCACATGTTCAAAAATCTGAGTCCGGAAAATATCCCAGTCAACTGGTGATCAAGCAAATTTGCACGGATGACGAGTGGATAAGAAACTTGACCGCGAAAAGATGAAGAAGGAACTATTCGTTCCACTGAAATACATAATTGTCCCATCCATATCCATGTCGATAAACTCACGAACATTAGACTAGAATTCCTGCCTCGAAATATGACTTCAAAAATGCAACCTCTGGACCAAGGAATCATCAAATATTTATAACACCTTACCGAGCGCAGTTCATGCAATGAGTTATAGCAAAAGTGAATCCTATTAATCCGCATGCGGCACGAACTTCATTTACTGCTTCAGTGAACAACAAAAGCACGACATCGAAGAATGGAGGTACATCACAGAACTATACGACATAAAGAATGTCGTGACTTTTAACCTCACCTGTTTAATTGCTTCCACAAACTACCAAGGTAGCGGGCCACAAATTTGAAAATTACCTTGGCTGCGCCCGAAATGGTATCAGTGGCAATCCAAGCATGGCATGACAACAGGAAACTTGGGCCACCAGAAGTACGGTTAAGAACATTCCTTCAAATAGTACAGACCTCAGATACAGATGAGCCAGCCTCAATTGTACCTATCTCAAATCAGCCAATCGTGCAACAACCGTTTCAAAAAATTTCAGCAGACCGGCACTATGTGTGCCAGTCACTCACAGCGAACCGAGCTCCTGATGAGTCAACAAATGCAATGCAGCTACACCAACACTCGGGGGTTTCATTCTAAGCTATCGGAACTGCGCCATCGACATGAAACAACAACTTGGGACCTCATAGCAGTCACTGAAACCTGGCTCTCAAATGATATACTTAATCCAGAGATTGAACTCGGTGAGATGTCAATCACTCGAAATGATTGTTCATCTCGCGGTGACGATGTTGCTCTCTACTATCGAGAGTATTTGATATGTGAGGCTCTTACCGAAAATTCCCTTGTTATTCCCGACGCACTATTTTGCCGACTGCACCTAGCAGGTCGCGATGTTGGTTCACAGAAGAAGACGCGTGACTCTTGCCTCTGGACAGTTATCTATGGAGCTCCAAACTCACCAGCAGGCAAAGATAACATTCTGTTAAACGCCCTCCGCTATGCTGTTTCCAAAATGTACTCACACTATCTTATAATGGGTGACTTTAATGTTCCTTCAGTAGCATCAGTGTCCTCTAATGGGCAACCATTTAAATCGAAACTCCTCGAATTCATTCATATGCCATTGTTGTATAAGCATGTGCATCGACCAACCAGACACTGCGGTTCAAACAAGCCATCAGTCCTGGACTTAATTTTGACTAGTGAAGATTTGATGGTTGAGTCAGTAGCATACGATTCTCCACTGGGCCGTAACAAAAATTCACTCCTAACATTTGAGTATGTCAGTATTGTTGCTCAAGACAGAGCGACTCAATGAACTATTACGAAATATTTTAAGCTGCGCAGCTTAGCAGCAACCGTTGACTGGGACCTACAGATGCACAGCTCAGCGAATGACGCGTGTAATGCGCTGAAAGACAAAATTAACTGGGTCATAAAGTCAGCATCGAAGGTTGTCCCTTTATGAGCATCGCGACGGACCAATACGTGGATCCGGAGCAGAACACGTAAATGGATCAACAGAAGAGATGAAATCTGGAGGCAACATTCGCTAAGCCCATGTGATATCACATGGCAGAATTACAAAGCAATCAGAAACTACTGCACATCGCTAATTAGAGTCGATAAGTACGAATAGCAGAAGAACCTAGTGCAGCAATGTACCAGGGACACCAAAATGCTCTACAGATTTGTGGATGGCAAAAGAAAGGTTAAGCCCGGAATACCACCACTGAAGACGCTCAGTGGCCTAATAACTAATGTTGTAGATGCCGCGAAAGCTTTACTCCTGCAGTTTGCCTCGGTAGCCATAAATACCATGAAATCTTCGCCCTATCAACTCCCAACAAATACCGTCGGTTTATACAGTGTCATCAATAATCTAGAGGCTGTCGGGAAGAAAGTACAGTCTCTCTGGTAGTACAGTGCCCCTGTAATCCACATGATCTGACTATAATACTGAAAACCATTTCTCCCACCATAGCAGCACTTGCAACCTTTTTCCAGGGTCTGCTTAACTCCCACACACTCCCATCTGAGTGGAAAAATGGAATTATCACTCAAAATACAAAGGAAGTAACCGATCGGATCCTGCCAACTATCGACCTATTACTTTCCTTCTTGTTTTATCAAAGGTGATGGAATCGATAATCGCCGATGAACTGACGCGATACTTTGAAAGTCGACAAATAATTTCTAATGCCCAACATGGTTTCCGACGCAGACGATCTTGTCTCACATATTTACTGATTACTCGGAACCCATGGACTAGGGCGGCTGATGAAAGAATCCCATAGATGTGATTTACTTGGATTTTCGAAAGCATTCCACAGAGTCAATCACTTCTTTCTCCTCCAAAAGCTTGTTGCCTACGGTATCAACGGTTCCTTGCTCACCTGGTTGGAAGACTACTTACACGACAGAGCACTCAAGGTACGAGTAGCCGACAATCACCCTGAAAGCTTGTGCGTCTCCAGTGGTGTACCACAAGGATCCGTCCTCGGTCCGCTACTGTTTTTAGTCCACATTAATGACCTTCCAGCAGACATTCTATCTCCGATGCAAATATTTGCAGACGATGCTAAAATATGGAGAGCAATTCGCTCAACATCTGACCTTGTCTACCTCCAGGAAGATCTGACTCGAATTAAGGAATGGGCAGCAAGAAACCAGCTCCCACTGAACCCTGCAAAGTGCCACCTGCTGACAGCGCGCAGCAGCTTCGTCAACACATACCTTTTGGGGCAACACGTCCTGCAACACGTGACTAGTGAACGCGACTTAGGTATAATCATGCAAGAGAGTCTTGGCAATTCGCTCCAATGTTCGGAAGCAGCAAGTGTGGTGAACTTGAACATGAGACTTTTAAGGCGAGCTCTCGGCACTTTTGAGCGACAGCTAGTACCATTGTCGATTAACCCCTACATTCGTCCTCATGTTGAATATGCAATTCAGGCCTGGTGTCCATGGTTAAAACGGGACATCCGCCTCTTGGAACAGCCCCAAAGAAGACACACAAAGGCAACGCGTGGACTATCCGGTCTAAGTTACGAACTACGTCTTCGGGTACTCGGTGTGTTCTCATTAGAATAACGACGGCTTCTCGGAGATCTTACTTCCACATACCGGATACCAACTGAAAGCGACCATCCATGTACATCACTGTTGACTCTAGCCCCTTACAAACAAAGCTGAGGCAACCATCAGAATCTAATGACGCAACACTCCCGTCTGAATTGTAGAAAGTATTTTTACTCACTTCGAATCTGTTCTCACTGGAATGCATTACCAGGATATATGGTGAAAGCACCAGACATGATCACACTCGAAATCTCTTAGACTTTCATCTTAGTGATAAACGCTACAAAACAGTTTGATAAAGTGCATGGTTTAACCACTGATACTTCACGTTCCACGTTGGAACATTTTGTTTTTAATTTTCTTTTGCATATCCATCCTGTGGGTCTTGTAAAGTTATGCTTTTTATCTCATCACGCACTACTGAACTATTGGACTATTAATGCTTTGGATCGTTTGGTTTGGCACAAATTTGAGAAATAATGCAGAAGTGCTTCAAGAATTTGGATTCCTCCAAATTGGAGCAGGACGCTCTTGGTTTGATAGGCACTCCGTCTACCATTACACATTATGTGGGTTAAGTTATTCAGGTAGTTTTGCAATGCATGGTGACGGCAATCTGCACTGAACCAGATTCAGATGCTGTTTTTAAAGTGATACTGTCTGCGGTACACAGCTACGGGAACAAACGAGAAGCGCCTGATAATGACGAAGAACTAAGTGAAAATGACACAGGAAACACAGAAGCCCTAAAAGAGACCGATATCGGGCATTTTTTAATGCAACTAATATCACTTGCTGAGAAAAAGTGGCTAAGCCTGCTGAGTGGTGTAACTTGTGCTGAGAGCACTTTTTCAGTTACCTTTGTGATAAGAAATAAGCAAAGGTGGACTTTTTCTTCAATGCATGGTTTAACTTAAGAAATACCCACTGATGTTTGTTTTACCATAACACTGTATGATTGAACTGTGTTTACCGTTACGTGTGACCTCGTCTAATGTGCTCGAAACGGGTTTGTGAAAATAACTTTCATACTATACTACTCACAATGTGAAAGTAGATTACGCCAAGTTTTGGCACAAACCCTCCGTTTGTTGTCCAACTCTATATGTCAACCACTTTGGTCCAGTCCCTTGGGTGGTCAGCTTACTAAGGTTCTACTTTAATTGCAGCAAAATAGATCTGTTACTTGATGGATACTTTTAAATCCGTCGTTGTTTCAATGGATTGCAACGAGCAAGGTCAATGTGAACCTTGGTCAGCTGATAAATGGAACGGTAACTGATTAACCCTTTGTCCTAAAGTAATTTATCTATAGATCTACATGAACCACAACGGTTTAGTCCACACACTGTGGAGCAGCGTATCGGAGTTCTGGCACTTGGTTGTTAACAGCAGACTATTGTAGGTATCCTCGCGAGTACTGACAGGAATGATGTTTGCACTGAAGCAGTATGATCATTTACACAGTGGTTCTTATACATACTGCCAGGACACGAAGGGTTAGACAGCAGGGTATTGGGTATTGCCCACCCGAAAACATTGCTCCCCATTAATGATCATGGACTGCAGCTTTTTCTGGCAGATAAGTATCAATATTCAACTGTTGCCACTTCTAATTGTGCTCTTCCGTAACGCTGCTGAGAAATGTGCTGCTTTTAGTTTTACCACGCGTCCGGCAGTGTCTGACGTGTCTTACACAAAAGTTGCAAGTAAATTGATATTGGTTAAAGGATTCGGGGTCTATCATTATGACACTTGGTAATAAACAGGACAGTGTCTACAACAAAATGCAGGTAGACAGCAGGGAATGATTTGGCTATTGCACTTGAGTATCTCCGTTCAGTAAATCAAAGGGGACATCTTTGAAAGAGACTGCTAGATAAATAGCGTTTCTCGGTTTCGTCACGGTCGTTCCTCGTCACACAGATCACAAAATCTTTCCGTATGAAAGGACCGTGGTAGCGGTTGTCTTTTAGTGTCCTAAGGATGGAGCACTTTTGCTCCCAAAGATTCTAAACTATGGATTCTGCATCCACAATCATACAGGCAGCGAACCAAGTCTCGTTTGTAATTGAAGCGTACAAATTTCTAAAAATTCATGCATTGGCCTATCCACGTTAACTTTCAGTAAATACTTCTCTGGAGTAAGACCGAGAAAGCCAGTTTGCCTTCGTGTTCAATTTCGTTTGTAAAGTCCGAAAAGGAGTGTGAATTATTGAGCTGATCTAACAGATGGGCAATGTCCGCGTTTTCATCACAATTTATAAAGGTATCATCCACATACCTCTAATAGGAATCAAGTGGCGCGATAATCGAAGGGAGGGGACCGCATTCGAGGTTGACAAGCAAAATGTCAGCAATCAGCGGTCCTAAGTTTGACTTCATTGCAACTTCGTCTGTGTATAATAGCCTCCTTCAAATAAGATTTGCTTAAGCATCATTCTCTCACCATTCAAATGAATTGACAACCGGAAGAAAGCACACAAGCAAATTGTGCACAGTAAATACCCACAGACGTAAATGGTCACACAAAGTATGCCCACAGTGAAAATCTCCAAGCGGAAAATTGTCCACTTAAAGTTTTGGCTGACTCGTCATAACTGAAGATTTTCTATATTTGCGGCGCTACCGAGGTACCTGTTTTAACCTTTGCCTCTCAAATGACGAATCATACAACGCGAGGCTCACATACTTCTCCACACATCTTGTGGGCGCATTAGGCAATGCTTCACAGTCTCCACTTCATGTATGGAACTACCACGTCACAGCTCTCAAGTGGTAGCCGAAAACTGCTGTGCGGAGGTTTCACTATGTCTTAAATTCCTTATTTCACTGCAGTCATCGCAGCAGCTCTTTTTGTTTGATGGAATACAGGGGGCCGTGGCGTGTCACAGAGTGAAACAATGGCTAATGCGCAGGCAGGTCACTTGGAAATGAGAAAGAAAGACAGGCTAAAATTCTTACCAACACCAGCTAAGTTGCAATAATGAGCATCGTTTGTGCAGACGGAACAGTGGAACGATGGATTTAGCACGGGTACCATGGCAAACGCTTAACACTTTCAGTAAGTAAAGTGGGAGACCGAAAATGGACGTGCCAAAAAGTCGCGTAGCGATAGACTTCCCCCAAATTTTACTTGTACACATAGTTACGTTGTCCCGTGTGCCGTTAACTTGGATTACCTGTAATGTGAGTGGTGTAGTGCATCATCAAGTCGAGTTTCGGATTCAGACAACGTCGGGGCGAAGATGACCGAATGCGCAGGTAGGTCCCACCACTGGGATCCACGAAAAGAGAAAAATTTCCGGTGACATTCCAATCGGCCGTGCTGTGTGGCCAAGTTCAAATAGTGGACTCTCATTGAGGTGTTGTGGCTGCGTTTCAAAAAATTTCGGGGTGGGTGTTTAGGATCCGTTATGATCTGATACACGAATTGCGAAGAATGACAAGCAGGAACCGTACAGTGAAATCCTGTGCGCTCTTTGTTTAAATGCGATTTTGATGAAACGTCTCAAAATATTTCAATATTCTTGCCTTAGTAACAGTGATTTACCTGCTAAATCTACGTGAATTTGTGGTTGTCCTTGCCAGCATTTTGTTGCGAAAAGCTCGAAGATCAGTCTGGAAAAACGGAATAAACAAGAAGTACCCTTTCACAGTGCATATAAAAGTGTCCCGTAATAGAAATCCGCAGGTAAATCGTGCTTGCTAGGGAAGCGGGACAAACAGCGCGAGTCGCAGGTGTGCGAGTGATCTAACTGTGAGCCTATTTTTCGGTTCAGTTAAACGACTTTAACATGCAGTCAACATCCCACATGGTTGGCTTGCCGAACAATCTCATTGTGATGCCAGCTGGCGCAAACACTTTGCACAGCTCAAGTATTAAAGCAACTGAAGCAGCAAGCATACTTACGAACGTACATAAGTGTAACTTGACTGCTGCTTTAATTGACTCTGAAGTAGGTCTAAACGAAGGCTGGGACGCACCTTGGCCGAATCAAGTTGCAAACGAGGTATCATTGACCCATCAAAAAAACGAATAACTGCCGACCTCCCATCGGTCGGCATTCTCCCACACTTGACAGCTTCACCTCTCTGCGGGCTCCTAGAGACCGAGAAACTGGCCTGCTTGTATACAAATGCTCAGGGACTTTCTAACAAACTGGATGAACTGAAAGATCGCCAAGCTTCCGGCTCGTATGATGTCATTGGTATCACCGAGACATGGTTGCACACGGGAATGACAGACGCTGAAGTTTCGCTACCCGGCATGTCGCTGATCCGGAACGATAGGCTCACAAAAGGAGGAGGGGTAATCCTGTACTACCGAAACGACTTACAGTGCGAAGCCGTGGAGGGTTCAGATTCGCAGTTCCCCGACTCTCTTTGGTGCCGGTTGCAGTTAAAAGGCAGGGACGCTTGCCTTATTATCTTGGTGTACCGCGCCCCTAATTCAACACCGGAAACCGACTACCACCTAGCGGCTGCTTTAAGGTGCAGTTTACAACAAAAGTACACTCACATTCTTATCATGGGTGATTTCAACGTACATTGTTTAGAAGCCCCTGCCACAACCGGCGAACAATTCAAAACCGATTTACAAGATCTAGTAACTACTGCTCCTCTTTACAACCACATCACTTTGCCCACTCGGTTCAGAACTGGTAACAGACCATCTGTGTTGGATCTTGTGCTTACCAACGAGGAGCATATGATTGATGCGTTGGTTTTAGACTGCCCGTTGGGTCGCAGTGATCACGCAGTCATCAGTTTCAACTTCGTCTGCTATGCAGAATATCTGAGTGATAACGATGATACTGTGCGAACCATCACAAGGTACGACCGACTCGCCCAGCTAGTCAGCGCCACAACATGGTCTTTCCTCGAAGAGCAACCCCCAGAAGTCGCCTGGCTCGAGTTCGTCAACACATTCAGTCTGCTGATTGCACAGGCTTCAGAGATAAAAGCTTACAATAAGTGCAAATCCGTTTCTTTCGTTAGGAGCAGAACCCGAAAATGGATGACAGTACGCAACGCAGCATGGCGAGTGTACAGAGAAGCTCCAGCACCAGAAAAGTGGGACAATTACGTAGCCCAACGTAACCACTGCACTCAACTGTTAAGAGAAGACAAAGCCGCCTATCAGCAGAACATCGCAAAAACCTTCAGTGCTAACAACAAACTGCTGTACAAGCACGTTAATAGCCTACGAAAGGTGAGGCAAGGATTTCCTCCACTCAAGACGGCTGATGGCCCAACAAGAACGTCTATGGAAGCTGCAAAAGCGCTGCAGATGCAATACGCCCCCACGTTTCAAAGAGTCTTGCCACCAAGCGATCTACCAAGCTTTGTCTTCTGCTCACCAAGACTAACCCACATCAATTTTACCGCAGAGGTTGTATTGCAAAAGCTGACTTCTCTACGCAAACACAGCTCGCCGGGTGTCGACGCCATTCGTCCTGAGGCATTGGGAGCAGCAGCAAACCAACTAGCAGGACATTTAGCTCAGTTTTTCCAGCACTGCTTAGACCAGAACCAAGTTCCCGCCATGTGGAAGCTTGGAATAATAAGCCCGATTCACAAAGGTGGAAGCAGATCTGATCCCTCCAACTACCGCCCAGTAACCCTTCTTCCTATACTCTCCAACGTCATGGAATCCATAGTTGCCGATGCACTGGTGTGCTATCTGGAAAACTGCAACCTCATCACTCCTGAACAACACGGTTTCCGTCGACAGCGGTCATGTACAACTAATTCACTAATTGCACGCAGTAGTTGGACCGAGGCAGCCGACGCTGGAGAAGGTGTTGATGTGATCTACCTGGATTTTTCCAAGGCTTTCGATCGTCTAGACCATCGGATACTACTATCCAAGCTGCAGCATTACGGGATCGGCGACCGTCTTTTAAGCTGGATCGCCAACTTTCTATTTCAAAGGCAATTAGTGGTCAGAGTTCGGAGCTCTTTATCGGACTCCATACAAGTCGAGTGTGGTGTGCCGCAAGGCTCGGTTCTAGGTCCACGATTGTTTCTGGTGTTTATTAATGACCTTGCACAGGAAATCGCTTCAAACTTCCTAATGTTTGCCGACGATATCAAGATCTGGCGCAGGATCCAGGCGAACGCCGACCAACATGTGCTCCAAAGTGACTTAAATACAGTGTATCAATGGTCGATCCAAAACTTATTGCATTTCAACGTCAGTAAATGCAAGGTGCTTTCCATCCGACATCAGGGCAGCTACTCATACCGACTCGGAACGGATGTACTGCAACAATCAACTCTCGAACGTGACTTGGGTGTCCTGGTTCAAGATGACTTGGGTTGCTCCAGGCAATCCGAAAAGGCCTCGAAGACCGGGAATCAACACGTTGGGCTGTTGAGGCGGGCGTTTGGACAAATAAACAGCTCCATATTTCGACAAATGCTCAGTGCATATGTTCGGCCCCATGTCGAATACGCAATTCAAGCCTGGCATCCATGGCTGAAACACGACCTTAACGCACTGGAGCAGCCTCAACGCCGGGCATCTAAGAACGTAACTGGAATGCGCAATCTGTCCTACCAGGAGAGGCTGCGACGACTAGGATTGTTCAGTGGAAGCTATCGCAGACTACGAGGCGACCTGATTATGGCATACTTGATCCTGCGAGACCGACATCATGTGTGCCGCCCTTTACTGCAACTCAGCAGCAATACAAACCTGAGGGGCCACTCATTAAAACTCGCAGAACAATACAGTCGTCTGGAGTGTCGCAGAAATTTCTTTTCCATTCGAGTCTGCCACCCGTGGTATGCTCTCCCAGAATCGGTCGTTTCTGCCCCGACACTAACAATATTTAAAAGACGGTTGGACGATGCACTCATCCACTTACACTTTGTTACTTAACACTATGTCTCCATCCTACACCTGGAGTTTACCCTGGAATTATTTGTTGTTATCTGTGGGTGTTGTGAATCTAAGTGGATCGCAGGACTGCAGCGAAGCAAACGATAAGTCCTTATTTTCGTATTTAAAGTGTTAACTATTTTACTATCCTTTTCATCATAATTATTATGTTGATATCCCCTGCAACTATCCAACGGGGCTTGTAAAGCAACGCTTCTTAACCCGTATAAATTCATTGTTCATTGTTCATTGGGTTGTTCGGGAGTTTCCCGTTCCAGCGAATTGTTCGGGGCAGTGTTCCAGAACGTGGTGGGTTTTCGCGTTCTACCTATAAAAAGCCTCATGTGTCCACTTAACAACACTGCGAAGTGGCGGATGTGACTCGCCCCTAAATAAAGTCACTGTCCCTTGCTTCACTCCAGTGGAGCATTGTATTCCAGCTGCCAGATGCTGTCATTGAGAGGAGGATTGGGCCCCTGTTTGGGACTTAACCAAACGAAAGGCGTATGAACCGAGTAATCGGTCACGGGCTCCCAATGGGCGCGATTCCCTGAATTCGATCCGCTGCCTTACGGGTAGGCTATTGCGCCAAAGGTTCGGAGTGGCGGCCCGCTAAGATAACCCCCTAACTCGGTCTAGACAATCGAGTAGTATCTCGCCTACTCATGAACTATGGAACTGATCTGCACTCTTCGCTCTACTGATGCTTTGCTCTCATTGTAATATTGCAAACACTCTTCGATCACACGCCACTCGCTTACCTACTCTTCCCCTGTATCATTCTTCCCAGTTTTTGTCTGATCAATCAATGATGAACAGCATTGCTTCCTCCGATATCACTGTTGCCGCTCCATCCTCTGACATAATCACACAGCGCCAAACCAGGATTGAACAGTCCCGGATTCTCCCCTCTCTGCTTCTGCAACCGAAGACACAATTCAACTTGGCGGTATTCAACGTGCGCACCTTAAAACAGATTGGACAGCAAGCCGGTCTTGCGCTCACTCTAGAAACTTGCAATTGATGTTTGTTGTTTGTCCGAAACAAGACTTCAGGATTCCAACATATTCTACAACTTGTCGTCACCAATTCACCCTTATACCCGTTTCCACTTTCGATTTTCTGGAGAAGCCGAAGGTATTGCTTCTGAACAAGCTGGTGTTGGGGTCGCCCTTAGTGCTAGAGCCGAAGCCGCCCTTCTCGAATGGATTGCGATCAACAGTCGCCTTTGTGCTGTCAGACACCATGGCTTGTGTAAGGTTAACAGGCGTCGAGAAGACAAAAGTGCTTTTGTAATCTCGGCCTATGCTCCCACTTACTGTAGCCCAATTACCGTCAAGGACCAATTTCATCAGTACCTTCATGATTTTCTCTTAAAGGCCTCCAAAACGGACATCATTATTATGGCGGGGGATTTCAACTCGGGTGTTGGTGGTTTGATACCAAGCGAACGCCAACTTGGAGGCCCGCATGGATACGACAAGTTTCGAGCAGACAATGATGAAAGACTGCTCAGTTTGTATGCTGTCCACCAACTTTACCGCTTCAGCACGCATTTTCGCCACCCTAGACGTCATTACGCTACCTGGCAAGCTCCATCATCTCCTCAACGTTGGTCACAGATTGACCACACCGCCATAAGTCATCGCTGGCTTAGCTGTATTCGGGCTGCAGATCCTATTGTTCAGCATGCGTGGAAACTGATCATGTGCTAGTTCGTGCATCGGTTTGCATGCCCTTCGGTGGCTCGACTAGGACTAGACAAACTCGAGTTAACTCTGGTAAACTGGAAGACTCCGCCGCGCAATTAGAATATCAAAAGCAGCTTCGTGAGAACCTCATTTCTCCGCCCGCTCAGGACCTTGATTTGCATTGGTCGCGATTGCAACAGATTATTTTCAGAGGAATAATAGAGGGTGTTGAATGGTATAAGTAGAAATTCGTCAGTGAGTGAGTCTAGATGTGACGAATTTCTTCCAATAACATTGTTTTCAGCAGGTTTATTCAGTTGCTGTCTTGTTCGTTGCGCAACTAAGAGTTGGATTTCTGCTACCTCCGCGGAACTTATCGACTATCGGTGAGCTCTAACCGTCAGTGTTGAGCACATTGAGCTCCGCCGTTCTATTTCCAGACAACTGAAAACGAGTCTTCGCCGTGACGATGAATCCTGGTTGTCTAAACAGGCCAATGAAATAGAAGTTGCTTTCTCTGCTGGTAACAGCCGCAAGTGGTTTTATCTCATCAGATCCACCGGACGCAAAGTTCAGGCTATCAGTCAGACCATGTGTGAGTCAGAGGGGGCAAAGATCATCGACCTACGCAGACGTCTGGATCGCTGACCAGAGCACTTTGTTCTCCAGTTTAATTGCTCAACACAACCTCCGGTCACATATTCACTGCCATCATGTGATCCGTGGTCAGTCTGCACAGATTCTCCAAATGAAGCGGGAATTCGGAGATAAATCCAGACTCTGAAACGCCACATAGCTCTTGGCCTTGACAGTCTTCCTCCGGCCTTATTCAAAGATAGGGAGGACATAGTTGTTACCGAGATTCTATCATTGTTCACAAAGTGTAGAGCAATGAGAAAGTTCCTGACTCATGGGGAAAATCTGTCGTAGTGAATGCACCAACTACCGAGGAATCTCACTTATCTCTGTCGTGTCCAAGCTTTTGTGTCTATTCTGCTGCGTAGGCTCTCAGTTACCCGCGAGAGTTGTGTCGTGAGGAAAAGGCTAACTTTCGTTCTGGCGTGGTTGCATTGATCAAATTTCATGTTGCGTCAAATTCTTGAACATCGTCATGTCCACCGAAGACCAACAATGGTGATGTTTTTGGTGTTTTGACTCAGTAGACAGGTCGTCACTCTGGAACTGCCTGCTACGGAAAGGCTTTCCCGACAAGTTTGTTATACTCTTGAAAGAGCTGTATAGTCACATCTCTGTCAAAGTTAGAGCTTAAGGCAGATTTTTTCTTCATTTTCTACAGCCAGTGGAATGCGCCTACTCCGTATGGCGACCCAGCACTTTCAACCTAACGCATTATTTGCACTTACTGGACGCGAATAGAAAAATTTTCGCGGATGACAACCGAGGACTTGTAAAAGAACCATGAAGATTCCAACGTCGTGTATAGCGTCAGTTGCATCCTTGCATCACCAAGAATGGTTACCACGCGAAGCGGATTTCCAGTGGTTGGAAGTCTTGGAAAATTTGGCCCCCAATAGGAGTCAAGGAGGTTAATGCTGTTCTACCTTCTCTCCATCATGTAATTTGTACTAATGAACAAAACACGAAAACAACATACAAGAAGTTCAGAACAGCGTGTTTGAAGCTGGAAAAGAAGCTTTTCCTGACGTTTTACTCTCTCTCTCTCTCCGCGTTGGACATTATATCCTCTTTTCGCTATAACCATATATATACATTTATATAATTATATATTTACATATAGGGTGGCATCAGTTTCCGGATTTGCCTGTCAATGTGGACAGCCACAGGACGCCTGCGCCTACAAAGTGACCATGGATGACTTGCGCTGCACCACCCACAGCTCCATCCACATGCCCCATATCCAGTGTAAACCCGAAGGAATAAGACCAGGATGCATGTGGATGGGAGCCACGTTTCATCAACGGAGCCGGCCCACACTCCTTCACAGGCAAACACAAGCACGCTGCATTTGGGAATCAATCATACACCAGGCGGTGATTGGACCGTTGTCCGCTCCACACTGAGTGCGTGGAACCACTCTTTGATCCTAACACGGCCACAAGGACAGGGCACCCCGTCCCATCCAGCAATGACCAACTGCCTCCTGGAGACAGTATGGACGAGGTAGAGGGTAATAGACAGGTAGGCACCTTGTCAACATGCACATCAAGCGCAGCCACACCGGGGATATCAAGCAACAGCCATTCACCTGAGAGAAAGATAATAAAGAAAATAAATCAAGTAATGCATAAGGAAACGGTGACAGAAATTTTAAATCAATGAGCATATGAAATAAGTTGTCTACAAACGAATACGAGGTAAGTTCACGAGGTCAGGAAGTTTATTTTACGGAAATGCCACAAACAAGAAAATTTTATCGAAATAACTACAAGTGGCTTAAGCGACGTGTGCAAGTGTATAGAAGAGGGAATAAGTAGGCATTTATATGGGAAAGAAAAGCATTAGGACAAAATTGAAAATTCACCACCTGAAATAAATAGACTTAGCATGCAAGCACGCGGTTAGTAAATCGAATGCAGAGTACCTATAAACGCTGCGCTCGTTCTGCCTACGTTCTCTGCAGGACCCGTCGTCGCTTCGGTAGTGGTCTTGAGTGGCCGCGCTCATTTTTCACTAGGCCTGCCTGACTAAGGCACTCGCGACCGCATGTGCTACAGCACCATGCGCTCGATCTCAATGAAGTACAACCCATTGGTGCATGCCGCTTCCGCAATTGCCGCTTCTTCTCTACAGTATGAAGTCTTTCTCCCTCACTTCGGCAACTGCCTTCGTGATTAGATCGCGACTTGCATAACAATCAACAGCCTTCGATTCCCATGACCTGCAATCAAGAGTAGAATGTGAGAGGCTCAATTAGATAAAGTCCTGGTAACGTAGATTTGGTTTCCCCACATGCCGCTTCCCAATACTCAGCTGACCATGTAATAGTTGTTTCGGTATCCGCGCTGAATCCATACGACACACATGACCGAGCCACCTCAGGTGTCTCAGTAAAAGTATGCAGTCCACTGCATACATCCCTCTCCGACGCAACACTTCCGTGATTGCAACTCTGGTCGCTGCAACCGACGCGCAAAATTCGTCGCAGACACTGCTGATGGAACCGCTCGAGATATCACACATTCCGCCGGTACATCGTCCACATTTCACTGCCGCATATAAGAAGAGACAGCACCATGGATTTGTAAACCATCAGCTTCGTGCAAATGGTAAGCTGATGGTTGTTCCACACTCGGTACTCAAGCTTCCCGAATGCCGCCGCTGCCTTAGACACGCGGATACGAAGCTCACTGTGTATCTGCTGGTCAGTCGACGTCACACTCCCAAGGTAGCAAAAACGGGAGGTAGTTTCCAATACTTCGGCACCAATGCTGATTCGCGGCAATATTGAAGATTGCACCTCCGGTGAGGGCTGTAAGAGTCAGACAGCTTTGCTTGTGTTGATGGTGAGCCCGAATTTGGCCGCTGTCGAAGCCAGAGCACTAGTAATGTGCTGCAACTCATCCGCGCTGTGTGAAAACAAGGAACAGTCGTCCACAAACTGCAACATACGGATAGTTGTCTCACAGACTAGAATTCTCGCAACGAAACGACGTATGTTCAGCAACCCACCATCAATACGGTGCTCCACTCGAACACAATAAGCACAAGCCGCATCAAAAGCACAAGACATCATTGCATGAATATAGATATTAAACAGGGTAAGAGGTAAGACACAGCCTTACTTCACACCAGAGGCAACTGCAAAGTCATCCGAGGTCTCTCCACTCAGCTGCACTCTAGCTCGCATACCACAGTGCAGACATTCAATTGAACTTACAAATTTACGCAGGCAACCAAACTTACCCAACACCGGCCACGGTGCCTCGCGGTTCACCGTATCAAATGCCTTGGTGAAAGCAACATAAAGCGAGTACAATGGCTGGTGTCGTTCTCTGCACTTCTCTTGTAACTGCCGAGACGCAAACACCATATACATAGTGCTTCGATCCCAACGGGATCCACACCGCTCTTCCGCCACGTTAGGTTCCACAACCTGATTGACGAGGCGGTTGAGCAAGATTCGGGCAAACACCTTGCCCACAACACGATAATCCGTGCAACATTGCTTGCTACCTTCGCCCTTTTACAGTGGTAGCACAATGGGCATCCTTCAGTTCAGGAGGCACCTCCTCCTCAATCCATACGCCTTGCACCAAGTGGTGCAGCGCAGTCAACAATGCGGGTCCGCCGTGTTTCAATACTTCAGGCGGGATCCCGTCGGCCCCAGCACACTTGCCGTTTCGCAGCTGAGCATGTGCTTTCTGCGTCTCATCCAGTTTCGGCGCGTTCGCCAGACTCGCCTTCACATCGTGCTGCTTCAGGCCGTTTACTGTAGGCCAGTTGATCTCTGAACGGTGTTCAAGAGAGTGTCAAACTGTTTTCGCCAGATCTACATTATGTCTGCATTCTGTGTGCAGGCAGCGCCTGAACTACCATCGATCAGTGTCCTCAGCGGCTCCAATCACGGTCCATACACCGCCTTCAAGGAGTCAAAGAATTCCTTGTGTTGGTGGCTTTCGGCGTAGCATTCCATCTGCTTCGCTTTCTCCGTCCACCGTGCACTTTTTATGCGACGGAGCTCTCGGGTCAGTCGCCGTCGAAGTTTGCGAAACTGACTACTCTTCCCCAAGTCACTGGGATCTGCCACATGTGCAGCAAATGCTGCATTCTACTCTGACACCAATGCACCGATCGTCGCATTGTTGTCATCAAACTAATGAGGTCGCTTAGAGTTTGCGCGCCAGATGGTCTCCTCGGCAGCAGCTGTCACCTGGTCGCGAATGTGATGCGACAGGTCGCCCACAGTGGCTATGCAGTCCACATCACACAGGCGGGCAACGATCGCCTTCTCCAGCTCAGTACGTTTCGCCACAGTACCGAGGGAGAGAATGTTAAATTTACGTCAATTCACGGCGGGAGTGCAATACATAGGTTTACGCAAATATATGTACAGTTTGGTCCTCACCAGTTTGTGATCGGTGCCATACTCAGCTCCACGCAGTACACGTGTCATGCGCACTTCACTCATATCACGCTTACGTACGATGACATAGTCGAGCAGGTGAGCGTGACCACTCCGTGGGTGCGTCCAAGTTGCTATATCACTCGCACTCAGTGCAAACCGAGTGTTGGTGATCGTCAGGCCGTGAGTGGCACACTGTGAGAGCAGCCTGTCACCGTTCGCATTCGCTGAACCAATGCAATGCGAACCGATAACATTTGTCCACGTTGATGCATCACGCACAACGCGCGCGTTGAAATCACCCAGCAGAAATAGTCGGTCGCTCCTCGGCACAGACCGTATCACGGAGGATAGCTTAGTGTAGAATTGATCACACGTGTCATCAGGATAACAAATCGTCGGAACGTACGTGCTTATAAAAAGTGGCAAACTTACCTCTTCCGAGCCTTACTCGAACAGTCACCAGTCGCCCGCTGATGCTTGTTCGTTCGCCCACCAGCTGGCCATGGAGCCGGACGGATATTGCAAATCCGACCCGATGTGGTACTGAGGCGGCATGGCCCACCCAGTAGAACGTGTACCCAACACCTGCTTCATGCAACTTACCTCGCTCAGCGCGCCGGGTTTCACTGAGCGCCAAAGTATCGAGGTTGTAGCGCTCCAGTTCCATCGCAACGAGTGCAGTGCGTCGTTCGGGGTGCTCACTGGAGTTCCGGTCCAGTAGTGTGCGCACGTTCCACACCCGATGCTGAGTGCTTTGCGCGCAGGCATACGATTGCATTAGTGGGCAATGGCACGCGAGATGTTCGTTGTGCTTCAGAGGTTTGCTTGAGGGAATCCACCCGGAGCCTTTAGCTCAACAGCCTGACCCACAAGGCAGTGGGGAGCAGATGCAGCTCGGGAATGTGATTGCAGAGACAGTGTGGGATCTGCTTGACGGCCGTCACACGCAGCCTTTGAGATACTGGAACAATTATTTATCTTTCACCACCGTAGTAGGATCCGCACCAGCTACCACTGCCAGACGCAGGTGGGTATTGGCGGGTTTACACCAATTTGACCAGGGGCTGCCTGGCTTGAGCCGGGCAGTAGCAAACCATTGAATACCCGGGGGTGCCCTCCCACCGTCAGAAACAATGCGTGGCGCTTCTGCTCTAGGCCAATCGAGCTGTGAGCTTATAATCCGTAGACCTGTTGTCTCCCATGGCTAGGTTTTACTGGAAGTGGGCCATCGACCACTTTGTAACCTCTGAAGAAGATGGACTAGGATACTGGCAGGGCGCCCACACCTGACAAGAGAACGACTCGGATCTTCAGCCAAAGCCTTCGATTAAATGAACACCGGAAAGGCAGAAGGTCTAGCACATGGTCAGTTTACTGACTCATGCGGATTAGTGTCCTGGATCTTAGCAGGGAGAAGGGTGTAACCCAACTCCCACCCAGCGGTCGCCACGAGGAGGCGTCCAGGACATGAGCCAATGGCGCAACAGTAGCAGCAGTGGGTAGACCATCTGTCAGGATCTAGCCACCACCAGCCTCAACAAACCATAGGCTGTCCCGGCATATATATATATATATATATATATATATATATATATATATATATATATATATATATATATATAATCCATATTGGTCGTCTAAATGTTCAGTGGAATACATAATTTTGGGTAAAATTTGATGCATCCTACTCCGTTAAACAGGGGAATTTTTCCGTGTCAGCATTTACCCGTGCGAGCATTCACCTGGGAGGGCAGTTTTTCATGTGTACATTTTCCATGTGTATATTCTTCGCGTTGGCTATTTGGCTGGGTGTTTTGCTGTGCGTTTTGTTCGTGTGAGCTTTCATCATATAATCAAGGTGAATATATTTAGCTTCACTTGTAGGTGTACTAAGATTCAAATCCCGGCTACTAGCTCTGAAACACACTCAATTTATATTTTTCCTCCTAACTTCACAACTTTTTAATCTACTGCAAATTATTCTGAAAATTCGTCTCACAATAGTTACTGCGCTAAATCCAAAGATTCGGGACTAGCAAACTAATCCTGATCGACACTTCATGAGCGGAATTGTAGGCAGTACCTTTCAAGAAGTTACGATTTACTTGCTCTCGTGGAATATGTACCGATTAGTAAACACCTGTTCTGATAGTTGTGGCAGCCATGTTTATTCACTGCCTACCGTTGTGTTCCACCATTCCGCTACCATGCTGCAACATTCTTATGATCACGTAGCTACTGTTCGTTTGTAAGTAGAATAAAACCTTTCAAATTGTTTGATTCGGACAATGCGGCTTTAGGGAATTCGAAGTTGTAATTCGATATGCAAATACTTGGAACCGACTGGGAATTCCTAATTTCAAAATTGGTTTGTTATAAACTTGTAGTGCTCATGCGTTTCGCTGTTAACCCATGAACATCTCCAGACCAAGCGGACCACCAGACAAGTTGGGCCTTATATCCTGTTTGTTGACTCACCGTGTTCAGCGACAGTTTCGGCTATTTTATGCTATGCACCATCATCAAAATGTTTCATTGGCGGTTTTACTCGCATCTTTGCCCAATAAACAAAGGTGGGTGACCGAGATTCTATTCGATGACCTCTTAAGAGTCAACGATGCTTACATATGGTTAAACCACTATGCCAATTGACAAAGAATTCATCACACAAGTTGCAGATTCTGCCCCGAACAATTACTATGCAAGTGCGTTCAGGTGGAGGTGAAGGCCTAAAGTGGGCAGTGCATGGGCTACATTTTATTGGGACAAGTTGGGAAACCCAATCATAGTAACGGCGTGTAACCAATTCAAGTGTTTTTGTTGGTTAGTTTTTGCCTAGTTTTCGGCATTTTGGAACAATTTTCAGAAACAGCAACACGGGAGAGGCACTCGGTATTCATCTGTATGGGGTGGTGTCTTTCCTGATCTGTTCATTTGTCCACGTACGATTAATTTTACTTTCCTTTTAAGGATGAGTCCAGGCGCAAAACTTTACCGTGCTCTTCTCTCAATATTCTTAGTTGGGTGGCCTCTGATCATTTACGTACTTGTACAGAAACTGTTCGTCCATTCCCTGGTGAGGTACAGCTGTCGAAACTCTTGCACACTGCACTTACTTGTAAATATTTCTATGCTTCTCATGCCATTTGTCGTGTGCAGTTGACCTTCCTACCTCAGGCCGTTATTTGAGTGAATTTTAATCCACTCCTTCTCAGTTGGCACCGCCATGTGAGTTTATCCGTTCAAATGACAAACTTTCCTTCCCCTAATGATAAAAGCTGGACTATCGAGACTATGTTTCATAACCGAGTCGATGACGTTAATTCAGTGAGGCATAAACCCAACAGGAATTTAGCAACTGTGATTCCCAGTACTTAACTGTTTGTCAGCGCTATGGAGCGTAAATCCTTGAGGGTATAGTCTAGTGGCGCTCTTACTAGTTTATATGTGGACTCCAATTTTCTTGCATGTATTGCCAAGTTCATCAGCTAGCACGGCAGCACAAATCATCCACGCTTAATGAAGCACATTGGTTACCACACTTGCAGTAGAATGTTTCCACAAACTGTTTCGACTCTGAACATAACGGTCATGCAATGAACGGAGAGGGGTGGCGTGTTGAGCTCCACGTGAGGCACAGCTCACCAACACTCAACCCAATTGGTCCAAGCAACAGAACCAAAATATTGTACTTAATAAGGAAAATTAGGTTTGGAGCGTAATGACTTATGCCAACTTCCACAACAGAGCAATAATTTATGTGCCATTGTGCGAAAACTACTCCTTGGAAAACTTGATTGATCAGCTTAATTGCCATGGAGTTAATTTGGCATACAACACTTTTTACTCACTACGCATCCCTTTAATTTAAATGAATTGGACTTATATAACGGCTTACACAGGAATACTTCAGCTTCCTCATAGATTCGTCAGGGCTAAGCTAGACATGGTTCACATATGTAGAATGACGCGCGGCGCAGTCTAGTCTTTTCGGGACACATCGAGGTTGTGTGTGCAATCTGTCCAATGCGGGGGGTAAGCTCCAATGATCTTGCTTTTCTGCTGAGGGGTTTAACATCAAGTTGGACGACGGTTACAACTAGCTAAAACTTCTTACAACTCATTCTCCATTGTCATGCGGTTTAACATAGCACTTGAATCCGGTCCCATTCACAATACTCTCTAGAACTCAGCAAGCACACTTGTAAATCTATCCAGTAACGATTCAGCAGGTACTGCATCTCTGAGAATCAACGCTTTAGTCTTCAAGCAGAAAACGCACAATACAGACACTCAGGCACGATGCCGACTCCCGTCTCACTTGGGCCAGCGGTCATGACCCCTACCCCTAAAGGTACCGGGTTCGATCCCCTCGCCTAGGTTACACAACCGCAAAGTTGAGGAGTTCCGAGAGCAAGAAACTGAAGTCCAGTGCTACGTTGAGTGAGATGCGGCGGCCTCATTAGGTCAGGTTATCGTGAACATTTATTTTTAATTTGTTATTGACCAAAATAGTGGCTGAGGACAAATTCGCTTGTGACCACGGAAAACTGAGATCACGAAAGCTGTCGCATCTAGGCAGTTGCGCACCTTTCGAAAAGCACGCATCTTGCATCTTCAGTTTGTCTAATGTAAGGGTCGTCCATACACGATTAAAGGAAAGAGACGCTTCTTCTGTCTCGTCTGACATACCAAGCTCAACGATGGCTCCATATGTTAAATTTCTTACCTGTCACACATGGGTAACAACATGATATCCTGCTGCTGGCTCACGGCGCTTTGCCTTCCATGCCTGCTCCCACGCCTGACAAGCGATTTCAACAAGGTGCAACCTTTACCATGAATGTTATATGCCATATGAAACCGAAAGGACAATCCTATAACGTTGTAAACGCCCACCCACGATTGACAGGACCGCTCGGTGTTCTTATCCATAGGGACAACCGTTTGAGAGACATGATCAGCGGGATTTGATTGATACCCCGATAGACCGCTTGCCCACGTTCGCCTTACCAAATGGCTCACCAGTGCAAAGCCGCAAGTCTGTTCCAGACTTCACCCACTGCAATGTGAAACTTGCACTTTTCCTGATGGATTGCGCTTCCCCTATTGTAGTTTCTTCCTATTGAATCTAACCTTTGTGTCATAAGCCCTCTGCTCCTCGGAAAACAATTCAGCTTTGAAGCCACTTTGATAGCCAAATGGCCGGTTTGCTGATAAAAACGGTGCTCATTCTTTGGGATTGAGAAGCCCCATTTGGAGTAGCACGAAATATAGTTGAGTTGTTCTCAGAAATTTCACCGATATCCTGCATCCCTATCCACTGGATTTCACTAGCTTGATTTCCAGCTGCATAAATGCATAAGTCACTTATTGGCTGTTTTGAAAATCGCTCTAAAATGGTCTTGCTTTGCCGATACAGCTTTCAGTTAGATTGATCACACTCTGTTCACTGATCACATTGTCCGGCAGGTGTCTGTATCGGCCTTCGTCTAGTAATAAGCAACAGAGATTTACATGCATGATATAAGACGCGTTACAATGTAGCAGAAATCAGTAGAACCACCGAGTCACCGAAAGCTATGAATCCGGTCAATCATTAATTCAAGCTGCAAGTTTTACACAGATTCTACTAAGTTTGTATCGCCCAACAGCATGAACTAACAACTCAGGTACAGTTATCTGCTGAAATTGCACTTTTAACACCCCCTGGATTATACCTCATATCTTGTTCGTCCAACTGTGATTAACTGCAGAAGGACAGCAGATCTGGAAAGTCGAAATGGGAATGAAGAATTTGCATATGGAATAGTAGCTATACGCCAAAACCTGACAATGAACAGTAATTTATCACGGGTAAAATAGCATGCGCTTAACACGTCTCGTAGGATGGGTGGAGTGAAAATTAAAAGGATCAATGGATAGGTAACTCGTCACTTTAAGCGTCTACCCATGTAACTGCACTGCTGCATAACGATAGTTTGAAGTGGGACTGGGATGTGTAAACACAAAAGAGTACAGAGAGAGGAGTTATGACTCACATACTCCGCGCGAAATTCA
>OX104064.1:182322049-182413385 GCA_944474145.2 Dicrocoelium dendriticum
GAAATGCTAAAGAGTGAATTCCATCTTCGTACACTTACTTGGTTGTCCAAAATTACTCACGCTGCATTGTGAATCGCGTTCTCTCGAACGCACACAACTCTCTTTTTTGACCAGAATTTTGTGTGCGCGTGTTGGAACTGGCGGCATAACGTGGCACCACGGAGTTGACCTCAGGTTACCTGTGCACGGAGCGGTCGATTACTGGTGGACAATGTACCCTTGGCAGAATTTGGACAACTGAGCACTCGTACATCCGGTTGGTTTGTATTATTGCTTGCATCTGAAACAGTGACCTGTTTGTTGACTTGAATAGGTAAATCGTTGGACCTTAGCGACCTTTGTTACTCCAGAATTCACGCTTGGCTATGGCATATACTAGATAGCTTTTATCTTCTCATTTAAAAGATGGATGACTGCTATTAACACTCTTGCATCGAGGAAAAAGCGTGTGGAAAACCGGATAATCACGGTAAATGACGTTGCCGTCACGAATGTCGAGGGACCTGTGCCCTGTAGCACACATTCCCAGCCGCCTGGCATACAAGAGCAGGTAAATAAGCAAAAGACAAATGACAGAGAGTTCAGTTAGTGTTGTCGACCTGATATCTCCACTGTCAGTCAAAATAAAGACGTTGTAGAAAAAGTTAGCGGAACAAAATGAGAAACTAAAGTTGTTTGACTCATTCGGAGATCTCCTAATGTCAGTTTCATGCATAATTCAGTCTCCGGCTAATCCAGCGCAAAAGCTCAAAATTGGAGCCTTAAACTTCCTAAATGCAGTCGCCTCTGAGGTTACCCAAAGATGCAGAAGGGGAAAAGTCGCCGTCGCCCTCAACATAGCTGACAATATTGCGATTGACAAAATTAGGCATACTGTTTCGAGGGCGTGAAACATCGCTGAAACCGATATTAGCTGTAGAAGACTGAGGAAATCTTTACGTTTTCCTTGTCCGACTCTGTTCAGCTTCCGTAGCGAAAGTCTCGCTAGCTCGTTTATCAAAAGTCAAAATACTTTAACATCTGTCCCGAAATTTTGCAAAGTTATTCTATTCGTAGACAGGTCACCTTTGCAACGTGAGCTTCAACGCATGAGTGCAACTAATGTCTCGCCTGAGCCGAAGCAGAGTCATCCTCCCTGCGCGCTTCTTGGATTGCAAAGAAGGAGATCATTCAACAGTGTTTGGTTCTCCCCTTCTAAAAAGGCAGATAATGTTAGCAAGGTCACTCTCCACATGAGTGATTCTAAGGCTGGAGACATCGTAGCGGAAATTGAGATGCTCACGCCTCCACACCACATTAGTCTTGTGGACATAGGAAATAGTGTAGCTTCACCCGTTGCACCACGTTCTGACAAACCAGTAGGGATTGGGATCAATAACCACACCACTATTGAAACAGATACAAGTTCAAAAACATCAAATGGGACTATCGATAGCTCCAGTGAAGGTACGTTACGGCCCATTGACATTATGACTACACATAGCAGCAGTGGTCATGGTTCGCGTCCTACGCGTCTTAGATCAAACAGGGGCCTTGGTGCTGGAAAGGTGACTCGCCGTGTCCCAATGACAGTCGTGAATAATAATGCAGCTGCAGAGAGTGGCAAGCCACAATTCCCCATTGTTCCGGCGATGTGGCAAGGCTGTTCTCCTGGCAGGCCTGTACATGGATTTGCTGAAACACAGACCACCTATTTATGCCCCTATCCATACTCTCTTCCGCCTCCTCCTCCTCTCACAATGCCTTCTGTGAGCCCATCGGCAATAACACCCTATCCAATTAAACTCGATCGCCCCAAATTACCACGCCATTCTTTTTGCATTCCCCCACCCCCCCTAATCCCGATAGGACTGGCGAATCTCACGGTAAGGGGTTTGCTGCAGAAGGCTCTAGAACTGGTGTGATTGCAAGAATAAATACTGGACAGAGCGATGAACAACGCCAGGAGTTTTTAAAACTGATGATAATTAATATCCGTTCTCTGTTGAATAAACTTCATTTACTCCGCACCTTCATAAGTCTGATTAAACCTGATATGATTTTACTCACTGAAACCTGGTGTCATGATTCTATGCCCAGCCAGCTGCTTTCTATCGAAGGTTATAAGCTTATTAGAAGTGATCGAAAACAAGGCAGAGGAGGTGGTTGCATAATTTACTACTCACAGAACCTCACTGTGTCTGATTTCACACTTCCACTTATATGCCCCACTATTGATTCTGCTTGGTTACTCTTGTCCTTTGGTACTAAGCGAACTCCCGTAGGCTGTATATACCGCTCACCCGGCGCCAGCTTCAGTGATGAGAACCAGTTGGTTGACATCTCCAATTACATATCGGATCTTGGTTCCTTCGATAAAGTTGTAGGTGGAGATTTCAACCTACCAGATATTTGTTGGTCAAACTTAGTAACACGCGAAACATGCAGAGTTCATAACCTCCGTCATCACTGGTGGTTGGGAGCAACATGTTCTCGTGGCTACCAGGGAAAAATATATCAGACCTACTTTTTACCTCAGGCACCTCCCAGATAGCTACTGATGTACTTGACGGTCTCCCTGGATGTGATCACAAAATAGTCAGATGTAAACTTATAGCTGAGTCGTCGCACGTGAGGTCTGCGATGGTTCCATACTTCCTGCGAAATGTTAATTGGGTAAATTCCTCTGCTTTGCTTAGGGTCCAAAATTGGGACCATTTCTTTCTTTCGTCTGATATTCAGGGAGCCTCTGATATCTTCTATGACAATGTGGCTATGTGCATAAGCATACTTGCCTCCTGTGATAATACGAGAGCCTCTTCTAAGTACGCTAACAACGCAAAGGACAAGCGGCAAATACGAGTGCTAACTAGAACATTTGAACGTATTCAAGACTTCAGTGTACTATTGAGACTCCAACGCCTTATAATAGTGACGGACAAGAAACGCCACACCCGTCTCATGCAAGAAGAACAACGGGCTGTAAATAGTAGTAATACAAGTCAACTGGTGATTGCATTATTGGCAAAAAGGAGAGGTGGCAAAACTGAACTACCCTCCCACATAGTCATGCCTGAAGATGAATGCATTGATTCCCCAATTGGCATGGCGGAAGCTTTTAACTCATACTTTGCTAGATCCTTTAATGTTGAAAAAGAAACCCTGGAATTGTCAACCTCGTTTCACTTCTCTGAACAAGTCCCAGCGATTGAGCTTAGTGTTGCAACTATAAAACGTATGATTACTTGTCTACGACCATCCTACAGACCTGACCCCGATGGGATCTCTTCTGCTTTAATCAAACACGGGGGAGATGATATCCCTCTTATAGTATTAAATATCTTCTCTTTGTCTCTCCAGTCTGGTCCATACCCCGAGCGTTGGAAAACGGCTACGGTTGTACGGAGACATAAGTCCGGGTCGAAAACTGACATCCAGAACTACCGCCCCATTAGTCACACAGCCATTCTCTCATACATGCTAGAGAGAATTGTTAAGGAACATTTGGTTTCGTTCCTAATATCGCACAAACCTCTCTCACCTTCACAGCATGGCTTTCTGGTGTCTCGCTCGTGTGTTACCTGTCAAGTTGACTTCTTTAACCATCTAACTGAAGCAATTGATTCAGGTCTTCAGTGCATTGTCATCTTTCCCGACATGCAAAAGGCTTTTGACCGAGTCCCACACAAAAAGCTGCTATATAAATTAAGTAAGTACGGAGTTACAAATCCGCTTCACTCTTGGATCCAATCGTACCTTGTAGGACGGTCGCAAGTTGTGGATATCAATGGTTACATCTCTTCACCTCGTCTGGTAACCAGTGGAGTGGACAGGGCAGTGTCTTAGGCCCGTTACTCTTCCTACTGTATATAAATGACCTGGTTTCTGTTATACAATTTGGGAAGCCTTATTTGTTTGCTGATGATTTAAAAGTGGTTTACACGTTCCCAGGTTCTCAGCGTACCGCTGAACTTAACAATATCCAAAGCGACTTGAAAGCCATTGAGAGATGGGCTGATATGTGGCAGATGACATTTGCAACATCGAAGTGTAGTATTCTATCGTATGGATGTCAGGTAGCAGCAGAAGTGTTCAGGCTTCATGATGAAGTCATTCCCATCAGCCAGTCTGTTCGTGACTTAGGTTTAACATATTCCAGTTTGTTAAATTTTAGCGAACATAGAAATCATATAGTGAAAAAGGCTAAGCAGTCGGTCGGGCTCATATGCCACCTGGTAAGCTTGAAAGAAACCAGACTAATTGCTTTCAAAATCAGTGTCTGGCCTTTGCTTGAATATGGCTGTGCTGTGTTCAGTAACTTGCGAAAGGCTGACTTGCGAGCCATTGAAAACGTCCAACGCGCCTTTACTAAGCGCATATTTGGCTATTCAAGCACGCTTTCATACCGAGATAGGTGCAAGCAGTTGAATCTTGAACCTCTGTGGTTACGAAGAATGCAATTAAATCTGTGCTTCCTCCACAAACTCGTGTGGCGGAAAGCATATTCTGGAACCTATCAATTGCACTTTCGGGAAAACACCATTTATGAACTGCGAGATAATGAATGCACATTCTATTTACCTAAATTCAAGAGCAACCTAAGGAGAAATTTCTATCTTCTTAGGTATGGCTAAATTTGGAATAAGCTGCCAAAAGAGATTAGATGTATTGAACATTTCTGCATGTTCAAGCAAATGATAAAGCCTTATCTGTCAACGGACAGAGCGAACTGGGTCTTAAAAATTCAACTTGATGATGAAAAGCTGTATGAATTAGGGCCGGATCATGTATGATACCGGCGAACATCGACCCGAATGCACCAGAGAAAACATGATCAGCTAGGATGAGCTGCTACAAACCGCTTCTTATGCTATTCCTTACCGCTACCTCCTATGCGGTTTTACTCCTTTCAAATTTAATTCATACCAACTATCTTCTGTTTAAAACCGAGAGCAAAATTATTTACTGGTGGGGCGTCAGGAACTATTTGCGTAATTTTCCCCACAAATCGATTAATTCGTAATATTATTCTGCGATCCCTTTCGCTACATTTGTTCTTCAGTGCTAATCATTTCCTCTTCTTTCCCGAAGTTAACAGTCCAGAAACTTATACTTGCATTCAGTGATGGCAATAACTGATTCCCTATGCGACTTTTGCCTATGGACAACTCGTACTGTCATCTGTCTCCGGCTGTCACGCCACACAATTTGATCGCGTGATCGGCTCGATCCATTTCTACGCTGATGTAAAAAACATACCTGCCTATTTTTTACACTAACGATATAGTTTTCACATAATTCTTCTTTTCTACATTCTTCCTTATTTCATTGTTGGCCACGACTGGGCTGGTCTCCTGTGGTGACGGATTATAGCTTCCAGCCTATAAAAGATTTTACCTATGCAAGGCAAATTACCACCAATTGACTGGCGTATAAAAAGTGCCATAATAGAATGATCCGCATGACGGACTGGGCTGAGGCTTCATGGCCCATAATACATGTACAAAATCAGCTCTAAAAAGAACACAACATATGATAAACAGGTGATGGCTCATTTGCTACTATGCCACACCGGCACACGGCCAGTTATTGCATGGAAGTGCGGGTGAAACCTTTCGAGGGAATACCTTGCATGGAAGCAGGTCCCCTGCAGATGGTTTCACGAGTGGCCGTATTACTTTAACCGGACATCTGTTTAAATCCGCATACGTTATTGTTCCTGGTTTTTTAATTTCTTTAACGCATTAATCCTGCCAATTAGTTTAGTACCTGTTTTGGATTCATTGTAAAAAGCGTGAATAAATTGATTATCTTTTGCGATCCTGTTGTACACATTGATCAGACCACATAGTTGGACTGCACCTCGAAACACCGAGGAATATACCATTTATTTATTTATTTGTTCTTTTCTTTTATGCATTGCGACACAGTATCTGAGGCGCTTCCCACCTATAGCTAACGTGTATACTGATGAGTCATGATGGTCCACTGAGCACCCGCAATCGCTCTCGCTAGATCGTTCATGAAAACGAGAATTGGGTGAGGTCCTAGTACCGAGCATTTTGATATTTTATACTCGACCTCATTTACAACGGACAGGGAATCCCAAGCTCTCACACCAACCTACGTTCATGCGGAAAACTGCCAATCCAAAGCAGCAGCAGTTTATCAATATCCTAGTAGTAAAGCTTGTAGTGGTACATCTCCAGGAGTTAAAACCGAGCAGCCTCCTATGGTTTTCGCCTTGGGTGCTCAGAAAAGAACGCTACCCAACAAGGCGTGTTGACACCATGAACACAAGGCCAGTTGGAGTAGATAGAAGCACACCACAACCACAGTCACTGCCACAGTTCAAGACAAGTTCCGAGACACCGATACTTTGCTGTTCCAAGTTAGCATTAATCTAATCACAATGAGGAGGATCCGATGATCTAATTGCTCAAACGCAAGTTTAGGTAGACGACATCGACTCCTGCTCCAGCATCAACTGCTTCAGTCCAGCTACTGCGCGTAATTAATAGGTTAGTAGTACATGAGGACTTTCGGTAGAAGTCATGTTGCTTCGGGGCTTTTAACCTATCGTTCTCCAGATACTGCGTCAACGCTTCGGCGTTGATTCATTCTGTAACTTTGGAGAGCATAGGAAGCAGTGTTAGGGGACGATAATTTACACTTTCAGTGCGACTACCTCCCTCATAAATAAGACTGCTGACCCCTTGTTTCCACAATGGTAGAATTTGGTTCTCCTCTAGACAGTGCGGATAGAAACTAGCTAGCAGTTCTATTAGATTACTGGTTGCAGACTGCAGAAACTAGTGCCGAATACTATCGAATTCAGGAGAAAAGTGTGCACTCAGTGGCAAAAATTGCTTAACACAATTGCTGCAGACAAGGTGATATTTGATAAATCTGACGGTAGGGCAATAGGAAAGAGAAAAATATTTGGTATCGTTACCACGTGGGACGTATGAGAGTAATGAAGCCGTAAGTTATTGTCTGGTTTCATTGTTGATCCCGTATATCCGTCAGTCGTAACGATTGCTAAACTTCCACGCTGCACCTTGCGAAGGTCATTAAGGTAGAGCATAAGACTTTTCGACTCCTGCAGAATCACTTCAGTAACTCCTGCCGTTGCATCATCTTGTCTTAGCGCACCCGTTTTATGATTGCAGACAATAGTATCGCTGTGTGTATAGTGTTTAATTCACGGCTAAGTCTTGTTGACCTGTGCCGTTAGCAGTGTTCTAATCTCATACGTTTGATGATCAGTGCTTGAAGACCACGTGAGTAACTAATCGTTGAAAGCAGGTACGCAAACGGGACAAATAGTAAACATTTTTTGGAAGAGCTAATGCTTGATGTTGTTCACATAGCAAAATAAATACCCGGACGTCTAAACATTGGATTTCGAACCACAAATGAACTAACATTATTCCCAAAAACAACCCAAGCGACTTGTCAAATCTTGGCTTTTTTATCCGCATTATACCATTGTTGCATTGTTCCATTGAAGCAGTGAACAGTAGGCTCTATTGCATCGTATCATGTCACTTTTCTGCACTCCAAGATTGCTACTCGCCACGGGGAGAAATAAACTTTGATTGCTTACTTGCAAGATGCTCAATAACACCTTTCAAGTCCATCCGCTTCTGGGGAAACGCGAGATGATTAAGTCTTGCAGTGCCCAAAGCCAAGCTCCGTTCGTTCCTGGGATTGGTGGCTTATGATTCGGAGTTTGTGCCCCATTTTGCATAGAGGATCAGCCCGTTGTTAACGCTGCTTTACAAAGACGAACCGTTCGTGTAGACAGCCGAAACAAATCTAGCCGTTAACCATCTAAAGTCATGCATACAGAAGCACCAACATATCTACGGTTATCCAAGCCGTATGAGGTATTCACTGTCGCAGTCGCCGCAACCAACGTGGCAATCGGTGATGTTTTGTCCCAACCAGCCGGGGTGGTGGAACATGCGCGCAGAGTACTGACAGTGGCGGGACAAAAGTATGCTAGGACGGATAAAATATGTCTGACCATCGTGCAGGCCTTGGATAAATGGAGAAATTACTTCCTAGCGACTGAATTCCGGGTCGTCCCTGACCATAAGCCGCTTTCATACATGATAACAACAAAAGACCCACGGAGAAGCCTTTCGCGATGGGCATACCGACTGCAAGAATTTAACTTCATCATCGAGCACGTAGATGGAACGCAGAACATACTACCCGATATGTTGTCACTTCCGTCGTTGGACAACCTCATGCCGGTCAACGCGATACCGCGGAGAACTAGACGTTGCTTGCTTACTTACAGTGTGCACAATAACACTGGGGCACTTTGTGCTGGGGCACACAAATCTCGTTACTCCCCATAGGTAGACAAATGAGGAAGTATATCGCAGATCCTGAGCCCTCAATCACGAGGTAACTCTGCAACGCATGATAAAGTTGCCCCCAATCACTTGCTTCTACTCATTTTAAGTGACAGAGAAAAGCGTCACACGACGGTCGGTTCAAACGATCCCATAGATGTTTCACAGCCTTTTACCCGAAACGCGCTATCTTGACTCGGCTAGAAGCAAACAGAAGCATCAATGAGCAATGAATAAGGAAAGTATGCGGGTTAAGGAGCACTGATTTACAAGCCCATTGGAGTAGTTTAGTGGGCTTATCGAAAAGTAGTAATAAAACGTAGTAATTTAAGTATGAAAAGAAGGACTTGTCGTTTGTTGCACTGTAGCCCTACAAGCCGCGTAGTTTTCCAACACTCATAGGCAAATAAATCCAATGTATATTGGAGAGTAGGATGGAAACTTTGTGATAAATAACAAACTGTAAGTGAATGGGTACGTCATCCAGCAGACCTGTAAATATGGCTAGTGACAGTGCAGAGACGACCGATGCAAGGAGAGCATACCACCGAATGGCAAAGAAATCCTTGCGACACTCCAGACTGCTATGCACTTCTACGAGTTTCGTCGAGTGACCTCTCAGATTTGTATTATGGCTGGGTTGCAGTAAAGGGCGGCACACATGATGAGGTCCGTGCAGAATCCAGTAGGCCATTCTTAGGTCGCATCGTAATCGACCATACCATCCGCTGAATACCCCCAATCGTTTCAGTCTCTGCTAGTATGGGAGATTGCGCATTTCGATGAAGTACTTGGATGCGCCAGGTCGAGGTTGCTCCAGTGCACTAACATCGTGCATCAGTAATGGACGTCAAGCTTGAATTGCGTATTCGACTTGGGGGCAAACATAATCACTGAACATTTGTCGAAAAAGGAGATGACTATTTAGAAATATTTGAGTGTTACTATTCCCAACACTGGCACACCACGAACGTTGTTTCGTCCTGGTTTGGACTCGTCAGGATACGGTATTCAAGATCGGAGTGATCGAGGTTTGCCTCAAAGTGAATCGAGGTCTCAGTAGAGGTTGCGAGTCGCAACCCAGCCACACAACGTGCTCCCTAAATTCAGCATTGAATTACATTGCTCTGTGCCAAGCGGTGCTCGCGGATCTCAGTAGAATAGTGTTCAGGGCGTCAACCATGAACTACTAAGCTCTGAGTTCCACCCCAGCTCAGGCTATCTTCACCGGACGAGTCTAAAGCTGGACTAAACCGCGATCGTGGTGTGCCAGTGTTGGGAAAAGCAGCACCCAAATATATCCATTCAGAATAAGGTCCTCGAGATAGGAGTGACCGAGCTTTACCTCAAAGTGAACCGAGGTCTCAATAGAGGTTGCGAGCCGCAACCCAACCACACAGCGTGCTACCTAAATTCAGCTTTGAGCTGAATAATTGTCCAAAGGCTTGTCGCAACAACCCGATGTGTTGGTTACCAGATTTCGAGTCCTTTTTCGGATTGGCCGGAACAATCTACGTCATTCTGACCCACAACACGCAGATAAGGTTCGACAGACGATTGCTGCAGTACATGCATTCCGAGCCTGTACGAGTAGTTGATATGAGGTCGTGTGGAGAGTATGTTGCATTTAATCACGTTGAAATGCATTAAATTTCGAATTGGAATTGACGTACCGTATCCAGTTCACGCTGAAGCAGATACTGGTTGGCATTCACCTAAATTCTGCGACAAATCTTGATGTCGTCCCCAAACAGTAGGAAGTTTTAATCGATTGCTTGTACGTCACCATGAATGGATACTAAAAACAATCGTGGACCTGGGACTGAGCCTTGTGACACAGCACACTCGACTTGTATGAGGTTCGATACAGAGCTTTGAAACTTTGACCAGTGATTGCTGTTGAAGGAGAAAGTCGGTGATGCAGCTTAAAAATAGTCACTGATCCCGCAATACTGGAGCTTGGGAAGGAGTATCTGATGATCTGGACGATGAAATGCCTTCGAAAAATCCAGGCAGATCATATGAACGCTTCCGCCAAAGTCAGCTCATTCGTTTTAACTACTCTGTGCGATTAGTATATCGTTTGTGCATGATGGCTGTCGACGAAATCCGTGCTGCCTGGGATCAATAACTTCACAGTTTTCCAAATAACACGTCAGCGTATCGGCAACGATGGATTCCATGACCTTGAACAGTAAAAGGAGAAGCGCTACTGGGTGGTAGTTTAAAGACTCAGGTCTGCTTCCGCCTTTTTGAATCGATGTAATATTCTAATCAGCCACATAGCAGCAACCTGGTTCTGGTCATAGCATGGTTGGAAAAACTGAGCCAGAGGTTCAGTTGGTTGTATTGTTGCTACTCCCAGTGCCACTGGATAAATGGTATCTACCCTCGAGGGGGCTGTTTTTGCGCAGCTACGTCATCGTGTGCAAGACAGCTTTAACGGTAAAAGTTATGTAGGTGGGTCCGGGCAGCAGGACGAAAAACACTGGAACATCACTGGATTGTATGACGCTCCAAAACGTGGACGCACATTGCATCCGCAGCGGGTTTGCTGCTTCTATTGCCATTTTGTTAAGCCATCGGTTGTCCTGTGCGGAGGAAATTCTTACCTCACCATTCGCAGGCCATTAACGTACTTGTACAGTAAGTTGTCATCAGCAATGGAGGCCTTCGCGATTTTCTGCTGATAGGCTGCTTCCTCGTCTCTGAGCCGTTCAGTGAAGCGGTTACTTTGGGATACGCAGTTGTCCCAAGTTTCTGGCGTGGGAGCTACTATATACACCAGCCATCCATTTTCTTCTTCTGCTCCTAACGAAATAAACGGATTTGAACCCATTGTGACTTCGTCTCTGAAGCATCTACAACTAACTAACTGAATTTGTTGACGAACTCGAGCCAGGCGACTTCCGGGGATTCTTCCGCATTTAACGACCAGGTTGTGGCGCTGACGAGCTGGGCTAATCGATTGCAGCGTGTGATTGTTCGCACAGTCTCAAAGTTCTCCTTCCAAGAGTGCACACAGCAGACGAGTTTGTAACTAATGACCATCTGATCACTGCGACCCAACGGGCAGTCTACAACCAATACATCAAACAGTTGCTCATCGTTGGTAATAAAAAGATCCAGCACACATGGTCTGTTACCTGTTCTGAACCGAGTGTGCAAAGTGCTGTGATTGTAAAGCGGAACACTGGTTACCATTTCCTGCAGATTAGATATGTATTGTTCTCTACTTGTAGCAGGGGTACCAAAACAATGTACGTTGAAATCACCTGTGTTATAATTGTGTAACTTTCATTTGGGGTGCGTCTTAAAGCAACCACAAGGTAGCACTGCTTTTCGAGTGTATAGTCAGGGGGCGGAGCACCAAAGCAATAAGTCATGGGTCTCAGATTTTTAGCGGCAGAAGGCACCAAAGTGAATCGAGTAACTGCCAGTCTGAATCATTTATGGCCTCGCACTGTAAATTGTTCCGGTAACACAGAATTACCCCTCCTCCTTTCGTGAGTCTGTCGTTCCGGCTGAGCTACATGCCCGGTAGCGAAACATCAGCTTCCGTCATTTCAGCATGGAACTAAGCCTATGTGACACCGATGATATCATATGGCTCGGAAACTTGGCTATTTTTCAGTTTGGCCCTCTTATTGTAAAGACCCTGAGAATTCGTATACAAACTGGCCAATTTCTCAGTCTCTAGGAGCCCGCACAGGATTAGAGAAGACAAGTATGAGAGAATGTCAACCAATGTGAGGTAGGCTGTTACTCGTTTTCTTGGTTAGGCACTTATACCACGTTTGTAAATTGATTCGGCCAAAGCGCGTCCAGATCATCATCAGAGTCGGGTTAAGGAGCGGTCAAGTGAAGCTCTTGTATCATCGCAGGCACGTTTGCGGTTTCAGATGCTTTGATACCTGGACTTTGCAAGACTTTGCAAGTGCAGTTTTTAACCGCAGTTCAGAAGGAAGACTTTTCCGATTTCGCTGCCATCGATCCAAAACATCCGTTGCTACTTGCACTCACCAAACCACAAGTTTTGGATTCTTAGGCTGCACCATCTATAATATGATGAGAAAGGTAGTTTTTCGAGCGATAGCGACACAAAATTATCCAATGTAAGTTTTTCACCAAAGAGCCCTCATTGTCCCAAGGTGTGTTTTCCGATCCCTTGACCATCGTGGGAAGGAAGCACTGACACGCAATGGATGAAGATTGTGTTTCAGCGTTCTTGCTTCCCGTGTCCATTTTCGCTGTTTAATTGCGATTGTCGCACGCTCCACGTGGTATCAGGATAGGTGTGTATCCTACAGAATCCGTGTTGTAGTGCAGTAGCAGAGTGTAAAACATTTTCTATATCGATGGAGGATTCTAATGTTACTCGAATATGTCTGGGTCCTGCATGGTGTGCAGAGTTCGGGTGACGAGTAAGCTGTATTAAGTTGATCGGTTTGGCTTTGAAACTCATCAGAAGGCTCAATGAATTCCATTAGTTTTGGTCATCGGACAACTTTCCACGCAATGTGATGGCTGTAGATTTAGGGACAAGTGTGTGACAGTCAGGCCAATAAGGTTAGATCCCTTTATCTTTGAGCTACAAAGTGGGGCAATCGCTTGTCCTGACCTCCTTCGAGCTGATGGTTATCCACTGATTGTCTCTTTGTGCATGTTGACGGTGTTTGCAGCAGACCAGTCTACAAGGGCGCCCGCCCGGCTGACCTTTGCAACAATCTCTACGTATATGACTGCGGTCCCTGGGGACTTTGACTCGACAAGAGCACTTTGCGTTTTAGCCATACAGGGATGGTGTTCGGCTGCTTCATCTCTGTTAATGATAGATGCCAGGTCTAGTGGAATTTGATCAACCAGACCTTTCGTATGATGCCTGGTTTTCGTTGCCATGTGTCTTGCTTGACTCTCGCAGTTACGGTAAATTTTCGAACGGAGTGCTGTCAAAGTTAGAAGAGACAACAGTCATGAGGATCTGACTGATTGGGTTTCATGGGAGGTGAATTGCGCAGCATTCCTTTGCTTAGTGGCCACTACGCCTCCTTGGTGCAGACTCGCTTACAACGAGATAATCTTATTATTCATCCGCTGCTCGGCATCTGTTGTTAACCGGTCGCACTTCTGGACTAGGATAAGCGTACACTTAATGGGTGGGATGGTTGAGCATGCAGTACAGAACCAAAGGAAATCTTGGAAGCTATTCCGCTCTTGTAATTGTTGTTGGGATAAATTTGCACCCTTTGATAGCTACCTTTTGAAACCTTGCGTGCAGACTAACTCTAATTTAACTACTTCATGACATTCTGCTAACCCGCAGATACCCTTAGCCTGAAACACTTTCGGATTCGCGTTTGCTTGATTTCTACCATTTGGCATGGTACTGTTACCTGACCCAGTGGGTCGGTTGATGTTCGTGCTTTTCCGACTTGGATAGCGATTCACAGCGGTCACACGAGCGTTGCGGTTACAACGGTCTGATGAGCAGTCGGTGTGGCTGCGCGGTCCGTGTGATGGGTTATGCAGGCGCATTGGGTGACAAGGTCACAAAGAATGGCGAGTGACTGGGGTATCGATCAATTCCGATTGAATGGTGGGCTAGTCACCAACAGCAACTGGCATCGAAGAGGCAATATTTCCAGCTAACTCAATCATTTTCACAATGTGCTTCCGAACGAGTGTATATAAAATAAGGTGTACTTGAAAACCGAGGTGTTTTGTTTCCAAGCATCACTTTCTGAGTTCATCCCCCAGGTAAAATATTAAGGTCGGTCTTGCTGGCCGCCGGTGGCATATGCACCACTGACTTTGATACTTCCCAACCCCCTAAACCGACAAGTCACATTCACCTATTTATTAAGGTTGCGCCTAATATTTCGGGCACGATACCAGTAGCTCAGAGCCGCAGGCATTCCCATCCACAGAAGAACCGGACTAAGTACGCACCGTTCGTCAAGATAAAATCAATGGAGGAATTTTGCAAAATGCTCTGTTACCATTCCCTGCCAGGTACCATAGTCTGGTGCCCCACTCAAACTGAGGTGAAGGAAAACATAAGTCAAGGCACAACTGACCAGTGTGTATTAAGGACAGAAACTCGATCGTATTTGTTAGATGCACACATGCTTTTGTAGCGATGTCGCTATCTTTCACTGCTCTGTACTTTGGTCTTGAGTTGCCGGATTGTCAATTGTCTGGTTAACTAGCTATCAACTGTACTATATTTGGTCTTTAATCACGACTGCCATGTTGACGTCGTGTGCCGTAATTGGCTGCCTGCTCGCATGTCCAGACGTAGACTAGCACATGTAGTCTGTGATGAACTAATTTTGTCAACTTCTCACGCTGGCAGCAGCAGGCGCAGTCCACGCCGTGAAGCCGTACGCTCACTTATGTATTTTGTAGCCACCGAACAAAGCGCTTTCCGTAGGTTCATCTTCAGTGCCAAAGCCAAGTGGCGCGACACAGGTTTTACAACCGTCACCGGTGCCGTTTGCCAAATCATCCAACTCGACAGCAACAACTCGCAAAGTACCATACGCTAGAAAGAATCCCCGTGCATTAAATCACTTGTGCACTAAGTTTCCTAACTCAAAGTCTGGCACAACAAAAGTGTATGCTGCTGGAGGATCGTAAGCAGTAGAATTCCGTCTGTAATGCGATCAGTATTCGGGTTAACACCACTCCGCGGAGAAGCGTAAGGCGTCCTCCACGTTCAATGCACTACGTCCTAACTCAACTTCTTCGTGTACCACTGAGCTCAAGAAACAACGAACAATGATTTATGTCGAGTAAAAAAGCAGTTGCTTGAAAAGTCCAGCAAGATGGTGGGGATTAAACTACAATTAGCAAAAATAGGTGAATTGTCTGTTTGAGAGTTTATTTAGCAGATACGCAGCTGAAAAATAGTAGGATCAGTGGGAATTTAATGCGAACGACGAGGCAACATGGGGACATTTATAGTTATTGTACGCCTTGCGAAAAGTAAAAACGGGAATACTCACTTCTGTGCTGCCTCTTCAGGTTTATGTAACATGTTAATCCGGTTTGAGGGGATACTTAATATATCTCAAATTAGCACAATTTAGGCAACGAAGTGATGCGGGCCAAGGGCAAGATCTAATCATTTTTTGAAAATACCCAAGGTGGGGGAATAAACTACGAAGATTGGGAGAGCGTTCCAGGGTTGGTAAACCCGAAAAGAAAAATAATTCCGCTGGAATTCCAGGCAGCGAAACTGTGCACACAATTTCATAGGGTTACCTCTGAAATTGGAGTTATGGCTGAGTTTCAGCAAGTGACTGCATACGTTATTAGGGTCACTGAATATTTGTTAGACTAATAAGAGATCGGCGCGCAGCCTACGGTAGCGGTCAATGAAAACTCCTAGCTACTTTAACCTTTGTGGTAGGACAGATTTCCTAGACCCTTGACATTGCATCCATGCGTTGTGGCTTCTCTAGCACTTCTAAGTCGTGCTTTAACCAAGGTTGCCAAGTTTGGAAGGCGTATTCAACGTGAGGGCGCGCGTAAGAAATGTGCATCATAGGGAAGATGGATGGGTCGGATCCTCCGAATGCTGTCCGTAGGAAACCGACGTGCTGGTTGGCTCTCTTCGCAGCCGCCTCTGACTGCTTTGAACAGTTAAGGTCACTTTGAATGAGCACACCAAGGTGGTGTTCTTGGGAAGTGGTTTGCAATACATGTGACCCAAGCCTATACACGGAGTCATATCTACGGCGTAATTCAACAGCTTGACATTTTTCCACATTGAACGGTAGTGTATTCGGAACTGACTAGTTTGAAATCCTGGTGATGTCACTCTGGGGCTTTTCCTGGTCGTTCGGTTCTTTGAACGCTCACCATAACTTGAATTTATCCGCGACGAACGGAAATTCGGAGGTAATTTCCCTCACCATATCTTTTATAAAAAGCGTAAACAGACGGGGCCCGAGCACCATGCATTGTGGTACGCCGCACTTCACCGCAAATGTGTCGGACAAGGATACTCGTACTCTCACTTCAAACCGACTTTCGTTGTCTATCCAACGCAGCAGGAGGTTACCAACTTCATAGAGGTGAAGTTTATGGCGGAGAATTCGTCGGTCTAAGTGATCAAACGCTTTTGAAAAGTCCAGTAAATGAGATCGACTCCTGCTTCCCCATCAACTGCGGTGTACTGCTGTCGAATTTCTTACTATTTACAAGTGAGATCAAAACTTGGCATGATATCATAACATCCCGTGATCACATGGCATTGCAGTGCAATCTCGACAGGGCTTATGGTTGGTCATCCGATAACCGGCTCCACTGCAACGTTGTGAAGTGCAAAGTCGTAAGCACAGACCATCAACTCATCTATGAATATCGACTTGGAGACCAGCAGTTAAAACGTGCTTCCCAAGAAAACGACCTCGGTTTGATCGTGCAGTACAATCTCGATTGATCGAGACAGGCTGAAAAGGCATCATACAGAGCCAGTCAACATCTTGGACTCTTGCGGATGGCTTTCGGGAATTTTGCGCCATCAATGTTTCCACAAATGCTGAACGCCTACATGAGGCACCATGTGGAATATGCGATGCAGGCTGGCGTCCCTGACGCAAGCGCGACATCGATGCACTTGAAGCTCCACAACGTAGAGCGACCAAACTCGTTAGAGGTTATTTTCATCACTCCTACTAACACAGACTGCAGTTGTTGAGATTGTACAGTGGTGCATATCGACGTCAGTGTGGAGACCTAATCCTAGTTAACCTAAGATTGACGAACCCAACTCACCCAAGTCGCAATCTGTTGCAGCTGAGCCGAAACACCAACCTGTGAGGCTAGCAACGTAAACTGGCTATGCACTACAGTCGACTTGATTGTCGACGAAACGTTTTCTCCCTCCGTGTGTCCCGTGCCTGGAATGCCTTTCTGGCTCACGTTATCCTTGCCTCTACATTAAAGCTTTTCAAAAAAACGCATTGGTGAAACGCTTTCAAACTTGCATTACTTGATATAGTTTGTTCCACCTGGAGGACGAAACAAGCAAACCTAACCATGTGCTTAACGGCCCTCTCTGGAACCTTGCAGTGAGGATACACACAGAAGTGTCCATGTGAGTAACCTTGATGTATCAAACTGGATTAACATACTACATCTGTCAACTGAAGCAACACACGAGTGAGGGTTGTCGTTTCTTTTTTTATTTCTCACGCAGTTACTGAACTTTAAGAGCTCTCTATAATATTTTGAGTGTGAACATCCTATTCAAACGTAAAACTATCGTTATGTAGCAGTGCATTTAACTCGGTGGGCGCTTGAAATAACCATGTAATTATTCGATGATTCTTCAATTATTAATTTTTCGTCCATCCTACTGGACTTTTCAAGTAGATGCTTTTTTACCCGTGATAAGTTATTGTTCACTGTTCCTTCCAGCTATTGCGTGTAATTAGCAGGTCCGTAGTACATGAGCGCTTCTGTCGGAATCCAATTTGCTCTGGTGCCATCATCTTGTGATGTTCCAGCTACTGTGTGAGTGCATCAGCGATGCTAGACTCTATAACATTAGAAAACCCAGGGAGTAACGTTATAGAACGATAATTGGTTGGGTCAGTGCGGCTAGCTCCCATATGAATAGGAGTGATGACCCTTCGTTTCCATATGGTCGGAACACGGTTCTCCTCCATACAGCGCTGATGGAATATAGCCAGAGATTCCGCCCGATCACTGGTTGCTGCCTGTAAAGCCTTCGGTCGAATGCTATCGACACCAGGAGAGCGGTAGATACGCAGGAACAACAGTTCCTTTGACACACGTTCTGCAGTAAAAGTAATATTGGATATAGCTGATGATGAGACCATAGAAACAAGGATAACCGTTGAGCCCGTTACTCCCTGGAACGTTTGTGAGGTATGGAACCGTAAGAGATCGGCTGCTTCCGTTGCTGATCGCGTGCACCCGTCAGTCGTGATAAGTACTGGAAATCCGCGTTGCGCCTTACGAAGGCCATTAACATACCTGCATAAGAGTTTGCGGTTAGTGCAGAATCTCTTCATTAACTCCTGTTGATGCGTCAGCTTGTCCTCGCGAATCAAACTCACACAGAAATTACGCTGTGCCACATAGGCAGTCCAGGTTTCGGAATTCGGAGAGTGCTTGTGAACTCTCCATGCAAAGTCCCTCAAGGACATGAATCTGCGTGTTCTGCACCTCAGAAATGACTTCCTTCTCCATTGACGATGAAGGATTTTTGCTCCGACGCATGCGTTACCAATGTAGTGAATGTCCTTGTGAAAGTGTCCTAGGCGATTTCTGGGGGCATTCAGTTAAATAAGTCCGATACCTCCTTAAAATGCGCGGATTACACGTTGTGGTGCTGAACCGTTTGCACTTTATCATCCATTTCCTCAGCATATTCCGCATAACACATAACAATGAAACAATGAAACAATGGTTTATCACGGGTAAAAAAGCATTTCTTAACAAGTTAAACAGTAGAGTCACATGGTCACTGTGACCGAGTGGTGTGGTTGCAATTATTCCGTCGACCATGAGTTTCTCGTTAGTGAGCACAAGTTCAAGTATCGACGGCTTGTTAACAGTTCGAAATCTGGTGGAAGAGATCACCTGGTTGTACAGAGGGTATCTGAAAATTACCTATTGTTAACAGGCTTTAAACTGCATACTACCGGTTGCCGCAATTTCCAGATCGCGCACATTAAAGTTGCATGGGATGAGAATGTGACTGTATGCTTTGGTCAAAATCAACCTGAAGAACGTGGTTTAGTTTGGAGTCCATTTCACACGTAGAGTTTGGTGGACGGTAAATCTCAGCTATAAAACATGTATCTTGGTTCCGCAATCATAGCCAGCAATCAGTAGGTGAGGCAGAGATCATCCTTCTGTCGCGTTCGTCTTCGCAGCTCACCGAGTAGGGTGCCCATACTACCTGATCTCCCTTAGAAATCACACCTAAAGGACAAGCAAAGCGATTCGCCAAAATTAATGGCAAGAAAACACTAGTTGTTCTTGTTGCTCCTGAGCACCAGGATTCCGCAGATCATGAAACACAACAAACAACAGAGAGCAGTGGTGCTACATCTGTGGAACACACTTTCTAGACAATGTCATCACTAAATTTCTGACGAGAATTCCTTCATTATCTAACTACAACGGCTGCGGATTCAGAGTAATGAAGATGAGGCTACACACTGAAGGAGTGGTAGAGGTCCTATCGGATAACTGGTGGAATTTTTATGACAAGCTGGCAACCGGAATTCGATTGATGGCATTGAGCACAAGATCAAGAGTGGTAGATGATGAACAATAAATAATAAACAATGGTTTATCATGCGTAAATAAGCAGATGCTTGACAAGTCCCGTAGGCCGGTTGGAGTTAAAATTAAACTAATCGTTGGATAAGTGAATCTTCAGTTCAAACGTCTACCGCTTTAACTTTACTACTTTATAACGAAAGTTTGACATGTGAATTGAATGCGCACACACAAAGCAATATGGAGAACAGTTATGGTTCATGTAAACCGCGAGAGAAAAAAGGGAAATAGGGAATGACAACGCTCACTCGTATGCTACTTCCTTGAACCGGTGTGATTTATAAATTAAGTTTCCACTGTAGCGGCGTTTAAAAAAGGATGTGCAGGAAGAGAAAGTGACCACATTGCTTTGTAGTGTTAGCTTGGCGCCCGGACATAGAGGGTCATATGGCATAATGTAAATGTATGAATGTATCATCGAGCCGTCTTACGAATACCGTTAGTGTGTGAGAAGAAACAACAGAAGTGTGTAGGGCGTTCCAAGTTTGGCACACACGAAGTGGAATGAAATTCTGGTGACTATCCAACCGGCTATTATATGTGGTCAGCTTTAGATGGTGACCTGTCAGAGTGGTATGGTGATGCAGCTTCAGACGGTGACTACAAGATTAGTTTATATTCTTCAAAATCAAATATTTTAGTATCAAATTGCCCTACAGGCGCCGCTATTGTCCATTAGAGATACCAAGGGTTTTAGGCTTCAGATGGAAAGGTAGAGACAACGAACCCTTTGCTTTCTTGGTCTCAATTTCATGTAGCATACCAAGTGCGACAAGCTCGTGCATGTGCCAGAGCTGCCAGGTGTAGTGGGTCCATTCTGAATGGGGCCTAATGTTAAGATTGAGCATCTGGGAGAAGATTAAATGGTCAAAACATCCGAATGCTCTCTGCAAAAGGCCAAGTTGTTGGCTGCCTTTTTGGATGTTTTCTCGGCCTGACGTGAGCAGCCAAGATCTTGTGGTACCATATATTTGTCACTTTCGGTAGAAGTGCGCTGCAAAATTGCCCCCAGTCTGTGTTTGCCAGCGGCGTGACGGTGTAGGTCTAGTGTCTTAAACTTAGTGGCGTTGCATTGAAGCAGACTCTAAGTCGCCCATTCGTATACCCTGGCTGGTTTGCTAAGCAACCTCCTCGTGTTGTCAGCTGGATGGTTCGGGTATTTCCCGTTCTGACGAATGGTTCTGAGGCAGTGTTCCAGGACGTGGTAGATTTATGTCTGGCAAGCCTTCTCCCTATATAAAGCCACAAGCGTCTGCTTAACAACACTGCGACGTTGCGGATGTGACTTACCGCTAAATAGAGTCACTGCCCCTTGTCTTCTTCGAATATTTTGTATACCGGCAAGCAATCTGAGCATCGGATTTTGGCTTTTACTTCGGGAGTGGTGGGCCCCTGATATGAGTTTTGCCAACCCAAATGCGTATGAACCGAATGTCCAGTAACAGGCTCCCAACGGGTGCGAAACGCTTATCTCGCCCTGCTGCGTTGTAAGTTAGGCACCTTGGCCAAAGACCCGGGACCGTGGTCCCCTAAGACAACCCACCTACTTTGGCCGAGGCAACCGGGTACTATCTCGCCTACTGCCGAACCATGTAACTGAACTTAACAATACTCTCTCTTCTACTACTGCTACTATTACTTGTCAATCACATGTCACCTACTTATCTACAATTCCTCTGCATCATCCGCATCTATGAACAGCATCGCGCTGTCTGATGAAACTGTCGCTACGCCAACCACAGATCTTCAAACAGGCAAGACAATCCTATACGTCCCCCTATCTCCTCTTCTTACACTTAAAACACAGTTCAATTTGGGGGCGTTCAATGTGCTTACCCTTATGCAGATTAGACAAAAAGCCGGTCTCACACGTACTCTGGAATCTTTTGCAATAGATGTGTGTTACTTAGCTGAAACCCGACTTCAACACTCCAACACAGTCTACCAACTGTGTTCACCCGTTCACCCATACATCCGTTTCCTTCTTCGCATTTCTGGCAACGCAAAGTCCACTGCAACTGGGAAAGCTGGCGTTGGGATTGCCCTTAGTTCCAGAGTCTAAACCGCTCCGCTTGACTGGATTCCCATCAACAGTCGCCTCTGCGCTATGCGTCTCCAAGGCTCATCCAAATTTAACAGTCGTTGAGAAGATAAATGCGCCGTTTTTGTTATCTCCGCCTATGCAAACAGAACATTCACGATCTATTTCTAATAGCCCCCAAAACGGACGTAACTGTTATGGTGGGGGAATTTAACGCGATGGTTGATCGTTCGTTGCCAAGTGAAATCCCTCTGGGAGGCATGCATGGATATAACCTTAGCTCGGATGATGGAGAAAGGCTGCTCAGCCCATACTCTGAGCACCAACTTTACCTATCCAACTTGAACTTACGCCACCCGAGATGACCATACAATGGAACAATGGTATATGACGGGTAAAAAAGCATACACTTAACGAGTCCCGCAGGTTGGCAATAGAAATACTAACAAATTGGCAAACCACATAAGTGGTTGAAGTAAGGAGTGTCAGTGAGATAAAAGGTAGAAGTATAACAGTTTTAGGGGGATAAAGTGGTACGACGCAAAACTGGCTAAGAAATTGTTATCGTTGGTGATGGTAGCAAATAAAAATGGAGTACTCACCGGTTCGCACAGATTTACGACCGTGAATTTGGGGTATAAATCCAAAGAGGCTGGTCAGCCTAAATATATACAAGCGTTTTCGTTCATAAAACAAAGCGCAGGGCGCTCAGTGCGACGTCCAATCGTTTTTTAAACGTATCTAATGTGGGGGCACAAACTACTGAGTTTGGAAGGGCGTTCCAGGGCCCGCAGACCCGGAGGGGGGAATAGGTTCTCCGACAGTCTAGACGACTGTACTGTTGGCTCAGCTTTAAACTGTTACCGCGAAGGTTAGTGTTCGGGCTGAGCTTCAAGAGGTGGCGGCATACGTGACTGGGATCGCTCAATATCTGGTACACTAGTATGAGGTCTCCACGAAGTCGCCGGTACCGTCCGCTGAACACTCCGAGCATCTCCAGTCGTTCCTGGTAAGGAGTGTGGCGCAAGCCCTTGACGATTTTCGTTGCTCGACGCTGTGGGGTCTCAAGCGCTGCAAGGTCACGTTTTAGCCAGGGTTGCCAGGCCTGGATTGCATATTCGACGTGAGGACGCACGTAGGCATTCAGCATCAAAGAGAATATGGATGGATCCTAAATTCCGAAAATTCTCCGCAGGAGTCCAACGTGCTGGTTGCCCCTTTTAGAAGCGGAATCTGACTGTTTGGAACACCCGAGGTCTTCCTGTGCCAGCACACCCAAGTCGCGTTCCTGAGTGGTGGTCTTCAGATCGTGTGCCCCAAGCTTGTAGACGTGGACTTGTCGATGGCGGATATGAACAACGCGACATTTGTCCACATTAAACGGCAGGGCGTTTCTCACCGACCAATTCCAGGCCTCATTCAAGTCACGCTGTAGGACTTCATGGTCGTCCGATCGTTTTATCGCCCGCCAAACCTTGAGGTCGTCCGCGATGAGTAAGAATTTCGACGTAATAACTTACTAGATCGTTAATGAAAAGCAGGAACAAACGAGGCCCAAGTACCGAACCCTGCGGTACGCCGCATCCCACTCGAATCGGATCGGAAAAGGATGATCGAACTCTAACTACTAACTGCCGTTCAGAGAGAAAGTTACCGATCCATCCTAACAACGGGTCTCCGATACCGTACTGTTGGAGTTTAATGAGCAGGATGCGATGATCCAGGCGATCGAAGGCTTTCGAAAAGTCCAAGAATGCAACATCGACTCCTGTTCCCTCATCGACAGTCTCGGTCCAGTTGTCACGAGCTATCAGCAGATTCGTCGTACATGAACGATGTTGACGAAACCCATGCTGTTCTGGCGCAATTATGCCGTAGTTTTCCAAGTATCCCATTAACGCATCTGCTATCACCGCTTCCATGACTTTGGAGATCACAGGCAGAAGCGTTACGGGGCGGTAATTGACAGGATCCGATCGACTTCCTGCTTTGTATATGGGCGTTATTACACCTTGTTTCCACCTCGAAGGTACGATGTTCTCATTGAAACAGCGCTGAAAAAATGCAGCTAGTGGTTCGGCCAAGTGGATGGCAGCTACCTGTAATGTTTTCGGATGAATGTTATCGGCCCCGGGAGAGCTGTGTGGACGCAAGGATAGCAGCTTTTGCAGCACCATTTCTGCAGTGAACGTGACGTTGGATAAAACGGGCGGTGGGGTAGCTAGTGGCAGAATATACGTCGAGGCTTGTACACCTTGGAAGATTGGGGAGTACTGGGCCCGTAATGCGTTGGCCGCCTCTTTCGCAGTATGTGTATACCCATTGGTCGTATTAAGTGGTGGGATTCCCCGTTGCACCTTGCGAAGTCCATTCACATGTTTGTAAAGAAGCTTTTTGTTCGAACAGAATCGTTTGGCTAGCTCCTGCTGATGCGTTCTCTTGTCTTCGCGAACCAAAAGCACACAGTAGTTGCGATGCGAAACGTATTCCGTCCAGTTTTCTGCGCTGGGGTTGCTTTTATACGTGCGCCATGCCCGCTACGTGGCGTGCTCCACCATCGGAACATTGGTCGCAGATTGACCACATCGCCATAAGTCGCCGGTGGCGTGGCAATTTTCGAGCCCGCAGATGTTATTGGTCCACTTACATCGAGTCTGATCATGCGCTAGTACGTGCGACGTTATGCATACGCTTCGGTGGTTCGTCTAAGGTCAAACAAACTCTTCTGGACATTGGTAATTTGGAAGACCCCGCTGATCAAGTGGAATATCAACGGATGCTCCGTGACAATCACACTTATCCCCCACATCTGGAAGTTGACCAACATTGGCTGCGTTTAAAACAGGTCCTGTTTTCTACAAGTCTCAACCTCTGGTCTTATCCGTTTAACAGCTAAACCCTGAATCTCGTCGTGTCGCAGTTTAGTAATTGCGGAACTAACGCACAGTGGCTGGCTCTTAACCGAATTATCAAAGCAAAACAAGTCAGGCACATGGAAGGTAAAACTGTTTTCTAACCGGCATGCTGTACACCCCATTGATCCACTATTCTAAACTAGGCCAATCGATAAATGGGTGAGCGGGTTACTGACACACGCCAGCGGATGCGGGCAACCAATAGAAAGGGCTCAGTACATTGGCTGTGAGGATGCCACGTTCCTACTCCCCTTAGTTGGGACCACTCCAGCTAGCTTAGTATCAGTCGATGGGTCGGCGTAGCCGAGTTGAACAGTGACATTGCTGAGCTTCCGGTTGTCCAGACTTTTGAGAGTTCTGCTCGTTTGTCAACTTAGTTTGCTAGTTTGAGGACGCGTCATCTGGCGCAGTTGAAAGGGAACGATGACGGATGTGAATTTTTGTGTGAAGTAACTACTTTGCCACCAGATAAAGCCACCTCCGTATGTTGCCCCGCAGCCTCGCGCAACTCTCCAGGCTGCCGGATCGTTTCGTCGGACAACTTGACGTAGACTGGTTCAAACTCGCAAAATCTTCGTTCGGAAGCCTTCTAGTCGTACTCTGTCTTTGATTTATCTTGCTTAGCCTCAACACGGAGCTTCCGGTCAGGGAAAAGAAGATCCAGCCGTGTCCTCAACCTCCGTCCGAACATCAACTCGCTTGGGCTCTTCCCCGTAGTTTCGTTTGACGTAGGGCGGTAGCCAAAAAGCAATTTGTCCACCTTTGTCTCCACTTTTAATAAGAGTTTGGAAAAATGAGTCACTCGAGAAGGTTAACCTCCACTACAGAAGCAACGAAAACCATTTGGAATAAGGTTTCCAGAGTAAAACACCAACTGAGTAAAAAAGAGTCATTAGGTGTGATTTACAAAATTTCCTGCAAAAATGTGACATACGCTAAGTGGGCCAGACACGGAGGAATATCTTGGTACAACACTGCATGAGCAGAGTCTGGTCATCCGCCGCCATGATGAAAAATCACTAATGTCAGTATATATGGATGCCGAAGGTTATCAGTTTGAGCTGGGAAACATCAAGGTACTTAGAAGAGTAAAGAATCGCACAGCGCGTGAGTTCATCGAGACCTGGAATTCGGGCCAGTAGGGTAGACCGGGGCAGAAAGTAACCCGGGGCAAGTTGGAACAAAGCTTTTTCGGGATATTAACCGACACCTAAAAGGTTGGTTTTCTACACCGAACATGCGACTGCGCATGCCGGAAGTTTTAATGTTACCAGCATGGCGGGATTTGTCATATCTGGAGGGACAGACAAAATTTTCATTTTGCAGGCTTGGTGAGTAAATATTTTCATTCTTATATATCATTTCATAGACAATGGACTTATAAGTCGATTAGTTCAGGCTTTTAGGGTGACTATCGTCATTCATTTTTATTCAAGAATCTGCAAAATGTCGTGTTGTGTGTGCGCTTGTCATCTAACTCTGTTTTTTGTCTAGTTTCGTCGTAGTTAGACACAGGCATACAGCCACCATGGCAGCGGACCGCCATGACTGATATCTAACTGCGATATAGCGCAGCTCATCCTCCATTGTCTTGCAAGTTATGAATGTGCAGAGGACAGGGCTGGCCCCCAGAGCAACGACTTGCTTTGCAAACCGCCACCAATCGAGGTGGCATGTAAGATGCTAAGGCGACTACTGATATTTGTAAGTCGTAGGGAGATTTATTAGGTTTTTGTCTAGATTCGTCGTAATTAGACACAGGCAGACAGACAGAGAGGCGCGCGCTACTGACGAGTCCCAACAGGAAGAAACGACCGTCTAGCGCTTTCCTGGATGTGTAGTGGCTGTCTGCCTGTGTCTAACTGAGACGAAGCTAGACAAAAACCTAATAAATCCCCCTACTACTTACAAATAGCGCTAAGTTGTTTTCTGACCTAGGAAGGGGTGGGGCACCTTGTAACATGTAAGGCGGAGCATGTTGTAACATAAATATATTTATTGTAAAACGACGTATAACCTAGCGCCAATGTTTATTCAGAAGTAAAAATGGTGCTACATTACAAAAGAAAAAATGAAAGAGGGAACTGTACTCACGAACCTTTTCATGCTGCTGATCTTGCAATTAAGCAAGGGAAGTCAATACTAGAAACAGCAAAACGTCACCATCTATGTCACGTCACTCTGTCTTGATACCTGAAGAAGTCTTGTAAAGAGACCTCAGCGTGTGGTTACAGCAAACATGCCCAAGTGTTCACTACAGAACACGAAAACATATTGGCCAACTACATCCACAAAAATCTCTGATTTTACATTTTGGCAGCATGTCAGGAGGAAAGAATGCCAGCTTATCAGTGCACATTGAAATTTGCTATCCAAAGGTCTGAGTCATGGGACACCAAAAAATGTGCTGGAGATGATTGGCTGCAAAACTTTCGTAGGATGCATAATATTTCTCTAATGATAGCAGAAAGCACAAGTCTTGCAAAGGCCATTGGTTTCAATCGTCCTGCAGTCAATTTATTCTTTGATAACACTACAACTTTTAACACGTGCAAACTATTTCTCTGACAGAATTTATCATGCGGATGAAACTGGAATAACAACTGTGCCTACAGAAAACCGTATTCTTGCAAGAAAAGGAACAAGATCAGTTGGGAGGGTTGTTTCATCTGAAAAAAGCAAACCGGTTACTTTTGGTGTATGCTGTCAATGCAGTAGGAAATGCAGTTCCACCGATGTTCCTTTTTCCACGAAAATCTACAAAGATCATTGCATTGCTGGTTCTCCTCCTGGATCTTCGGGCATAACAAATGGATAAGGTTGGATCAAGGAAGAAAAGTTTCTTGATTATATGAAACAGTTTATTGCAGTTGCTCGTCCATCTTTAGCCAATCCATTACTTTTGCTTCCAGATAATCACATTTCAGACCTTTATGTTCCAGCAATTGATCTTTGTAAACAAAATCATATCACATTACTTTCTATACCTCCTCATTCATCACATAAATTGCAGCCACTTGATAGAGTACTTTTTGGTCCTTTTAAGACTTTTGCTAATAACAGAACCCATGCTTGGAGGTGAGAAAATGTAGGGCGAGCAATGATCATTTATGACATTCCAGCCATTGTCGGCACCACTCTCCCTCAACCCTGTACACCTGATAAAATAATTGAATCGTTCCGATGTACTGCCATTTTTCCAATTAACAAGGACATTTTGAATGAGTCAGACTTTGCTACATCTCTGGTTACTGAAAGGCCATTGCTTAGAAATGAGAGATATCTTCTTCACTAGCAGATACAGAATAAAGCAGCTCTCAATTGGTACAGTTATCTGATACAACCCACGTTGCACCAGTCAAGATAGCTACCGCAGGAGCCACACATTGCTCACTTGTTGCTTCAAGCCCTAAAGAACTATCTCCAGCTGGTGCTGGTCCATCAAACGTTGAGCACACATTTAGTCCTGAATTGTTATTACCATATCCACATGCAGAGAAAAAGACAAGTGGGTTAAGTCGCAGAAAGCTAAAAAGTGCTGTTCTCACTGATACCTCCGTGTTATTAGGAAGGAAAAAACAACTTGACCAAAAGAGAAATAGAGGCAAGGGGAAATTAAATAGAAAACTCTTCATGAACAAACAGAAGCAAAAAGATACGTTAACTTCTGATTCATGTTCCGATGAACATGAATAGTTCTGTCTCGTGTGTGTGGAATGCCACAGTAACAAGGATGCTGGTGAGATCTAGATCCACTGCTCAACGTGTGAACTCTGGGCTCAGGAGCAATGTACAGATGTTGCTAGCTGAAGCTTTCTGTTTGTTTGTCACAACCGTACTACTAATTAGCTTTCCTTTTAAAATTACAACTTTTCAGCGTTTGTGTAGTTTTACTTCACAACATACCGCGTGTTACAAATTGCCTAGTATGATATTACAACTTACCCCGGTATCCGAGGCACGAACTAACAGAGAGGGTCACCCTACGCAAGAGTTTCCACACATTTCTACACCCTATATGAAGCAAATGTTAAAAGTTCACTGTGTAGATTGATAGTCCATCTATGTTGCACTCAAATTTAGATTAAATGGGGCAATAAATAACTGAGAAATAACAGATCATACGAAAGGTGTTACAACCTACCCCGATCAAGCCTGCTAAATCAAGAAGCAGATGGAACTAGAGGGGGTTTACAAAGCTCTGCAAGTGAGGTAAGCAATAAGTGCTTGATCGACAGAGCGAAGGCGTGACCACTTGGCCGACCCAGGTGAGCCAATCGAAAACTGCCATTCAAAGCAGGACACAAGCAAGTCACTTGGACCTGGTAGTGGCCTACGAACTTCTGCTAATCAAACCCTGATAGCCGCACTGAGGATGTTGCCTAGCTTGGCAAAGAAACATCTGTAACAAAAATAATCAACTCGGAGAACACAACAACCCTCTCAAACGGAGGTCAGTTACAGCGATTAAACTACTTTACTTTTGTAATCATTCAAGTACACATTTGCAAAGAAAACCATCCTACACTTAGTACAGGACCAAAGTAAGCCAGGCAAACTGTTATACTACTTTTGTTGATTTAAAGACGCTTTGCTTCATTTCGGATGGTAAGGACATCTTAGCCCTATTTGCACTGATTTTTACAAGTTTCAGTTGCGCAGGCTTCTGGTTTCACTGTTGCTGTGGGCATTGTGTTCGAGCAGCTGCTGACTTGTTTGCGAGTTGCGGGTGACTCTCTAGTTTGGTATTCACCGTCAGCGCCTAGCCAGTTAAAACTTAGAACACCGGCGCGTTACGCGAAGAGCAACGTGTTGGCCCGTCAGAGTTAGTGGCGTCCCACCATTCCGTAGCAGGCAAATTATACATCCAATAAAGTACAAGAAAAGAATAACTCCCTTTAAAAATGTTTGATGTCCCATTGGCATGCAAAAAACAACCTTTTATGTTACTAATGAATGGAAGGAATTTGGTGAGTATTTTTGTCCGTCGCAATCTGCCGACAATTCAGATATGTCGACCAGCTATCCGGAAAAGCACCAGAAGGCCGTTTCGCCCTATTGGGGCTCATCGGTGGTGCGCATACTTCGGTCCTCGGCGGAGGATCGAACCCATGACTGCTAGTGGCTCTTGCCAACTAGCCCGCAGCTTATGCAACTGCACCATGGAGGACGGTATCTGACTATCATGAATTGTTAGTTAAATGCGATATGGTCCGACGCATCCTCCACTGCCATGCAGGCACCTGCCATGCAGATGACAGCGGTCGGCCTTTCGGCGTCAAGACTTCCCGGTTACGGCAGCTATGAATCGACATAGCATTTTGTGGAATCCGTACGGGCGAATTGGTATTACTTATGAATGGAAGGATTTTGGTGAGTATTTTTGCTCGTCGCAATCAGCCGATAATTCAGATTTGCCGACCAGCTATACGGCTGATTGCGACAAACAAAAATATTCACCAAAATCCTTCCATTCATAAGTAATACCAATTCGCCCGTACGGATTCCACAAAATGCTATGTCGATTCATAGCTGCCGTAACCGGGAAGTCCTGACGCCGGAAGGCCGACCGCTGTCATCTGCATGGCAGGTGCCTGCATGGCAGTGGAGGATGCGTCGGACTATATCGCATTTAACTAACAATTCATGATAGTCAGATACCGTCCTCCATGGCGCATTTGCATAAGCTGCGGGCTAGTTGGCAAGAGCCACTAGCAGTCATGGGTTCGATCCTCCGCAGAGGACCGAAGGATGCGCACCACTGATGAGCCCCAATAGGGCGAAACGGCCTTCTGGTGCTTTTCCGGATAGCTGGTCGACATATCTGAATTGTCGGCTGATTGCGACAAACAAAAAACTTTTATGTTATTTTATGGAGTTTCTACTTTTAAAGTGGTTCAGTATGCGTATGCATAAGCGAGCACAACTTCGTTTTTGAAACAATTAAGTGCTCTTTTGCGATGGCGAATATTGTAATAGCGGACGTTCCCGATGTATGAACGGCTACCATATTGAAAGATTGTAGCGAAAACGAAGCGAGTGGGCGCAGAGCATGTATTGCCGAAAGAACTTGCCACTGACAACTCACAAACCCGTACAGATTTGGACAGTATTTCTTTCCCACGACGCAACGCGGATGAGGATTTATGTGACTGGCCATTCCAGGCGCCTACGAGTTTGGGCTTCGAGACAACCCCTCCATCTTTCCAGCCCGTATCTCCGCTTCACTATATCCGATTCTGGTCGGTCATGAGTCTTTCGAAAGTTCGCGAATTGCTCTCCCGTTGCTGCATCACTCGACCCGCATTTACTCCTGTGGGATTCGCTAGTGCCGTATTTGTCTGATTCATTGCGTTCTCGACAACTACCTCCTGCATTGTACCTGGCCGAAGCTCGTTACCAGATGCCACCCGTGATCCACTCTCGGCTCGATCCGCAACGCCCGCAGAGTCTTGTCTTATCTCACCCATTGCGACCAATGTTTATTCTCTACAGCCTCATTTTTGTTGTCATTCCGAATCACCAGTAGTCACTGGCTTCCGCCGCCCTACAAGATGTGTGCACATATGATTGCATACCACTTAATAAGCTTATATGCTGCACACCCACTGCCAACAGGTAGAAAGTACGGCCGAAAGCAAGTATTCATCTTTTATATACCAAATTCAGGAATAAGTATATTAAAAGAAAATACAATGCTCTCGGTACTTCGCAGAAATATTAGTGCAGTTCGCTGTTATCTACATCCTAAATGTCCTTTAAATGTCCTTTCCCACCATGAATGTTATAAAAAGACCTTCCTTGTGTCCACCTAAAATTCAGAATGGTGGAACACTACTTTCACGACTAGAGCACATGGTATATGCTAGGTGTGCAAGCCGCTGTCTTTCACATGAGGTTGATTTATCGCACCAATTGAAATACAGAGTGGTTAGGGTCGATGTTCTTCGGAATGGGATTGGTTCATAATGGAAACCTAGTTCATGCCATAGCTGCTACACGCGATAGTGGAGTGAGCGATTGTCGGAAAGCTGAGGGACTCATCCTCCTCGTCATCTTCACCAGCAGCAGTACATCTGCCATTTGGACTGATCCATCGCTGCTGTACAATCCCAGTGACCTGCGGAACTAAGAACGATTGGATGAAGAGTGACTTGCTGTAAAACCTTAATACCCTAAACAAGTATGCAGGGTCAACACGCGTACTCATTGTGTCAACAACTTACTGTCACAAACAGCTGGCTATCGTGCAAACATAGGGCGGCATCGGCGAGACAGTTTTATTGCGGATTTCAATACCCCGCGTCTTAATCAGTCGTTACTCCGCAGATAACTCAGCACTAAACAAACTTTAAATGGGCACTCCGAATAGACGGCAGCAGACATGCCACTGGTGCTGAATGTGCGCAATGCTCAGTAATGCCTCGAGCAAAGAACAAAGCGAATCACGTGGACTGTAGCCTGGAAGGTGAAACGGAGAAGTGGCATCCAGCTTAGTCAAGATTAACTTCATTTCCCGCTACCAAGTCCTATTTTGTCAAGCTTGAGTGTTGTGCCAATCTACTTCCGTCAGCCAAAAAGGCCCACTTCAGTAATCGGTGACCGGGCACACTTAGTACGTGCCCAAGCCAACGTAACTTATTCAGTGTTATCTTCTGTTCCAAGGAAATAGCATATCACAGTGTAACAAACACCCACACACATCATCACTGAAGTGTCTCCAATATCGATCATCATCATCATCATCATCATCATCATCACTGTACACGATGGCTAGAGGTGTAGAACACCTCAGCTACTGCTTCGCAACATATAAAAGAAAGAAAGCAAATAAACGCAACAACTGTGTGCTAGCTGAGCTACCAGCAACGGATAGGCAACATTCCGGAAAGTTATTAGCCGTCAACTAGGCAACAAAAAATTATTATGTAAAATTATATTAAGCTACGAAATGAGATCGTGGTTGGAGGATGGAGGCCAAATGGGATGGGGGGACAAAAACTTACAGCAGGAACGCCACTGAGGTCGGCTCCTAGCCATGTCAGCAAGTATGTCTAGCCAAAGGTTTCCATCCTCTTTCGGACCCCAACCAGGGAGCCGTGAAGCTCCAACCGAGGCCAGCACCGAAGTGAGGGTCTTCATTCCTCTCGACTAAGTCATCACTTGGCCAACCCTCCTGTTCTTTCATCCTCACTCCCAGCGCGTACAAAACGCTCGTTGCGGGAGCCGGTGGGTTGGCGTGAGCAACAAGTGGCCGAGCCACCGGAGCCCGGTGCGTGAGATGATGGTGCTGAGCGGTTCAGTTGCTTTTCCTGTGCCACAAACAAGACGTCGAAGACGATCGTTGCTCACGCGGTGTTCCCACCATATGTGAGCCAGACTGCGAAGGCACCAACGGTGGTACGTAACTAGCTTCTTTATGTCCGCTGATCTAAGGGGCCAGGTTTCGCAACCACACAGTAAGGTCAAACGAACCGCTGCACTGTACACTCTACTCTTCGGGGCAAGAGTCATGTCGCGCCAGCACCATAGGTAACGAAGGTTTAAAAAAGCACCTCGAGCTTGTGATATACGCTTCGTGGTCTTATCTTTGATCTTACGGGCGCTGATACAACTTCCCAGGTAGTTGAGTTTCTAAAAGACTTTTAGCTGATCCTCACCAAGGGTCATTGCAAGAGGCGATCCCTGTCAAACGTCGAGGAAAGCTTTGTACTTCGAGGGTGCAAAGCAAAGCCCGAAGCTCCTGACAGTCAGTGTTAATCTGACCAGTGCACCTTGACACGTTGGTGAGCTGTCACTGATTATGGCAATTTCATCAGCATACTCCAAGTCAATAAGTCGTTCTCCACACTTTCCTAGTCATGCCCTGCGGATGCGATCACCATGTCCTTTTCAATGACGAAGTTGAGGGGGATGGGTGACAATGGGCATTCTCGCCTTACACCGCTGGATATATTCAAGTGCGACGACAGCTGACCGTAAGCCCTCACACTGCCTGAGCTACGCGCGTATAATGATGGGATAATATTTACATATTTCTCGGGCACTCCTTTCCTGACTAGACAGTCCCAAAGGGCACAGCGATCCACCGATTCGAATACACCTTTGGTATCGAGGTACACGACAACAGTGGGCCGCCAATGTGTGTGACGGTGCTCCAACAACTGGCGCAAAGTGAAGTTGTGGTCGATGCAGCCACGACCCCGAAGTAACCCGGCTTGCTCCTTACGAATCTGACTTTCACGAGTGCCAGTCAATCTGTGAAGGATAACAGAAGCAAGTACTTTGCAGACAGTGGGATCCCACTAATTCCTCTATGGTTCCTGCATTCCGAGACCGGTGGCCGAGTTGTCTGCGCGTTTGATTGCAACCATAAGGTCACCGGGTCGAATCCGCGTAGGAGTGGGCGTCCTCGCGGTATACTCAGCCCGCGCGCGACTGGTGGTGGTCGCGCGGCAGCGAAGCGCCGTTACGGCATACAGCTGACACATTATTATTATTCCTGCATTCCGACCACGAGCCTCCTTTGAAGGTCGGAACAGTAATGGAGCGGCTGTAGTCCGTTGGGATAATTTCCTGCTCCCACATTTTCACTAATAATTCGTGCAAATCATCCACAAGAACAGGGCCCCCGAATGTGAAGGGGGCTGGATGTAGATCATCTGGTCCCGCGGCTTTGTTCAACTTCAATTGTCCCATCTTATGTTCGACTTGTGGGCGAGAGCGCGGATCCAAAAGGACGGCCCAGGAAGTAGGGCGCTTACTGGCCGGTGAGGAACCTAACAATTCCGGTCGATTAAATTGCTTGTTCAAATGCTGAGCCTACCGCACTAAAAGATTCGACAAGTTGTGGATAGGCTGTCCACTTTCGTCAAGCGTAGTTTCACTAACACCAGGTCTCCTGCTGCCTGTTTCCCGTATCATCCGAAATGACTTACGATGGTTACCAAGGGTAGCGGCCATTTCCATCTCAGTTGCACGATGAGACCATCAGGATTCGCGGTCTCTCTTCAGGCTAGTACGGAGTTTTGCCCGGAGTTTTCTGCGTGTTTCATTTTGTTCGCTTCCAGTCGGAATGTTCCGGCCAGCATCAATAGGTTCCAGAGACTGCGGAGAGACCCAGTGTTCATGTTGGCTATTAGACTTACTACATGAAGATTTACCTGTTGTTAGTAAGGTCTGGTGAACATGCCACCAGTGAGCTTCAATTGTATCCAGTGAGCGCTTACTCAACCCGCATGTCAGCGTATTTCGAGACGCCAGTTGACCGGTGTCAATGCGTTCACAGCATCGTCGGGGGAGTCCGCCAAAACCCATCCGCATGTCAACACATACAAGTGCATTGTCGATGTCCACATATGTGCTCCAAATCGAACGACCGTTCTGCACGCAATCTCGCCATCGGTAACTGATTGAAATGTGATCGATTTGCGTCCAAGGCTCGTGAGCGCCAAGTCACCCTCTGGCGGGTGCTGTGTCGGAAGCTTGTCCTAGAAAGAAATGAGGGAGCATCTTTACACAAATGAAGTAACCATCCACCCTTATCATTATAACAACCCATATCGTGTTGGCCGCTCAGATGCTTTTCATCGGTGGACAACTTTCCTGCCTGTGCTTTCAGAACCCCCGCGAGCACCACGGTGTCCGTACTTCGTCCGTGGCGAAGGAGCTCGTTCAGTTGGCGGTAGAAGTAGTCTTTTACCGAATCATCGCTACAGTTTGTGGGCGCGTCAGCAGCGAGGAAGTGTAGACACCTATTAGTCCCGCGCTACTTCGAAGCTTTGAACGAGCCAGCCTGTCGGACGGTACACATCCAGCTAACGATTAGGATCCAATTAACCAGAGCAGTTGCCGCCCGGGGACTCAGGGCAATGTCTACACCAGCTTGGCAGAAGCTCGAAGGTGTATCGTCACCGGGTAGGCGCAATGAGAAAGTGCTGTTAGTGTCACCTAAAAGGGGATCGTAGAGTGAGCATAGAGCTCGAGTCTTGTAGGTAGGTCTCCGATAAGCAGCAGATATCGATGGAGAGGGTCTCTAATGTTCGGGCAAGTGCTACCTGTTGACCAATCTGCAGCAATGTGCGTACTTTGTGACATGCCAATCTGAAGGAGGATCAAGAGCTGAAAACAGAATCTGACGAGCTGAGAGGACCGCTTGGTTGGATATGGGCTTGTCGACGAGACAGGAGTGACAATCCACCTTTGCGTGTGAGTTGAAACCAGAAGATAAAAGCCTGGCAGATCAGGTTGTGGGAGGGCCAAGAACCGGGGGTTCAAAACTGGGGGGATAAAAGTGAAGTTGGAACGGAACGATGAGGATAAAGAAGCGTAACAGGATGAATAAGATGGGATAGCTTGAGCATTAACCCCCAACCCCTATCCACCCTGTTCGATGTATCATATACGGCGCTGTTTATTATCCTCTGCGACGGCCAGAGCATCAAGAAGTTGTGTGAAGAGAAATTCATTATACTGCGTGGGCACGATACTGCCAAGTTGTCCAGGCCTAGGTAGGAGGACGATTAGGGTTCTCAACCAAAGCGTTTGGTTCAAAAACCTGACCGCAAGGCAGCGGGTTTAGCGATGGGCTACAAGGAGTCCGTTTGAAGGAATAAGGAGCCACCTTCAATCCAACCCCCAACCTGGAGGACCAGGAGGCTGAGTTTGTCTGGCCTCTAACCATTGACTAATCTGGTGTGAGTGGATCTGAAGGTGCAAAAAAGGACCACCCAGCTTAACTCTTTGGATCTCTGAAGCACACAAACCATCGTAACACGGTATGATCCAGCCTTTATCGAATGAGGCCAACTTCCGAGATGGAAGTTTGTAATAGCGGAAATTTGCCCAAATTGGTAAATTCTGGTCAAAATAGGCTGCGCAAGAAATATTCCGTCTAGATTGCTTTCAGTAGCTAGAGCTCCTCGAATCAAGATCAAAAGTGTAACTCCAGTGACGTGTGAGAAAATGTCATAGAACAATGAGTTAGATATAAGAGAAGAATAGTGGTCACTTACGTTTTATTCACCGTCAAAATGCGATTAAGTCCGCTTCGCTTATAAGTCACCCAACACACTGCTAGTCGTAAGGACAAGTTTATCTAGTCTTGATTCGTAGTAATGTTTAAAAACTCAGCCTAAACCACTAGAGATTTAGCAGGATGAATTTGGTAGGTTTACAATTGCTTTCCCAATGGATTCTCACTCAGCGCTCGCTGGAGTCGCGCTTGGTATTCATTTTCCGCTTTCAGCATAGCTGCCCTTTCACGTTGAAGTTCTTCATTTTTTAACTGAACACAAAGCTTATCCCTGTATTCTTTTACTTTTTGGGCTTCAGCTAAATATTTGCTATTTATTTCAACCTTCTGGGCCTGTTCCTGGCGTAATTTTTCCATATACTCCTGTTGTGTTTGTTCCAGTTTTTTTCTCTCCTCGAGCAAGTTTCTGCGTTCTACCTCCTTCGCCTCCTCCTTTCTAGCTATTGCAGCTCTGTGGTCCTTAACCACTTCTTTAGCATTTTCTAGTATGCGGGCACTTGCTTTCTTCTTTCTGTCACGCTCACTACTACTTTGCTCCGCTTCAAGCTCTCCGTAATATTTGTCTAAAAATTCAGCATACCGCTTTTCTCTGGCCGTCATCCTTTTTTGATATTCGAGAAACTGTCGACGTTCTCGAAGCTCCGCCTCTTTCTCTTTTGTCCCCAACAAGTTATCTACTGTGGAAAGCGGTGGGTTACAATATGCATCAATCAATCGTCGAATGTGCTCTTCTTGCTCCTTCTGTTGCTTCAGCTTTTCTATATTTCCTTTGGCTGTATACATCAACTTAGGCTTTAGTTGTAGTTGATGATTTTCTTGTTCTCCCTTAGCTTTCATCTGCTCCTGTGCTTCGTTCTGAAGTTGTCGGCCTTCCTCAATTTCATTTTGTCTCTCTTGCTTCTTACCGGCTTCTTTTTTGAGCATGGCAGCCAGATTATCTGTGGCAAGTGCACGACGAAAAGCTTGTGAAGCTCTAACTTTTTCTTCCTCTTTCAGAAGCTGCTCATCAAAGTGTGTGCATGTGTTACTAAACCATGCCTCTTGTCTAGCTTGTTCGGCTCTATCTGCCTGAATCATTTCGGCAATGCGTTTCCTATCCTCCTGAATTGCACGCGCATGCACCTGTGTTATGTGCTCGCGAAGTTCTTCCGTGCTTACAGCAAACCTCGCATTGTACTTTTGTTCAGCCAACGCTGTCTCTTTTTCTCTCACTTGCCGTTTTAACGACTCAGCCCTTTCAAACAGAGCAGTTTTTTGCTTCTCGTACTGCTGCAGCAACTTCTGGTCACAAAGTTCCTTGTCACGATGGGACTCACACTGAAGAAGGTTAGCCAACCTGCCCTTACGTTCATTCAAATGCAATTCCTTCTCCTTCTGGTGCCAACCGACACGCCGTCTAACTTCGTTATCAATCATGTGTTTCTCAGTTCTCGTGTGAAATTCGCCTTCATACTTCAGACGATCGTAATAATCGACTCCGCCAATTCTTTGTTTCATCTCATTTTGACCTGGAAACAACATACTGCGCATGACAGAACCACTGCAAACAGTCGAGCAGCCGCGGGGTCGATACTACAGCAGTCACGTGTGCACTAAGTCAGTCAATCCGATTAAAAGCTCATGCCACAAAAAGCAATGCAGTAGGTCAAGCGGAGCATTTGCGCAAAACCAATACGTAGTGCAGCGCCTCGTCGCGGAGCTCATTCCTCTGCGGTCATTCATCCGGTCTGGCTCTGCTGTCTTCTCCGCTCAGAACAATGTATACTAGGAACCAAAAGAACTGAATTCATCTAACCCTTGTTTTTTGCATACGTTAGTACTGGTAATCTCAAAGGAAGTTACCGATTCACATCTGTTTTGGCAATTTTACAACCACTGTTTTTAGCAATGATATTTAGAGACCACCGGATGAAGTCGATTCTAGCATGGGGTCCGAGAAGCCTCTTCGAGCTGCTTTGCGTCGAAGCCAATGAAAGTCTTCAAAAACCTAATTGTTCTCTGGATTTTCCAAGACGACCGTAGTGGCGATGTGTGAATTCCGTTATTGTCAGTATCGTATCTGACACATTCTATAGCGTCAACATTGCATGAAAGATGTAGACATTTGTGAATTCTGCCACCTAACTATACAATCCTGTTCGGAAGACTTGCAACACAACACTGCTCAACTCGCTATTTGAAAACGGGGTCCACCCAGATCAGTCTAGTTTTATGTGTAGTCCCCTAGGAAAACTCACGCACCTAGCCCTGTTAAGTGGCCGAAATTCCTATGTGAATCAAGCTAAGTATGGAATATTGAGATCTTTTTTCGCGTCCTTTTCGCTAAGTGCATACGCAGAATGACTTATACCGTTTACAATTGTTAGAGGTAATTATGCAGTGAGGTCATTCTATACCATCGGAATCCTGTTGTTGAGATATCATTGATGTTTCGACGAACATTGAATGATCTGAGTATGGGCTCACCATCCATGACCTTAGCTCTTAACATTTTTGGATGAAATGATAAACGCCATCTTCACTACAAACTAGACTTTTAGTAAGCTAAAACTGGACACGGTCCATTTGTTAAGCAAGAACTCAGCGATTTGTTAAAAAGAAGGGGAAATAAGGCGACTAGACGACATTCAATTCACACTGTAGCAAGACTAATATAGCCCGAATCAAGCAAGCAGTGGTCACTATAGCAAACGCGTCTCGGTATTGCCTTGTTCCTCTCAATCAAGGACGGTGGTCTAGTTGTCTCCATCCGCCTTAGTGTAGTGTGTAGTGCAGCCAAGCAGCCAAGCAACTAGTGGAAAGGCTGATTCCAGACAGCGGGTTCAATTACCATGTGCGACGGGCGCCGGCTAACTCTAAATGAGGGACGCACGAGAACATCAACTTGTCCACAGTAAGTGGTCAAATGGTGACGCTGATTATGACAAGGCGTCGTTCGCTTAAAGATCACCAATGGTGGCACTTGCAATGGGGTAGGGTTCTCAGTGTTCATTGAATAGTTTGGGACACATACAAACTGCATGGTGGAGATGAAAGGTGCACGCCAGGTCATGAACAAGTCCACGTGCTGAAAGATCAAGGAGGATTCTGGGTTCATCCTATCGGCTGAAATTGGCTACGCACGGAAGCTATAGTGCTGCACAGGCGATCGACCGAAGAAAAATTTTGCCCCTACCCCCATTATAGGAAACTAAACCAATCGGGGTCAGCTAACGCTACACATCAAAATTCGTAGGTGACATCGGAACCAATTATAAGAGCAGAACCGGTAAGTCTCTGACTTCCTCCGTGTGTTTGCTACCTCCTGTGTGATCGCACTATTCTTGAGCTCTTCTTGCTCTGGACAATCTGGCCACAATTATTCACACGCATTGCTATACTTACATTTAGTCGAAGCAGATTTCCTAGCGATATCCAATAAATCTACCACCGCAAGACTGTCTAGCGCGCGTCATCGCTGCATTTGTTACTGAAAATGAAAGCAATTAATTCCCTTCCGAAATTTGAAAAGTACAGCAAGAAGACAACATTTAGTAGATGCAAGCACTTTGGGTTGTCTCTTCAGTACCAATAAAAACAACCGAAAAGAAACAATAGCAAATGGTGGATGTGACGTAAAAAGTAGAAACAAACTTGGGGTGCAAGATGGACCAAAACCATTCGGTCCTTATGTCCAAGGAAGCCTGAGACTGACGAATGACTGTTTGTGCACGCACCGCAAACGCTACATTCGGCTAATCGCTATAGCCTCAGCTAAACAAAGAAATCGCGGATTAGAGTGTTGCAGCAACCGTTTGAACGTGGTATCAAACCGTATCTGGTGACCAGTAAGCAATAGGTGTTTACCTACGGAGGATGTCGGCGACTTACGCAACGACAGGACTTGGGTGGGAAAAGCTGTTCGTTACTTGTTCCTTCATCCGGGAAGACCATGCTCTATCGGTCCTGCCAATGTAACTGGCTCCTCAGTTACCTGTAAATTGGTGCACACAATTAGAAGTGGCGCCAAGTGGCAGAGATTCCTTCGGATGAGGTACTGACAACTTGCTAGTTCTGTTGAGGTTGACGACCTGAGCAGCATAGTACGTCCCATAAGCAGCAGCGATCAGGCGCTTAGTGGTCCTTAACGTGGGGGTATCACTCTTGAAAGGTAATTCGATAGAAACTTTCTTCGTCCCTGCCTCCTGTACCAAGTCCTTTTGTCTTCGTAGCTGGCTGTGCTTCCCTATAAAACTTCGAGAGTAACCGTTTGACATCAGTGTGGCTGTAATTCGCTCCAACCCATCAGTTAGACAGTCTGCCGAGCATAGTCGTCTGGCACGACTAAATAAGGTTTTCACAAGTGTCCACTTGTACCTCATTCGTGTAAAGCTTAAGAAATGCAGGTACTGACCGGACCATCTTACTGAAAATTCAGCAGGGTTTTCACTGAAATCCACACGCATACCATTCTTTTTACTCTCACTCAAGAGAGTGCTCTTTGCGCTCTCCAACTACTTCTATACTACAAGCATCCGGCACTTCGTTTGACAGCCATCATCTTAACATTCACCAAACCATAAATTTTCTCAGTCAATCGCATCCATAACGCTTTCAAATTCCTCATGAAAGAAATTATATTCCTCTATTGATCTCTCAAAATGGTCCTTAAGGTAACTCTTCCTCCATGTCGGTAAAGTGAAATTTTTGAGCGAGCTGTCTTTCTGAGGTTTCACTTTCCAAGGTAGTTTCGAACAGCGTTTACAAGCCTGTCGTGCAAACAAGCTGACTTGTTAACTTCGCTTTATTCAAATAATTGTAAATCGTCGTTTTCCCTGAACTACATCGTATCCGTCCTCGAATACTTACCAAACGTCGGTCATGTTATTTCCTAGTCAGCCTCTGGCTATTACTCTGGTACTGTTGTGTTTTCTAATCCGTTTTGAAACTTACGTTAACACCTAACCGTTTCTGTTGACTACCCTGTATGTAAGAGCTCGCAGGTTTCACGTTTTTGCTTTTTGTCTCACACTGTTCTTGCCATCCTCAAGTCGGATTCACAGAATGCCGGCGCTAATGTGTCTTCGGCTGCATTGAACAGCGAGTCGATTACTGACAGTGGCAGTATGATTTGCTCAAAGCCTGTGGCGGATAAGTCTGGGGGCATGCAGTGCTATGTATGCAACGGCTGGTACCACGAGACCTGTACCGGTTTGAGCTCTGACTAGTACGCATTGCTATCGACTAGCGATATCCTTCTCATCAGTTGTGCTGAATGCTGTAGCTGTCAGCCTGAACGTCTTGATGTCATGAATGAGGTATCGTGCAACGTCGGACTTCGTAACCATTAAATGTTTTCTTTCCTCATTTCTCTTGACCGTTAAGTAGGGTAACTGATAAAGAAACTTGGAGTCTCCATTGATGCCGGCATATTGGAACAAGAGACAACTAATCTCATCTTATGTCGGTAAAAATACGCTACCATGTCGAAGGCTCTAGCTACTCAGAATACCTTGACGAGGCTTGTGATGGTGTACTGGACGCCGTACAAAGCGTGATTGAAGTAATGGCCCTTGTGTTCACTGAAGCAGGAAGAAGAGGTCCAAGAAAGTCCGTCAGGCCCCTGCAAAGACAGTAAGGAGTAAATTCATGAAGGTGTAGCTGGTAAAGCAGGAGGCTCCAACCCCAATTATCCCAGCTCCTTTGGCGAAGAAATGCGTCGTGTCACCTTCTGCTAAACCTATCGAAATTGGTGTGGACTGGAAGACTCGAGGAGTGAATACGCCTCGTCGACGTGATTCATTTGCTAATAGCAGCGTTATCTTCTTTAATATTGTGAGTACGCGGCAGCTGTTCATAGTGAACACATGCTGGCTTAGGGGTAGCGGTCACAACTAACATCACAATGGTCCCGAGTTCGATGCCTGTGAAGTATCTGATGAGGTGTAAGAACATCGAAACGCGTCATAGTAGTACAGTGTTTTGGGATATCTTGAGAGAATTAGGATGTCTTGAGAGCAACTGGGTCACAATAACACGCATTCCGCCGAAATCGATCATGCATTACAAAATTGCTGCTAGCTCGAGCAAGATGGATAGAGTCAGCCGATGCCACAGTGGGAGTCGACGTTTTCTACCTGGACTTCTCGAAAGCGTTCGATCGTTTGGACCACCGTATTCTCCTTCATAAGCTTCGAAGCTGTGGAATCGTTGACCCCATACTCAGTTGGACAGGCAACTTCCACGCATAATGTCAGCTGAATGCGAGGGTCCGCAGCTCCATTTCAGATTCAACTGACCTCCAGCATGGCGTGCCCCAGAGATCGGTACTGGGGCCACGTTTATTCCTAACATTCGGTAACGATCTTGCCAGTGTATTGCAGTCAAATTTTCTACTATTTGCAGATGATGTCAAAATTTGGTATGATATCAGGACATCGGATGATCACATGGCCGTGCAGAGGGATATCGACAGGGCTTATGCGACTCCACTGCAACGTGGTGAAGTGCAAACTCGTAAGCACAAGCCATCAGCTTATCTATGAATATCGACTTGGAGACCAGCAGTTAAAACGTGCTTCCCAAGAAAACGACCTCGGCGTGATCGTGCAGCACGATCCTTGTTGCTCGAGACAGGCTGAGAAGGCATCGTACAGGGTCAGTCAACATCTTGGACTCTTGCGGATGGCTTTCGGGAATTTTGAGCCACCAATCTTTCCGCAACTGCTGAACACCTACATGAGGCACCATGTGGAATATGCGATGCTGGCTCGCGTCCCTGTTGCAAGCGCGACGTCGATGCACTTGAAGCTCCACAACGTAGAGTGACCAAACTCGTTAGAGGATACTTTCATCTACTAACACAGACTGCAGTTCTGAGATTGTACAGTGGTGAATATCGACGTCATCGAGGAGACCTAATCCTAGTTTACCTAATATTGACGAACCCAACTCACCCAAATCGCAATTTGTTGCAGTTGAGCCGAAATACCAACCTGGGAGGCTAGTAGCGTAGACTGGCTACGCAGTACAGTCGACCTAATTGTGGACGAAACGTTTGCTCCCTCCGTGTGTCCCGTGCCTGGAATGTCCTTTTGACTCACGTTATCCTTGCCCCCACAGTAACGCTATTCAAAATGCCTTAAGGAACCACTTACCAAATTTCCTTACTTAATCTATAGTCCGTTTCACTTGAAGGAAGAAATAACTCAAACCTTACCATGTGCTTGTCAGCTTTCTTTGGAAAGTTGTAGTGAGGATACATGCAGAAATGTTCATGTGCGTAGCCTGGACGTATCTAAACTGGATTAACACACTACATCTGTCAACTGAAGCAACACACGAGCGAGCGTTGTCGTTTCCTTTTTTTCTTTCTTACGCATTTACTGTATTATAACAGTTCCCTACACTATTTTGTGGGTGCACGTAAGATTCCTATCTCAAACAATCGTTATGCAGCAGTGTAGTTAAAGCGGTAGATCTACTGATTTAAAGCGTCGACGATTAAAATAACGATTTACTTGTTCGATGATGTTTTAAATTTTAATTTTTACTCCAGCCATCCTACGGGACTTGTCATACACATGCTTTTCTCTCCGTGATACATCATTGTTCATTGTTCATCGCGTGGCTCAAACAGTGTGTCATCAAGATGCTTCTCTCAGGTTTCCCTGAGGTTACTGTCCGAAAGCTGATCGAATTGGAGAACGTCCCTGTCAGCGTGCAGAAGCCGCAACCCAGACTTGTTCGTGTAGTCTTTCAACCCCAGAGGAATGTATTGCGTTACTGCGGTTTGCATTCATACTCATGGGTAGCAATGTCAGCATTCAGCCAGATGTTCCACTGGCAGATAGACGGTTGGAAGCGGCTGGTGGGAGCCTGGTCGATTTGTCGGTTTTCAGATTGTCAACTGGAGGTCAATTTCTGCCCTAGCAAAACCCATCTTGGTATCGCACGACCCAGGGCTGGTCGTACTGAGTTCCTTCAGGTAGTACTCAGCAACTTAAGTAGGTTAATGAAACAAGTCAGACGAGGAAGGTCTAATTGTGGACAACCCGTGGGGGAGCTGTACGCTATCGAGTGCGTCCCCAGGTTGTGGACCGGGCATCGCCATCCTTCCCGAGGTAACTGCGAATAAGTCTCGTCTGATTTGCAGGCGAGTTGAATAAGCAGTCGCGGACAACCAGCGGCAGCGTCGCAGAGCGTGGGTGGTTCTGGGATGGTCACCTACTTCACCAGTAAATACCACAAGTGCTCGTACGGCGCTGTGTCAGAGCCAATGTGACCGGCTATATGGTCACTGACCACTCACTTCTGTACCTGGAGGTGTGCATCTAACGGAGGATATAAGATCAACCTTGCTGGTCACCGGCTTTTCTGTGGACTGCTTCTGAAAACAAAGAAGGCAAATGAGCCACCTGGCTGTCAACGGTGTTCATATTCAGTCCGCTGCCTTGCGGTGCAGGACTTTAAGAATAAAGGCTCGGGATGGGACCCCCTAAGTCAACCCACTTCTTTGGCATGGGCAACCGGAAATCCCTCTGCACACACAGCACATGGGAGTCTACATCCCTTCATCTGATTCTTCTTCCTCCTCTTCGTTATTGTTACGCATGTGTTGTGGTACTCTGCCAAATGTTCAATGGGCAAGTGTCAAATACATAAAATACCATACTTGTGGACAAAACTCGTCCTGATATACTCGCTTTCACTGAAACCTGGTTGTCTCCGGATTTCACGGACAGTGAAGTATGTCGACCGGGCTACGCGTTACTTAGGCATAACCTCTGCGTTTGGCCGTCTATTTAAAGAGCGTGCCGCTTCACTTGTTCGAGAACTCATTGTTTTGTTCTCCAAAGTTTAGTCGAAAGGAGAAAGTCCACCAGCTTGGGGTGAATCGATTGTCGTCCCCATCTTCAAAAAGGGCCTGCGCACAATCTGCTCCAAGTACAGAGACGAAGCTCGAAGATCTGGCGAAGTGTGAAGAGTTAGTAGATGCAGCCGCGACCAGGGCAAAACCCAACTTGTTCTTCTCAATGCGAAGTATGATGGACACCAGCAGCTTGCAAAAGACGGGGACTAAGCTTAGTCCTCCTCGTCATACTTCATACTTCATATACTTCGCAGGTTATCCCCAACACCCGAATAGTTGCAAGGAGAAGAACAATCTGGGTTTCGCCCTGGTCGGGGCTGCGTCGATCAAACCTTCACACTCCACCAGATCCTCTAGCATCGTCATGTGTAACAGAGGCTGTGTTCTTGCATATCCGTGCAGTCTTCGATTCTGTCGATCGGAAGTTAGTGTACTACTATCTACTGAGGAATGGCATTCCCGAGAAGTTCGTCTCCATACTGTGAGCTCCGTATGGTCTGATCTTGCGCAGGGTTAGGGCTTATGGCAGGCTTTTGCCTTCTTTTGTCGCCTCCAGTGGAGTTCGACAAGAATGCCCTATCTCTCCGTTCCTTTTCAACTTTGCCATGGAGAATGTTCTAAAGAACGCTCTGGAGGATTCTTTGAATGCTGGTGTTGAGCTCCTCCCAGGTAGTCGAGTTGTCGCTTTGGAATATGCTGATGATATCGCCCTGCTGGGTGATGATCCACACGTCGTCCAATTTGCACTGAACGGCTTGACGATTGAAGTATCAAAGTTTGATATGTAAATTTCGCCATCCAAATACAATCCTCTCTTTCAAGACTGGTGGGTGCCTGTGCCTGCACTCCCTCTTGGTGGTGAAACACTAGAGGTTGTGGAGAGCTTTGTCTACTTGGGTAGTTGCGTCACTGCCGGCGGAGCTGTTGGAGACGAGATTCCGATGCGTATCTCGAGAGCGCGTCTCGCTTTTTCTAGGCTGAGGCACTTGTGGCGATGCCATGACATTCGTCTCTCCATCAAAGAGCGGGTCTATTGTGTAACTGTTCGTGTTGTGCTGTTGTACGGATGTGAGGCCCTGCCCATTCGTAAAGATGACTTGCGCAAACTATCCGTCTTTGCGCATTTTTTTTCTGCGGTCCATTGCCCGTGTGCAGTGGCAGCACCACTTAAGTAACCTGGAAGTTATACAGCGTGCCTTGGGACGAGGAAACCACTGGCTCGAATATCTTATATCACTACATCAACAGCAGGGGTTGGGACACGAATTGCGCATGCTTGTCCAGAGTTACCAGCGTAGTGCTTTGTTTGCGGTTTCTGAACAGGGCTGGAAGAGATGATCTGGTGAACAGCTTGCAACTTGGAGAAGCCGCATGAAAAAGCTGACGAAACAGTTTGCTTCTGCCGGTTGTTGTCGACTACCTTGTTGGGGTCCGAGAGTTACGGATACTTGCTGGTTGGAGACCTTGGAAGCCATAGATCAAGACCAATGTCAGTGACGAACGTGTGCATCGGTTTGTTGAGGTGTTCCTCCTTCCTCCCCCTAAAATAAACACACTGAAAAAATTTCCACACTCTGAGTGGCAAGTTAGGCAAAACAGCATTTGTTGTTTTCGTTGTTGTTGTCGTGGTTGTGTTCTTATTATTCATACTGTTTTCTTATTCAACTATGATTCCGATAGCACAATATCTGTTCTACAGATTGTGTTATATATATATATATATATATATTGGCGGATGTGTCGCTATTTATGTAAGCTGTAAACTGGATGCGTTGAGGACCTGCGTTTTTCGGTCACTGGATCAAGCGTTTATAGCCTGTCGGCTGCTGTGGGCATTTTCTCCGCCCAGTTTGCAGTTGTTGTGGTTCATTGAAGTTCTGGAATTCACTCCAAAGAAGTTATAAAGTTTCATCATACTCAAGCCATCAACAAGTATCCTATACTAACAAAGGAACATTGGTGTACTACTGGGTAAAAAAGCAATGCTTCACAAGTCATATGAGATAGAAATTATTACGAAAAGAAAAATTCGTGCTAAAGTGAAAAGTATTTTGGTATACTCATCATTGACATAAGTAGCATAGCGGCGCTGTTTGCGTATTAAAGGTTTGAATCCACAAATCTATTGCTTGGGAGTTTGGTAAGACACCGTTTGATTGTGTTTTGTAGCCTCCTGCCTAACAAGTTATAAAGTGAAATGTAAATGAGACAACGCATCGAATTGGGAGCAGAGACCATATAATTAGGAAGGGCGTTTCAACGCTGACACTTTAAAAGGGAAAAGAAATTTCCACAGCATTCAACCCGGCTATACTGTATTGTCACTTTCAGAGGATAACCACTTAGTGTAACGTTGTGGTTCAATTCCAGCAACGTGCGGCAAATGTGATTTGGCTTCTTCATAATCCGGTAAATCTTTTTGAGAACCCCTGACAACTCCGATATCGACGGCTGTAATAGCTTAGAGACTTCAGTCTAAGCTGATATGGAAGATAAAACAGGCCACTAACCTTCTTTGTTGCCCTTTGTTAATGAGTCTCGAGAGCAACGAGATCCTGTTTTTGTCACGGCTGCCATGTCTGGATAGCATATTTCACGCGTGGTCGCACGTAGGCGTCAAGCGTTTGGGAAAAGTTTGAAGGTTCACACCTACCCAACACTCTGCGAAGAAGGCCCTAATGTTGATTGCCGGTTCTCGCCGCCTTCTTTGCTTGTTTTGAACATCCGAGATCTTCCTGTACCAGTACCCCAATTCAAACTCCTGAGGGGTCTTCTCCAAGGTATGGTCTTCAAGGTTGTAAACGCTCACCGGCTGATGACGCAGATGGATCACCTTACAGTTACTTATGTGCAGGTTCCTCCTTGACCATTCATAATTGTAATCTAGGTCATGTTGTACTAGATTGTAATCTACTTTGTTATTAATGGCCAGCCAAATCTTTACACCAACGGCGAAAAGCATGAAATGTGAGATAACTGGTGCCAGATCGTTTATAAACACAAGAAATACGCGCAGTCTCAGCACTTAGTCCTTTGGGACACCACATTCCACTTCAAACGGTTTGGAGAGTGATCTCCTAACACGCAATGGAGGCTACTGTTGGTGAAGAAAGGTGCTAATCCAACCAAGAGCTGGAGCTCCGATCCCGTAGCTCTGTAGCCGTTGAAGTAGGATGCGGTGATCCAGGCGGTCGAAAGCTTTGGAGAGTTCCAGATAGGTGAAGTCAACACCGACCCCATCATCAGCGAATTCTGTCCAACTAATTCGTGCAATCAGCAGGTTAGTGGTGCATGACGGATGTTGACGGAAGCCATACTGCTCCAGTGCCAAGATGTTGCATATTTCCAGGTAGTACATTACTGTCTCAGCGACGACCGCTTCCATCACCTTCACGAGAACAGGGAGGAGGGTCACTGGGCGATAGTTCAGTGGAGCTGCACGTCTATCGCCTTCAAAAATTGGGGTTATGATTTTTCGCTTCCATCTACTGTAGACTTGCTGATCCTCCAATCACCTTTGGAACAATTAACAATGAACGATGGTTTATCACGGGTAAAAACCATGTGCTTGACAAGTCCGGTAGTATGGTTGGAGTGAAAATTATAATTTGTAGGAACATCGAATAAGTAAATAGTGGCAGGGGTTCAGCTAACTTGGTGGTCGCAACCTACAGTGCTTTTGGGCAAATGTTGTCTGCTGCCGGGCAGCTATGATCGAGCAGTGACAGTGACTTTCTCAACACAATTGCTGGGTCGGAAATTGTATGTATAAACCATGCAGTCGGTAATGTGCTTGGCGTTATGGGGGACTTCAAGTTCCCCGAGGTCTGTTGGTTTGATCTAGCTTGAGTTCGGCACTTGGCAACTTTGGTTCGAATTTCCTCGAGTGAACGTTGAAACGGAGTTTGCAGCAGTTACTGAACCTCCCGATTAGGTACACGAACGACCAGCCGCCCGTCTAACTTGGATCTTATTTTGGCGAAGACATTCGACTTTGTAAGTGATATTACATACGGCTATCTACCAGGGGCCAGCAACCAAATTTGCATATAAGTACGATGTGCCCTCTATATTTCATTAGGCTACAGTTGAGGTATACACAATTATTTGGCTGTTGTTGGTTCAGGTGTCACATTTGTAGTCTTGCAGGTTACTTACCTTCGGATGAAAGTGCGTGGACATCCACTGCGCACGAAGGATGTAGACAGATGGTATTCTTCCTCATTATTACAATATGATTCTATCCTGCAAAACAAGGTACTTGTGCAGCTGCGATCGAACTGCAAACTAAAAATAGTCACGGGACGTAAACGGAAGTGGCCAAGTTCAAACATCACTCTTTCATTGGCCAATTTTTGTTCAGTACACAATGACGAAGTCACCTAGATTACTGATGAAACATCTGCAAGGAAATATTTCGGCTAGGAGAACAAACCTAAACCTGTACAGACAACCCGAGCTACAGGTGTTCCGCTTTATTGCTAATACTTATGGACGTTCTACGCTCCGCACTGCCTGCCGATGGGAAGACTTCGCTTGTAGGCACGCCTCAAACCGGCCGCAACGTACTTTCCTGCGTGACTGCATGCGAAATGATGTTCTTTCTCGAAGTGTCAACTACAAATTGCCAATTAACCACCCGTAAGCACGGGCCATTGCAAAACAGTTTGAAAAACGTATGATACGAATGATGACTGGGGACGCTCACAGTTGCATCAAGAAATATGAGAGTTGTCTAAAAGAACGGAGAGCTGCCTGCTTACAAACCCTAGGACAATATCTGACAGAACAACTAAGCATAGCAATCGACTGCAGAACAGCAAAGGTTAGAGTGAAGGACCAGGCTGCTTTGCAAGACAAGCTGGCTAAAATGATTATGATGAATTAGCTGAATTAAACTAACCGGCTCTGAATGCGAAAATGCCAATGATAGCTGGGTCAGGAAGCTGTCCAGCCGGCCGCTCAGTGATGCTGAAAAGCAAGTGCTGATTAAAAGGATAAACTATAACCTCACGGACGCCAGACCCTCGGAATTGCTTACCGGATTAGTGGAGGTGTTGCTATCTAGTGGCTTTGGCGAAGCGAGGAAAGCACAATTAAGACATGTCGTCGTTCCAATTCTAACACACAACTGACAACAAATTGTTTATCACAGCAAGAGAATAATGCAATAAGATTCTTAAAGGCTAATGAAACTATCGTGATTCTGCTTGCGTGCAATGGGCGTATGACTGTTAGGATCGATGAAACAGCGTATGTTGAAAAGACATGGAACCTCGTGAACAACAGTACAACATACCGCTGCTTGGAAAGCAACCCCCTGGTACGCCCACCTACAAGTTGGCTAAAGAATTATGGAGGCACCTTAAACATCTGACTAGTCGATCACCGTGTTCCGTAAACAACGCTCAGCAGTTTGTGGAGAGGCTCCAAAGACTGCACATCAATCATAAAGAAATAATAGTGTCATTCGACGTTACTGCACTGTTCACTTCTGTGGACGTACAAGTGGCGAAAAAAAACATCAGAGAACGCCTGAATGTTGGCGGAGGAATAATTGGGAATCTGACGACCGAGAGTATATGCGAGCTTCTCGACCTGTGGCTCACGACGTACTTTTATTTTGATGGATTACTCTAAGAACAAATGAAAGGAGCTCCTATGGGGTCCTCTATATCCGGAGTCATTGCAGAGATCGTAATGCAAACGTTAGAGGAAAATCTGCTCCCAGCCTTGAACCCGAAATTGTGGATCAGATATATTGAGGACAAGTTCATGCTACTCAAACGCAGCCAGTTGCAGATCGCACAGGGCTTGCTGTACAATGCAATGGACGGCATTCACTTCACCATGCAGTCAGAAATGAAAAACAAACTACCTTTCTAGGAAGTACTGGTAACTTGAACAGCCGATGAGGAACTACGAACATCACTTCACGGGAAAGACACGACACAGATCAAATCCTAACTTTCAACAGTAACCATCCCAAAATGTCAAAAAATCAGCTGCATACGAACCTTGCTTTGCAGGATAGAATCACATTGTAACAATGAGGAAGCAAAACGGGAAACAGATTATTATCTGTTTAACTCCTTCAAGCGCAATGGATATGAATGCAATTTCATCAGAAGATACATAACCTGCAAGACTACAAATGCCACACCAGAACCAACAACAACGAAACGGATCGCTCTACCCTACATCAAGGACGTGTCGGAAATGACTGCTCGACTCCTCAAGCCTTACCACCAGTTTTTAGTTCAAATATCAAGCGTTACTCTGAAAGCAGCCCTATCTAGACCGAAGGGAAGACGGGAGCACATGAACGTCGGAACGTTTTCTACAGGATACTGTGTAAATATTATGGTAAAGACTATGTGGGCCAAACAGGGTGAAGGTTATCTACAAGGTCATAAGAACACAAGCGAGCCTGTCGAAACCATTATTCATCATCATTGATCTTGACGCATGTTGACAATGAAGGGCACATACTTGATTGGGAGAAGACGGGGGTCCTAGCGCAGGGAGAGACAAGAAGATTACGAGGATTTCTCGAAGCATGCTTCTTTACGGAGAATTCGATAAACCTACGCATTGACTTAGACCCGATCTACCATCAACTGCGAAAAAAGAACTTAAGACACGTCATTCACCACATGAGTCTAAACGACGCGGTGATCGAACTGCAAAATAGCAATGGTCACGAGAAGTGAATCGAAGTGGCCAGGTTCAAACATCACTCTCTCATCGGTCAATGTTTGTTCAGTACGCGCTGATGAAGTCACCTCGATTGGTGATGAAACGCCTGTAACAAACTACTTCGACTCGGAAGACAAACCTAAACCTATATACATACGTGTTTGATTCAAATACTAGACGCCTAACAATTAAAAATAGAGAGGAAAATAATGATAAAATAAAGGACAAAATACCCAATGACGAATAATAACAGGAAACAGTTTCCGTTCCTCTTGTGGTGCAACAGCTGAAGTGCGTCGCTCACCTTCAACTAATGTGCTGTAATGATGATGCTGCAGCTACTCCAACCTGCCATCCCCTGAACTTCATGTCTTTGTTTAGTTCTGTGTCCATTTAGTAGACCATTGTTTCTACCACTACTAAAAGGAAGCTACCTAGAGGATAGAAATTTATCCAATCAACGTCTCAGGACTGTTCGTCTCCAATAAAAGAAGAGTTTATCTGATGCTACAGTCACTAATCCCATGAAGTTCATACGTTACCTAAACAAGTGCAGCAGCGGTACAAACTGGTCAATTCCAACATCACTGCGAGTGGACGGGACCTGTTTCACACATCGACTATGATAAGGATTGTGTACCCTGTAGACGGTATACCGGTGTCTTTGCCCGTGAACACTCTTCACCATAGAATGAGCTAGTCATAGATGTTCCCGAGAATTCGTGTCTTAGTTTGGCATAAAGGAGAATCAACTCCTCTGACTACTACAAGGGCTAAATCCTTCGAAAGCTTCTGGCCCTAATTGAATTCATTCGAATCTGTTGCAGGAATTGGCATTGAACCGAGTGATCCTATCATGCGTGTTTACAATATCGCTCGACAGCTGCATTTTCCCTTCGGAATGGAAGGAGGAAACCATCTATCCGATTTTTTTGAGGTGGTGACAGTAATCTGCCCGCTCACTACCGACCTGTCAGTTTGACAAAAGTAACGGTCAAGTTGCTCGAAAACTGGTGAGGGATTCGGAGAAGAACCAATTGAAAAAATGTATCATTCTCAGTGTCGCGTAACACAGATTTTGCAACGGATTTTCGTGTCAGACCAATTTGCTTGCGGCTCGTGAAAGCCGAGCCAAAGCGGTAGACAGTGACCACGCTATTGACATGCTTTCTGTGGACTTCTCAGAAGCTTTTGACGCTGTTCGTCAACTTAGCCTCTCACTGAAATTGTGGTCTTTTGGGATATCTGGTCACGCCCTTACATGAGTGTCGGCTTTCCTCTAGGGGAGGGAACTGTGTGTAAGCGTGGGGTGTACCATTTCGCCTATGCAAGCTATCCTTTGTGGCCTTCTGAAAGGGCCATTTTCATTCACGATCCATGTATATCACTTGCCGGGGAGGCTAGCAGCACCGTCTATAATTCTTACTGATGACCTCAAGCTCTGAAATGTCGCGAATATCCCGGACGTTCTGAATCGATTCTGTGTCTTGGATAGGCTCTGGGATTGGTCTGCCTTATGGTTGATGCTCATAATTCAAGTGAAATCTTCTGTCCTCCTTATTGCAGCTACTAGTCCTCCCACACAATATGTTGTCCACGGTGGTGGAATCCCTATTGTCATTCAGCAAGTTGATCTAGGCGTCGTCTACTCATCACCTCACTCCCACAACAATTGGCAGAAGGCTACTTATACAGGGTTCTGTATGGTGTGGTAATTGCGCCACTCTTTCTATGTCTTAACGGTCGATAGGTTTGTGAAGTTATTCACAGCATTCGTGCGTCCCCACTTGAAATATGTATCCAGGCTTGTTCATCATGTCTTATCGGAGACAAAATGGAACAGAAGAGGAGTTTACGAGTGGATGCTAGGTTAGTGCAGGGTCTCCGGGACAGAGGTATCCTGCTGATGCTGATGCTGACTTGAAGCAGCGAGTAGAGCATGCTCTGTGTAGCTGCATCAGTTGTCGCTCTTGGGCATTGAATTATTAATTATCGTTCCGCTGTCTATATTTTGCCTCTGCAAAGTGTTTGTCTAGAAGCTTCTTAAATTCGGCCACTGAATTCGCCTCTATCACCGGCTGCGGCAGGTTGATCCAAGTATTCACCACTTTACGTTCGAAACAGAGTTGGTGAGCGACCCGCTTCAACTGCGGTACGATAAGTTTGTACCGGTGTCCTCGCGTGCAGCTTGGTGTGTGCAGATGAAACAGTTGTCTCAACATGGGGTAACCACTCAAATGTAATATCCGGTGCGTCATGACTAGGTCAACCCTCAGCCGACGATATGCTAGGGTGTACAGCCCTAGTTTCTTACATCGGTCTTCGTATGGCATACCTCGTAAGTTCATATGGCATACCTCGTATGGTTCACCATCTGCAATCCGCGTTCACAGCAGCATCGATAATGTGCGGGCGTCATCCATCGGTTACCCACTCATCAGTGGCTTAGCTTCAGTTACTTGATCGATGCTGTGTACCCGTTCTGGCCAGAATACACGTTTGCGTGCCAGCAGCTCGTTGTGTTCTGTTGTCTTTATGTCGTTCGGCTAAGAGCCATGATTGCGTACGCAGGCTGGCGCTATTTCCGCACGTGTAGGCATAACACCTGAACGACACTTAGCATGGGGTTGTACTCAATGCACTACCGGAGGATGGGAGCGGACTTGATTCTCACTTACCACATTCGGACGAGTAAGATAGGCCCAGATTTGTCCTGGCTACGTAGTCCCACTAAGTTACCTAGTCTCCGCGGTCACCCACTGAAACTGCACAAACTGCGTTCTGACCGGGTTAAGAGGGAAAGGCTCTTATCGCGCCGTTTTTGGAAGTTGGAACTCGCCTTCGGAGAATTTCGTTAGGGAAGCTGCTGTTGAAGGATTTGAGAGCCAGTTAGATGCTCTTTGGTAGCAGTACCAAATCTACCCCTTCTCCTAACCGACTTGTGGCTGGCTCGTTGAACAACCTGCTCGTGGTTACAGCTGGATGGTCTGGGAACTACCCGTTCCATCTAATAGTTCGGCGGTCGTACTAAAGAACGTGATAGGTTATCACCTGGTCAACGTGTGCATGCCAATTGTGCAAGCCTGTGCTCTGTGTTAAATTGGACTTATCCCCTCACATTCTTGTGCCACTTCTACGGAAGTACGCTCAATCGATTCTGATCACCAAGCTCTATCTAACGGGGTCTACATTTCTGAAGCAAGTCCAACGACACGCCAGTACACCACAAATGAAGTTCTGGGAAGTCTATTCAGTAAGGCCAACGTGAGTAATTTGCTTAGATGAGTTTCATCAGTACCTTTGGGATACCATTCGACAGATCTTTTTTAAGGCTGTCAGACAATATATAACAGTAATGTGCACCACTGTATACCATAGGTACAGACATTTTTGTCATCTCACCTTACCACCATATTTTTACGTGCATTTCACTGTACAAAGCTTGTGTGATTTTGGCTACTCGTGCGCCTAGTGACACACCACCACCAAAACCGCTGACCGGAGAAGACAACGGAGGCAGCTCAAACGGCATGGCCGGTGCAATTTAAAAGGTCATACCAACCACTGATCTATGGGCCGGAGAAGTTTGTTAACCGGGCATCCAGTGAGCAACAAACCCAAGGTCAACCGTAGCTCAGACAAGCGGGAAACTGAGATCCTCTCGAAAATCACGTGTTCGTGCTGTGCCAATTCCTACGACGCAACAAATGTGAACATTACACTTAACGGAGGTAACAGCGTATCGAAATATAGGTTGTGGTTCTGTGACTTATGTTGATACTCCGATAGTTAAGTTTGTTCAAATGTTTACGATAATGAGTGAAAGGTTGGCTGTTATGTCAGCAGAGCATAAGGAAGTGATCGCAGTATTGGGAGGGAAAATCTCAGAACTCGAGTTACAGATTAGTGCATTACGAAAGGCAAACACCGTTAGTGAAAAACAACAGTGAAAAAAGGCAGATTGTACGGTCTCCCAGGTCTCACGCAATGCTCCAAAACATGCAAAGTTACGCAACAATTACACGATTACCTCGGTAAGTAGCTGGACAACAACAATTGAAACCTACAGATAGTGCAACTAACGGCGTTTCAGGCAAAATGTTTTGGCCAATCGTCCAAAGAAGACAAGCCAGACACTCTCACTCGACAAAACTACTCTCACAAAGAAGTGCCGAAACAAAAATTACTACGCAATCAAAAGGCGATGACAGTGATAGGTTCAAAAGTCCTAGAACCCACTAGCGAATCGCTAAAAGGTAAACAAGCCGACGTGCAAAACCGCTGGGCTGAAATAACCTGCGCAATCGGACTGAAAATTCTACCAACTAGTTTTACAAGCCTTTCACGAAATCCATCATCTCCACACGTAGGGGAACCTCGGTTACTGCAAGTAACGTTTGACAACACACGCGACCTTGAGATTGTGCGTCGCAACCCAGTCACACAACGTGTATTCAAAAATTGACCCACAAATTAATCATTTACCCATGTGCCAAGCGTTGCCCGCCGTGACCCGGTAGCCAAATGGGTAGAGGGTTCGGCTACTATTCCAATGGTCGCGGGTTCGAGGCTTTCTATGTCCACCTAATGAGATGAAATGTCATCTAAAAGCGTCTTGGTTGTGCAGGGTTTTAGGGCGGGAAGCACCCAATTTCCAGCCGCGACCTGGAACATGTTCTCTTAGCAAGGCACATTTCAGTGAACTCTTCTGTCAGTGCCCGCATTTTTCCTGACAGGCCATGGGCAGATGGATAGAAGCGGAACTCCAACCCTAGTTCGTCAAGTAAAAATGAGATGAAGAAAGTGGTACTGATTCACAGTGTGCCAGAATTGAAGCATAACGATAGCAGTGAACGACAGAAGCATGACATGGACGAATGGAGGTACATCACAGAGCTCTGCGACATGCAGGATTTCGTGGTTTTTGATGTCACCCGTCTAATTGCTTCCACAAACTACCAAGGTAGCGGCCACGAATTTTGGAAGTTACCTTGGCTGCGCCCGAAATGATATCAGTGGCGATCCAAACATGGCATGACAACAGGAAACTTGGGCCACCAGAAGTAAGGTAAGACCATTCCTTCAATTAGTACAGACCTCGGATACAGATGAGCTAGCCTCAATTGCACCTATCTCAAATCAACCAACCAAGCAAACAAACTATTCAAAAAACTTCAGCAGACCGGCACTATTTGTGACAGTCACACACAGCGAACCGAGCTCCTAATGCGTCAACAAATGCAATGCTGCTACACCAACACTCAAGGATTGTATTCTAAGCTCTCGGAACTGCGCCATCGACATGAAACAACAAGTTGGGACCTCATAGCAGTTACTGAAACTTGGCTTTCAAACGACCTACTTGATCCAGAGATTGAACTCAGTGAGATGTCACTCATCCGAAATGATCGTCCATCTCGCGGTGGCGGTGTTGCTCTCTACTATCGAGATTTTTTGAAATGTGAGACTCTTACCGAAAAATCCCTTGTTATTTCCGACGCATCATTTTGTCGACTGCACCTAGCAGATCAGGATGTTGGTTCACAGAAGAAGACGCGTGACTCTTGCCTCTTAGCAGTTATCTATAGGCCTCTGAAGTCATCAGCAGATAACGATAAAATTCTGTTAAACTTCCTCCGCTTTGAGGCTTCACAAAAGTACTCTTACTATCTTATAATAGCCGACTTTAATGTTCCTTCAATAGTATCAATATCCCCTAGTTGGCATCATTTAAATCAAAACTCCTCGATTTCATGTATATGGCAGTTTTGTATAACCATGTACATCGACCAACCAGACACCGCGGTTCAAATAAGCCATCAGTCCTGTACTTAATCCTGACTAATGAAGAATTGATGGTTGAGTCAGTACCATACGATCCTCAACTGGGGCGTAGCGGCCATTCAGTCCTAACATTTGATTATGTATGTTATACCAGTATTGTTGACAAAGAAAGCGACTCAACGAACTATTACGAACTATTTTAAGCTGCACAACTTAACACCAACCATTGTCTGGGACCTACCGACGCACAGTTCCGTGAATGACGCGTGGAATGCACTGAAAGACAAAATTAACTGGCATACAATCAGCATCGAAGGTTGTACCATTACGAGCATTGTAACGGACCAATACGTGGATCCGGAGCAGAACCCGTAAATGGATCAACAGAAGAGATGAAATCTGGAGACAAAATTCGCTAAACAGAGTTACAAAGTAATCATAAATAAATGCACATCACTAATTGGAGTCGATAAGTACGAATGGCGGGAGACCATGGTGCTGAAATTTACGAGTGACACCAAAGTACTATACAGATGTGTGAATAGCAAAAGAAAGCTTAAAACCAGAATACCACCACTCAAGACAGCCAGTGGCCTAACAACTATGGTTGTGGATGTCGCCAATGCTCTACTCCTGCAATTAGGCTTGGTAGATACAAATACCATGGAACCTTCACCCTATCAACTGCCAACAAATGTCGTTGGTTTATCCAGTGTCAACTTTACTCCAGCAGCTGTTTCAATCAAAGTTCAGTCTCTCCGGGAGTACAGTGCCCCTGGAATCGACGTGATCTGCTCAAAAGTACTGAAAGCCTATTACCCCACCATAGCAGCACCACTTGCAACCTTTTTCAAGGGTCGGCCTAACTCCCATACACTCCCATCTGTGAGGAAAAATGGAATTCTCACTCCAATATACAAAGGAGGTAACCAATCGGATCCTGCCTACTACCGACCCATTACTCTCCTTCCTGTTTTATCAAAAGTGGATGGAATCGTTAGTCACAGATCAACTGACGCCATACTTTGAAAGTCAACAGGTACTTTCTAATGACCAACGCGGTTTCAGGCGCAGACGATCTTGTTTCACCAATTTGCTGATTACTCGGGACTCATGGACCAGGGCGGCTGATGAAGGAGTGCCCGTATATGTTATTTACTTGGATTTTCGAAAGCATTCCACAGAGCCAATCACTTCTTTCTCCTCCAAAAGCTTGTTGCCTACGGCATCAACGGTTCCCTGCTCACCTGGTTAGCAGACTACTTACACGACAGAGCAATCAAGGTAAGAGTAGCCGACACTCACTCTGCAAGCTTGTGCGTCTTCAGTGATGTACCACAAGGATCCGTCCTCAGCCCGCTACTGTTTTTAGTCTACATTAATGACCTTCCAGCAAACATTCTAACTCCGATGCAAATATTTGTGGATGATTATAAAATATGGAGAGCAATTCGCTCAGCATCCGATCTTGTCTACCTCCAGGAAGATCTGACTCGGATTAACGAATGGGCAGAAAGAAACCAGCTCCCACTTAATCCTGCAAAGTACCACCTGCTGACCGTGCGCAGCAGTTTCGTCAACATATAGCTTTTGAAGCAACACGTTCTGCAACACGAGACTAGTGAACGCGACTTAGGTATAATCGTGCAAAATAGTCTTGGCAATTTGATCCACTGTTCGAAAGCAGCAAGTGTGGCGAACTTGAAGTTGAGACATTTGAGGCGAGCTCTCGGCAGCTTTGGGCGACGGCTAGTACCATTGCTGATTAACTCCTATATTCGCCCTCAAGTTGAATATGCAATTCAGACCTGGTGTCCATGGTTAAAACGAGACATTCGCCTGTTGGAACAACCACAATGAAGAGCCACAAAGGCAACGCGTCGACTATCCGGTCTCAGTTATGAACTGCGCCTTCCTGTACTCGGTGTGTTCTCATTAGAATACCGACGGCTTCGCAGAGATCTTACTCTCATATACCGTATACTAAGTGAAAGCGAGCATCCATGTACATGACTGTTGACCCTAACCCCATACAAACAAACCTGAGCCAATCACCTGAAACTAATGACTCAACAATCTCGTATGAATTGTAGAAATTACTTTTACTCAGTTAGCATCTGTTCTCACTGGAATGCATTACCAAGGTATGTGGTGAACGCACCAGACATGACGACATTCGAAAGACACTTAGACGTTGTTCTTAATGAGAAACACTGCACAACAGTTTGATAAAGTGCAATGGTTTAACCACTGATACTTCACGCTCCATGTTGGCACAGTTTCATTTCAATTTTTTTGCACACCCATCCTGTGGGTCTTGTAAAGTTGTGGTTATTATCCCATTGAACTATTGAAGCGTTCTCACTATAAAAGCCACATCTGTCCGTCTACCAACACTGCGACGTAGGGGATGTGATTCGTCACTAAAGTCAAGTCCCTGCCCCTTGCTTCACTCCGGTGGAGCGTTGCAATCCAGCTGCCAAGTGCTGTTTTCCTGGGGAAGATTGGGTCCATGCCTGGTATCTTACCAAACGAAAGGCGTATGAACTGAGAACTCGGTCACCGGCTCTCAATGGGTAAGATTCCCTGAATTCGCCCCGCTGTCTTGCGGGTAGGCTATTGAGCCAAAGGATCAGGGTGGTGTTCCCAAAGCCAATACCTTACTTTGGCCTGGGCAACAGGGTAGTATCACACCCGCTGCAAAAACCATGGATTACTTGGCTGCCTCCTTTGCTTCTGAAGCTTCTCTAGCTTCTTTACACGCCAAGCATACTTCTGTTAACAACGCCTGTTTCCCTGGGCTTGATTCCGCTGCAGGTTTCCCTGCTACCCGTGATATCCTGCCTGAGACTATTCTTTGATCACGATCTTCGTTCCGGCTGGCAACCCTCAATCTCCGGACGCTTACGCAGATTGAACAACAGGTCGGCTTTGCACATACTCTGAGTTCCCTGCCATTGATATATGCCGCATTTCCGAAACGCAATTACAGGACCCAAGTACTGTGCTCTAATTGAAATCTACGGCTAATCAGGAAGCTATAAACTCCTTACGTCTATCTGGCGACTCAGAAGCTGCTTCCGCTAGCTTGGCCGGCGTTGGCGTGGCGTTAGGCAACAAAGCCGAGTCTTTACTCCTTGTTTCGTTCTCAGTTAGCAACTGGCTATGTGTAGTTCGCCTCCACGGCTTATGTTTGTTGTTTCTGCTTACACGCCAACCGATTATAGCTATGAACTGCACAAGGATATTCTTTTACCACCACTTTCCTCAGCAATTACGCAAAGCCGCCAAGTCGAACATCCTTGTCCTCGCCGAAGACTTCAACGTGTGTTACCAGGTGAATATCATATTGGTAGTCATCATGCACTGAACGGGATTCGTTCCGATAACGGAAGCAGGCTTCTCAATTTGTGCAAAGACAACAGCCTATTCCTCACAAGCACAAACTTCAGGCACTTGAGGAGACGCTATGCCACGTGGCGTCCTCCTTCACCGTCGCAAGCTTGGTCCCAAATAGACCAGCTTGTAATCAGTTTCGGCTAGCTTGGCAGCATACAATATTGTAGATCAATTTGGTGTACCTACCTCGATTCAGATCACGCACTGGCCTGTGCCAATATTTACATGCGATTTGGAGGAACTCAGAAACGGAGGCTTTGTAAGCTTGGTACAAATGGGCTAGCTACTCAGTCGGCTTAGGTAGACTATCACCTATCCCTAGCAAACAAACCTGCCTGTGTCCTGCCCACAGATATTGTACACCACTAAAAGTACTTACAGCAAACAACGCTAACTTCAACTTAGTTGTTCTTTGGGTTATCATATCACCCAATGAAGGTTTGGATATCGGTGCGCTCCCTGACGCTGTTCGACTGGCGCCGAACTCTCTCAGTAAACTCAGATTAGAATGAAATTCGCCGTATTCTCAGCAGACAACGAAAACGAAGCCTTCGCGGCAATCGGAAATTTCCTTGGTCCCAACGCACTTTGGAGATGGAGGCCACAGCCCTCACTGGAAACACTTCACAAGATGTTTCAGCACACATTCGGACCACTGCACATGGGAGGTCTGGGATCAGCGAGGTCATCCGTGAGGCGAACGGGTCACAAATCATTCATTTGCAGACACGCATGAACAGATGGGATGGGCACTCCCAGTCTTACTTCAGTTGTTCCTCCCCATCCACCTTTACACTCAATACAACAAGTAGCATGCCATGGTTAGTGCCACACGAACCACCAACCGAAGCGGAGGTTTGTCTTGAGATTAAACAAATGAATAAAATGTGTATTCTCGATATTACACGAGGCATACCAAAGAAGGCATGATCAGTTTTGTACAAACGGATATGCGAAAATTGCTGTCAGATAAATTATTAATCTTGGCAAGTGTTAGTGATAAGGTTCTTGAGATCCATGACATGAGATGTGATTGCATGTTGAAATGGCAAGCAGTTTTGGGAATGCGAAGGTGTTGCTTGACGCGAATGATGATTTAGATATTTAGCGAAAGTCAACGTAGAATCAGTGACTCAAATTTTGTTTCGGTCAGTCTGATTGGTGTGATCTCGAACCGATTGTTTGTGGCGCAGTGCACAGTTACCTGTCGTTTATTTTCGCCGACTCGTCGTAAAACCTGGCGTCAGCTTTCCTTAGGCCGCGTTGAATTCCTGTCCGTATCCAGTTGAGGGAACCGTGGGCCGCATGGGAATGGGGATCGGAATTACTGATGAAGCAGCATCTGCCATTATTGCAAGGTTCCACAGGTGCCAGCCAAACTGTCTGAAACACTCGGAAAGAAGGGCAATGGACAACCGGCAGCCGAACAGGCAGCCAGAAGGAAATGCGATGGAAGCGTAAGAGAAGAGTGAATAATATGCGACAAAGGATTAACCCTTGAACCATATATACATGTGTATCTGTGTTGCCATAAATGCTATATGTAAAAAAGTACTTACGAAAGACTAAGCAGCGGGGAATGTGAAGATGTTCAAGTTGGGGCTGGATGCCCGAAAAGAGCGAGGAGTAGAAAACGTTGCAGCTTGTAAGCGGTACGTGAGTTTCAGTATATATATATATATATATATATATATATATATATATATATATATATATATATATGCCCCATGTTGAGGCTGATGTTGCATTCCTGATGCTTCTTCACCGCAGTTGGGCTAAACCAAAGTACACTCAAGCTAGGTATTTTTAAGCTGAATAAATTTCATTCCACTTTATTTGGCTTGTTCTGCCTACTTCAATAATATACTATTAACTGTCCACGATGCTTATGCTGATTGCGCTTGTCTTTGGTAACTTCGTTGCGTTTGTAGCGTTTGTAAGTAACTGGTGGGCAAATTTACTTATCCAGGATCCGTTACTAACCAACGCACTCAATATGCTAATTTAGCGAAGAGTAATGTCACTGCATCTGTTTGCATTATTGGAATAATTTCATTTCATCTCGTCGTTTCAAGTGATTGACTGTTGCTTGATATCTCCGATGTGGCTGCGCTAGATGTGCATGTTGACAAGGTACCTACCTGTCTATTAGCTACTACCGCGTCCATACTGACTGCAGCAGACAGTTGGTCGTTACTGGAGGAGACGGGGTGCACGGTCATTGTGGCCGTGCTACGCTCGAAGACCGGTTCCATGCAAGCAGTGTGGAGTGGACTACGGTGCAGCCACTGCCTTGTATGTGCTTGATTCCCCAGATACAGCGTGCTTGTGTTTGCCTGTGAAGGAATGTGGGCCGGCTCCGTTGATGAAAGGTGACTCCCATCTACATGCTCCCGATCTTATTCCTTCTGGTTAACACTTGATATGGTGGTGTGGTTGGAGGTGTGGTTGGTGCAGCGCAAGCCACCCATGGTCCGTCTGTGGGCGCAGGCGTCCTGTTGCTGACTACAATGACAGACAAAACCGAAACCGGATGCCGTCAACCATGTCGCTATGTCAGGTAAATTGAATCAGTCACTTTATCATGCTGAGACCAGAGCTAATGCAAGTAGAGTGATGGAAAGCAGGTGGTGTCGTTGAACATCGGTTTGCATTGGTGAGTCAAATGGGTCGAGGCAGGTAAATAGATCCGAGAGGAAGAACATGTAGAAGCTAAGGCGCTGCGTCACGCAGTGTAATTCAGTATTCTCCATGTTGGAAGAAGCGAGGGATTAAAGGCTGAGTAATAAAAGCAAGAGGTTGGGTTGGATGCACATCTACAGCTAGGAGCCAAAGCGATTGGAATCATTAGGTGGTTACGTGTGTAATACCACATACCACGCTAACGGGCTGCATCGCGCAAGATGATTAAGTCGTCCCCGGAGATTTAGGGTAAGAAAGCTAAAGCAGGCTAAGTAATGGCACACTTAAAGTAGGGCCGGATGCGAGGATTTGAGCTTCCGATGATGACGACAGGTTCCTCGGTTAGCTATATTGCCGGATTTTAAGGTTACATTCGATCTGGACCTTGTTCCCCTATCTCATCTTTAGAGTGGTCTAGGCCAAAACTTCTGCAATAGGGATTGAGTCGAGAAATCGGCGTAAATTAGTGAGGAATGCTGCAGCCGTTTGTATGCTTCTGATTTCCATTGGCAGCCTTTTCTAAGCGAATGCATATCTATAAACAAAGAAACTACAGCGTGTGCTCGTACGAGCTTTCGGTACGATGAACGAGTAGAACCTAGTCCATAATGGGTAGCGTTCATTCCCATTCTGCCGAACGAAACTCTCTGTATAAGCGTTTGAGTTGTGCAGCATCTGCAAAAGGAATACCAAGTTGAGTTTGAGCCTCCGGAGTCACAATGGGTCTAGCTGGAGCTGTTTGTATCAACTACGATGGTGCAGTGTAGTGATTCCAATAATCGTTTAGTGAACGAACGTCGCACTCTCAATTACAATTCTCGCATTTTTCCGTGAGTCAGTTAATACTAAGGATCAGGACTCTAGGATAGGTAGGGCGCAACACTTGTACAGAGCAAGTTTGAATTCCTTGAACACCATCGAATGATGACTGAGCTGACCTTGGCTCTGCTGTATCCCGCGTTCTCGGTGAATAGTGAACTGGAGTAGTGTATTACTAAGTCACTTACTGCAAGGCAGTTGGCAACTGGTGATCCGTTTATTCTCAGTGGATCAGACGGAAGACTACATCGATAGGATATGGCCTTGCACTTAGCCCTTCAAGGCGGCAGGCTCAGACGAACTTCCTCTAAAGTTGTTCAAATACGGCGGTACAGCAGTCCTCAAGCAGCTAACGTCTTTGATTCTGTATGTCTGACAGGAAGAAAGGGTCCTCGCTTCCTGAGGGGAGTCAATCATTGTTCCGCTCTTCAAGAAGGGTTCTCAAGCTTCGTGTGTCAAGTACAGGGGCATTAGTCTGATATCTTTTGCATCCAAGCTACCAGCATCCATCATACGCCGCAAGTTATCCCCCAGTCATGAGTCACACTACCGGGAAGAGCAGGCTGCTTTTCATCCTGGTCGAGGATGTGTGAATCAACGTTTCATTCTTAGCCAACTCCTGGAGCAGCGTTTGTGCTACCGCAGACCCACCACTGTCACTTTCCTGGATATTCGGGCCGCGTTTGACTCGCTAGGTCGACCTGACTTATGAAACTGTCTGCCGAAGAATGGAGTTCCGGCAAAGTACGTCGCCAAGCTTTACACACTAAACAGCCACCCTTCAGGCCGAGTGACAGCCTATGTCAGGCTTTCTGCACTCTTCTCTGTCTCCAGTGACGTGCGACAAGGATGCCCAACGTCACCGTTTCTATTCAGGTTTGTGATCGATGAGCCTGCAGAACTTCCGCCTCGAGCTTTTTCCAGGTAATCGCGCGACCGACTTAGACTAGACTGATGATATCGCCCTCTTCGGCGACAACCCCCATGGGATGCAACCGTTCATTGATCTGTTGGTGATTGAAGCGTAAAAGTTTGATATGTGCTTTGCCCCTCCAAATGCAAAGTTCTTTTAATGGATTGGCAGGCACCCCTTCCCCAATCCACCATAGAAGCACACAGCTCGAACACGTAGAGAGTTTTATCTATGTACAGAGCTGCGTCTCTGCGTACGGCCCTTTTGGAGCAGAGGTATCCCTTCGAATAGCTAAACCTCCGTTAGCGTTTGCCACCTTGACGTTTATGGTGCCCTGGCAACATTTCATTCTCACCAAAAGGCAGGATTTACAAAGCCACCGTACGCGCGACATTGCCGTACGGATGCAAATCCTGGTCAATCGTTGTGGATGAAATGCGGCGTTTCACAGTAGCTGTTTGCGGAGGATTGCCCACGTGCGTAGGCAATACCAAGTGCGTAATGATGACGTTAGACAGCGCGTCTTGAGTAAGGCGGATGTTCCACTTTGTGGTGTCCTCCGGCTGCGTCAACTGAGATGGTTTGGCTACGTCCTGCTCATGCTTAACGGGGGTCCACCACGTCACGCCCTGTTTGCGCAAGCGGGGTTACTTTGGAAAAGACGACGTAGAGGGCATCCGTCCAACTGGAAACAATGCACGAAATCGATGACATCTTGCTTGGTCATCGCTGGCCTCGTACGACTCCCTGGCTGGGGACCCAAAGATGAAGAATAGCAATCTGTCTGCTTTCACGTTTGCAAAACAACTTAAAAACCGCAAACAGATTTACAGAAACGTCGTGTGTAGAACCACAAAAATTGCTATTCCGTTTTTCATTCATTATCAAATCATTTTACATGTTTTGTGTGTTTATTTATTCTCTTCCAAATTCCATGGCTTTGAGTGACACCATGTCTAATTTATAGAGCGTTGCAATATATATATATATATATATATATATATATATATATAAGCGACTTTTATCTCTAGCTTTCTGTTCATTTCTCCAGTTCTTCTCATACCTTGGAATTGTTAATTTTGTGTCGATATTCCTTCTCTTGTTGTCTTGGATCAGCTTTCACTCTTGCTTACTTCACATGCACCGACCCTGCACCGGCTGCTTTGCAGGAAATGTGGGCAGTAATTTGTTGTCCAGGGTGAGATGCGGTGTGTGTTTTAGGGTTAGCAAAATCACAAACCGATCTAACACTTCACGGCTCAACGATACCCAGAGGAAAGAACGTTTACGGGAGTATCCCATTGTTCCGGTCCCAGCTGAACTTGAACGCAACCAACTTGCATCCGAAGGAAGCAACTGCTCCTAACTAATCTCAAACCAACTTGAAAATGCCCGTTTAGGGTTCGAAAACACGAGGCCATAAGTAAGTGACTGTTTTCGATAATCCATCTTCAGACCATTACAATCATTTGTAGAGGTAAAAGAAATAACATCGACTCACTGGCTCAAATTACACAGCTCATTTGCATTTCGGCATGGGAATCTAAAAGTTGACCTTTTCTTTAACAGGTCCATTGCGTAGTACCGAGCTTGATCTGTGGCAATCGACCTTAGCATCGTCCGTCCTGGCTGGCCAGGGAAGCTGAAGATCCTGGGTCAATCTCTTTTGCGAACACAAAGAAGGTTGAAGCAAGCAGATGTAACTCGTTTTAGCTGTCACGAATACACGGAGGTGCAGACCTCTAGATTGATGCTGGGGTACCCTGTAAATTATCCTAAAGGTATAGTTCAGATCAACTTGGTGCCCTTTGTCGACAATATGGGCCAAAACGGCACTGCTACTGGCCCCACTTCCACCTTGACACAACCAGCGTGGCCAGTGCACCTTCACACGTTTGGACAAGCGCCTTTTCCTCTGACAGATCCAAGTTGCGCCACAGGCGTACTAGAATTGATAGTTAACCATATAGGAGGTCGGTATTGGCAACCTTGTTGGGTGGCGCCTGGGATACTAGTCGGTACTCAATGACACGTAAGAGACAGTATAAAAGTTGAAGACGACTGAACCCAACGTGTATTGTGCAGGCTACAAAAATAGGAAGCGAATCAAACAGAGCGAGAAACGGTGCATCAAGTCACTCACCAAAACAATTTGTGTCAACGGCATTGCCGTCAGTGAAACAAGTGGATGTTTTGAAGGTTAAAACAACGGTAAAATGCAATGTGGCGAAATACTGAAAAAACGCGTTTTCTGGTGTCCTACAAGGGCGTCCCCATAGAAGGCTGAAGGATGGAAGTCTTCGATGGAACTGTTAGTGGGGGGAAACGAGAGGTGAGGGCGGATGTGAACAGTTGTCGAGGCTTGAACACAGGCTTCCAAGATGGTGTATGTAGCAGAGTTCGCTGAGTCTAGGCTTTTGTCATCAATTAGTTATGATGATCGAATGTGACAGAGTACATCATCGGTGGGCCGTCGGGGTGGGCTGTTCGGACGGCAAAACAATGGGGTAGTTTAGAAAAATGATCGATAGGACATTCCCTTTACTGCAGACCCGATGGTGCGCTTAGGAGTTGTCACTCCCCCACCGCACACCAGTCCACGGTCCCCGTCCCACGAAGAAATCCGACGTCCACGTCAGCAACACCTAACCATGCGTTTGGGGACCAACCCGTTCGTGGCCGTCCGCGGCCGAGAGCGACTGCCTGTTCCTTGGGTGTGGAAAGGAGTCTTTGGTCCGATGGTGAGTCACACAAGTTTTGTGTTGGGCTAGTTGGCCAGTTATTTGCGGGTTGCATTGGCAGTTCCGGTGATTACGTTTCTGTAAGGGAGAACTCCGAATGAGTGGGCAAGGGTCGGGAGGAGTGGCTTAACAATGCAGGAGAACATGGAAGGTATGATAAAAGCAAATACGCTATTTAACCTTTCAATCAGTTTCGGAACCTTTTGTCGATTTTGCAAAAGGTTTGTGGATGAGACACACGATTACCACTAAAGACGATAAAGGCGTGCTAATGGAAATAGCAAACGTTTACAAAATCGGAAAAACGGACCGGACGTTTGACCTGTCTACCGCGTCGGTCGGTTGCCTGGGGTTGGGCGGGGTAGGTCTAGTTTCAAGGGGAACAGAAGATTTCGGGATATCCAGTGCTCGGGAAGTCACCGCAGGTGGGGGCTTGTATGGTAGGATCAGGCTGGGTTTCAAGTGGTTCATCAAAGAAAGCCACTTTGAAGCGGTCGATGGACACCGTTGTTCGGTCACCATTCTGGTCTAAAGTAACTTGTTTTGGAGTCCGTTGCAGAACTCTGAAAGGGCCAGTGTAGGGAGGCTGGAGAGGGCGCCGCACTGCGTCGGTACTGAGGAAGACTTCAGTGCCGGTAGAAAGTCCGCTGTGCATTTGCACATCTCTAGTCTGCTCAGGGGGCGGAGTCGGTTGTAGTGAACATATGCGTTGAAATAAGGAGGACCCAAAGTTAGGCAGAGGCATACCCGACGATGCGGGAGGTGAAACGAATTCTCCTGGCAACTTTAGCGTTGTGCCGAAAACCAGCTCTGCAGGTGCACATTGCAAGCCAGGTTTGATGCGTACGGGCAAAACGTTTTCGCTCCAGCTACGGACGGAGGAAGAGCAGAGCGAGGCTTTAAGCTGTCTGTGGAAGCGCCCAACTAACCCGTTGGCTGCTAGGTGATACACTGTGGTATGACTGCGGCGATAGCCTCAAAAGTTATGGAATGTATCGAATTGTGAAGATTCGATAGGCGTTCATCGATCAGTTGTGATGGTGGATGGACGTCCATAGTGCGAGACTCACCGATCTAAGAAGGCCCGGATAGGAGTCTCAGCTGTGCAGTCTGTTAAGGGAATGGCTTCTGGCCATCTGATGGAGCGGCCGACACATGTAAGAATGTATAGGAATTTGCGTGACAGAGGCAACGGACCCACAAAGTCTACCTGTACATGCGAGAACCGAGAGTCCGGGGCAGGAAATTAACCAAGAGGACTGCGGGTGTGACGGTGTACTTTGGAGCGCTGGTATTGAAGGCAGGCGCGAGCCCAGGCATGAACATCTGTGTTTACGCGTGGTCAAACAAAACGTTCAGTGACCAGTTTTAAAGATACACGAATACCGGGATGTGACAGTGAGTGCAATGCGTCAGACACCGCGTCTGAAGGAGAAGGATATGAGGGGTCTAGGACAACCTGTGGAAGTGTCGCAGAGAATGGTTCCTTCCGTGGTTGGGAGAGGAACAAGTTGCACATGCAGCGAAGTGGACTGCAATGTGCGTTCTAAGTCTTCATTTTGAGCCTGTGCCGATGCCATGACGGCAAGGCCGACGAAAGGCAAATATTGGAAGGGTAGGTTTACACGTGAAAGAGCATCGGCGACGTGGTTGTCGTTACCTGAGATTGACGTAAATCAGCAGTGAACTGCGTGACAAAGTCTGGGTGTCTATTTTCTCACAGTGAGTGCTTGTCTGAGGCGGGGTTGAAGACGAAGATGAGGGGCTTGTGGTCAGTGTAGACCGTGAAAGCGCGGCCTTCGATTATGTGCCAGAAGTGACGAATGACTAGGTAAATGGCGAGTGGTTCTCTGCCAAACGTAGTGAAGCGGAATTCCGCTGGCTGCAGGCGCTTGGAGAAGAACCCAAGGTGTTGTCATTGCCCACCAACGTGTTGTTGGAAGAAAGTTTCTACTGCGACGTCTGAGGCCTCAGTCGTAATAGAAAGGGGTACAGTCGATTCGGAATGAGCGAGTAACGCCGTGTTGTAGAAAGCATCCTTGAGCTCCACGAAGGTTGTCTGTGCTGTTTCAGGGAAAGCAAACTTACGTTCATTCCTTCTGAGTACGTCATTCAAAGGCTGCATAAGCTGAGAGCAACGCGGAATGAAGCGTCGATAATAGTTGACCAAACCACAAGATTGACGGATGTGATTGAATGAAATCGGAGCTGAGAAGTCCTTGATTGTCTAGATCTTATCAAGGACTTCGATATGGAAGCAAAGGTTGGTAGCTCAGGTTGTTCAGTTGGTGGTCTCAGCGTTCGCTGAGCTCGGCAGGTTGACTGCAAAGGTTTCGTCACCACTCGAGGTGACCTCGTCAGTGCGCGTGTAAGTAGCAGAGTGGCGCGTACGAAAGTCAGTGACAACTTCAATACCAGAGGATGAAGCGAGGTGGTCTATGAATTCTACCGTCGACTTACCGCGTTCGCACTTAGTCGGGTTGACTGTGACACCGTGTTGGGTCAAGCGCTGGAAGTGAGTTCGAAGATGCTCGAGTTGCTTTTGTTCCGATTAACTGGCTACTAAAATATCGTCGAGGTAAGGATAAGCGAAGTCTAGGCCACGAGTGACATGGTGGACGAAGCGTTGGAACGTTTGTGCGGCGTTGCACAGTCCAAATGGCATTCTCAAAATTCAAACAAGTCGTAAGCAGTGATTACGGCTGTTTTATGAATGTTATTTTCTTCCACAAATATCTGGTGATAGGCGCGAAACAGATCGATCTTGCTGAAGATTGTCTTACCTGAGGCATGCGGTGAGGTCCTGCAAGTGTGGAATGGGGTTACATATCTGAAACAGTTAGTTTATCGAGTGCGCGGTAGTAACCACAAGGGCGCCAGTCACCAAATATTTTGGGGACCCTCTGCAGGTGAGAGGACCAAAGGCCATCGGAAGGGCGGATTTTTCCGTGTTGGGGCGTGTGCTCAAGCTCCGTCCTAGCTATATTTAATTCCTCTGATGATAGTCGGCGTGGACGGCATGTGACTGGTAGGCCATTCGTCCGTATGTGGTGCGTGACTTGGGATGCTACGGACAAAGCTGCGTTCATTGGCTGAACGAGGTTGGAATACTGGGAAAAGTGGTTGGCGTGGTCTAGCACGGTCTCGGGAAAGGCGTAGACCGAAGTGATGACTGCGATAGCTGCACTGATGTCACGTACATTAAGTTCCGTTACAGTGTCAACTATCATTTGGCGGTGCGCGTCGACCATGAGGTAGAAATGCCTCAGAAAGTCGATGCCGATGATGACAAAGGGGACTGTAGCAAGGTCAAATACCCAACGGTACGTGCGCCGGAGATCTAGGTCTAGGGTAAGCGACCGATGACCGTAGGTGGCCATCGGCATGCCATCGGCGGCACTTAAGCTTGTCGACAAAGAAGCAATAGGCTCATCTGGCATAGGGGAAATGACGCCGACTTCCTCCCCGGTATCCACTAAGAAATGGGTCTCGGAATCATAATCCCTATGCAGATGAGACGAGTTTGGGCTTCGTCGACACCGTTAGTTACCATTACGGGCCTGCCATAAAGTTTGCCTGCTTGGTGGCAGAGAATCTGTGTGGTTGCTTGTACTTACGGGCTTTGTTACCAAAACACGACTGGTAAAAGCAAAAGCCTGAATTGTTGCGCTATGTGCGAGGGGGTGATGAGTTAGACCGGCTGCGCTGCTTATGGTCTAGGGACTGTTTCTCACCTTGGCGTTGTAGTAACGCTATTTGCAATGATAAAGCGTCGATTGCTGACGGCACACTAGTCAAGAATGTCGCTGCGGCTGCGAAGGGGCTAAGTCGAGTGAACGTTCTGGATTCTTTTCTTGGTTGATGTCGTTCGATGGCACGGCCTGCTAGTTCTGCAACTGCTGCGAGCGGCAACGCGCTTACCACGGCGAGGATGGCTTGTGTATTTTCCGGGAGACGTTGCATCCACATTTCGCAGAGAACCCCGGCGTCCATGCTGGATGTGCTTAAGTGCTGTTGAATCTGTCGCAATAAGGCTGAAGACATCCTGTCTTCTAGCTGCAAATCCCTGAACAGTTGCTGCAGTCGGACTGTGTCAGAGGACCAGATTTGCTGGATGATCGTCTGCTTTAAATTGTCATATTTCATTACAAGGTGGGGTTAAAATATGATGTCTCTCGTCTGGGAGGATGGCGGAAGCTGAGTCATAAGTTGATGATAGCATTATCAGAAGAAATACCACACTTGTAAAAAGTGGATTCTAATGGCACAAACCATACCAACGGGTCATTCTCCCAAAAAGTTAGAGCGCCTAGCTCCACGGCACTAACCACGTACATAGATGGTTTTTACTTCAAACAATTTTTTGATGCTCTGGCCACCGCAGAGGATAATCAACGGTGCCCTATCTGCTGCATCGAGCAGGGTGGATAGGGGTTTGGATGCTACTGCTCAAGCCTTCCCGTCTTCTTATTCCCCCTCTTACGCTTTTTCACTCTTACCGTCCCATTCCAACTTCACCTATATCCTCCCAGTTTTCAACCCCCCGATTCTTGGCCCTCCCCCAACATGATTTGCTAGACATTTACCTTCTAATTTCAACTCACACGTGAACGCGGAGCGTCACTCCTCTCCTGTCTACAATCCCATGTCCAACCAAGCGGTCCAATCCAGTTCATCGGCTTCCATTTTGAGCCCTCGATCCTCCTTCAAAGTGGCATGCCTCAATGTACGCACACTGCTACAAATCGGTCAACAGGCAGCACTTGCCCGAACATTGGAGACCCTCTCGATCGATATCTGCTGCTTATCCGAGACCCGCCTGCAAAACTCGAGCTCTGTGCTCACTCTGGGATCCCCTTCAGGTGACGCAAACAGTATTTTCTCCTTGCGCCTATCCGGTGACGATGCAGCTTCGAGCACCGGTCAAACTGGTGTTGGCATTGCCCTGAGTCCCCGGGCTGAAGCTGTTCTGGTTGATTGGATTCCAATCAGTAGTCGGAAGTGTGCGGTCCGATTGCCTGGCTCGTTTAAAGCTTCGAAGACGCGCGGGACTAATAGGTGTCTATTCATCCTCGCTGTCTATGCGCCCACAAACTGTAGCGATGATTCGGTAAAGAACGACTTCTACCGCTAACTGACCCAGCTCCTTCGGCACAGAAGAAGCACGGACATTGTTGTGCTGGCGGGGGATATGGACGCACAAGTTGGAAAGTTGTCCACTGATGAACTGTATCTGGACAGTCAACACGGTGTAGGCTCCCGTAATGATAACGGTGAGCGGTTACTTCATTTGTGTGAAGATGCTCGCTTATTTCTTGCGAGCACTAATTTCCGACACAGCACCCGTCGAAGGGTGACTTGGCACCCACCAGCCTCGAACCAGCCTTGGACGCAAATCGATCACATTGCGATAAGTTACCGCTGGTGAGGCTGCATTCAGAATTGTCGCTCGATTTGGAGCACATGTGTGGACACCGATCATGCACTTGTATGTGCTGACATGCGGATGCGTTTTGGCGGACGCCCACGACGACGCTGTGAGCGTATTGACACCAGCCAACTAACAAAGCCAGCTGTTCTGAATGCGTATCGAAGTACGCTGACATGCGAGTTGAGCATGCGCTCACAGGAGACAAGTGATGGTCCCTGGTCACACGTTCGCCAGACCTTACTAGCAGCAGGCAAATCCTCATGAGGTATGTCTAATAGACAACATGGACATTGGGTCTCTTCGCAGTCTCTGGAACTTATCGACGCTTGCCGGCATATCCCGGCTGGAAGCGAGCACAATGAAACTCGCAAAGAGCTCCGGGCAAAACTCCGTGCTAACCTGAAGAGAGACCGCGAATCTTGGTGGTCTCATCGTGCGTCAGAGATGGAAGTGGCCACTACCCTTGGCAACCCTCGTAAGTTATTCCGTCTAATACGGGAAACGGGCAGCAGGAGACCTGGTGTTAGTGAAACTATACGTGACGAGAGTGGACAGCCTATCCACAATTTGTCAAAACATCTGGAGCCTTGGGCTGACAATTTTGAAAGGCAATTTAATCGGCAAGAATTGTTCGATTCGTCGTTCGCTGATCGCCCTGCTCCATGGACTGTCCCTTTGGATCCACCCTCTCGCTCAGAAGTCGAACGTGAGATCGGACTGTTGAAGTTGAACAAAGCCGCGGGACCAGATGATCTTCCTCCAGCTCTTTTCAAATTCAAAGGCTCTGCTCTTGTTGATGCTTTGCATGAATTACTAGTGAAACTGTGGGAGCAGGAGATTGTCCCAACCGACTGGAGCCGCTCCGTTATTGTTCCCATCTTCAAAGGCGGCTCGCGCTCGGAATGCGGCAACCATAGAGCAATCAGTCTGATCTCCATCGCCTCCAAATTACTCGCGTCCATAATTCTTCACAGACTGACTGGCGCTCGTGAAAGCCAGATTCGTGAGGAGCAAGCCTGGTTTCGTCGTGGTCGTGGCTGCATCGACCATGTCTTCACCTTACGTCAGTTGTTGGAGCACCGTCACACACATTGGCGGGCCACCGTAGTCGTGTTCCTCGACATCAAAAGTGCCTTCGATTCAGTTGATCGATGTGCCCTTTGGAATTGTCTACTCAGGAAAGGTGTGCCCGAGAAATATGTAAATATTATCCAAACATTATATACGCGTAGCACGGGCAGTGTGAGGGCTTAGGGCAAGCTGTCGACACCCTTCAATATCTCCACCGGTGTGAGACAAGGATGCCCGTTGTCACCTTTCCTATTCAACTTCGTTGTTGACGAAGTCATGGAGATTGCATTTACAGGACATGACTTGGAAGGTGTGGAGCTACTCCCAGGAGAACGACTTCTTGACTTGGAGTATGCAGACGACATTGCCCTCATCTGTGACAGCTCCCAGACGTGCCAAGCCGCGCTGGACAGATTAGCACTGGCTGTCAGTCACTTCGGGCTTTGCTTTGCACCACCGAAGTGCAAACCGTCCTTCCAGGATTGGCATGGATCGCCCCCTGTGCTGACACTTGGTGGGGATCAGCTAGAAGTCGTTCAGAAATTCAATTACCTGGGAAGTTGTATCAGCGCCCTTGGGATCGAAGACGAGATCATGAACCGTATAGCGAAAGCTCGAATTGCTTTTGCTAACCTTCGCCACCTATGGCGACGGCGCGACATCACTCTCGCCCTGAAGGGTAGAGTGTACAATGCAGCGGTACGTTCGACCTTACTGTACGGTTGCAAAACTTGGCCCCTAAGATCGGCGGACATGAAGAGGCTACTTACGTTCGACCATCGGTGCCTTCGCAGTTTGGTTCACATCTGGTGGGAACACCGCGTGAGTAACGAGCATGTTCGACGCCTTGTTTACGGCCCAGGAAAAGGATCTGAACCGCACAGCACCGTTATTTCCCGCACCAGGCTCCGATGTCTCGGCCACGTGTTACGCATGCCAGCCCACCGACTCCCTCGACGTGCGTTGTTTGCTCACCGGGGATGTGGGTGGAAGAAGAGGAGAGGTGGCCAAGCGATGACTTGGTCCAGAGCAATCAAATCCCTCACTTCGGAGCTAACCTCGGTTGGAGCTTCACGGCTCCCTGGTTGGGGTCCAAAAGACGGTGAACACGTTTGACTGGATACACTTGCTCACATGGCAAGGAGCCGACCTCAGTGGCGTTCCTGCTATGAGTTTCTTTGTCCCTCCCCATCCCTTTTAGCCTCCCCCTCCATCTATGATCTTATTTCGTAGGGTAAAACAATTAACTTTTTTGTTTTTGCCTAGTAGCCGGCTAGTAGCTTACCGGAACGATGCCTATCCCTTGCTGGTAGTTCTGCTGGCGTGCAACTGTCGTATTTATTTTTCCTTTATGTATGGTATGCATGTATGTATGTATTTCCTTTATGTATTGCGGTACAATAGCGGAGGTGTTTTACCACCTCTAGCTGACATGTATAATGATGATGATGATGATGATGATGATGATGATGATGATGATGATGATGATGATGATGATGATGATGATGATGATGATGATGATGATGATGATGATGATGATGATGATGATGATGATGATGATGATGATGATGATGATGATGATGATGATGATGATGATGATGATGATGATGATGATGATGATGATGATGATGATGATGATGATGATGATGATGATGATGATGATGATGATGATGATGATGATGATGATGATGATGATGATGATGATGATGATGATGATGATGATGATGATGATGATGATGATGATGATGATGATGATGATGATGATGATGATGATGATGATGATGATGATGATGATGATGATGATGATGATGATGATGATGATGATGATATCATCCGAGCTATTTATCGTGAGAAGTGAATAAGTAAATGCGGCAGGTAAGAACATAATATGACCACAAGTAATGAAGCAAACTCACTGGAACAAGCTCACCAGAACGCGAATTCAAAATGGCGGCCGGCTTGTTCTGGACCGGGGTCACCAATTGTTGGGTGGCGCCTCGGATACTAGTCGGTACTCAATGACACGTAAGAGACGTGTCAATTACGGGACAGTATAGCAGTTGAAGATGACTGAACCCAACGTGTATTGTGTAGGCTACAAAAATAGGGAGCGAATCAAGCAGAGCGAGAAACGGTACATCAAGTCACTCACCAAATCCATTTGTGCCAACGGAATTACCGTCAGTTAAACAAGTGGACGTTTTGAAGGTTAAAACAACGGTAAAATCCAATGTGGTAAAATACTTGAAGAAGTTTTCCGGTACTATAAAACCTCCCCTAATTTCTTGAGCCAAAGGTGGGCTACTAGAAAAGATGCATTTTATTTTGCCTGCCGGAAACTTCAGCTTGACTGCCGTTGAATTCTTTTTGGTTATGCGCTCGCCAGCGGCATCCTTTTTGAAAGGAAAGGAAAGTCACGTCGTCAAGATAAGCTTTACGTACCGTAATTGGTACATTTTCAGCATATAAACCATCACTGAGGACACCTGAATAGTAATATCACTATACATGCTTGCGTAGAACAGTGAAACAGCAGCACCTTTACTCCAACATCGCTCTCGCAGTATGTTTGTGATTTTCACTAGGCCAATAAGCAATCGTGAGAGATAAGGCAAAACAATATTGCGATATGATGACATGAGGAGAATAAACTCTGCATTCTGATCGGGTAAAAGAGAAACAGAACGTTTTGGAAAGTTCATTGTGAGGCGTATGAAAGCGATCAGTTAGTACCTTAGAAGAAAAATCATTGCAGGCACTAAGATATCTAGAAATAATCAACTCAACTGAAGTATCTCTAGACAAGCAGCTGCATCATCGCAAGCTTATAAATAGCACTTTATTCACCTCGGTTAAAACCGGTACTAGCTTGGGTTTTTCTTTACAATGTTTTGCGTTAAGTCTGTCAGAGTAGCCCTTCTCGCGCAGTCTATACTGTATAATAACTAGTTCCTCATCCAGGGTGTTCTGTGAGCCAATTCTACCTGCTCTTGTACAGCATGTCCCAAAACTCTGATTCCCCTACTCTGTTTATGCAGGAAAAAGAGTCACGTTTTGCGGTGTGAGGTTGAGCGCAAAAAATTGTCAACTGTCCAATAGTAGATGTTGGTCAATCCCGAAACTATAGCGAGAGAATCTCTAGGTAACTACAAAATCTCTCAGCCGGTCGCTTGGGTGCATACCATTGTCCATTGAAGTTGGACATTCGGGCAAAACATTTACGCCTGGGGGTCAACGGGGTTGCTCCTCCGGGGCAATCAAGTTGAGTCTACGCTATGCGGAATAGAACCACTCACTGGCATGGTAGGGGCTGTTTCATTGGCCAAGCGTCTGAGGTCCTATTTGCCAGTGAGTGGTTCTATTCCGCATAGCGAAGACTCAAATTGATTGCCCCGGAGGAGCAACCCCGTTGATCCCCAGGCGTAAATGTTTTGACCAAATGTCCAACTTCAATGGAAAATGGTATAGAACGCCCGTATTCATGCATATGAGTATGCGTGTACTTGCCAGTTTCGTCCATCGTGAAAACGCTGGATCATGCGCGGATGGTTGAGTTGGAGTCAACCTACGGCACGCCGTAAGGCAAGTTCACCGATCGATACGTCCGCTGTGTAGAGCTATTTGGAACGGAGACAGGTGTGCAAAATTGCAACAGCAGTGCCTTATTCTCTGGCTACTGCGGTAGAATTGTGGTGGTGCTTCCACAGGCTTAACTAGCCTGAGAAAGGCTTGTGCAATAGGTGCTTAGTGTCATTCCAGCTAATGTCAAATGAGTTATTGGCAAACCTCTTGTAGACTTGAGTTAATTTCCAACAATCTACCTTCGCTTAATTGGCTTTGCTTACAATTCGGCCTTGTAACTATGGAAGGTGACGTTTTGAGAAAGGAGTCCTGAAAAGCTATGCCGCCTATAGACTACTTACTGCTGCATAGTTTATGCTCCCGTCGCAGTGTTGATCGTCGTTGCAGGAAACAAGCGCGGTTAGGGCGTTCATTCCAACATGTTCACTGATGAGGCTGTAGTGCAACAGAAAACATGCTCTTTCAGTATCTTGTAACGTTGGATTTTGTGGTTGTTTTAACCTTCGAAACGTCCATTTGTTTAACTGACTGCACATCCGTTGTCACAAACCGTTTTGGTGAGTTCCTCGCTGCACGTTTCTCGCTCTGTATGATTCGCTTCCTATCCTTGTAGCCTTACAATATACATTGGGTTCAGTCGCTTCCGATTTCTATACTGTCGTATTTGACACGTCTTACGTGTCATTGCTTACCGACTAGTATACCAGGCTCCGCCCAACAAGGCAATATTCCATTAGCACGAAAATGAGAAGCTGCATTTCTAGGCAATATCTAATCCTAGCGGATACTGAGAAGCACGTATTGTACAAAGCACATTGGCTCGAAAATATATGACAAATCAGGGTACAACAGCATAAGCATGTGGGTTCTCCCGAATACAGTTCAGCACCAATCGTTAGACCTATGAAACGTTTTCTGAAACATAATGCTGCAAGCTCCGAAAATCAAATTCAAAAGTATCGATAATACACGCTTTCACGGTCTATATGCTCATTGAACAGTTGTTTGACCAACTTTCATCCCGCCTTCGTGTGACCGGTAAGTTGGTGTTTGGAAACACACATCATACGCCAGAGTCTGTACACCGATGAACAGGATATTGTAGCGCCGAAATAGATAACCGCTATCTTTCATGTGCAATTTACTTCTTGACCAATTGTACATTATTCATTCTTGTTTTAATCGTCCTTACAACCGGCTCGATACTCGACTGCCTTGTAACTTCCCGCGCTCACGTGTTCGCTCTCGTCTCGCTTCATCAGTCCATTTCTTACTGTAGCCCATCGAATACATTCCGCTGTGTCCGACTCAAATTGCCCTCTGATATCCGCGCTTAATTTCGCGCACCGTCTCGGACTAGTATTAAGTAGTCCTACAAATTGGTGACCCCGATTCGCACGCGCGAATTCAACTTTTTTCCTCGTTTGTATTTTTTGGTGAGTTCGTTCCTTTCTCAAGATCATATACCTGTATGCATTTGTTTCTTGCGTAAGTTTGGTACTTTTATCGTGTTTTTGTTCATCCTTTATCTTATCGACTCACATTCGAGAGTGGCATGTAATTCGTTTCGCAGCGCAACCACGCTTACTTTGGCTGTTCCAAGTTTCATGGAACACAGCCCAGATATTCGAAATGGAACTGGAAAATAAGGAATTACGGCGGACCGTCCGAGGTACAATCAGCTCGTCTCATGCCTTCCTTTGTCGGTTGTGATGCTGGTTGAAGACATTCTACTATGCCCATCAAATGAGGCAAAGTATGAAACAACGAAGCCAGCGATTTTATAAGAGTTACAACCCAGCGCACGAGCTCGATTTGAACAGCTCAATGGTCTCAAGCTTGGAGATCGCAAGCCGTCGGCGTTGCTCCGCAAACTTCAGCGCCTCGCTGGTCACTTATTCTTGCGCGAATAAGGGATAAAGGAGCTGTGGTTTGCAGTCTCCCAGAGCCATTGCCGGTATTGCTGTCCATGTTTATAGATACACCCCTGAAAGAATTAGCTACCAAGGCAGACGCTGCGTTCGAAAGTTTTTCGCAGCAGACGACCAGTAGCTTCGGTGACGTATTCTCACCGATGAAAACCGAATCCTGTATTTGATCCAAGTCATCAGACGGATCTGACCCTAAAGACGAAGAAATCGCGCTACTTTGCAGCAGTATAGCAGCAATGAAGGTTCCGATGCTGCATGTACCACGGTCAAATGCTGACCACGTTTTGGCTACCGTTCATTGCGGCTCGTCTGTGCCTGCACCGAGTATGTCTCGTTCGGCACGAAAGCGCAACATTTTCCTTGCACGTTCTCAGTTAGCTAATACCAAACCCGTTGAAGGAGTATGTTGGTATCACCGCCAATACCGTGGAAGAGCTAGACGTTGTCAGGCTCCCTGCATTAGGCAGGACCCTGCTGCTTCAGGGAGAGCGAATAGCCCGCGCACTAGCAAGACCAACGTATCAGTCAATAACCAAGCGAATCGCCTGTTTTACGTTAAGGATCGACGTTTTTCCATCACTTTTTCATTGACTTGAGGGCGGAAGTCAGCGTCATCTCAGCGATCGCTAACGACAAGCACTCAGGGCATACCTACAACCTGCGTGCGGCCAATGGTTCCCCGATAGCTTCATTCGGTCAGCGCATGATGAAACTGGACCTCAATCTTCGCCGAGATTTTCAGTGGGTCTTCGTGGTTGTGTCTGTACCCTTCGCAATTATCGGTATCGACTTCCTCCGGCATTTTGGGTTGCTTGTTGATGCTGGTCGCTACAGACTTTTAGACGACCGTACTAAACTAGGGGTTGAAGGCGTTCTTACGGACGCCCCGATAATCTGTCCCGTTTTTCAAATCGCCGATGTACCGTCAGATTATGCGAACCTACTGTCTGAGTACCTGCCACTGGTACGACCAGCGGCAGAGCTCCCGCCAGTCACGACAGAGGTCGCTCATCAAATAGTCATACGTGGTCAGCCAGTTAGCGCAGGGCCAAGAAGGCTTGCTCCAGACAAACTAAGTGCAGCACAAACTGAATGCGACCGCACGCTTCAGCTCGGTATCGTCAGACCGTCCAACAGCTCATGGGCGTCTCCTCTTCACATGGTCACGAAGAAGGTCATGAGGGACTGGCGTCCTTGCGGCGAATATCGATCCTTGAATACGGTGACCACGCCTGATCCCTACCCGATCTCACACATAGTGAAGCTCACCGCCAGTCTGGCGGGTAAAAATATCTAGCAAAATCGACTTCGTACGCGCATACAACCAAACTGCGGTAGCCGGAGGGGACATCGCTAAAACTGCCGTAACGACTCCATTTGGTTTGTTTGAGTTTCTGCGCATGCCCTTTGCTCTACAGAATACCACGCAAACTTTTCAGCGCTTCATCGACCAAGTTTGTCGCGGTTTAGTCTTCGCTTACGCTTATCTCGACGACATTTTAATCGCGAGCGCTTCACGAGAAGAGCACATACGCCACGCACGAACACTTTTTGATCGTTTATCTCGACACGGGGTGACGATCAACGCAGAAAAGTGTTCGTTTGGTGTTTACTCAGTAAATTTCCTCGGCCATCGTATCTCCTCTGCAGGCGTCATGCCACTGCAGGATAAAATTCAGACCATCATCAATTTCCCTGAGCCTCATTCTTTCAAACAGCTCAGGCGTTTTGAGGGGCTTGTCAACTTTTACCGCTGGTTCATACCCAAATTCGCCTCGCTGATGCAACCCACTCATGGACCTTCTCCGAGGGTAACTCAAGAAATTCGAAGTTCCTGCCACAGCAAGCGCTGCTTTTAAGTCTCTGAAAGAGGCTACCGCCAAAATAGCTTCTATAGCGTATCACGATCCGGCCGCCTCACTGTCCCTCAGTACTGACGCCTCGGACGTGACAGTCTAAGCTGTTTTGCAGCAACGAGTAGTCGAGACGTGGCAGCCCTTAGCGCATTTCTCCAAACGCCTACAACCTACCGAATCTCGCCACAGCACGTTCGGTAGAGAACTACTAACCGTTGATCAAGCGATACGCCCCTTTCGACACGTCCTAGAAGGTCGCTCCTTTGACGACTTCACCGACCACAAACCCCTGACTTACGTGCTCGGCTCGACTACCGACCGATACTCTCCTAGAGAGTCGCGCCACCTTGACTATATCGCTCAGTTTACGACCGATATACGGCATGTCTCAGGTGTGCACAACGCCGAAGCCGATGCACTTTCCCGCATCCAAGCTATATTCGCTGACGCCGGCACTGCTATCGGCTTGGCAGCCATGGCCACAGTAAAACTCAACGATCCTGACGTTGATCTACTGCGCAGGTCTCCTTCATTGGACATACTACCCGTTCCGCTGACATCACTAAACGGCACGGCGGATTCCGACTTCTGGCGAACCCCCATTTACACAAACACTCGCTCATTTTTACTAGTCACGAGTTTGCCCTACAAGCCTTGATTCAACAGTCCTTTTCGAATTCGAAGGCTTCCTATGTTCAGCCTTCTAGGGGGGAGCTCTGTAGTGCCCAAAAAGATAACTGCTATCTTTCGTGTACAATTTACTTCTTGACCGATTGTACATTATTTTTTCTTGTTTTAATCGTCCTTACAACCGCATCGACACTCGACTACCTTGTAATTTCCGCGCTCACGTGTTCGCTCTCGTCTCGCTTCATCCGCCAGCTTCTTATTCTAGCCCATCGAATACAGTCCGCTGTGTCCTATTCCAATTGTCCTCTGACATCCGCGCTTAATTTCGCGCACCGTCTCAGAGTAGTATTAACTAGTTCTACAATACAAATACGTAACCACGTAGTCTATTCTTACATCACGATCTCTTTCACATCCTTCCCGCATTCCTTATACAGAACCATGAAAAACAAGTAATGGTATTATAAACCAGGTTGCATAAAATTGGTCAGCCTACGCGCTGTCGAATCGGGTTTGTTTGTTGAATTCCTTCTGGCCCGACGCACCTTTGGCATCATTTGCTCATGCACCAATTTAGTACAAAGTCAATAAGAACGGTGAATATATGTATTAATATAAACAACATAAAACGGGTGAAATTTACTTCAACGAAGATGATGCTCAACCTGCCCGCCGGCCTTCTGCTTGCAGAGCAGAAATCGCCTGAGGCAACTGGCTATAACATTTTGCAAAGTTTCCACGTTGATGGCGCCACTTTCGTTGACAATACTGCCTTTCAGTTGTTCCAGTGAAATAAGCGTTTTTAGTAACTGTTCCTTTCAGATAACCCCATAGGAAGAAATATAAGGAGTTCAAATCTGGTGACCGGGCAGGCCAATCCTTTGGACCTCTGCTAGCGATTCACCGATGACCGAACACCTTAATATAATGCCGCACTCTTTGTGCATAATGGGCAGGTACGCCATAATGAATCTATAAAGGCTGAAGCGAATCGCCGGGGGTACAAATATCTCTGTATTGTAGCTCCTAGGTAATTTGTCAGCGACAGTGTCCTTGACATTGGAGAACCATGATAGTAAGAGGAATGACGGTAAGCATAATTGAGTTACTTTGCGAACACGAGGTTAACGTTCTATGGGCAACGGAAGTACATGTATCTGGCTTGCAAGAAGCGCAGAACGCAGTCTACATAGCTGCAACGGTTTCGTCCACTGCTGTCAACTTTACAGCGAGGCCTGCTCTTTGTCGTGCAATTGAGCGATCGCGCATTTCTCAAGTACCCATCTTGTTCTATTTTCTCGTAGCATTCGTTCTACCCCGATGAAGTTTGTGCACCAGTACTCACCGCAACAACGTGCTGGTGAAATCAATGGCTTTGCATTATACCTATATTTAGTGATGTTTCAAGAGCATAAAAACGAAATATATGTCCAAAATGTCTGCCATCGCTTTATTTGCACAGCAGTGCTCGCCGGATGCTATTGGCTAGCACTTTCTGCAAAATGTCCACCGAAACCCCGCGACATTTGTTGAAGATGCTCAATTTCACTTCCTGCGGCATGCAGCTGTGGAAAGATATAGGTCCGCAACATTTCTTAATAGGAGGATACTAATAAATATGAAGCGACATTTCTGTTAGATGATCAACAGTTCCATAATAAAAGTTGACGAAGTAAATGTTCAAATTGACCGCCGTCATTTTGTTTGAGGAGTAGTGCTCGCCTGATGATATTGGCTAGCACTTTCTGCAAAATGTCCACCGATATACCGCGGCTTTCGTTTAGGATGTTTCGTTTTAGTTCCTCCAGACAGGTTGACCTGGTTTTACACATTCGGCTTTTCAAGTACCTCCGTAAAAAGAAATCTAGTGGGTTTAAATCAGGAGGCTGTGCAGACCAATCAATGGGTCCTCCACGGCTGATCCAACTGTTATCGAAACTTTCGTTAAGGTTAGCACGTACAGTTTTTGAAGAATAGGCAAGCGCACCATCTTGCTGCCACCAGACGGTACTCACTAAGCTTCGGCCTGCACCTGTGGAAAGACCCTGGAGTGCAACCTTTTTTGCAAGGGGATGCTAAGAAATGTGAAGCGTTAATTCTGTAACCAAAAGCAACTTACCTGTCACATTCATGGAAAAGAAATATGTTCCGATTAATTTCGCCCTATCAACCCATCCAATGCCATGAACTGTGCACATGTTGCACAAGCGAAGCGATGCACTGTCGTGGGTTATTTGTAACGCAAACATGCTGTTTATCGGTGACATGCAGACGGAAAAATGCCTCACTCCTAAACATGATTGGGTGCACCTCCATAATATCTAGATACCATCGGGGAAATTCCATCCGGTTCTCACAATCGCATTGCTTCAGAACTGGAACCTGCGGTGCAGGATTGCTTCAAAATTGCCGTTCCTTCAATATACGATGCACAGAAGATCGTGTGGTGGCACAATGCTGCGCAATTCTCCGAATGTTTACACCACCATTTCAGGCTACCGCATCTATAACAGCGCAAGCGGATACGTCATCCGTAGAGGTACGAGGCCTGCCGGTTTGATTTGCGTCGCACAGGCTCCCAGTTTGGTCAAATTACGTAACTAGTGGACGCACGTACAGCGCGTTAAGCGACTTCATTGTGCAGTTGGTAGTGTTGTAGCGGTGAGCCGTTTCCACAGCTTTCGATGGACACTCAACAAACAGTTGCGTAAGGATCACCCGTTGGTCCACATGCACGATACGATACTGCAGTTGAACAGGGTGGTCGTTCTGCATTGCTAAGGCAACGACGTAACCGCGATGGCTGTGGATACGTTTTATTACTCTTCCTCAAAGCCATTGCTCGTATCACGAACAATCAGTGCAGAGACTAAATTCGTCAGTGACCTCACGACTAATGGTACTATCTGTCCATCCAGCGTTGTTCCGATGCACCAGGCTGGATGGACAGATGGAACCACCGGTCGTGAGGTCACTGACGAAATCATTCGAAGCGCCACCACAATTCTACCGCAGTAGCTCGGGAATGAGGCACTGCTGTTGCAATTTTGCACACCTGTCTCCGTTCCAAATAGCTCTACACAGCGGATGTATCGATCGGTGAACTTGCCTTACGGCGTGCCGTAGGTTGACTCCAACTCAACCATCCGCGCATGATCCAGCGTTTTCACGATGGACGAAACTGGCAAGTACACGCATACTCATATGCATGAATACGGGCGTTCTACACCCATGTGATCGAGTAAGATTTTGTTATAGACCAACATCTACTATTGGACAGTTGACAACCTTTGCGCTCAACCTCACACCATAAAAAGAGACCCTTTTTCCTGCATCAATAGAGTAGGGGACCAGAGTTAAACCAATCGAAACTTCATGCAAATTAATGCATTTATCCAGCACTACAAATATTTCATCCATATGACGGTGGTAACTGTCAACATTGTTAATCTCCGACTACATGGTTAGCCGCAATGTTACTATGATTATCTCTGCGAACAACGGAACGAGGGGATTCCATGACTATGCCGTCCTTCTGCCCGTCTAAGTTACTAGTAAATAGGAACTGCACATTCCAGGCACACCTCAGAAATAAGCTTTTCGGTTTAAGCACTGGTATACAAATCATTCATTCCGACTTCTTTATGTGCCTGCAAATGTAATCGACGGTTGCGAACAGCGGAACAGCGGAACTTGTATATTCCTCGACGATACGAGCAGCTGTTCGCCAAACAAAACATATCGTAAATTGATACAGATTTTCATTCTATTGCATAACTTATTTTACACTAAGAACTTCAGTACAGATTCCATATTTAACTGGTTTATCGACCTTTCAAAAAACCTTTTCTGGCTTATTTTTGTGCGTTCTGCTGCTCATCTTCGGGTAGTCGTTTATCTGCGTACCTAATATAAGACGCACGACCACTGTGCCATAAGGTCACCACGGGCCTTCGAATCAACTGCAGAGCTGAAACAAACTAAATACTTTTGTCTTTCACTACCCCTTCTTAGAACACTGTAATGTACGGCAGGAAATGTTGTCTAAATTAGACGCTATGTTCTATTGTTTTAAAACCGAAGCTTAATGTTCTTCTTCTGAGAAGACAAGTATTCTTCCTCCCTCATCTCCGTACATTAGCTCTCTGTTAGGATATGACTTAATATCAACCTGGCGCTCTTAACTGGCAAATAATCCCTACTAAAATTTGCTTCCTATTTCCTTCTAACGTTTAGACTATTGTATGGCTATAATGCAGAAGAAATGTAGAATATGCGTGCCGAAAGCGTATGGTTTGTGAACCCGAGAATAAGCAGTATTAGTATTATTGTTACGTGACATGTAAAATAACAATTAGTGCGAAGTGCGAAGTGTTGTCCAGGTTTTGCTTCTGAGGGCTTTGTGGCCCATGCAGTGCAGGTGGCATGGGATAAACACAAGTCCTATCTCAAAGAGCTATCTGCTTCTTTCATCCCGCTCACGAGAAGAAAGGAGACATAAACACAGCCTCTATGGATAGATGCAGCTGACTTCTAGCTGCCCAAGAAGCGGGTTAGATTATAGAGACCATACCCATATCCATTAACCAGCATTTACTATAGGGACCGGTTGGCTAGGAATAGGTGCAAGCAACAGATGAAGAAAATTCCGCTTTTGACTGTTGACACCCCGGTGATTAAGAAGTTCTTTTCTAATGTTAATATGTTCTGTATTTGGAATTCCGCAATTCCAGCTTTGATGCGGGCCGATGGAATTCATGCGTGTATGGACTACGGCAATACTGGTGCACATAGTAGACAGAATGCAGGAGCCCTTATACATAAGACCGCCTTGACAAGAGTTGAACTGGCTTTCACCGTCCCATAGGTCAGTGGACGGCGTGTCATTCGGGGCTAACCCTGTTCTCTTCAAGGTTCGTAACTTGCATGGCAGTGAAGGATAAGGCGCGCTATATTGCAGTTAGCTCGTAAAGTATGACGGTCCTAAGCTGTCCCCTGAGCCCAGTGGCATAAGCTTCTGTCTGGCGGTTCGAGTCATTGGTGGTCATGGGTTCGAATCCTAATGGATCCGACGGATGCGCACTGCTGATAATGCCCAACAGACTGAAACTGCAGTCCAGTGCTTTTCTGGGCATATGGGCCACTATCTGATTTGGAACTGGCTGCGACGAAACCTCAATTAAACATTGGTTTCGTGACTAACTGCATTTAGTGTGTTGGAGACGCAAATCCCTAGGCTGGTGCAAGGACGGAACACTTCGAAAGCAACTGGGACTGACAAACCTCACCCGGAGCTTTAATGAAAGTTACATGCAAAATTAAGTGCACCACATACGACGATGTTTCGGAAGTCACCTGACAGCTGCAGATTAACTTCTGAATGAAAGGAAGTTATTAGGTGTCCCATTTTCAAAATGGTGACAGAAGTCTAGAAGCCAATTAGAGACGGTTCAGTCTGACTAGCATCGTAGCCAAAGTGCTTGAAAACTCGTATCAGATTAATTGGAGTGTCACCTTAACAGATATAATCTACTCAGTAGCGAGTAACCTATGTACCGAAAAGGATTTTCGTGTAGGACGAATTCACTAGTACCTCGTGAATCTTAGGCTGATGTAGTGGATGTTGGCCACGTAGTAAACGTAGTGCTCTCGGATTTTTCGAAAGCATTTTAGACTCTGCTCTACTTGGGGCAACCAAATAGCTGAGCTCTTACAGTGTATTTGGTCGCGCCTTTCAGCGCGTGTCTGTAGAGTTGGAGGGTGCGTGGGTCGCAACACTCACGTAAGAAACCTGTTCTGAGCAGCTTCCCACGATGCTCAGTCCTTGGACCGTTGCCATCCTCCATTTGGGTAAACGACCTCCCTTGGGAAGTTGGAGTATCACCGCCATTATTTACCGACGATCTGAAGCTGTGGAATATTGTAGATGCTCCTGGGGGACGCGGAGCCACTTATCGCGACTTGGATAGGCTCGGAGAAAAATTGACTTCGTTGCAGCTGCCAAAAGATTTAGCAATAAATAAACGGTATATTCCTTGGCGGTGCGAGGCACAGTCTAACTTTGTGGGCTGGTCATTGTGTATAGCAGAATCGCTCAAAATAAGCTATTGTTCACGCTTTATACAATGGATCCAAAGCGGAGTTTAAATTGGTAGGTTGCAAGTATTAGGGAAACTGAAATCTGGGAACAGTAACAAATACGGATTAAAACAAAATCTCAAATAATCGTATACGGCCAGCCGTGGAACCATCCCCATGGTTGGCGACATCCGGTTTCGGTTTTGCCTGTCACTGTGGCCAGCCACAGGACGCCTGCGCCCACAGACGGACCATGGGGGGCTTGCGCTGCACCACCCACAGCTACAACCACATACCCCATATCCAGTGTAAACCCGAAGGAATATGACTGGGAGGCATGTGGATGGGAGTCACCTTTCATCAACAGAGCCGGCCCACATTCCATCAAAGAAAAACACAAGCACGCTGTATTTGGGGAATCAAGCGCACACAAGGCGGTGGCTGGACCGTAGCCCGCTCCACACTGAGTGCATGGAACCACTCTTCGAGCCTAGCACGACCACAAGGACCGTGCACCCCGTCCCCTCCAGCAACGACCAACTGTCTCCTGGAGCCAATATGGACGAGGTAGTGGGTAATAGACAGGTAGGCACCTTGTCAACCTGCACATCAAGCGCAGCCACATCGGGGATATCAAGCAACAGCAAAGCACTTGTAATAACGTTATCAAATAACATATATATTAAAGCATACGGCTATGTAGACATAATTCTGCGTTAAATTAGCATATGTAATAAGCTGGTTAGCAACAAAACCGCGATAAGTACAAAATGTCCACAAGTTATTCAAACAATGCCATAAACGCGATAAGGTTAACAGAGATAACCACAATTAGCATAAACAACGTATACAAGTTAATAGAAGATTATTCAGGTAGGCAGAACAAACCAAATAACATGGAATGAAATTCATCCAACGTAAGAAGATCTACGTTAAGTGTACGTCGGTTAAGCCCAACTGCGGTGAAACGTATCATAAATGCAAGGTCAGTCACAGCGGAGACCTGCTTACATACAGGGTATTCCCTCGAAAGTTTTCGTCCGCACTTCCATGCCCTCCCTGGCGGTGTGCTGGTGCGGCAAAGTAGCATGAAAGTTATCAGTTGTTTAACATGTTTTGTTCTTTTTAAGGCTGTTTTTATGCATAGATTAGGGGGGATGAAACCTCAGCCCGGTCCGTCGTGTGGAGCATACGCCTATGGCACATTTTAGATGCCAGTCAGTCGGTGGCAATGCGCCTTGCATGAGTATAGTCTCTTATAGTTTGAAAGTTGCAAGCCGTCACTTCAGGTGATCCACCCCGACATGGCTAACAATGAAATAAGGCAGAAGGTAAACTAAATTTGATTAGAAAAAATGTAATATCGTTAAGGTCAAAAATAAGCAGATAACATGTTTTAAATCAGCGCAAAATGGTTCGACGGATCGCACGATGAAATTGTGCTGTTTGACAGCAGAAGACAGACGACTGCACGAATGGTCCATAAACAAAAATGCAAAAAGGGAATCCGATATCGCCAAGCACTAGAATCCGGCATGTGTTGCTAGACTGTTAACTTCAGAGAAGAAGGGGAAATGGTAAGCGTTACAGAACGAACGTAGCGAAGAACATCGAAGAACAAATATTACACATTAGTCAATTGGTGGGGGATTACGGAGATAGTACCTGATCTAATACCAGCAACTAATTTTGCTTTGGGTTTTAGAGTAGACAGTTGGCATTAATTAAGCTTAAGCGGAGTAAAACCCCATTGGTATAACGCTGGCGCTCACTAGTTGTTCTACTGCTTCTGTTAGTCTTTCACACTTCCTCAGTAACACAGTTAGACAGCTAACATCTGGGATAGTAACGCACACCTGGCCGAACCAAAACCACCCTGTCATTTTTCTCGGCGTTATTCAAAGGCATTTACGGTTATAGGTTTTTACGCAACTGCTGCACACTAGCCCACTATTCACACACACACACACACTCACACACACACAATTCGCACTTGTTCTTAACGTGAGACATGTTTGCAGAGGGCGTGCAGTGTTAAGATTATGCGTTGGTTGGATGATCAGTTAGTGCAGCTTCCGGCATCAATGATAAGCTGAGTCAGCGGTTGTGGCGCGCTCGCTGTCGCACCTGCTCCCTTGTGAGCATACGCTGCAGTGTTTGTCGGTGGATCGATCGACCTTAGGCACAGCTGGTTTGTGATTGA
>OX104064.1:182413480-182708905 GCA_944474145.2 Dicrocoelium dendriticum
TAGAAACACTGGGTTGGAATATGCTCAGTTGTTGTGGAGTTCTCCGAGCTGAGCAACGTGGTTGCAGACGTTTCGCCACCATTAGAGGTGGCATCTTCAGTGCGGGATTGATAGCCGTTAATTAGCAGTGTTGGAATATGCAGGGTTGGAATATGCTTCAACTCTTCGGACTGCCTCGACAATTCTGTATTGAAGGGTGTCGCACAAAAGAGCGATCGGCTCAATGTGATTGAGCTATCCGCTTGCGCTTACTAACGGATGATAGTGAAAAAAGTTAGTGATGGTACTCACTTAATGGTGAATATAATTCCACCTATGATGGATCACTGTGTAGGGCCGGTAACTCCGGTTCGGATAAGCATATGGGGACTTCGCTGCGAGAAGATGGGGAGAGGATAGAGAGGAATAATGCAAGTGACCCAGGAGCGCGCGTCTCACGCGTGTACATACGAAGCGTGTGAGGTAGGCACACATTTCCAGTCGATGTTATCCGGTATCACACATGATTCGGCCCTTCTTAATACTGCTCTTCATCATCAGGTTGAATTCCTAAAATGCATTTCACTCTGTCGTTTAACAGACATTTTTATCATTTTATTGAACACGCAAAAATGTTCAATACATCTAATCTCCTTTTGCAGCTTATTCCATACGGAGCCATACCTTAAAAGGTTGGTCCTGAATTTAAATATGGACATTATACATTCACTGTCTCGCAGTTCAAAACTGGTATTTTCCCGCAAATGTAATTGATGGGTTCCAACACATGCTTTCCGCCACGCGCGTTTACGAAAAAAGCACGGATTTAAATGCATATGTAATGTTGCGTCACGAACGTTCATTTATAGATGGATGTTTAATGCGTGGCGAAAAATTGGTGGCTCCTCGGAGCTTCGTACGAAAGATCATGCTATGTGCCCACGAAAGCCTCCATGGTATCATTCATACGAAACCCAAGGTTGACGCATGCTTCTGGTGGCCCAGAATGTCACATGAAATAGAAACACTTGTTCATGACTGCTCTTCATGTCAAAGGGCAGACAAAGTTCAAGGCCGGTTCATCCCCTATACAACTCATTGACTATCCTATGCGACCGTGGGCCAAGATAGCTCTTGACATCATAGGTCCATTTACCTCAGCCCCTCAGCATCAAAGAAACTGTTTAGTGGCGACCTGCTTTTACAGTAAGTGGCCGGAAGTCCACTTGTGTGGAGAGTGACTACTGCCAGCATTATTCGATGACTAAACTACATGTTTTCCCGCTTCAGATTACCAGAGGAGATAGTGACGGACAACGGGCCGCAGTTTACAAGCCACGAGTTTCTTTTCTTCCTTCAACTTCACGCTATCCGGCACTCACTTACAACGCCGTGTAATCCAGCGGCAAACGGCATGGTAGAGCGGTTCAATCGATCCTTGAAAGAAAGTATCTAAACTATTCGCTTATCTGGTACAGGTTGGGAGGATGCAGTCCTACAAGCCCTATTTTCTTACCGGACCGAACCGCACACCAGCGAGCCACAGACAACACGACAGCTGAACTCATGCTTGGGCGTGTCCTTCGGACAAAGTTGAATGCCGCACTTTCGATTCCTGAAACCAATAATTCCAACGAGTTAGGCCGTCGACATCGATATCAGACCACTTACCAGAAGCGTACTACTCCGCTCCAGCCCGGAACATTCGTGCGCGTGAAGGTAACCGATGTATCAAAAGGATAGTCCACGTTATCAGATCCTATAAGAATAACGCGTGCATGTGGGTCAGGCACTTACCGGCTGGAGGATGGCCGCACCATCAAAGCCCGGAGATTATTCATAAGTATCAGACGAACGGAGCATGTGCCACCAACCTTCACTGACGAAACTGCTCAAACCACGCAGCTCCGCAGGACAAGCCGAGGAAAAAGACGACCGAACGGATATGGTTTTGACGCATCATATGAGTAAGCGGAGAGGTGATGTTGTGTATTCTGTCAGCATTCTTGACGGTTAGTCTAAACAGACACGTGCACACAACCTCAGACACACACACAAAGCGTCTAATTTTCTGCTTCCCTATTGGTTCATCCTTCTGCTTGCGACACCTTAACGTACTCACCCAGTTGGACATTTAGCAGATTACAGCAGTTCGTTTAAGGGAGTGACCTTCTTCCTACTGCTCGTGCAGTTGATCTTTCGTACACAACACGTAACATAACCACAAGGTCCAAAATTCAGCTCCTTACACCTATCTCTAACTGCAAGAGTAGTTGTGTAACCAAGTATACGCCTTGTGAAGGCGCGTTACATTTTTTCATTTGCTCACAAATCACCTTTTCGCACGTTGCTGAACCGAACACAGCAATATATTCAAGCAAAGGTCTCGTACTGAGTTTGAAAGTAATAAGCAAGTGGCAAATAAGTCCGACCGATTGCTTGGCCTTATTCGCGATCTAATTTGCATGTTCCCTAAAGTTTAACGAACTATAGTGTGGTAAACCTAAGTCGCCGACAGACTGGCTTATGGGAAGGACTTCATCATGGAGCCTGAACAATGCTGCTTTTACCTGGCATCCACACGCCAGAATACTACGCTTCGACGTCGAAAACGTCATCTGCCACTTGTTGGCTCATCTCCCACATAGCTTTGAAGTCGCGTTGGATATCGTTAAGTTCAGCGGTATGGCGAGAACTTGAGAAAGTGCAAACAACGTTAATATCGTCAGCGAACAAAAAGGCTTGCCAAATTGTACAACAGAAACTAGGTCATTTACGTACAGTAGGAACAGTAACAGACCTAAAACACTGCGCTGTACCACCCCACTGGTGACCAGACGGGAAGAGATGTTACCATGTGTATCCACAACTTGCGCATGTCCTACTAGGTGCGATTGGAGCGAAGAGTGAAGCGGATTAGTCACACCGTAGCTACATAATTTATATATGGCAGCCACTTGTGTGGGACTCTGTCAAACAATTTTGCATGCCAAGGAATAAGACAGTGAACCGAAGACATGAGTCAATTGCTTCAGTTAGTTGGTTAAGGAATTCAACTTGGCAGTTAATACACCAGTGAGAGTACAGGAAGCCATGTTGTGTATGTGATAGAAAATGACCCTATATTAGGAACGAAACCAAATGTTCATTAACAATTCTCTCTACCATGTCTGAGAGCATGGCAGTGTGGCTAATGGAGCTGTAGTTCCGGATACCACTTTTCGCCTAGGACTTATGGCTCCATATGACCGTAGGCGTTTCCAACGTCCGGATATTAACCAGAATGGAGAGACAAAGAGAAGGTATTCAATAAAAGAAGAGGAATATCATCTCCACTGTGTTTGACTAAAGCAGAAGAGATCCCAGAGCAGAGAGAGAGAGCAGCAGCGAGACCCCAGAAAAGATCCCTGGAAACAAGCATGCTTAAGCAAAAGCACATTGTCATAGAAAATGTCACAGGCTCCCTGAATATCAGACGAAAGAAAGAAATGGTCCCGATTTTGGACCCTAAGCAGAGCGGAGAAAGTCATCCAACTTACATTTTGCAGGAGGTGTGGAACCATCGCTGACCTCACATGCGACGACTCAGCTATAATTTTAGATCAGACTATTTTGTGATCACATCCAGGGTGACCGTCTGTTGCATCAGTAGCTTGCAGTGGTGTGCCTGAGGTAAAAAGTAGGTATGGTATATTTTAACCACTGGTAGCCACGAGCACATGTTGCTCGCAATAATCAGTGATAACGGAGGTTATAAACTCAGCATGTATCGCGTTGGCTTATGAGTTGGACCAGTAGAGGTCCGGTAGGTTGAAATCTCCGCCAAGGACTTTATCAAAAGAACTAACTTCCGATATGTACTTGAAGATGTCAACCCACTGGTTCTCATTAATGAGACTGACCCCGGGTGAGTGGTATATACAGCCTACAAGCATCCGCTTAGTACTGAATGACAACAGTAACCAAGCAGAGTCAGTAGTGGGGCATATAATTGGCACTGTGAATTCAGAGACAAGGAGGCTTTGCTAATAGGAAATTAAGCCACCTCCTCTTCTGCCTTGCTTTCTATCACTTCTAATATGCTTGTAACCCTTGATGGAATGCAGCTAGCTGGACTTAGAGTTGTGACACCAGGTTACAGTGAGTAAACATATGAAGGTGCGGAGTAAATGAAGCTTCTTCATCAGAGAATGGGTATTATGTATCATCAGTGTTAACTAGTCCTGGCGGTGTTCATTATTCCACCCAGTATTTACTGTTGCAATCAAATTACTTCTAGAGCCTACCGCAGTAAATCCCTTACCGTGAGATGTGCCAGTTCTATCAGGATTAGAGGGGGAGGGGAATGTGTTGGGGAATGCAAAAAGAACGCTGTGGTAATTCGGGGCGGTCGAGTTTAAGTGGATAGGGTTTTATTGCCGAAAGGCTCGTAGAGCCTGCTGATGAGAAAAGGCGGAAGAGAGTATTGAGAGTGGAATAAATACTTGGTTTGTGTTTCAGCACATTTATGTATAGCCCCGTCAGGAGAACAGCACTGGCAGGTCGCCTGAACAATGGGGAAGAGTGGCTTGTCACTCTGTGTAGAATGGTCAATGGTCAAAAGTACTGTTGGGCGGTGCCTGGGATACTAGTCGGTAAGCAATGATAAATGATAAATGTTATATTCCTCGGTGTTTCGAGGTGCAGTCCAACTATGTGGTCTGATCAATGCGTACAACAAGATCGCAAAAAAATAATCAATTTGTTCACGCTTTTTACAATGGATCCAAAAACAGGTACTAAACTAATTGGCAGGATCAAAGCATTAAAGAAAATACAAAAGCAGGAACAATAACGTAAGCAAATTTAAACAGATGTCCAGTTAAAGTAATACGGCCACTCGTGGAACCATCCCCAGGGGACCTGCTTCCATGTAAGTTATTCCCTCGAAAGGTTTCGCTCGCACTTCCATGCAATAACTGGCCGTGTGCCGGTGTGGCATAGTAGCATATGAGCCATCACCCGTATATCATATGTTTTGTTCATTTTAGAGCTATTTTTGAACATGTATTATGGGCCATGAAGGCTCAGCCCAGTCCGTCATGCGGATCATTCTATTATGGCACTTTTTTATACGCCAGACAGTTGGTGGCAATTTGCCTTGCATAGGTAACGTCTTTTATAATCTGGAAGCTATAATCCGTCACCACAGGAGATCAGCCCAGTCGTGGCCAACTATGAAATAAGGAAGAATATGGAAAAGAAGAATTCTGTGAAAGAGGTACTATATCGTTAATGTAAGAAATAGGCGGGTATGTTTTGTACATCGGCGTAGAAATCGATCGAGCCGATCATACGATAAATTGTGTAGCGTGACACCCGGAGACAGATGACTGTACAAGTTGTCCATAGGCAAAAGTCGCGTAGGGAATCAGTTATTGCCATCCTTGAATTCAAGTATATGTTTCTGGACTGTTAGTTTCAGAAAAGAGGGGGAAATGATTAGCACTGGAGAACAAATGTAGCGAAAGAGATTGCAGAACAATATTACGAATTAATCAATTTGTGGGGAAAATTACGAAAATAGCTCCTGACGTCACACCAGTAAATAATTTTGCTCTCGGTTTTAAACAGAAGACAGCTGATATGAATTAAGTTTAAAGGGAGTAAAACCGCATGGAATGTAGCGTTAAGGAATAACATAAGAAGCGGTTTGTATCAGCTCATCCTAGCTGATCAAGTTTTCTCTGGTGCAGTAGAGTTGATGTTCTCCGGTATCATACATGATCCGGCCCTTCTTCATACAGTTTTTCATCATCAAATTGAATGTTTAAGATCCATTTCGCTCTGTCCGTTGACAGATAAGCCTTTATCATGTTCTTGAACATGCAGAATTGTTCAATACATCTAATCTCTTTTGGTAGCTTATTCCAAATGGAGCCATACCTAAGAAGATAGAAATTTCTCCTTAGACTGCTCTTGAATTTAGGTAAATAGAATATGCATTCTTTATCTCGCAGTTCATAAGTGGTGTTTTCCCGAAAGTGCAATTGATAGGTTCCAATATATGCTTTCCGCCACGCGAGTTTGTGGAGGAAGCACAGATTTAGTTGCATTCTTCGTAACCACAGAGGTTCAAGATTCAATTGCTTGCACCTATCTCGGTATGAAAGAGCGGTTGAACAGCCAAATATGCGCTTCGTAAAGGCGCGTTGGACGTTTTCAATGGCTCTCAAGTCAGCCTTTCGCAAGTTACTGAACACAGCACAACAATATTCAAGCAAAGGCCACGTAAGACGTGTCAAATACGACAGTATAGAAGGCGGAGGCGAGTGAACCCAACGTATATTGTGCAGAATACAAGAATAGGAAGCGAATCAGACAGAGCGAGAAACGTGCGGCGAGGTACTCACCAAAACGGTTTGTGTCCACGGATGTGCAGTCAGTAAAACAAGTGGATGATTCGAAGGTTAAAACAACCGTAAAATGCAATGTTACAAAATACTGAAAGAGCTTGTTTTCCGGTACACTACAGTACGTTGCGCATAAAAAATGCCAAAGTTTGACATGACCCGCCGGATTATCGGTTAGGGGTTGTGAAAAGTCGGTCCTTCAGAGACAAAACGTATATTCTGCAAACAACAGGACCAGGCGAAAACGGAGACAGACGGCGAGTGAAACATATCGGTATATACAGTTGGTTGGATCCATAAGTAACGACCTTTGTTGATGCATGACATTTTTCCTTTGATTCAGTCAAACAAACTCACTTCAATGCGTCCACTGTTGGCCAATCAGCGTGCATGCGAGAAACGTGTGAACGTCCAATCGGTTGCCGCCTTTGCTTGCGGCAGCCTAACGGCTTCCTTGCTGGGCTGGCACCGCACGTTCGTTCGAGTGTATACTCCCATCACATCCTCCCTTTTTCAGGTTCTTGCTAAATAGTTCTTTGCTAAATAGTCCATACACTTTACCACTTCGCGTCCTCTTTGTTGGACCTGCCGATGTCGCCTCATTGCCGCACGCAGTATAACGCTCTCTCCCTGATTCATGCTGTCGCCTCGGACATCTCCTCAGCTGTACTCGGTTTCTCCTCAGCTTCTTCCCTCCAACATTTACTTCGTATGACCTTTCACCGACTTTCGCAGCCACGACTCCTTTTCTCCACCGCTCCTGTCCATCGGGAATTGGTTCAACCCATACTTCTTCCCCCACTGTCAGCTCATGTAATTCCCGTGCGCCGTTGTCGTAGTACCGTTTCTGAGTAGCCATTCGCCTTTTCAAATTGTTCTGTACTTTCTCAAATTGTGGCGTGACAGGGCGCAGAAGTGTTGCGGATGCAGGCATCACAGTTCTGGTCCTTCGACTGTATAGGCGCTGCACTGGGCTCAGGCCGATATCCGTTGAAGGAGTGTTGCGACTCTCCAGTAGCATGAGGTATGGGTCCTCCCGAGTATCTCTAGCCTTCGCTAACAGTCGCTTGGCTTGCTTCACTGCCGACTCTGCCTTCCCATTTGATTGACTGTGATAGGGACTGGTTTGCCGGTGTGCGAATTCCCATTTGGTTGCGAAAACCTGGAATGCCCTGCTGCTGAACTGGGGACCGTTGTCCGAGACTAGCTCCTCCGGTGTCCCGTGCCGTGCGAATTGACGTCTGAGTTTGTTGATTACTGCCTCCGTGGTCGTGGTGGTGAGTAAATCGATTTCAAAGTAATCACTATAGTAGTCCACCGTGAGTAAGTAATCCTTTCCGTTGTCCCAGAATAGATCCACTGCTACCTTTTGCCACGGTCGGTCCGGAACATCATGCAGCATCATCGGTTCCTTCGTTTGCCGAATGTCGTGTGAACGGCACGCCTCACAGTTAGACACATGATCCTTGATCTGACTTGTCATTCCTGGCCAGAACATCAGTTCTCTTGCTCGATTAATAGTGTAATTTGCACCCAGGTGAGCGCGATGGACATGCTCCAGCATCTCCTTTCGGAGAGAAGAAGGGATTGGGATTCGACTTCCCTTGAACAACAGACCGTTACAGACAGTGAGTTCGTCCCGAAAATTGAAGTAAGGTGTTAATTCCTTCGGGAGCTGCTTCTTTGTTTCGGGCCACCCATTGAGGATAACGTCTCGCAAAGCTGCAAAAGTTTGGTCTTCCTCCATGAAACGCCTTATGTCTTTCAAACGGTTTTCTGTCACTGCCAGATGCTGCACCATGTTAACTGTCTCGATCTCTTCTAGATGATGTTCGGCCACTGGCGGATGTGCTCTCGACAGGGTGTCCGCGATGAACATCTGTGTGTCAGGTGTGTACACAATGTCAATGTCATACTTCTGGAGCCGGATAAGCATACGCTGCAGACGGCGAGGAACGTTATTCAGTGGTTTAGTGGCTATCGACACCAGCGGCTTATGACCAGTGTACACGGTTGTCTTTCTTCCAAAAGTATAACCATTGAAACGCTCCATGGCATAGACCACTGCCAGCATCTCTTGCTCGATCTGTGCGTACCGCTTCTTGGCCTCTGTGAGTGCTCGACTGCGGAAATCCAAAGGTCTTCCGTTCTGCAACCGAACAGCACCTATTCCACTCTAGCTACTATCACACTGTACCTCCAATGGTTGTGCTGGATCGTAATATCCGAGTACGGGTGCATTACTGATAAGGTTCTTAATGGTTGCGAAAGCCAAATCCTGTTCCTTCCCCCAGCTCCAATTTACTCCTTTGTGAGTTAACTGCCTAATCGGAGTCATGACATCAGCGAGTCCTGGTAGGAACCGGCTTAAATAGTTCACCATACCGTTTAGTCGATGGACTGCCTTCACATCGTTAGGGGACGGCATCTCTTGTATCGCTTTAATCTTCCCTGGGTCATCTCTGATTCCGTCGGATGTTAACACATGCCCATGGAAAATCACCTCCTCTTTCCGCAACTCTACTTTCTCGCCTTTTAGCTTGATGTTCTTTTGCACGCAACGCCTCAGGAACCGGTGTAGCTTAGTGTCATGCTCTTCTTCGGTAGAACCGTAAATCAGAACGTCATCTGCCACACAGGTTACGCCATCTAAATCATCTATTGCTTGCACCAAACGCTTTTGGAAAATTTCGCTAGACACCTTCAGGCCAAACGGTAATCGCAGCCAACGATAACGTCCGAACGGTGTAGCAAATGTGGTGAGAAAACTGGATTCGTCGTCTAGAACAACGTGCCAGAATGCGGAAGAAAGGTCTACTTTCGTGAAAGTCTTAGCTTTTGTCAAACGTGGTAAAGCATCTTCTAACGTCGGTAGCGCATAATGTTCTCTACGCAGGGCCTCATTCAGTGGCTTCGGGTCTATACATACGCGTAGTTCGCCATTTTTCTTCGTAATGATTGCGACTTGGCTAACCCAGTCTGTTGGCTCATCAACCTTTGCAATCACCCCCTGCATAACCAGCTTGTTCAATTCCGCGGAAAATCGGTCACGTAGCGCAAATGGGACTCTCCTAGCAGGTGACGCAATCGGGCGTGCCAAAGGATCTAACGACAGGTGAGCGGTACCCTCGAATTTCCCTAAACCCGGGCTAAACACCGACGGATACAGGTCACTAACATCGGCTTCACTCTGACAAGCGTACACAAAACGATCATGGTTAAAAATGACAAAGCCAAGAGATAAAATCGAATCAATGCCGAGAATCGGCGTGAGATCCTCATCCACGATCACGAACTGCAGACGATACGAAACACCGTCTCTCGGATTGACCACTTCAATTGTCGCTGAGCCCTTTGGCTTCAGTCTGGAACCATTCCACATGCGCAAATAATCTTGCTCCGATTGAATTTGCACGTCGCGGCAGTGCTTTCTGGGCAAAATATTGATCGTCGCGCCTGTGTCTAACTGGAATCGCACAGACCGTCCCTCGATCAGAAGACTTGCATAGACACACTTCTGCGACGCTTTTCGAGACACGTTACCAATCGATTGTTCGGCGTCTTCTTTTGATTTGTCTGGAACGAATGCACTGACATCTGGCGATTGACAGCAGCGGGCGAAGTGATTGCGCTTCCTACATTTGACACAAATGCGGCCCCACGCCGGACACTGTTCGCGGTTCCTCGGATGTCGTGTTGCACAGAAGTTGCAGGGCTCCTGTCGCGCGGTCGTGGCCCTCGTAGTTTTGCTCCTGGAAACGGCGCACAACTCTGAATCACCTGTGATTTTCATCTGCTGGAACTGATAGGCAGTGGAGGACTCACTGTTACAGATGTCGATACATTGCTGCAGAGATAGGTTGCGCTTTCGTAATAGTCGCTTCGTCAAACCTTCGTCATTGATCCCAAGAACAATGCGGTCCCGTATGAGACTGTCCGCCATGCATTTACAGAAACTGCAGGATCGGGCCAAAATCTTTAGCTCAGTGACGTACGTGTCAACGGATTCACCTGGCCGCCTGTTCCGCGAAAAGAAGAGGTAGCGTTGAAATGTCTCGTTTGTTTGGCCTTCGCAGTATTCACTGAACTTCTCAAGAACTGTCTCCAGATTGTTGGCATCTTCGCTCTTGTCGTAACACAATGTCTCTAGCACGCGGCGCGTATCATCTCCTGCTGCGTGTCAAAACATGGCCAAGCGGTACGCCATCGGTTGTTTGTCCAGACGCGATAAAGTGCAGAAATCCATCCATTTGCTCTTCCACAAACGCCAGTTGCTTGCCAAAGTGCGTTCATCCATGTTTAGCGGGGCAGGCATTTGAATAGCCGGTGCAGCTCCAATCATCGTCTGGGTGGTACTAATGTTCTTCTCCTTCTCTGACACCATGTGAAAAGTCGGTCCTTCAGGGACAAAACGTATATTCTGCAAACAACAGGACCAGGCGAAAACGGAGACAGACGGCGAGTGAAACATATCGGTATATACAGTTGGTTGGATCCATAATTAACGACCTTTGTTGATGCATGACATTTTTCCTTTGATTCAGTCAAACAAACTCACTCCAATGCGTCCACTGTCGGCCAATCAGCGTGCATGCGAGAAACGTGTGAACGTCCAATCGGTTGCCGCCTTTGCTTGCGGCAGCCTAACGGCTTCCTTGCTGGGCTGGCACCGCACGTTCGTTCGAGTGTATACTCCCATCACAGGGGTGAGCAAAAAAATGGCAAAATGGCAAAAGATATAGTGAAGAACTGCAAATTTCGAACTTTCCGATTACAACGTTCCCGTCCGTTTTTGTACTATCCAAGGTTATCTTCTGTGGTTTCCGTGCAACAATGGTGGTGGGTTGGTTTGTTTTATTTTTCTGCTGTTTGTATAGCTCGTTTGGAGTACGTGATATGGTGTAGTGTGCCCAGTGCACTGTCGACACGTGCTTTGAACACGGCTAACGTGGGGGCTGAAATAAGTTTTTGTGAGGGTATTCCACATCTGTCAAACACGCAGCGAGAAGCTTCTTTGACACTTCAACCGAGTGTATTGTTCTGCCAACTTGCGATGATGACCTTTCACTTGGCTTACGTAATTCAGCTACAATAGGTGATGGCATGAGTAATTAGTGTTGTTCATTATTTGGTAAACCATGATTAGGTCGCCACACAAACGGCGATGAAGTCCACTGAAGATGTCAGGCACTCTGAGGCTTTGTTCGTATGACACGTGGCGCAGTCCCGTGACATTTTTGGTCGCCCCACGTTGTTGAAGCTCAAAGACCGTGAGATCCTGCTTTAGCCATGTCTTCCATGCTTGAATTACATGTTCAACATGTAGGCGCATATAAGCCGAAGTATTTGGCGGAAAAAAATCGACGGTTCGAATGGCCGGGAATCTCTCCGCAAAAGCCCAAGGATTTGGATCTCGTTCTTCGATGCATTTTTAGACTGCTCCGAGCAGCCGAGATCTTTCTGTACCAACACACCGAGGTCCTTTTTGAGGGAACAGTGTAGCAGATCCTGCTCCCCCAGCTTATATGTGTGAAGCATTCGGTGTCTTAACTAGAGCGCTCGACATTTAACCATATTGAAGAAAAGCCGATTTTGGACCGACCGTCCATAAATCTTGAAAGATTGATTTGTAGCTGAATACGGTCTTCTGGAGTTCTGATCACTCGCCAAACTTTGAGATCATTGGTGTAGAGTAAACGGTTTGACTCGATTTGGCTCACTAAATCGTTTATGAAGACCAGGAATAGGCGGGGCCCCAATACCGAACCATGTGGCACTCCGCATTCGACGTGAATTGGGCCTAAGATGGATTCATGTACTCTCACCTCCAGACGCCTATGCGAGAGAAAATTGCAGATCCACCCCAGAAGAAGCTCCCCAATGCCACATCCTTGAATTTTGACGGGAAGAATATGGTGGTTTAACCGGTCGAATGCCTTAGAGAAATCGAAATAAACCACGTCAACAATTGCACCAGCGTCCACAGTTTCGGTCCAGCTGTCTCGTGCAAACAATAGATTGGTTGTGCGCGAATGATTCCGGCGGAACTCGTGTTGCTGCTTAGCAAGGTAACCAAAGACGTCCAGATAAGATATGTGTGCGTCGACAATGATAACCTCCATAACTTTTGAAAGAACTGGCAGTAGAGTCACTGGGTCGGAACGACTACCCCATTTGTAAACGGGTGATTATTTCGTGTTTCCGCATTGCAGGAACTTGGTGCTCGTCAAAGCAGTGCTGGAACAGTTGCGCCAGAGGTATAGTCAAAATAGTAGCCGCCACAGCAAGCGTCTTTAAGCGGATATCGTCAATTCCTGGACAAACGTGTAGGCTATGTCTGCCGTAAAATTTATTTGAGTGAGTCCTAGTGTGGGCCTTATAGATTTCAAAGATTCAGGAGACCACGGGATGCAATGAAACGTTGGTGCATATTGTTGTTGTAGAACATTCGACGCTTCTTTAGCAGTCCGAGTTAGACCAACCGCTGTTTGATGAGGGGGAAATTTACTTTTCACCTTTCGGAGGCCGTTCACGTGCTTGTACAGAAGCTTAGGATTTGCATTTAATCGCTCGGCTAAAGCATGTTGATAAGCTACTTTGTCCTCGCGCACTAATTGGGTACAGTGGTCACAGTGGACAACGTATGCCTTACAGGAACTCGGACTCGGATCGGTTTTGTGCGTGTACCACACCGCGTTGCGCATCACCAAGCGTTTGCGTGTCCTACTCCGTATAAAAGACGTCATGTTTCTCGAACTGATAGTCTTGGTTTCTGGTGCTGCCCTAATCAGGGTGTTAAACTTACTGATGAAACGTTCCCAGACAATATCGTTTGCATCCTCGGTTAGGAAACTGTAGTCAGTCGCTTCAACGGGTAGGGTTAAGATCTCTTAACTGGTCACGGTTCGCGTTTTAAGAGTTCGGTCCTCGGGATATTCAGCATAGCAAGTGTACATGAAATGGAAAATCGCATGATCACTGCGGCCTAGAGGAGTACCGTTTACCACTTCCTGGTCCAATATGGATGGCCTGTTAGTTCTCCTGAATCTGGTGGGCGAAGAGATGTGGCCATAAAGCGGAAAATCTGAGACAAGATCTTGCAGATCCGCTTTGAATTGCTCTCCTGGTGTGGCATGGGATTCTAGAGCATGTAAGTTGAAACCGCCAGCGACTAGCAAGTGACTGTACTTCCTGTTTATAACCTGCTTCAATGCAGCCAACAAGTTGCCGTCCATCTAAGGTGTAGATGATGGTGGGCGGTAAACAACAACCGATGTGCCAGGAGCTTTCCCTCTCAGCCAGAAGCTGCTCAAAATGGAGTCAGGTAAGTCGGCTTCCGAATCGTGTATCGGTTCGCACTGCAGGTTGTTACGAAAGTAGAGGGCTACCCCACCACATTTGCTACCTCGATCATTCCGGGTAACAGACATACCTTTTAGCGCGACTTCGACGTCCGTTATCTCACATCTCAACCACGTTTCCATGTTAGCGATGAGGTCCCAAGCTGCTGACGCGTGTCGAAGTCATACTTCAGCTACTGTGCTGAGTAGACCTTGGGCATTTGTGTACATACATGAAAGATCCTCGGAGATCAAAAGTGCATTGGGTTGAATGGAAGAAGAAAGTGAGTTTACGCCGGCCGATGTAAGGTCGGCGGCTAATCGTTTTTGGATGGGTTGCAGGCTCTCGAGGACAATATTCAAGTATCACATGCCCTGCATCCCAGTGTTCGCTCGTGCTCTGCTGTATTCCTCCGGATGTTATAGCTACTGTTGTAACCGTCCCCGAGTCAGGTCCTACAGTTGGCGTTTCCATTGAGTTGTGCCTCCACTGAGTTGTCATTAGAAGGTGGTGATTGTAAAAAGTTGGTCCTTCAGGAACAAAACGTATATTCTGCAAACAAAAGGACCAGGCGAAAATGCAGGCAGAGGGCGAGTGAAACATATCGGTATATACAGCTAGTTGGATCCATAATTAACGACCTTTGTGAATGCATGACATTTTTCCTTTGATTCAGTCAAACAAACTCACTCCAATGCGTCCACTGTCGGCCAACCAGCGTGCATGCGAGAAACGTGTGAACGTCCAATCGGTTGCCGCCTTTGCTTGCGGCAGCCTAACGGCTTCCTTGCTGGGCTGGCACCGCACGTTCGTTCGAGTGTATACTCCCATCACAGTGATGTTCCGCTGCTTTCAGACCAATTTCTATTGGCAACCGGCTACGGAATTTAGTCCAAGTCTCTAGAAGAGTTTGTGCCGTTAGTTCTGATTGCAACACCAGTTTCAGCAGTCTGTGACAGCACCCCGTATAGTTTGGTGATATGGGGATCCTTATCAACGAGGTGGCGGCGACATATTCGAGAGTAATAGTCTCACGGATGTAGTGCCACTGCTCCCGGTCGTGTACCTGCACATCGTCGGAAGAGGAAGCAGTAAACTCAGGAACGCCGTGAGCAACCCCTGTTTTCTTAGCTTTACTTTTGCTGTTTTTCTCTGTCAGTTAGGTCCGCTGTAAAATATTTTTACGGGATTTCAGGTAGTATGCGCACTCCATTTGAGACGTGGCGGAGTCCATTCGCAGACACCAGGAAGGCCTCCGTCTCATCCACCGAGTTCAGTTACCCGAGGTAACCGGGGTTCACCGTAGTGCAACGCGTTTGGGAGACGCGATCGTCTGTCGACCTACCCTTATATGTATTGGATTTGGAATCGAGGACATTAGTGCACACGAGGTTCAAGGCACCATGGTTGCGCCTGGTGGCTACTGGTTTTAGAGCCTTAGTTTCGTTGCTCTTGCTGCCATTGTGGACGGCACTGATGGAGGCCATCCGCGTTGCTACATTTCAGTTCTTTCTAGCCCGGCCACTAAGGGTACCGGTGCTATTTTCGGTGTTCGCTTGGAGGCAGCCGATGCGTATGTTACCTGCTTCCTCACTATAGCTGGTTGATTGCAGCTTAGGGTCTCCTGTATAGCGAACGAACTATTAGGTGTAACACACTGCACAGAAGTTGAAGCAGGCACGCTGCAGAGAATGCTTTTAGTTATGGGAGAGAACGAGTGGGAAAGCAGTTGATACTGATTGAGACTGAGTCGTCGGGGTCATATTGGGAGGCCTGGCTCTCTTCTTCGGCCTGAATGGGGAATTCGTGTTGTTATTTTCACATACAAGTGCAGGTCTGTTTCCTCTCAAAGGTGTAACCCTGGCGCACACCAATTGCTCGACTGCTTCTGTTAGTATTTCACGCTTTCTCAGTAGCACTGTTAGACAGCTAATAACTGGGATAGCACCGCATACTGGGCAGAACCAAAACGTCTCTGTCATGTTATTAGACCGTCACGTGTTTATCGACACCAATACAAGGCATTTTGTGTGCTAGGTTTTTGAGCAACTGCTGCAAACTAGCCCACTATTCGCCAATTTAACACACAACTCACACTTGCTCTTAACCTGAGACATGTTCCCAGAGAGTGTAAAGCTTTAAGGTCACACGGTTGTCGGATGATCAATTAGTGCAGCTTCCCGCATACATGATAAGCGTGAGTCAGCGGTTATGCCGCACCCGCTGTCAGCGGTGATCTGTTGTAAGCACACGTTTTAGTGTTGGGCGGTTGATCGATCGATGTTAATCCCGGCTGGTTTGGGGTCTAATAAATGAATCTAAACATAACACTGAACACAGCTTGAGAGATAACAAATTCCTCCACAGATGCGTTGAGAAATACCCCATTGGAATAAGCTTAGGCTTTTCAGACTGCATCAAGAATTCTGCACTGAATGGGGTTACACAGAAGAACAATGGACATAAGTTTAATGCGTTATCCGCTTGTGTTCAATCACGGATGACAGTCAAATCAGTTAGCGATGGTTAGGACTTAAGTGGTAACAGGTACTGCCACGTATGAAGGAACACTGTGTAGAGCTGGTAACTCCGGTTCGAATGAACGTATGGTGACTACGCTGCGAGAGGATATAGAAGATATAGAGCATTATTCCTAGTGACCCGGAAGCACACGCATGAAGTGTGTGTTGTTGACTAATTATCATTATTACTCACGACTGGCACTGGGACGCGGGGAGTCAACAATTCAGTATGAAGGCCCCTGTTTAAACTAATACGCTTAGGGCATGGACTTTGGCCACCGCTTCTATGCGTAATCGTAATGCTAATGGGTCGTAATGCACCTTCACTGGAGCCATCAACAGTCCCACTGGATGTTTTTGGACTTGTATCTGTTTATATCGTAGTGTGGGGATTGGTGACAAATCCTAACAGTTTGTCAGGACGTGGCGCATGTGGTGTATCTATACTACTTTCAGCTTCCACAAGCCTGATATCGTGTGAAGGCGTGAGCATCTCAATTTTCACTACGCTGTCGCCAACGTTAGCATCACTTGCGTGGAGAGTGGTCTTTCCAACATTATCTGCGTTTTTAAAGGGGGCGATCCAAACGCCGTTGAATGGCCTCCTACTTGGCTCTACTGGAGGCGCGCAAGTGGGATCACACTGCTTCTACTCAATCCAGACACAAGTTGCACTATTGCGCTGAAGTGCACGTTGCAAGTGTGAGCCGTCTTCAAATAGAATTAGTTTTCTGAATTTAGTAACAGATCTCAAAGTATTTTGGCATTTGATGAACGCAATTGCCAACGTTTCACTATGAGGACGGAACAGAGTCTGGCAAGGAAAATGTAAAGATTTTTTCCTCAGTCTTCTACAGATAACGTCTGTCTCAGCAATGCTGTACGCTCTCGCAACAGTATATCTAATGTTGTCGAGCGAGCTATTGTCAGCTAGGTTGAGGGCGATAGCATTATTTCCCTTCTGCACCTTTGGGTAGTAATATCCGAAGATCTAGAGGATCGAAAGCCTAGGTAGATCACTTCAACGTCTTCTCCAACGTCAGCTACCTCGGTCCAACTACAGCGTGCGATTAGTTAATTCGTAGTGAATGATCGCTTTCGACGGAAGCCTTGCTGCTCGGACATTAGGATGTCGCAGTTTGCCAGATAACACACCAGCGTATCGGCAACGATGGATTCCGTGATCTTGGGAAGTATAGGGAGAAAGGATGCTGGGCGGTAGTTGGTGGGCCCAGCGCTGCTTCCACCTATGTCAATCGGGGTTATTATTCCAAGCTTCCACATACGGGAACCTGATTCTGGTTTAGGCAGCGCTGGAAAATCTGGGTTAAAGGTTCTACCAGTTGGCTTGCTGCTGTTCCCAGTGCCTCTAGACGAATGATATCAACTCGCGGGGAGCTGTGTTGGCGTAGAGACGTCAGCTTCTGCAATACAGTTTCCTCGGTAAAAAAGATGTGAGTTAATCCTGGCGGCGGGTCGACGAAGGCTGGACGATCGCTCGGTGGCAAGACCATCTGAAACGTGGGGGCATATTGCATTCGCAGCACAGTTGCCGCCTCTATAGCCGTTTTTGTTGGGCCATCGGTCGTCCTGAGTTGAGGAAATCCTTGCCTCATCTTTCGTACGCCATCGACATGTTTCTACAGCAGTTTGTGGTTAGCACTGAAGGTTTTTTGCGATGTACTGCTAAAATGCAGCTTTGTCCTCTCTTAGTAGTTGCATGTAGTGGTTACATTAGGCTACGTAGTTCTCCCGATTTTCTGGCGTTAGAGCATCTCTGTACTCCCGCCAGGCTGCTTTGCAAACTGCCATCCAATTCGAGTTCTGTTCTTACCGAAAGAAACTGACGCATGCTTATGGCAAACTCATATCTTCGAAGCATCCACAGGCAGCTGACTAAATTGGTTGTGAAACTGGAGACAGGTGACAGGGGGTTCTACAGCAAGGAACAACCAAGTTGTGGCGCTGAGAAGCTGGGCCAGTCGGTCGTAGCTTGCGATGGTTCGCGTGATCGTATAGTTTGCTTTCCGATATTCCGCATAACTGACGAACTTGAAACTTATGATTGCATGATCACTGCGACACGGCGGACAGTTTACAGACAACACATCAGTCATGTGCTTTTCGTTGGAAAGCATAAGACCCAGCACAGATGGCTTATTACCTGCTCTGAACCGAATGGGTAAAATGATGTGATTGTAACGCTGAACTGTGGTTACGTGCTCCTATAGATGGGCTTTAAATTGTTCTCCCATCATAGTAGGGGTTTTCAAAGAATGTACCTTGAAATCACCCATGCGAAGGATGTGAGTATCGCTTCCTATTAGGGTGCGTTTTAAAGCAGCTGTAAGGTGACAGTCGGTTTCGCGTGTAGAGTTTGAGGACAGTACACCAGGGCAAGGAGACAAGTGACTCTGCCTTTTAACTGCAAGTGGCACCAAAGAGAGTCGGGGAACTGTGAATCTGAATCCTCCACGACTTCTCACAGTAAGTCGCTTCGGTAATACAGGATTACCCCTCCTCCTTCTGGGAGTCCATCGTTCTAGTTGAGCGATATGCCCGGTAGTGAACCTTCATCGTCCGTCATTCCAGTGTGCAACCATCATAGTAATACCGATTATATCATATGACCCGGAAGCTTGACGACCTTTCAGTTCGGACAGTTGATTAAAAAGACGCTGGGCATTCGTATAGTGGCAAGCTAGTTTCTCGGTCTCTAGGAGCCCACAGATGGGTGAAGGGGTGAAGTGTGGGAGAATGGCAACCGATGGGAGGTCGGCAGTTACTCGATTTTTGATGGGACAACGATACCTCGTCCGTAACTCGATCGGCCAAGGTGCGTCCCAATATTTGTCTAGACTTACGCCAGGGTGGACTGAAGAAACAGTCAAGTTAACTTCCTGTATCATAACCGGTACGTTTGCTGCTTCAGATTGTTTCCTATCTGAACTTTGCAAAGTTGTTGAGGCCTTTAACCGTAGTTCTGAAGGAAGAATTTGCCGACTTCTCCTCCATCAGTCCAAAAGATCCGTTGCTGTTGGCTCCGACTGAACCACATGTCGTGGGATCCTAGGGTTGCATCCTCTATAATTTGCTGAGAGGGGTAGCTTATTGAGCGATAGCGCCACAATATTAGCCAAGAAATGTGTTTCATCAATGAACCACCACTGTTCTTAATCTGCTTTCCGGCCTCTTGAAAATCGTTAATAGGAAGCTCTGGCACGCCATGTATGAAAAGTGTGTTTAGGCGATCTTGTTTGCTACGTGCTTCTTCGGTGTTTCTTTTGGATTTCTGCGCGCTCCAAGGGAATTTAGGATAGATGCGTATCCCATAGGATCCGTATTATAGCGCACTTGTAGAGAATAAAACGTTTTCTGCATTAGTGGAGGAATCGAATGCTACGCGAATAAGTCTGGGTTCTCCATAGTGTAGAGAGTTCGGATGTCTAGTAATTCGTAATAGGTGTCTGGGTTTGACTTTGACACTCATCAGGATGTACAATGAGTTCCATTGGTCTTGGTCGTCCGATGGCTTACCACGCAATGTGACGGTGGTATATTCGGGGACATTTGAGCATACAACAGTCAGGACAAGTTGTTAGGTCCCTTTATCCTTGTTCTACAGGGTACGCTAATCGTTTGTCCTTACCTGCTGACAAGTGTTGTTTGTAAACCGTTTGTCCCTCCATTCGCGTTAACGGTGTTTACAACAGAAGTGGCCACAGCGGTGGTCATTCAGCGGACCTTTACAGCAATCTTTGCATATGAAACTGATGTTCCGGGGGGCATTGTCTCGGCAACAGACAGTTGAGCTACGGGTGCCAATGGTTGGTGTTCGGCTGCTTTATCCTTGCTAATGATAGACGGCAGGTACAGGGAAATTGGACCAACCAGACATTTCCGGTGGTACCTGATTTTTGTTGCCATGAGTACTGTTCGACTCTCGTAGGTACGGTCAGTTTTCGTCCGGTGTTGGTGAAGAGAACGGAGAGGGGACCTAACTGACTGCGGTTCAAGGAAAGCAAACTACGCAGCATTCCGTTACTTCGAGACTGCTAGGAATCCCTGGTGCGTCCTTGATTCTATTGATATAACTTTATCCTTCCTCCGCTGCTCGGCTTCTAACATTAACCGGTCAAAGTTCTGGACTAGGATAAACATGTCTTTAACGAATGGGATAGTCGTGCACGCAGTGCAGTACCAAAGGACATATTGTGGGCTATTTCGCTCTCGGACCTGTTGTTGGGAGAAAGTTGCACGCTTCAGATGATACTATTGCAAACAATGCGAGCAAACCAAACCAATGCGAACTAATGAATGACATTCTCCTAATCCACGAATTCCTTTCGTTTAGATCCCTTTCGGATTTGCATTTCTGCCATTCAACCTTGTGCCGTTACCGGACCAAATGGGTTGGTTGATATGCTGTACATTCCCAACTTCGCTAGCGGCGCACACCGGTTAGACTAGCGTTGTGGTTACAAGACTAAATCCAAACGCTGGCCGTCAATTATCAATGAAGAATAATTTTCACGGAATAAAACCAAGTGCCTGACACCTCCCTAGGATGGTTGGGGTGATTATGATAAAATCAAAATATATCTAGGTCATCTACTGAACGTCTGCTGAGATGAATACTTTGATAAATAACATCAGAGGAAAAGTTAAAAAATCGAGCTTAAACGTTCAGTAATACACTGCGGTGCAGTGATCGTTGATATAAGGCATGAGAAAAGTCAAATTTGGTCGCTCACTTGGGTCCATTTGATACAGAAACCCTGTAGAAAAGCATGCTTGGCGTAATCCACAATAGAGGAGTTTAGGTAACAAAATGCGGGGGGCTAAGAGAAACATCTAGTCGTTTTTTGAAAACATACAAGTTAGAGAAGAATACAACTGAAGTTGGGAGTGCTTTCCAGGGTTGGCAAACCCGAAGGCAAAAGTAATTCCGTCGACACTCTCGACGGCTATATTATTCCTTCAATTTTAAGCAGTTACCCCTGAGCTGCGTATTGTGGCTAACTTTCAGCAAATGGCGGCATACGTGGTTGGGGTCACTCAATATTTGATACGCTAATATGAGATCACCGCGCAGCCTTCGATAGCGCCCGCTGAAAGTTCCCAGCAACTTCAGCCTTCGGTGGTATAAGTGATACCGCATTCCCTTCACGTTCTTTGTTGCTCTTCCTCGTGGTGTCTCTAACGCCTCTAGGTCGCGCTTCATCCAAAGGTCCCAAGCTTGGATAGCGTATTCAACATGTGGGCCTACGTAGGAATTGTACATCATTGGGCAGATTGATGGGTCAAATCTCCCGAATGTCCTTCGCAGCATGCCGACGTGCTGGTTGCCTTTTTTCGCAGCTACCTCAGCCTGTTTTGAACGGTTGAGATCGCTCTGTACGATCACACATAGGTCACGTTGCTGAGAGCTGGTCTGCAATCCATTTGTCCCAAGTAAATAGGTGCAGTTATGCCTACGGCGTAATTGTACAACGCGACATTTATCTACGTTGAATGATAGGACGTTTCGAACTGACCAGTTCGACACTGTGTTAAGATCGCACTGGCGCCGTTCATGGTCGTCCGGTCCTCTGATACTTCGCCATATCTTGATATCATCAGCGAAAAATAGCAAATCGGTAGTAATTGATCTCGCCAAATCGTTAATGAATACCAGGAATAGACGAGGTCCAAGCACCGAGGCTTTTGGTACACCACAGACCACATCATTGCATCGGACAATGATTCTCGGACTCTCATCGCTAGCCGTCTTTTTTGTAGAAAATTGCTAATCCAACTCAGGATTGAGTCGCCAATGCCGTAGTTCCAAAGCTTCTGAAGAAGAATTCCATGGTTTATGCGATCAAACTCCTTTGTAAAGTTCAGGTAGATGACATCGACTCCTACTCCATCACCAACAGCTTCGGTTCAGCTGTTACGTGCAATTAATAGGTTAGTATTACACGAATGCTTTTGATGAAATCCATGTTGCTTTGGGGCTACTAAGTTGTGGTTTTCCAGCTGCTGCATCAGCATACCTGCGATGATTGATTCCATCACTTTGGATAGTACAGTAAGTAGTGTTTTGAACGGTAATTGGTAGGGTCAGTGCGGCTATCTCCTTTATGGATAGGAGTGATGACCCCTCTCTTCCATACTGGTGGAATATGGTTCTCTTCTAGAGATCGCTGATAGAAAATAGCCAGTGGTGCTGCTAGATCCCTAGCTACCGCCTGTAGAGCCTTTGGTCGGATGACGTCGACTCCAGGAGAACTTTGGATAAGCAATGATAACAACTGCTTCAACACAGCTTCCGCTGTGCAAGTGATGTTTTCTAAACCAGATGATGGAGTAGTAGAAATGAGGAGAATGTTTGGGCTCGTTACCTGCTGGAAAGTTTGGGAGTAATGAAGCCGTAGGAGATCAGCTGCTTCCATTACTGATAGCGTGCACCCATCAGCCGTAACTAGTGATGGAATCCCCCGCATCACCTTTCGAAGGCCGCTAACATGCATGTACAGAAGTTTGCGGTTCTTGCATAGTCGCTTCATTAACTCCTGCTGATGCTTGACCTTGTCTTCGCGGATCAGTTGCACACAGAAGCTGCGATGCGTCACGTATACAGTCCAGTTTTCGGCATTGGAACAGTCCTGGTGATCTCGCCATGACAAATCCCTCCGGGACATACATTTAAGTGTTCTATCCCTCGGAAATGACTTATGCTTGTTTTTATGTTGGAAGAACCTCTGCCCCGATTCGTGAGCTACCAGTGTGCTAAACGACCTTGTAAATGTTTCCTAGGCAACATCTGGGGGCGTTCAGTTAAGAAAGGCTAAGATGTATCCTTAAAAAGCGTAGCTGACACATTATAGTGCTTGACAGTATGCACTTTATCATCATCCTTTTCTGGGTACTCCGCATAGCATAAATAGTCAAAGAGTAGAGTAACAGGATCACTGCGACCCACTGGGGTACTTGTAACTATTCCGTCAACCATGAATTCTTTGTTAGTGAGCTCACGGTCCAGTATCGACGGCTTGTTAGAAGTTCGAAATCTGGTGTGAGAGGTTACGTGGTTGTACAGAGGGTGGCTGACATCTAACTCTTATATGCAGGCTTCCAACTGAGTACCGTCGGTTGCTGGCGTTTCTATGTCACGCACGTTAAACTCTCCAGCGATAAGAACCCCGGTGTAGGACTTGTTCAAAGCTAATTGAAAAACGTGGTACAGTTTGGAGTCCATTTCCGATGTTGAGTATGGTGGGAGGTAAATCACGGCTAGTAGACATGTGTCCATGTTTCGCAACCGTAGGCGGCACCAAAGCGAATCAGGAGCTCGGATTTCCGGGTGACAGCTAAGCTCACATCGGTTTGTATTATAACAGGGAAGGACACCGCCATCCCTTCCGGTTCTATCGGCCCGATGCAGCGACACACCGGGTAAATTGATCTCAGAATCGGTTATCTCAGTGGTTGACCATGTCACTGTACTCATGACGTGGTCCCGCGGTTGTGAGGCATGGAGTTCTCTAAGTTCGGCCAACTTGCTTAGTAGGCCTTGGGCTTTTGTGTACATACAAGATAGGGTTTTGTTGTTAGGAGTGCGTTGATGGATGTCAACTTTGTGTTAGTTTTTAAGCCGGCCGTTAGGTGGCCGTCCATTAATCGTTTTTTTTCATTTAGGAATTTCAGACAATTTGCATAGCATTATGGAGAGTTCCTGTAGAGACGTTTCACTCGTACTGTGCCCTGTCCTGTTGTCTGCCGTGGGTGCTGTTGTGTCCGTCTCTTCGCATGAATGCGCAGATAAAGGATTTTGCAGCGTTTGCAAGTTCCATCGAATTGCTTACGACTCTTGGCCGGTCGCATGCTGCGTTTAATCAGATCCCTGTTGCTAACCTAGCTCGAAACTTTAACCAGTTATCCAACAGAACTTGCGTCATTCCCTCGGAGCGTAACGTTAGTTGGAGCGCAGCCTTTGTAGTTAGGTGATGATGGAACGCTTGTCAGGAATTTGGCAACAGCATCGTCAACAGAGAGTGCCTCGCAGATGTAGCACCACTGCTCTCGGTCATGTGTTTGCGCATCATGATCAGAAGAATGCAGAAGCGCGAGAACACCATGAACAAATATTGTTTTCTTGCTATCCCTATTAGGAAAGCCGCGTTGGTCACCTGCTTCTTTTGGGAGATCTTTCCAGGGTAGATTTGGTAAAATGCGCACTCCGCTCAGTGAGTTACGAAGACGAACTGCTGAGAGCAGGACAGCCTCTGTATTATCTGCTGAGCCTAGTGGTACTTGAAGCAATTGAGGTGCACCGGAATGCACTGAGGTCAATTGACGTGTTACGCGTTGCAACATTGCAGGCTCAACCCGAATACAAATCGCATCGCAGATAGAACTCCACTGGTTGCGATCCTCTTGCAACTTAGCTTTTATTGTTCCATATTCAGATTCGAGAACATTGGTGCACACAAGTTAACGCAGCGTGGTTTTGTCTAGCGAGTGTTGGCTTTATACTTTTTTCCGGCAATTCGGGTTGTTTAGAAGGCACCACTGGAGTTGACAGTGAAAGCTGCTTTGCGCCACGCGCGCCCGGTACTGAAGATGGACCTATGTGTATCGCTCCCGGTGTGTTTGTCGAGGCAATCGATGCGTACGTTACCTGCTTGTTATCTGCACCGGATTTCCTTCGGCTCTGAGCTGTCGGTGTCATGGCTGAAGCTCAAGGGGAAGCATCTAGGGTTGTAGAAGTGGAAGCAGACATGTTTAAAGCTTGTCCGCCTATGGGAGTGAGGTGACCCAGTGAATTTAGAGTCACAGAAGCTGCAGTGCTTTTGGAGCGTCTAGCTCTCTTCTTCGGCTTAGATTCGGAGCTTACTTTGGCTGGGTGAGGTATTATCGTGGCCATATAGACCTCAGTGGGATCGAGCTTAGTATTTACAAAATGGGTGATTGTCTCAGCCATCCTATCGCACTTTTTCATGCGCATAGCTAAACAGTTGACAACTGGAATGACTTGACATGTTTGGCGAAACCAAATTGTGTCAGCAACTTTGTTTGTCTCTCTTACTTCTTGGACGGATTTGCCTACACAGTGCAGACAACACGATCTAATGCAGCTAGAACAGGTAACACTGATCTTAAGGACTTTAGTGCAATTGTCTGCGCAACATAGGCGACGTTGAACCATTGGAATGCTAGTCGTCCTCTTATCGTTTGCAGCAAGGCCTATCTGAGCGCTCACCTTGATGGGTGTGCTTTGCGCCAAGGTGACGCACAAACAGGTCAGAACACGCACACGAATTGAGAGTTGTTCAACCGCACCAAGGTCAGGCGGTAGAGACAGGTGGAGGTCGTAACGCGCAAACTGCTGGGTTTAGCGGTCAATCGACTCGCGGTTGAACACACACACCCACACAGAGCGGCAGCGTGTGTTGATCGGCCTGCCTTAAGCGGGGATGCAGGTGGAGCGCCGATAAGCGGAGCAAAAAGGCTGTAACTTTATCTCCAAAGGGAGATGTTGCGGGCCTATCAAATATCCCCGCGAAAAGGCACCATAAACTGCGGCGTAATTGCTGGGGAAGGTGGAGTTCAATTCCTCCCCCCAACGTAGCAGAGTTCAGCCACTCCGAGAAGCGGCATAACTGCGCACATATTGATAATGTTCTTTTACAAATTACCACCCCGTCGCGGTAGCTATTTTCGTTAAGTTAATGACCCATATTATTGGCTATGATTCGCCCAGTGTTGATCGTAAAGAATGTCAGAGGACCACTTGTCATGCTTTGTCTTCGCCGTCAGTTGGGAGTCGGTTCGGTCACGTGATTTTTGTGTGTGTCCATAGTCGGGCAACCTTCTCGTCTAAGACCCTGCCGCGCGTCTGCCGTCATCCCCTCAAGTGTGCGTAATCGCGTCCGTTACGAGGGCCCAGCGTCTACCCGAATACGTGTGGCTAGGACCGTTCTCACGTCAGCGCGATTTTCCCCCTAAGTTAACGCCATCACGTCAGCGCAAAACTGTTCGATCGGCCAGCGTTCCAAGCCGTTATTGTAGGCGTATTCAAAGCGTGCAAGTGACAATCGGATCAGGCTCAAATTATTATCAAAAGCATCTCCCGATGTTAACAGCACCATTAGCTTTTTTCTCTGCAACGAGACTGTTCCATCTATGGTTAACAGGAGTCAATGAAACCTGAATTGTGTCGCTTATCTCCAGTTTATGCCGTTGCTTTGTTTTGGTTGCTGTCACTGCAGAAAGCCGTACTTCACACAGGTAGGATGGCGAAAATGGCGAAAAAGATTTAAGTGCTCTGGTCGTAATCTGTGGATAACCCGTCATGCCTTTAATCTAGAACACCACCAAAGTTGTTGTCTCAAACGTAGTTTTAAGGCCGTGGTCATTTGTAATCGCCAGCAGTTGATCTTCGTCATGTACAGATATGCTAGATTTGCTTGGTTTGTTGACAAATGGGTCGCAGAACCTTTCCTTACCAGTTCGTGGGTCTTTTGTGGTCGGGAAGTAACACTCGTGGTGATTGTGGGTCAACTGGATGAATGAATACTCTGGGTCCCTTGCGACGTTTGAGACATGTCCAAAATGCCTCTATTCACGCACCGTCCCCACAACGCCAGTTTGCTCTAAATGCAGCTTCTTTGTCTGCCAAATTAAAGACAGTTGTCTTTTTCCCTTGAAAGTATGGCTTGAATTCATTGAGAAGACTGAATATGTCACACAGGTAAGTCACATTTGCGACCCGTACATTGCCACTGAAATGTGTTGCCAGCGGTGACTTCTTTTCTGAGAGAAATCTTTGCAATGGCTCACAATTCAAGTCAAGTTAAGAATTCGCTTTTATCCCCCCCCCCATGAAGGGTGAAATTTCAGCTGTAACAAACGCGCGATCGCAACGGTAAAGAAAAACAATAGAATACATGCAAAAACAGTATAAAAACAGCAGCTAAAACAATGTTTCATGTGTGGTACAGGCTTACTAACATAATTTGCTGTTTAGTCCATGAAATACAATATTCGGACCACGCAGAAATCTAGTTAGATAAGGGATGACAGATGAGCCCGAGGCCCGCGTGCGGGCATATATGGATCGGTAGTTTCGTCGTGTTGAGGAACTAGATTTTCCGTTGGAAAAACAGCTATGTTAAGGATGACTGACATCTGTGTACAGTTTCGAAGCAAGTTCTGCGCATGAACTAACATGAACAGATACAATGCGTTGAACTAAGGTTGCTTTAAAAATGCCGCTGCATCGACATATTTGTCTCAGCGACCTATGAAGTAGTTTAAAATGCATACCCAATGGGCCCGGAAAGATCACAGGAGAACAGTAGGTTCAGTGTGGTAGAACACATGCAATGATGAATCGCAGGCTCAACTGGTGGGAGGCTGAAGACGAACGAAGACGTGAGACATACTAAGCCAATTGCCTGACTTTGGTGAATACTTCATTTACGTGAATTGATCCTGATAAATCATGGCTCAGTGTGCTTCCCAAATACTTCACTGACTTTGAGAAGCTCAGGCTTTCATCACTGATATGAAGTGGAGGACAGTCAGAGACGAATTTCCGAGAACGATCTGCGGTGAAAACAATACGTCATTGCAATTGGAAGCGTTCAGTATTAAGAAGCGGGAGTTCGACCAATGCACGATTTTATCCAAACAACATTGTAGCATGGTTGAAAGGCTGAAGTTAAATCATTCGCGCCGATTAGTACCTCATCCGCGTATTTTAACATTATGGCTTCTTCAGGCACAGGAATGGAACCAACCTAGGTAGAGAAGAAGAGTGGCGATAAAATGGCTCCTTGAAGGACACCGGAACTAGTGGTAAGAGGAAAGGAAGTTCTGTCATTAAACTTGGTTATTTGAGTACGTTTGGCAAAATAATCCTGTAGCAAGGAGGCTGTGGATGGTTAGATACCAGATTTCAGGGCTAACACAACCAAAGACGTTGGTGTAGTCAAGAATCATATACATATGGCTTTGTTCTTGCTGTCTATAGGTGATAGCACTGAGTACATTAGACAAGCCACTGCGTTTTGTGTCGATCTCGAACTTCGGTATGCAAATTAATGTGCGTCATTCAGACAGAATCGGGTTAGCAATTTTTTAAACATGAATTCCTCGAAGACCTTTAAAGCCACTGAATTGCACGTAACAGTTCCATATTGACCCGTCGCTTGCTTCGGTATTGGTGTTATGGTAACAGCTCTCCAACAGTCCGCGATATTGTCTTGATTTAAGCAAATGAAGTCGAACTCGGCTAGCGGTTGGGCTACTAAATCTGCACATTCCTTAATGAGGAAGGGAGACAACCGATCAGGTGCGCTTGCTTTGCTTGAGTAAAGTTGAGTACGTTTCCTGTAAAGTACTGCAACATCAACAACCTTCGATGAGTCTGTAGGCCACTGAATCTGTGCAGGTGACGAGTTGGAGAGTGAGTCACTCCTGGCGCACCAGCAATTTAATTCTTTTGCATCTAAGTCAGCTTTCGTACTATGACGAGCGATTCCACTAAGTTTTTTAATTATCTGCCAGATCTAATGGCAAGTATTGTTCCCAGAATTGTCTGGAAGTAAGCATGTTTGAGGTAGTGAATTTCTTTCTTGATACGTAGAGGAATAAACTGTACTGTGGAACGATCTTAAATTTTCAAGGCATTCACCTTAAGTCGACGCAGCTGCTTGCAAAGTGATGAGGAGAACCGGTCAGCACGAATGAGCATAATTTTCATCGGACGACAGAGATCAAAACAGAAGTTCAGATAACTTGTTATCCGGGCACAATATGTTGAGACGTATGTATGGAAAAACAAGCTGAAATCTGTAGAGGCAATCATTTCTTTCAGTTGTGCTATAGTTGGGGGATTGGTTTGTCCCCATTTACTTTTACGTTTCTTGCAGCGAGTGAATTTCTTGTTGTTCGTCTTACCGTAGATAACAAAAGATAACTTGACTTCACTTGACTTGACTGGTGCCCGAGAGCTGACTGAAAACTTCTTCAGGTTATTAATAAACACTAAATCCAGGATTACTTCTAACCTGATGGGACATTTCACGATGTTCTGAGGTCCAAAGGTTGTGAGGAATGAGGTGTCAAACCTATTGAAATTACCAGAAAATATGCATGGGGAATGGGCATTGTGTACAATGACACCAACCGTGAAGTCCTTGTAAGATGTGTCTGCTTACGTATTTGAACAACCAGAGATAGATAAATGTTGGACAGCATGATTGAGCTGTATACATTCAGATATTTTGGCGTGTACTTTAGAACTATGCAGTCGATACGTTGCGACTAATAGCAGAACATGTTCTGCATTGATGAGTACCAGGAAGCGTTAATAAAGGTGATAACACCACCACCCCGGTTGCGGAAAGTGTATAAGCGATCAACACGGCAGAAAGCAAAACCGTCAACTGCTGCGATAGCGTCTTCAACCTTATTGTGAAGCCAGATTTGCTGTAGCGTGATGACTCCTAGCTGTGCGTTTTCGCGATAGCAGATGTTGCTTTTAACTTCTTCCGTGGCTGTACCCACGGAAGCCGCGGATTTTGGCCTTACCATGTTGGATTCTACTTTTGCTTTGGAAATGCTATGTTATACGTGTTTTCTCTGTGTGAATTTTGCACCACTACTTTACCTTTGGTGTATTTTTCCATCTCTGCGAATTTTCTGGAAATTCGCCTGCTACTGTAGAAGGTCTCACTGATTGGCCCAACTGCCATCTGTGTCCGCCGTCTTGGATTTGTTCCACAGCAATCTGACCGGTATCTGCCAGACCACCAGTTTGACCGACCGCGTTTGGATTCAGTATATCAGAGTGGACGTTGCAGCGAACGACTTCCGCAGATCTGACTGTCACAATGGCACGTACTGCTTGCCCACTGAAACCTAAGCACAAAGCTTCTTAAATGAACGTTAGTTGTGGCATAGACAGCTGTGTACAACTTATGCCATTTGGAGCAGAATGCAGAAACTGCCGAAAATATTTCCACTCTCGATATGCTCGCCTTAGTCTCATCCAGATAAAAACAGCTTAATAGTACGACTGATTCCCTCTGCTTCTATACTGAGTGTACGTCAATTCCACTCGTCGTGTGTATAACTCTGTTGGCGCAGAAGTGAGATAGGTTGACAAAGATTGTAAAGCAGGCAGCAACAGTGAACACTGTCTCACATGAACCAGGCGAATCAGTGCCTCGAACTCGATGCTAAACATCAAGCTCCAATTCAGAAGAGTGTAAGAGTCCCGATCCAGAGTTAGCCACCCCGACATTAGCGGTTGCTCATAAAGATGCCTTTTCCACACATTCTTCAACAGGATCACCCACCACACTGAACACTATTAAAAGGCTGACAATATACGCGTCTGTTAGTGCTGCCCATATGGCAGAGGCCCCTCCCACTGTAACCCCGCTGGTTGCCAAACGATTTACTATTACTAATATCACCACGGGACTCAGGACCCCATCATTTGTCCAACATAGAAAAACAACCACTGGTCCCTCCAAAAAGCAGAACATGAAACACTACTATAATTCTCTGACTTTTATATGCGTTAATATGACTGCATCTGGGGCGAACTCCATAAAAGATAAGATACTAGACGACAAAAAACTGTGGGACTCCGTGTGTCAACTAATAGGGGTTAAAGCTGAACAAGTCAATATGATGCTTCTCGTCCGTCACCCAAACTCCGTTCACTAGGGTGAATCGAGGTTACTCCAGGTAACGCTTCAGTCAGGTAATCACGCAGAGGCAGTTCTCTTGTGAGCCACTCGCCTTCGTACCACCACATGTACTGTTCGCATTTTTCAAGTTGATCCTTGGATCGAACGCCAGAAAGGCAAACAAAATTCGGATGACTTCCGTAAACAACAAGTCGCAAAATCTATCCTTGTTCACGGTGTCCCCCAGCCCCAGACATTAAGCGAGCTGGAGGCCAAAGCGCATGACCGGAATGAATAGTGTTTTATTCGTGAAGTGCTCTCACTCGAAAATTCTATCACCAGTTTAACGTCAAGGTTAGCGATAGCACCTAACTACAAATGGTATGGTGCCTGCGTACTGAAAGTATCATTGCACTCCGAACTGATGGCAGAATATGTGATCAAAATGTGGCACAAAAAGCGTAACATGCAGCCATCCGAAATGCGTATAAAGGTAATAGGCACCGGGCCACAGATAGACAATGTAACACTGAGCAACCAACATACCAATACAATTCTGAATAGTGTATCGCAGAACGGAAATAATGTCAAAACACACCGGCAGCTGAAGGAGGACAGGATGGTCACCCACTTGTTGGCGCTAAAATCTCTATACAATAACCTGAACTGGCCCAAGGGCGTGCGTCATCGGTCCTACAAAAATCAACCGGCAGCCGACCCGCATGGATCGGCGTAGACCCTCATCGGAAACCAGCATTCCCAACCACGCTTCTGACCAACGATGCCCTCAGCTGCTTGCATACCAATGCACAAGGTCATCTCAGTAAGTTAACCGAACTTCGTATTCGTCAGGTCTCCACGCCTTGGGACCTAGTTACGTTTACCGAAACATAGCTGAACATGAGATCACGAATGCTGGGATTGCACCACCCGGCATGACTTCCATACGAAACGATCGACTTAGCAGAGGAGGGAGAGTGCTCCTAGATAATCGATTCGACCTGCATGTTGGTATCACAGAGGACCCAGAAACGAAATTCGTCGATTCTCTTTGGTGTCCTAGGCACTTAAGACACAGTGATGTGTGTTTACCAGTAATAGTTTACCGCCCTCCAATGTCCATCTTGGGAATGGACCAATGCCTAGCTTCTGCGATGAAGCGAGTCCTGACACGAACAAACAGTCACGTCTTTCTGGTGGGGGACTTCAACTTGCACGCAATCGAAGTTCCAGCATCGTACAGCGAACAATTCAAGACTGATTTGCAAGAGGTGATCGCCGAGGCACCTCTATTCAGCCATGTCACTACTCCTAAGCGATTCCGAAAGAGTGACACACCCTCTGTATTTGACCTTGTGCTCTCCAACGAGGAACTAATGGTCGACAACGTGATCATATATGCACCACTTGGCCGTAGCGCTCACGCGATGCTGCTCTATCATTACATCTGTTACCCGGAGTAGATCAGGGAGAACAACGTGGAAACCTATTTCGTTTACACATTACGATGTACTGTCCAACCTCTTTCTAGAAATCGACTGGTCTTTCCTGGCCGAGAAGCCGTCCGATGTCGCCTGGATGTTGTTCGTCACCCAGTTCACTGAGCTAGTGGCAAATGCGCCAGAAAGTAAGGACCTTCACCCAAAGCAAGTGAATTCGTTCCCGAAAGGCCGTACTAGAAAATACGTGGGCTTAAGGGATTCAGCCTAGCGCGCTTATAAAGTCTGTCAAGTATGCCGACCTGAGGTGCTTACACAACTGAAAGAAACCATTGCGTTAAGTTGATTCTCGAAGACAAACTCCGGCATCAACAGAACTTAGTGACATAATTCAGTACAAATCCCAATTTTCTGTATAGACATGTCAACAAACTCCGCAGAGTGAAGCACGGGATCCCGGTTTTATGCACAAAAAATGGTCTTGCGCAAATCGCACAAGATTCAGCCAAAGTGCTTAGCCGGAGTGCATCATAATTTCATCCCCTTTTGACACAGCTCCCCTCGCCACCAGGGTCAAACCACGTTTCGTTCACGGCGGCCACTGGGATGAAAAGGAATGTCAATGCGTGTATACTGCTCACCTGGCGTAGACGACATCAAAAGGAAGGCCTTGAAGACAGCTTACGTAAACATTATCCAACCATTAGCTCGGTTCTTACAACGTTGTCTTCACTAAATGCAGGTTCACACAATGTGGAAACCTGGACTAGTCACTCCCATTTACAAAAATGGTAAGCATCCGAAGCCCTCGAAGTACGGTCCAATCCCTCTCCACCCAGTTTTATCCAATGTAATGGAACGTATTAATGCAGAGGCGATTATAGAACATTTTGAGAGCAAGGACATCCTAATGTCACAGCAACACGGATTTCGCCGAAATCGAGCCTGCATTACAAAACTGCTGCTAGCACGAGCAAGATGGACAGAGTCAGCCGATGCCGCAGTGGGAGTCGATGTTGTCTACCTGGACTTCTCAAAAGCGTTCGATCGTTTGGACCACCGCATTCTCCTTCACAAGCTTCGAAGCTATGGAATCATTGACCCTATACTCGATTGGATAAGCAGCTTCCTCGCTCAACGTCAGCTAAATGTGAAAGTCCGCAGTTCCATTTCCGATCCAACTGACGTCCAGTGTGGCGTGCAACAGAGATCGGTACTAGGGTCACGTTTATTCCCAACATTCAGTAAAGATCTTGCCAGTGAAATGCAGTCGAATTTCTTACTATTTACAGATGATGTCAAAAGTTGGCATGATATCAGGACATCGGATGATCATATGGCATTGCAAAGCGATCTCGACAGGGCTTATGGTTGGACATCCGATAACCGGCTCCACTGCAACGTGGTGAAGTGCAAACACGTAAGCACAAGCCATCAGGTTATCTATGAATATCGACTTGGGGACCAGCAGTTACAACGTGCCTCCCAAGAAAACGACCTCGGCGTGATCGTGCAGTACGATTCTGATTGCTCGAGACAGGCTGAGAAGGCATCATACAGAGCCAGTCAAAATCTTGAACTCTTGCACAGGGCTTTCGGGAATTTTGAACCATCAATCTTTCCGTAACTGCTGGACGCCTACATGAGGCACCATGTGGAATAAACGATGCAGGCTGGCGTCCCTAGTGCAAGCGCGACGTCGATGCACTTGAAGCTCCACGACGTAGATCGACCTAACTCGTTAGAGGATTGTTTCATCTCTCCTACCAAAACAGACTGCAGTCCCTGAGATTGTACGGTGGTGAATATCGACGTCAGTGAGAAGACATAATCATGGACCAAGCGTTGCTCGCGGATCTCAGTGGCATAGTGCTTATGGCGTCAACCATGAGCCACTAGGCTCTGAGTTCCAGCCCAACTCAGGCTATCTCCAACTGATGGGTCCCAACCAGGACGAAACCGCGGTCTTGGGGTGCCACTGTTGAAGTGAGCAACACTATAATGTTTCCATAATCATGATTTACTTAATACTGACGAATCCAACTCACCCAAGTCACAATCTGTTGTAGCTGAGCCAAAATACCAACCTGTGAGGCTATCAGCGCAAACTGCCTATGCTCTACGGACGACCTGATTGTAGACGAAACCTTTTCTCCATCCGTGTGTCCCGTGCCTGGAATGCCCTTTTGACTCACGTTATCCTTACCCCTACAGTAACGCCATTCAAAAACGCCTTAAGGAAACGCTTACCAAATTTCACTACTTAATATATAGTCCGTTCCACTTGAAGGACAAAATAATGCAAACCCCACCATGTGCTTGTCAGCCCTCTCTGGAAACTTGTAGTGAGGATACATGCAGAACTGTCCATATGCGTAGCCTGGAAGTATCTAAACTGGATTAACGTACCACATCTGTCAACTGAAGCAAAACACGAGTGAGCGTTGTCGTTTCCATTTTGCTTTCTTACTCATTTACTGAACTATAACAGCTCCCTACACTATTTTGTGTGTGCACGTCACATTCCTATTTCAAACAATCGTTATGCAGCAGTGCATTTAAATCGGTAGATCTACCGATGTAGAACGTCGGCGATTAAAATAACGATTTACTTATTCGATGATCCTGTAAATTTAATGTGTACTCCAACCCTGCTTCGGGACTTGTCAAGCATACGCTTCTCTACCCGTGACAAATCAGTGGTCATTGTTCCTTTTCATATTTTCAAGTAGTGAGCGGACGTTGGTACTGAGCAAAACGGGTATGCTGATATTCGACTAATTTTTCTTCCACAGGACATCCCTCCATCCAGAACGATGCTTGTTTGCAAATTTATTACGTTTCTTGTAGATTTTTCTCTCTTTGTTGCGGATAAATCTAATGTGCCTGTCACGTGCGCAGAAACGCGTAACGATTTCAAATTTCACTAGTGTGAATAATCATGACACTACTCGTAGCTAAAGCAGTAGGTGAGTAAAATAATAGATTTAGCAAAAAAGTTAACACAAGAGTGTAGCCCGATTTATTTCTGTTGAGGTTGAAGGCACTTTTGTTATTTATTCCTTGGAACAGGAACGTAAAGCATGGCCAAGTTCGAACGCCCCGCCTCCTCGTAGTACGTGATTGGTCATGCTGCCAATCTGGCGTAAGGAGCTATCACTAGCACGTGGGCGAGAGGAAATCTGTGAGTGGTAATAAGAAGCGGATTGGTGGCTTTTTGAGGTTGTAACGTTTGCAGCCTGTTGTAAGAGGGGCTTTGAAGGCTTACACGAGCGTGATGACAACTAATTGAGTAGTGATAGGAAGCGGATTGGCTGCAACCCTGTTGGAATGGAACCTTTGTAGGCTTACCGGTTGAATGCAAGTTACCTACCTTGCTCGCTAGCCCATCCGGCCACACGTGATGCATAGTGTAATCGTGCCACTGCGAGCAATCTGGAGAATCGATAGGTGTGCGACTTACCTTAGGATGTGCTTGTGATTGTTAAGGCAGTGTGAGGTAATCTGAAACAATGCACTAATTCGTGTAAAGGAGGTAAAGCTAGAACTTGGCAAATAGAATTTTTAAAAAGCTTTACAGCTACAAATTTCTCGTGCTGTTTTTTCAGTTGGCCGTACACTCCTGTGAATAGCGTCGATAGGTATTGCTTATGTAGTCGGCGCATTGTATACTAAGATCAAGTTCGCTGTGTAGGTAAGATCATCATTGGATCTGTAGCCATTGTTCCAGAGAGGAGGGTTCCTAGTGTGGCGGTGACACGACATTAGTGAGTGTTCGTTCGTCGCCACACCTGTGGGCCACTTCGGTAATCAGTTACCGCTACAAGACCTATGGTCCTGCCGTTATGTTAAGGTCGTAAGATGCATGTCAATCCTGCGTTTCAACATGATATTTACCCTTCACTTCCATGTGATTGATAAGCATTAATACTCAAGTGACCCTACGGCACTGATATGAGGTGCCTACGAGCATTGCATACGCATAGTAAGCATAGAGTTTGGAGAAATTTTCCTCCTTCAACAACGTCTCGGGAATTACCTACTTCCCAATGACAAAATGTTTCCCAGTAGTTGCTGAGTCGCTAACAACCTGTGTCACGGCGTGCATACATGAATGCTTCTAAGGCTGCTGAAACAGTGATCCATAGCAGGCTTAGTGGGCGCGGTTGCCTTTGTAAATGATTGCAAACACATTGTAGGAACGCCCGTGTGTGAGACAACAGTGTTTATCTGTTCCAAGTACTCACCTGAAGTACCAGAGTAACATGCCTGCGTCGCTACTAATCATAAGTCTTGCGTTCTTTCTAGCAGGACGATGTGGCATGTATAAACACCGTAGTCATTGTGGCCCCTTTAAGTGTTACTTTGTTGAGTAATGCCGATTCCTTGAGGACAGCATGCCAGTCCATTGACGTAATAGGTAGGTTCCATCTGCATTGACTGTGCTTATAATGGTTCCATTTGGAGAGCCACTTGTTAAAGCGTCTCAACACGTATGGGCGATCATATGGACGTGAAGTATAATTATCCTAAGAATACATAGGTTCCTATGACCTTTACATAACGCGATACATGTAGGCATTGAAGGGGTAACTGACTAACAAATTCTCCCATGGGTTAGGAGACAAACGAACACTCATTAACGTCGTGTCAACGCCACACTTGGAATCCTCTCACATTTTGTTGAGCCATCAACTGTGATAGAAGTAAGCAAACATAGAATTTCCGTTGTTCAGCTTCAGGTTGGTCTATTAACTTCAGTGGGAACAATGTCCCCATGATCGTCGCAATAACAATCGCACAAAATTGTATAACTACCTAGCAGCCATTGCTGACGTGCGGAATACCAGTGAGATTATTCTCTGTCTACGTCACCATGGGCAACCATATGGAAGTGAAACCTAATTATCCTAAGAATTCATAGGTTCCTATAACCTTTACATAACGCCATACATGGAGACACTGAAGCGATAACTGCTTAACATTTCGCCCATGGGTATGGAGACAAACGAACACTCACTGACGTCGTGTCAACGCCACAATTGCAATCCTATTATTTTTTGTTGAGTCATCAACTGTGATCGAATTAAGCAACCTTAGAATTGTCGTTGTTCAGCCTTAGGTTGGTCTACTAACTTCTGTGGGAACTATGTCCCCCAGGATCGTTGAAATGACATTCGCACACAATTGTCTAACCGCCTAGCAGCTATTGCTGTACTGTGGAGTACGAGTTAGATGATTGCCTCTCTACGACACCATGGGCGACCATATGGAAGTGAAACCTAATTATCCTAAGAATTCATAGGTTCCTATAACCTTTACATAACGCCATACATGGAGACACTGAAGCGATAACTGCTTAACATTTCGCCCATGGGTATGGAGACAAACGAACACTCACTGACGTCGTGTCAACGCCACACTTGGAATCCTCTTACTTTTTGTTGAGTCGTCAACTATGATCGAATTAAGCAACCTTAGAATTGTCGTTGTTCAGCCTTAGGTTGGTCTACTAACTTCTGTGGGAACTATGTCCCCCAGGATCGTTGAAATGACATTCGCACACAATTGTCTAACCGCCTAGCAGCCAATGCTGCACTGTGGAATACCAGTTAGATGGTTGCCTGTCTACGCCACCATGGTTAGGCCGCTGAATAAGCCACCATTAGGTAGCCGCCAGTGATCGCCATAGACCGCTTCATGTGCTGCTTAGTATGTCTGTCCACACTGGTTAAGTCTTAAACTTTGGATAATGTGGTAGCTAGCATCTCCTCCTTTGACAGGCATCACAATTTGCCTATTGGTCGGTTTCAGGTTGGAGATAAATCATCGAGGTTTACTCGAGGGGCATCGAGGTTTACTCCAGAGGGGCATCAAGGCAGAACAGAAGGTGGTGCTCGACCACTTTCATTGGACTGTCTGTCTCTTATGCTGGCAGCTTCTAACCGGTGTCCCATTGGTTTATGTCCCCTAACCAATGAAAGTGTCAAGGACGCCAAATCGGCGTTCTCAGCCTCGCTAACTTGAAAGTACCGCACGCTATTTCGAAAATGAACCACGCTAAAAGCTTGGTACAATATGCTAATATGCGTGTAAAATGGTATAGAGAATGGCTGACAGGACCTCAACCCCTGCTGCTGCCAAACGTTGCGCTTGGGAGTGGTCTCTCCCCCCGCCGCACCCCGCCTACTCGCCAAAATGGCGTTCGTCCGACGAAGCAACGGCCGTCATCCCACGAAGAAACGACCCTCGTCCCGCGGAGAAGCGAAAATCGTCAAGCGTAGAAGCGACCAGTGTTCGCGTCAGAATCCTGGAAAACATTTCTCGTGTGGGCCAGTCGATCGAAGTGGAGGGTTGGGACATGTCGAGGCGAGAAGAGAGTAAAGGAACCCGCACATAAAACGATGAAACGAATAATCCGCGTGTTTAAGCTTTTTCTTTTATTTGTGGTCTATTTATTAACAGAATGATTTTCGGAATTTTTGAGTTTTTTGTTTGTTTTCGATAGGTCATCCTACCAAAAGTGGGGCAAATACATTTAATATCTACAAATCTAAGAGTATATACACTGTAGATTTTCGGAGAAAGGAACGGGCTTACGTACCTCCCGACCACGGCGATCGGTCGTGCGAGGCACCGGACTAGATTCTGGAGGTGTCGGGACGGCTGAAGCTTGTAGACCGACATCGTGACCTGGTTGAACTGCACTAGGATGCTGAAAGCCGGTGCGATGAGTTGTGACGTCGCACGAAACACCACTAGAAGAAGTAGGCGGTGTAGTTTCTTCCATAAAGGCGGGTATAGACGGTCGATGGTGACGACTTCGCGTCGATCTCCGCAGTCAATTGTGTACGTCTTACTCGCACGGTGTAGTACTTTAAAAGGTCCTATGTGTAACGGGGTTTAGGAAACCGGTCCAGTATGCCCGACCTTACTACCTAAGCGCAGGTTACCGGAATCAGCAGATCAGTTCGATCGAGAGAACGCGTGAACCCACCGGGAGACACAGCGATGGCTGGACAGCGAATCACGAGTGGCACACGTATCCAGAAACCGACAAACCGGATTGGACAATAGAACATAGAGGGCGCATTGGCAACTCGAGAATCGCTATTAACGGCAAGTTTCAGAGTGCAAAGCCAAATATGAGCGGTCCAAAGAAATACGGCCAATCAGATGCCAAGCACGAAAGATGTGATCATTGCGCGAGACAGGAAGACAGCGACCGAAGAGAAATAACATAACCCAATGAAATAAAAGGGGAACGCGACCAATGAGGTGAACCGAAAAACAGAAGACCAACCGAGAAGGCTCGAAGATTAACAGTGTTTATTTCTTTTAAATAGGCTACCCTATACTGAATAAACGCCTGTTTTCCGTCCGCCGCCATCGTGACTTTTTGATCGTGTCCGTGTCCCATAACACTATGTGTGGCGCCTGAAGACACTGTCGAACACCGTCTGCGCGAAGAAGGACGTGTGAGCACGTAGACAGCTTCTCGGGCACGTACACTGGTGTCTTCTGCGATCGAGGAGCGGGTGGACGTAGCTCACGATACGATCGATCAGCGTAACTTCCGTAGTCAGAAGTGGAAGTACATGGGGCTGGTGCTACCAGCTGTCCGGGCAACCGCAGCGTGCAACCGTAGACTAGCTGCGCTGGTGTGGCGTCGAAATCGGATTTAACCGTATTTCTTAAGCCCAGGAGAACGAGGAGAAGTGTTCCAGACCATGAAGGATCTGCGTGCGCACGTAGCGCTGCCTTCAACTGGCGGTAAAAACGCTCCACCATGCCGTTAGCGGCCGGATGATACGCCGTCGTCTGGACGTGGCGACAGCCTAAATCCTTAAGCAATTTGGCAAATTTTGACGAAAAATGTGACCCTCCATCGGTGGTCACGATGGCGGAACAGCCATATTGAGCTATTCAGCGCTCCAGAAAAGCTTTCGTTACTGTTTCCGAAGAGAAATTAGGGATACAAACGGCCCCAGGCCATCTAGTAAATAGATTGATGCAGGTAAGTAGATATATAGAGCCTTTAAAAGGCGACAGAGCACCATCGAGGTCCACGTGCACGTGATGAAACCGTGCGTATGGCGTCGGAAACGTGCAGAATGGGCTTCTCGTGTGCTTGTGCACCTTCGCGCATTGACACGGAAGGCAAACAGCTGCCCAACTACGGACGTCCCGATTAACATTGCGCCAAACGAATCGTGCGGTTACGAGTCTAACCGATGCACGAACGCCTGGATGAGACAAGCCGTGCAACGTGTCGAACACGGTCTGCCGAAACTCGCGTGGGACGACTGGGCGCGGCGTGCCCAGAGATAAATCGCAAAGTATAGTGCCGTCTGATGATGTCAGCGGAACGGGACGTATATCCAATGAGGGAGACCTGCGTAGTAGCTCAACCTCAGGATCGTTGAGTTGTGCTGTAGCCGTGGCTGCCAAGTCAATAGCGGTGCCGGCGTCAGTGGATATAGCTTGGATGCGAGCAAGTGCATCGGCGATGGCGCTGCGCACACCTGAGACATGCCGTATATCGGTCGTAAACTGAGCGATATAGTCAAGATGGCGCGACTCTCTAGGAGAGTATCGGTCGATAGTCGAGCCGTGCACATAAGTCAGGGGTTTGTGGTCGGTGAAGACGGCAAAGGAGCGGCCTTCTAGGATGTGTCGCAAATGACGTATCGCTAGATCTACAGCTAGTAGTTCTCTACCGAACGTGCTGTAGCGAGATTCGCTAGGTTGCAGCCGTTTGGAGAAAAACGCTAAGGGATGCCACAAGTCGGTTAGCCGTTGATGCAAAACACCGCCGACTGCCACGTCCGAGGCGTCCGTACTGAGGGGCATTGGGACAGCCGGATGGTGATGCGCTATAGAAGCTATGTTGACGATAGCCTCTTTCAGCGAGTTAAAAGCAGTGCGTGCTGAGGCAGGAAATGCGAATTTCTTGAGATTCCCTCGGTGAAGATCCGTGAGGAGTTGCATCAGCGAGGCGCAGTTGGGTATGAACCGTCAATAAAAGTTGACAAGCCCATCAAAACGCCTGAGCTGTTTGAAAGAATGAGACTCGGGGTAATCGATGCTGGCCTGAATTTTATCCTGCAGTGGCACGACGCCTGCAGAGGAGATACGATGACCGAGGAAGTTTACTGAGTAGACACCAAACGAACACATTTCTGCGTTGATCGTCACCCCGTGTCGAGATAAACGATCAAAAAGTGTTCGTACGTGGCGCATATGTTCTTCTCGTGAAGAGCTCATGATTAAAATGTCATCGAGATAAGCGTAAGCGAATTCTAAGCCGCGACAAACTTGGTCGATGAAGCGCTGAAAAGTTTGCGCGGCATTCTTTAGGCCAAAAGCCATGCGCAGAAACTCAAACAAACCAAATGGAGTCGTCACGGCAGTTTTAGCGATGTCCGCTTCGACTACCGGAATTTGGTTGTATGCGCGTACCAAGTCGATTTTGCTGAAGATATTTTTACCCGCCAGACTGGCGGTGAGATCCACTATGTGTGAGATCGGGTAGCAATCAGGTGTGGTAAACATATTTAAGTTTCGATATTCGCCGCAAGGACGCCAGTTCCCCATGACCTTCTTCAAGACCATGCGCTGAGGTGATGCCCATGGGCTGTTGGACGGTCTGACCATACCGAGCTGAAGCGTGTGGTCGAATTCAGATTGTGCTGCACGTAGTTTGTCAGGAGCAAGCCGTCTTGGTTATGCGCTAACTGGCTGACCACGCCTGACTGTGTGATGAGCGACCTATGTCGTGACTAGCGGAAGCTCTGCCGCTGGTCGTACCAGTCGCGGGTATTCAGACAGTAGGTTCGCATAGCCTGATGGTACATCGGCGATTTGAAAAACGGGACAGATTATCGGGGCGTCCGTAAGAACGCCTTCAACCCCTTTTTAGTACGGTCGTCTAAAAGTCTGTGGCGACCAGCATCAGCAAGCAACCCACAATGTCGGAGGAAGTCGATACCGATAATTGTGAAGGGTACAGACACAACCACGAAGACCCACTGAAAATCTCGGCGAAGATTGAGGTCCAGTTTCATCATGCGCTGACCGAATGAAGGTATCGGGGAACCATTGGCCGCACGCAGGTTGTAGGTATGCTCTGAGTGCTTGTCGTTAGCGGTCGCTGGAATGACGCTGACCTTGTCAACGTGTGCGTGCTGATCGTGCAATCCTGTGCTCTGTGTTAAATTGGACGTATCCCTTCACATTCTTGTGCCACGTCTTCGGAAGTACGCTCAATCGATTCGGATCACTGAGCTCTATCCACCGGCGTTTGTATTTTTGTAGTAGGTCCAACGACACGCTGGTACACCACAAACAAATTCTTCTGAAGTCTATTCACCAAGGCCAACTTGAGTAACTTTGCTTATTTGAGTTTCATCAGTACCTTTGGGATACCATTCGACAGATCTATTTTAAGGCTGTCAGACAATAAAAACTTAGTACTGTTCACCAGGGTATACCAAATGTACAAGCATTTTTGTCATCTCACCTTACCACAATATTTTTACGTGCATTTCACTGCAAAAGCCTGTGTGATTTTGCCTGCTCGTGCGCCTAGTGACGCATCACCACCAAACCCGCTGACCGGAACAGACAACAGAGACAGCCCAAACGACGTGACCAGCGCAACCTAAAAGTGCATACCGACCATTGGTCCATGGGCCGGAGAAGTTTGTCAACCGGGAATTCAGTAAGCAACGAATCTAAGGTCAACCGTAGCTCAGACAAGCGGGGAACTGAAATCCGCTCGAAAATCATGTGTTCCTTCTGTGCCAATTCATATGACGCGACAAATGTGAACATTACACTTAACGGAGCTAACAGCGTATCGACAGGTAGCTTGTGGTTTTGTGACATATGTTCAGACAGTCCGATAATTAAGAGTGTTCAAACGCTTAAGCCAAAGTGTGAAGCATTGGCCTTTACGTCTGCAGACCAAAAGGAACTGAACGCGGCATTGGGAGGGTAAATCTCAGAACTCGAATTGCGGATTAGTGCATTACGTAGCCCGAATCCCCGACCTGTTAAAAGGCAAAGCTCTCTAGCAACAGTGCTACCCAGTCCAGCGAAAGGCAAATACCGTTAGTGAAAAACAGCAGTGAAAACAGGCCGCTTGAACGGCACCCGAAGTCTCATGTAATGCGCCAAAACATGCAAAGTTACGCACAAATTGCACGATCACCTTCGTCAGTAGCTGGGCAACAACAATTGACTCCTACAGATAGTGCAACTAACGGCGTTGCGCGTAAAAATTCTTGCTGTAGCCTTGGCCTATCATCCAAGGAAGGCAAGCCAGACACACCCACTCGACAAACCTACGCTCACAAGGAACTGCAGAACAAACAATTATTACGCAACCAAAAGACGATGACAGTAATATGTTCAAACGTCCCAGAACCCACTAGCCAATCGCTAAAAGGTAGACAAGCCGAGGAGCAAAACCGCTGGACTGAAATAACCTGCGCACTCGGACTGAAAGTTCTACCAACTAGTTTTACATGCCTTTCACGAAATCCATCATCTCCACACTTAGGGGAACCTCAGTTACTGCGAGTAACTTTTGGCAACACGCGTGACCTGGAAGATGTTCTCTTAGCAAGCCACATTCTAGTAAACACTTCTGTCAGTGCCCGCATTTTTCCTGACTGGTCATGGGCAGAAAGACAGAAGCGTAAATCCAGCTCTAGTTCGTCACGTCAAAATGAGATGAAGAATGTGGTACTGGTTCATGGTGTACCAGAATTGAAGCATGACGATAGCATTGAACGACAGAAGCCCGACATCGAAGAATGGCGGTACATGGCAGAACTATACGACATGAAGAATGTCGTGGCTTTTGACGTCACCCGTCTAATTGCTTCCACAAGCTACCAAGGTAGCGGGCCACGAATTTTGAAAGTTACCTTGGATGCACCCGAAATGGTATCAGGGGCAATCCAAGTATGGCATGACAACAGGAAACTTGGGCCACCAGAAGAACGGTTAAGACCATTCCTTCAATTATTACAGACCTCAGATACAGATGAGCCAGGCTCAATTGTACCTATCTCAAACCAGCCAACTGTGCAAACAAACGTTACAAAAACTTCAGCAGACCGGCAATATTTGTGCCGGTCACTCACAGGGAACCGAGCTCCTGATGCGTCAACAAATGCAATGCTGCTACACCAACATTCAGGGGTTGTACTCCAAGCTCTCGGAGCTGCGCCACCGACATGAAACAATAATTTGGGACCTCATAGCAGTCACTGAAACTTGGCTCTCAAACGACATACTTGATCCGGAGATTGAACTCAGTGAGATGTCAGTCATTCAAAATGATCGTCCATCTCGCGGGGGCGGTGTTGCTCTCTACTATCGAGATTATTTGAAATGTGAGGCTCTTACCAAAAATTCCCTTGTTATTCCTGACGCACTATTTTGCCGACTACACCTAGCAGGTCGAGATGTTGGTTCACAGAAGAAGAGTGATGCTTGCCTTTTAGAAGTTATTTATAGACCTCCAAACTCATCAGCAGACAACGATAACATTTTGTTAAACCCCCTCTGCTATACTGTTTCACAAAAGTACTCTCACTATATTATATTGGATGACTTCAATGTTCCTTCAACAGCATCAGTGTCCCCTAATGGGGCATCATTTAAATCGAAAGTCCTCGAATTCATGGATATGGTAGTTTTGTATAACCATGTGCATCGACCAACCAGACATCGCGGTTCAAACAAACCATCACTTCTGGACTTAATCCTGACTAATGAAGAGTTGACTGTTGTGCCAGTAGCATACGATCCTCCACTGGGCCGTAGCGACCATTCAGTCCTAACATTTGGTTTTGTATGTTATGCCCGTATTGTTGCTAAAGAAAGAGAGACTCAACGAACTATTACGGCTATTATAAGCTGCGCAGCTTGACAGCCACCGTTGACTGGGACTTACAGAAGCATAGCTCAGCGATTGACGCGCGGAATGAATTGCAAGACAAAATTAACTGGGTCATGCATTCAGCGTCGAAGGTTGTATCATTACGAGCATCGCGCCGGACCAATACGTGGATCCGGAGCAGAACACGTAAATGGATCAACAGAAGAGATGAAATCTGGAGGCAACATTTGCTAAGCCCATGTGATATCACATGGCAGGATTACAAAATCATCAGAAACTACTGCACGTCACTCATTAGAGTCGATAAATACGAATGGCAGGCGAATATGGTGCTGAAATTTACGAGTAACACCAAACTACTATACAGATTTGTGAATGGCACAAGAAAGGTTAAGTGCGGAATACCACCACTCAGGACGGCCAGTGGTCTAACAACTACTGCTGTGGATGCCGTGAAACCTCTCCTCCTGCAGTTTGGCTCGGTAGCTAAAATTGTCATGGAACCTTCGCCCTATCAACTGCCAACAAATGTCGTTAGCTTATCCAGCGTCACCTTTACTCCAGCAGCTGTTGCAAGCAAACTACAGTCTCTCCGGGAGTACAGTGCACCTGGAATCGACATGATCTGCCCAAAAGTACTAAAAACCCTTGCTCCCACCATAGCAGCACCACTTGCAACCTTTTTCCAGAGTCTGCTTAACTCCCATACACTCTCATCTGAGTGGAAAAATGGAAGTATCACTCCAATATATAAAGGAGGTAAGCGCTCAGATCCTGCTAACTACCGACCTATTACTCTCCTTTCTGTTTTATCAAAAGTTATGGAATCGGTACTCGCAGATGAACTGACGCGATACTTTGAAAATCAACTGATACTTTCTAATGCCTAAAATGGTTTCCGACGCAGACGATCTTGTCTCACCAATTTGCTGATTACTCGGGACTTATGGACCAGGGCGGCTGATGAAGGAGTGCCCATAGATGTGATATACCTGGATTTTTCTAAAGCATTCGACATGGTCAATTACTTCTTTCTCCTCCAAAAGCTTGTTGCCTACGGTATCAACGGTTCCCTGCTCACCTGGTTGGAAGACTACTTACACGACAGAGCAATCAAGGTAAGAGTAGTCGACACCTATTCTGAAAGCCTTTACGTCCCCAGTGGTGTACCACAAGGATCCGTCCTCGGTCCGCTACTGTTTTTAGTCTACATCAATGACCTTCCAGCAGACATTCTATCTCCAATGCGAATATTTACAGACGATGCTAAAATATGGAGAGCAATTCGCTCAGCATCCGACCGTGTCTACCTCCAGGAAAATCTGACCCGGGTTAACGAATGGGCAGAAAGAAACCAGCTCCCACTGAACGCTGCAAAGTGCCACCTGCTGACGGTGCACAACAGCTTCGTCAACACATACCTTTTGGGGCAACACGTCCTGCAACACGTGACTAGTGAACGCGACCTAGGTATAATCGTGCAAGAGAATCTTGGAAATTCGCTCCCATGTTCGAAAGCAGCAAGTGTGGCGAACTTGAACTTGAGACTTTTGAGGCGAGCTCTCGGGACTTTTGAGCGACAGCTAGTACCATTGTTGATTAACTCCTACATTCGTCCTCATGCTGAATATGCAATTCAGGCCTGGTGTCCATGGTTAAAACGAGAAATCCGCCTATTGGAACAGCCCCAAAGAAGAGCCACAAAGGCAACGCGTGGACTATCCGGTCTAAGTTACTAAATGCGTCTTCGTGTACTCGGTGTGTTCTCATTAGAATACCGACGGCTTCGCGGTGATCTTACTCTCACATACCGAATACTAACAGAAAGCGAGCATCCATGTACATCACTGTTGACTCTAGCCCCATACAAACAAAACCGAGGGAACCACTTGAAACTAATGACGCAACACTCTCGTTTGAATTGTAGGTATTTTTTCTCCCTTAGAATCTGTTCCCACTGGAATGCATTACCAAACTATGTCGTGAACGCAACAGACATGACGACATTCGAAAGACTCTTAGATTTTCATCTTAGTGATAAACGATACACAGCACTTTGATAAAGTGCAATGATTTAACCACTGATACTTTACGTTCCACGTTGGAACATTTTGCTTTTAATTTTCTTTTGCATTTCCATCCTGTGGGTCTTGTAAAGTTATGCTTTTTATTCCATCATACACCATTGAACCATTGAACTTCCGCTCCCGTGTCGATGAGGAACGTGATGGAGGAACGTCGATCCTTAACGTAAAACAGGCGATTTGCTTGGTTATTGAATGGTACGTTGGTCGTGCTTGTATGCGGGCTATTCCATTTCCCTGAAACAGCAGGGTCGTGCCTGATGCATGGAGACCGACAACGTCTAGCTCTTCCACCGTATTGGCAATGGTACCAACATACTCCTTCAACCGGTTCGGTATTGTCTGACGGAGAACGTGCAGGGAAAATGTCGCGCTTTCGTGCCGAACGTGACGTACTCGGTGCAGGCACAGACGAGCCGCAATGAACAGTAGCCAAAACGTGGTCAGCATTTGACCGTGGCACCCGCTGCTTCGAAGCCTTCATTGCTGCTTTCCTGCTGCGAAGTAGCGCAATTTCTTCGTCTTTAGGGTCAGATCTGTCTGACGACTGGGAGTGCATGTAGGATTCGGTTTTCATCGGTGAGAATACGTCACCAGAGCTACTGGTCGTCTGCTGTAGAAAACCTTCGAACGCAGCGTCTGCCTTGATAGCTAATTCGTTCAGGGGGTGTATCTATAAACATGGACAGCAATACCGGCAATGGGTCTGGGAGACTTGCAAACCACAGCTTCTTTATCCCTTCTTCGCTCAAGAATAAGGGACCAGCGATGCGCTGAAATTCGCGGAGTAACGCCGACGGCTTGCGATCTCCAAGCTTGAGACCATTGAGCTGCTCAAATCGAGCTCCTGCGCTGGGCTGTAACTCTTTTAAAATCGCTTGCTTCATCGTTTCATACTTTGCCTCATGGGATGGGCAGAGTAGAATGTCCTCAATCAGCGTCACTACCGACGAAGGAAGGCGTGGGACGAGCTGATTGTACCTCGGACGGTCCGCCGTAATGCCCTTATTTTCCAGTTCGATCTCGAATATCGTAAACCGAACCTCTGGGTTGTGTTCCATGAAACTTGGAACAGCCAAAGTAAGCATGGTTACGTTGTGGAACGACTCAGATGCCACTCTCGAAATGTGAGTCGAAAAATAAAGGATGTACAAAATACGATAAAAGTACTAAAATTACGCAAGAAACAAATGCATATAGTGGATGTTTGTGAGTAGTGTGAAGTTCGAAGAAAGTAAAAGCCACGATTAAAATTCACGCACAATAATATGCCTCGTCGGGGAGTCGAACCCCGGTCCACGAATTTCCGGTCCGCTGCTCTACCACCTGAGCTACCATCGCTCATTGGACTTCTGAAGGACAGGAACTTCGGTCTATTGGGAAGTGACGGGGGAGTGAGCCAATCTGCAACATCAGGACAGGTACTGTGAGCTTATTGGCAACACGTCGCGCACCAAGCAGAAGACATGTGTTAAAATTTGCGCACCTAATCGTCAGCCCTCGGTAGCTCAGGTGGTAGAGCAGCGGACCGGAAATTCCTGGACCGGGGTTCGACTCCCCGTCGAGGCATATTTTTGTGCGGGAATTTTAATCGTGGCTTCTACTTTCTTCGAACTTCACACTACTCACAAACATCCACCATTAATCTACCATCGCCCATTGGACGTCTGAAGGACAGGAACTTCGGTCTATTGGGAAGTGACGGGTGAGTGAGCCAATCTGCAACATCAGGACAGGTACTGTGAGCTTATTGGTAACACGTCGCGCACCAAGCAGAAGACATGTGTTAAAATTTGCGCACCTAATCGTCAGCCCTCGGTAGCTCAGGTGGTAGAGCAGCGGACCGGAAATTCGTGGACCGGGGTTCGACTCCCCGTCGAGGCATATTTTTGTGCGGGAATTTTAATCGTGGCTTCTACTTTCTTCGAAATGCATATAGGTATATAATCAAGAAAATGAACGAACTCACCAAAAATACAAACCAGGCAAAAAGTTGAATTGGCGCGTGCGAATCGGGGTCACCAATTTGTAGGACTAGTTAACACTAGTCCGAGACGGTGCGCGAAATTAAGCGCGGATATCAGAAGACAATCGGATTCGGACACAGCGGACTGTATTCGACGGGCTACAATAAGAGGCGGACGGATGAAGCGAGATAAGAGCGAACACTTGAGCGCGGGAAGTTACAAGGCAGTCGAGTGTCGAGCCAGTTGTAAGGAAGATGAAAACAAGAAGTATTAATGTACAATCGGTCAACAAGTAAATTGTACATGAAAGATAGCATTTATGTTATTGGGCGCTACAAGTGTCAACGACGTTAGAACAGCGTTCTTAGGCTCACTATTTTGTAAGTACTGCACGCCATTTAGAAAATGTGCCGCGCTAAAAGCTTGATACAATGCACCAACATGCGTATAAAATGGCATAGAGTGGATTCATTTATAGCCAATGTTTCATCTAGGTCAAGCACGTGGGAAACTTCACCAGTTTCCGTGGGTGACGGAACAACTTGGTCACAAGCTCTTTGTCGGCAACAGGCCTTTTTGCACTCTCTTTCTAAAACTATTATGTCTGGTTTCAGTACTAACGATCTGCAGTCACTCCTAATGGATAATTTGCTTCTACTATAAATAAATATTTCTACTAGCGTTTCGTTTGAAAACCTAATAAGTACTGGAGAGACCTGCTTTAGGGACTTATTTCGCAGCTTCCCGTAGAAAACTGCAGTCTATCAATAGGACAGTCGTTGGCCACTGCAGACGCGATAGCCTCAAGCCATAGCCTTTCTAGTTACTTAAGTGCACTAACATTTTTGGAGCGTTTTGTGCTCTCATGCACCTCAAAAGCTACATGTTGCGTCGTAAGATTCCCAACAGATTATATTCTGCAGTTTTCGGTGTATCCGGAGTGTTAAATAAATACACAAGCAAAGTTAATTGCTCCAAAAATTTGTTAAGACGTTCAAACCTTTTCTTCAGCCATAGTTTAAGTGCAGCAATCATTCGAATCGCTTTGGAGGGCGATTCTGCATTAACTGCACTATGTTCTACCAGAGAAACATCATGTGATCTATTTTTGGAGTGGTTTTTCACTCGGACGCGCGATTTCGGCGTTATATAAATCATAGATAATGAGCGTTTCATTTTTACCATGCTTATGGATGGGCAATAGGATGTTTTGCCAGCGTTTTCGAAGCTTCGTGCCTCTCTTTTGGGCTTCTCGTTTTTACAGAGGTAGCGAGCATTTTTAATGATTATTCACCAAATTTTTAGTGCTGGTAGAACCTATTAAAATGCTACTATTGCAGAGCACGACCTACTGTTTCAAATACAATAACCGGTACCCCAAAAAAGATTACAAATCCACTACAAACTAACGGGTTTTTATGTGCTCGCGTTCTGCAAATTGTTCCTTCGATTATTGAACGCTGTGAAGTCGACACGGTGTCGTGTCGCATCCACACGTACAAGTTTCAGTTGATTCATGCACAAAGCACAGAACTATTGGATAGGCGTGAATAATTGCTTCGGAATGGACACGCCCAATGTGGATGACGGGATGCATCATGCGTGGACAGTGTACAGGGCGTTTTATTAGTCAGGTCGGTAGCTAAGACCGGCTGCACTCCGGTGTTGATGTACCACGGTACGTTGAATTGCTAACTCACTAAGGGCGCGAACTGCTTCTCTGGCAGGGGTGAGATGGGGCACGGAGGCACGACATGTGTTTACGATCACAGAGCACACCGAATTGTTCGGCTGTGAGAAGTGAACGTTAGCAAACACCACAGCCGCAATGGATGTGTCATGCCTCGACCGCATGGCAAGACCAACGGAGGGCAGGCCGTTCGGTTGTGAGAACTGGACGGGAGCCAGACACCACAACCGAACTGAACGTGTCATGCTTGGATCGATCGGTAGTCGGTCTTCTCTCAGGTGCAAAAGCCAGCCAAATGGTCCCCTGCGAAGTGTTTAGTGGGTCACTGTGCCATCGATTATGGAAAACAGCGTGGCCCTATGTGCTGATCGATCGATGGGCGCCCTATTGCTATCGCCACAAAAGCTGTTATCGCCTGCTTACCGGCTTCCAACAAACCCGTAAGCTTTTCTTAGGCTGCTTTCGCTGCTAAAGAGAATCGTATTGCCAGGAGCACATTGTAAGTTTACAGTGTTGTTCGCTTTACCGTTTCGAGTACGTGTGTGGTACGGCTGAAAATTACCCTTCATGGGTGCATAAAAACGAATTCTTGACTTGACGTGACAATGCTCTTAGATTTCAGCCTGTAGTGACTCACTGGTGGCATCGTTAGACAGTACACCTATTTAGTCATGAATGTAGCCATTGCCCTCACAGTCAGACGATTGCTAGTTGTACAAATTGACTAGGCTTTCGATGGTGTTGCTCATGTACAATAGAGAATATATATGTATTCATGTCTTTACTTATAGTTACATGAAACGTGTAAAATGTTTGTGAATATCAGCGAATTAGTTGTTCGAAGTGCCCATCCTTCCATTTGGCTACAGAGGAGCATTCGCCGGATGGTGTTGTCGAGCACTTTCTGCAATGTCTCCGACGAAATCGGCCTACATTCGTTCACAATGTTCTCTTTCAGTTCCTCCAGGTTTTTGAGTTTCGTTCAATAAACTCTGTGCTTCAAGTATCCCCATAGTAAAAAAATCCATGAGATTGAGATCCGATGCTCACACAGACCATTCTGTCGGTCTTCCGCGACCGACCCAACGTTCACCGAATGTCCACTTCCGCCCTGTGAGTACCATCGGTCACTCGAGCGCCCGATACAGGACACACGTCGGACGGTCGGAAAATATGGCATTTTCTGTACAAATGCAGTAAAATAAAAACACAAGGTTACACAGCCGGAACCGTGGCTATAATAAGAGATTGAAAGGTTTGCACAGCAAGCACTTGCTCGGTAAATTACTTACTTTTTCGTGCACAATTTTGTGCCTGCGTGTTGTGTATAGTGAAACCTGTTTATAGCCACGCTAAGTGTCCATCTGCAACTGAATAAACCTCAATAATCGTTCGTTTAACGTCTTAGAATAACTAAACTACTCATTAATTTGTTTGTACTCGCGAGTAGGGGATTCTTGATATAATTAATTGATGTTATTCGCAGCCAACTTCCAAACCAGATGGTCCTCCATCGTAGGACAACGACGTAACTCTCCCTTTATTTGCACCATCCCGATGTGCAAAAGCCCATCATCGGAATCGACTTCCACAGCAAATTCGAGATTTTTGTTGACCTGCGTTTCGGGAAATTACGAGACAATAGCATGTCTTTAACCGTACTCTGCAAACTAGCTTCAGTACATTCTCTCTGGCTCCGTATCCTCATACCTGACTGCTCGCAATACTCTTTGCCGCTCCGGCAGTTTCCGTCGCTAATTAGAGCAAGCAACGACATTTCCGAACCTAAACACGAGGTGCACCATCATATCGATATTGCCGGTGCGCCAGTAACTGCTAAGTTAAGACACTTACACCCCCGACAAACTTGAAACAGCTAAAAAGGAATTCAAACACATGCTCTCGGAATCATTCGCCCTGCAAACAGCTGTCGGGCATCACCTCACCATCTAGTGTCTAAAATGTCCGGGGATTGGCGAGCATGCTGCGACTACCGAATCCTTAACACCGTCACTGTTCCGGTTAAGTATCCTATACCCACATCCACACTTTCTCCTTTGGACTAGTCGAAAAGTGCGTCTTCCCTAAACTTGACGTAGTCAGAGCTTATCATCAAATTCCTATGGCGAAAACTACTGTGATTACTCCATTTGGCCTAAAGGAATTTCTTTGTGTGCTTTCGACCTCTGTAACACAGCACAGTCATTCCAACTCTTTATGAATCTGGTCCTCCGTGGCCTCGATTTCGTCTAGTTTTACATAGAGGAAGTTTGATAGCAAACGCCAACCCTGATGAGCGTCTATCACAACTCCGAATGCTTTCTGAACGCTTTGAACATTACGGAATAACCATCAACCCAGATAAATGCACGTTTGCTCAGCCCATGATTGAGTTGCTCGGTCACGGGACCGATGGTAATGGCATCGAACTTCTCCCGGATAAGACCCAAGCGATCCTAGACTACCTGTCAGAAGTCTACGCCGATTCCTCGGCATGGTCAACTACTCCGGCAGATTCATACCCAGCGGTACTGACTTACTTCATCTGCTCACCGACTTGCTGAAAGGTAATTCAAAGCTGTTCACAATGACCCCAAACGTTGAAGCCACTTTCAGGGTTGTCAAGCCGAAGATTAGTGAGGTCAGGTCTCTTCATCACTTGACAATGAACAATGAACAACGAGGACGCTACACTTGCCATTTAGACAGATGCTACAAGTTCCGCTGTCGGTGCACTTTTGCAAAAGTTAGCATATAATAAATCTCAACCACTGTCCTTTTGCTCATGGAAGCTACAACCTGCTCAGGTCAGGTATAGCATCTTTGGTCGTGAAATTCTCGCAATGTACTTGCCTGTGAAACCGTTCAGTCACTTTCTGGAGGGACACCGTTTCATTCTCCTGACTGATCACAAAGCTTTGGTGGACGCTTTTGTTCTGCCTCGGTCGGTAACTCACACCCAGAAGCTCGTCATCTGGACTACCTTTCACAGTTCTGTGTAGAAGTCCGTTATATCGATGGTCCCAGCAACACTGTTGCTGATGCACTGTCGCGTGCTCATCTGAACCAACTGTCACCGACACTCACCGACCTGGAGAGAGTAGCTGCTGCACAAGCCAATGATCCTGAGCTTATCCAACTTCGATCAAACGACTCACTAAAATTAAATAAATACACAACTAGTATATTCCTCGACGATGCGAGAAGCTGTTCCCCAGAAGGAACATGTCAAAGAATGATATAAACTTTCCATGACATTGCATTAATACTTTCTCAAAAATAAACATGGACGTAATTTCTTAATAGGTAACAAAGTAATCAGAATCGTTTTGCTACTTTTCCTGTCATTGAACCAATATTCTTCATAATCACATGACAGAGGTTTGGGCCGCTAAAAATGTGAAATGTAATGGAAGGGGCTGTTGTCCGAAATGTTATGTGTATGTGTTTCGGTAATTTATTCAGTCACCATCGATACCGTTTTCGAAAGCGTTATCTAGGGACTGTGATGTCTCGAACAGATTAATCACGTTTTGAACGGTTAATTACTTACTAATCCCAAGTTTAAAATTGCAAAGTGTACAACGTGTTCTGATATCACTTAGGAGTTTTTTCCAAATCTTTGAGTAGTGGTTAAGAAAGAAACGTTCTCTGATTCTCTTAGTAAACTTCGGAATCATGACTTTTATCTCTTTGTTACGGATTCGATATCTACTGTTTAAAGAGTTGTGAACACCGTTATCATGACTACGAATTCGACTGTTTACGATGCTGTAGAAAAAACATAGCTTCAGCCTCATTCGCCGAAACCAGACTGGGTAAAATCCAAGTTTATCACATCGCTCTTTATATGTAAACTTTGAGGAATGTCCACATAGCTTGTTCCTGAGGCGTCTCTGGACGCTGTCAATAGCATGCTGATCAGAGTTCCGCAGATTAGACTGGACCAGTGACCAGTATTCCATACACGGCAATTCCATACGGCAATAAAGCGATATGCGAGATTCCATGATGTAAAAATTATGACAGATGTAACCGATGGTCTTGATGGCTTTCGAAACTTGAAAGTCACAGTGTTCATAAAAGTTAAAAGTAACTGAATATTGCACGTCCAAGTCGTGAACTGCCCTGCATTGCGAGATACCTGTACCTTGTAGTGATAAACTGTCCGACGGTACTTGGCATTTGTGCGACAAAATATTACATTTGTCCACGGCAAATGACATCTGTCACAGTTGGCAGCAAGAGTCAAGGGCAGGTAGGTCATTCTGAATGAGACGTACGGCTTCCGGAGTATTTGCACGTTGTTGTGAGTAGACAACTTTAATATCATTAGCAATGATAAAAGTAACACCATCTCTTTAGCTCTAAAATATGCCGATCATATATATTGGAAAAAGAAGAGGACCAAGAACACTCCACTAGTGATTGCTTTCGGTTTAGAGAAATGGTCGCCGATGCCCATCACCTGCTGTCTACCAATTAGATATGAAGACAGTTGAGAAAACATCTGTTCTCCAATGCTTATAACCTTCCGTTTGGTCAATAACCTTCTGTGAAACACTCTATCAAAGATTTTTGCATATCCAGGAACAGGACTATAAAACTGTTTCCGTTGTCTGTGGCAGCCAATGTGTGGTTTAAAAGTCTGTCTGGCAGGTTGAGTAGGATCGAGCTTGCATGAAGCCGCGTTGCGAATTGCTGATGGGGTTAGCTTTGTTCAAGAATACAGATAGTTCATCTTTCACTATCCTTTCCATTGTGCTAGATGCGATTGATGTGTGTTTGATGGGAGGAAAGTTTTAATCTCGTGGGCGGCCCAATTTTCGTGTAGCGGGATAATAACAGAAGTTTTCCACTGAGTAGGGTATCCTCCGTTGTTAAATGAGAGTGTAAAGATGCTACGCAAAAGCAGAAGGAAGTCACTACCACTGCTCTTAATTAAACAAGGGGGATCCCATCAGGTAGTGGGCAAGTTGAGGAACATAAGCGGAACACTTGAGAAGTGATTTTTGCTATAGTGAATTACACTGTGCATAGCTTTTTATCGTTGTGCGGCACCATCATCAACAGCAGTACATCAGCCATTGAAATTGATGCTTCGCTGCCATTCAAGCATGAACACCTATGAAATGAAGAATAAGAATAGGGAGAGAGGGGGGACTTACCTGAAAACCTTAATGCCCTAAGCAAACATTCAGGGTCAAGGCGCCTACAACTTTTGTAGTCAACATAGCGTCACAAACAGCTGGCTATCGTGTAAAGATAAGACGACATCGGCAAGACAGCTTCCTTGCGGCTTTCACTGCCACGCGTCATAATCAGCCATTACCCCGCAGATAACTCAGCACCAAACACACTTTAAACAGACAACCCGATTAGGAGACGGCAGCAGACGCGCCACTGGTGTCGGTTGGGAGCCATGTCCTGTAAAGTCTCGAGCCAAGCACAAGGCGAGTCACGTGGACTCTAGCCCGAAAGGCGAGAAGGACCGATGGCACCCAGTTTGGTCGTCAATGACTTCATTTCCCGCTGCCAAGTCAACTTCTGTCCACCTCGAGCCTTGCGCCACCCTACACCTGATAGATGGAACAAGGCCCTCCTAGGTAAGCGGTGACCAGGCATGCGTAGCACGTGTCCGAGCCAACACAACTTATTCAGTGCTATCTAGTACTCGCCTACGCACATCATTGTTGCGGACACGCTGGTGCCATCCGACGCAAGCAATGCTTCGCAGACAACGATGATCAAGGACTTGAAGGCGCCTCAGCTCTTCAGACCGAAGGGGTCAAGTCTCACTACCATAGAGCAGAACGGCCCTCACTGTGGCCTTGTATACACGGCCTTTCAGACGAAGGGAAACTCCCTTCTGTCGCCAAAGATGCCGCAGATTCAAGAAGGTAGCTCTGGCTTTTGCAATGCGTGAGCTGACATCAGTTTATTTGCACTCATTGTTGCTGATGCAGTTGCCAAGATAAGAGAAATGATCAACCATCTCGAGTTCCTTGTTAGCAGGCGTCAAGGAGTCATCAAGTGGCTAGTGGTCCTGCAGCCACACTTTGCACTTTGAAGGTGCGAAGTGCATACCAAATAATGGGACCATTCTGGACAGGCTATTCAGCGTTGATTGTGCCGCCCCAACATCGTCGAAAAGCAACACGATATCGTCCGCATAATCTAGATCAACTAACCTTTCACCAGGCAGCACTTCAACGCCTACATCGTGAGATTCCGCAAGGGAACACTCCATGGTAGAATCCACGACGAAAATGAACAAAAATGGGGAAATCGGACAACCCTGACGAACGCCACTTGTGGTCGGAAAGCTATCCGATAGGACACGGTAGACCCTGACGCGGCCTGTAGTGTTCGAGTATAGAGCACGAAGGATGTTCACATATTTCGTGAGGATACCTTTCCGCGCAAGTATTTCGAACAGAATCGATCGTCGATCGACTGCATCGAACGCACTCTTGAAATCGAGGAACACAGCTATTGTCGGTCTGCGGTATGCGTGGCACTGCTCTAGCACCTGCCGCAAAGTGAATATATGGTCTATACAGCCACATCCTGGGCGGAAACCGGCCTGCTTTTCCCTAATCCGAGTTTCCAGTTCCGCAGTGAGGCGACGAACGATAATGGAGGCCAATAATTTTGTCACAACTGGCGTTAGGCTAATACCGCTGTGGTTAGAACAGTCTGTGCGACTGCGCTTCTTGTATATTGGCACTATAATCGATTCGCTCCAATTAGCCGGGACGCTTTCTTCTTTCCAGATACATTCGAATAAGGAGGTCAGTGCTTTGCAGAGGGTCTCACCTCCATCCTTAAATAGTGCAGGTGAGAGGGAATCCGGGCCAGCGGCACGAAAACGATTGAGGGCTGTGATCGCGTTTCGGACTTCGGCCTCCGATGGAGGCTCTAAACTAACCGTCCATGACTCGTCCTGCATCACCTGAGTAGGAAAAGGTCCGGGCGCATGGGGCCAGCTGAACTGATCTCGAAAGTGTTCCACCCAACTAGCCATACGGCGCTCCTTATTGTGTATCAGCGCACCCGCGCTGTCCCTGATTGTCTCACTGACGCCTGGTTTTCTCGGACCAGTGGTGCGTATTAGCTGGAAGAGCTTGCGGTAATTGCCTACTGCTCCTGCCTCCTCCATTTCTTGAGCCCGACTGGTCCACCAGGCTTCCTTGTCAACACGTAGGCTCTGCTTTAGTTCACGCGTAATAGCCCGTCTGGTCACACTGTGTTCAGAGCCAGCCGGGAGGTGTCTTCTAGCTTCCAACATGTTCACCGACCTCTCGGATATCCAGTGACTGGTGCGTTGACGATGGATAGTGCCACAAGCAGATGTTCCTGCGTCGTGCATGCGCATCTGCTTGTGACATGTTTGTGCGGCATGCTACGTGTTGGTGTGTCTGATGATTTATTGACAACTGATTCGGCAAAACAAATACTGAAACTTCGCAGTTATTACCTGGTGCGTCGTAGTATGCTCCATCAAGCACGGTGATAACATTGAAATCGTTGCTACTACGTGAACTCGGGGCACGGAATAGTTCGGCTAGCTCAGCTGTTTTGCTAGAGCCGTTCAGAGATTCCTACTCTCCTAGAATGAGGGTTTTGTCATTTTTATGTCTCTGTTCTTCGACGAGCTTGGACTGCTGTAATAACAGCGCAGTCAGCAGTTATCCTGAATTCCTGCCAAATCTTATGAAGCTTTCGGGCTGCCTTCAACGCTTTGCGATCGGATTTATGTTTAGTTTGGTAAGCACATTTTAGTGATACTGCTGAATCGATGCAGAAGCCAATCATACTACAAAACAGGTCCGTCGCATGTTGAGCACATGAAGAGAAAAAGAATTTATCCCAATTCATTGAACGAACCAGATGCTTGAAAGAGTCCCAGTTGACAGAACTGAACAGTCAATAACGCATTGTATGTACATCGGCCACGCGTAGTCTTAGGCGGCATTTGATCTGACGATGATCGCTCCCCAGAATTTCATCAAGAACGTTAACACTGATTGCAGGTATGCCTAATAAAAAAATGAGATCCAGGGCATTTGCACTTCTGGTACGTTGGGAGACGTGTTGCTTCCAGCCATCCATTCGGATACAGTAGATAAAAGTTCGGCGTTTCAAAGGAGCGGTTCCCGTAGGTCATGAAATCGAATGCAAATGGAAATCGCCTCCAATAATCTAGCGGCGCATTCAAACGCAAGCGTCAAAACTTTTAGATCTTCTTGGCTGCAGTTTGGCGCGCTGTATATACATCCTGTAAGGAGCTGTTACTGATTAACTGATATCGTAAACCATTGTGCTTCCTGGATATCGTTCAACACTGGGTTCTAGAACGTTGATACTGCGAGCGCTTTTTCAGCTAAATTACACAGCCACCACCTCGACGACCAGGCCGATGTCTCATAAACTTGTCATAACCGAAAATCGTTAACTGATTGTCAGACATGTCATCATGGCACCAATAATCAGTTATTTATATCAGGATTATCCACCAAAACAAATGAGCGTACTGTGTGGACCTTAGAGAACGAATGTTTATCAAAAATACTGAGATAGATGTAAGATATGAGCAAGCTTGTCTAGGCTGTGTTATAAACACCGGGGTTTCAAGCTCTGTGTCTGAACCCAGGCTAGAAATTGTTGTAAAAGTGCGTGTATTGCCAACGGTGGAAAATGATTTGGAGGTGGCCACAGCCGAGGGGTTGCGACTTAGTATGGCCCTCTAGAAAATGGTTCAAAGAAAGGAGTACATACTTGTTGTAATAGCTTGTAGGAACTGGAGAGTTAAGCTGTGTCTTCTGCAGCATAACACTAATAGGCTGTTGATTACGTACCGCATTGATAGAAGTCAGTAGGCGATTGTCATTTTCGTTCATGGGTAAAATCCGCTTACTTGCGCCTGATATACAAGGCTTTACCATGCACGGTGGAGGCACACTAGTGTCAACCCATACATCACCAACAGCATAATCCGTGTGCTTCGTTAATGGAACCGGAATCTGGTGGTACCCACTTACACCGTGTGTAAGGTGCAAAGATGCTAGCACCTCTTCCTTAACTTTATGACCAATGGTTGTACGTCTGCAAACAAAATGACGATACTGAGTCGTCCAATGACGCTTACGATAACTCTAGGTCAACCGTTCGTTTACTATCGATCGATTTGATCGGATTCATCGATTTTCTCGATGAACTTGGACACTGGCCAGAGCAGTGTTTAGACGCGACATGACAGTTCAAGGCTTGAGGTAGTGGTTTCGCAAGCAATTGGGATTTAGCAGGTAATGTATTTGTTATTCGCTGCTCCACATTGTTCTCATTTCGCATGCAGCAAACTGCAGTAGGAAAGCCTATGTGACTGCCAGAACTGCTTATCCAAGAGGAATCACCATCAACATCAATATTTTTGTGGATTGTAGTCGTTTTGGGCTTGGTCGGCTCATACTGCTTAGCCGTGAAACTGTGGCATAGTGGTGCTTTAGTAACCAATTTTGCATCTGACATTGAGCTTAGCTCCAAGGTGTGAGAATTAGGTGTTCTACCGGACAAAGCATCTACTGCAATAGAACGGTCCGCATACACCCCGTTAATTTCAAAAATCAGTTTATTATTCATCGCTTCGGCCATATTTGCAGCAAGCGGAGTAGTATTCTCAAATTTGTGGTGACCATTAAGTGGAGCGATATCGACTGGGTGCGGAGCGCCAGATGGCTGCTTAGTATTCTGGTTTACCTCTGACATTCGCCTCCTTATCTCTCGATGCAGCGGACATTTGTCCTCCATAATTTTCAAACGTCTGAAAGTCGTGCTAGGCACATCGAGATTGCACTTTTGAATGAAGTGTTTAGCAAAAAGTTTATTTTGAAACTGGAAAAGCATGAGACACGCGCAACGCATTACACTTTTGCGTAGTCTGAAACAGTTGGACCAACAAGATTGCATACCGCATGCGGTGAGAAACACCTGAACAGTTTTTAGAATTAAAATATCTGGCAAATTGAAAATCGCAGCCTTTCGTGAACGCGTAATCGTATGTATACTTCGATCGAAATGGAGTCTATCAGTACACTGCTATACGTGTGGTTCATTTTATCAATATTTAAGGGCCAAACAAATGAGCCAACCAGATACTGCAAAGTTTGCAAAATCGATGTAAGCTTGTCGACTGTTAATACAAGTTCAGCGTATGCAGTTGCAGATACGGATGGTATTTTCAGGTGTCTTTCTCAGGTAAGCATAAAGTCTAAGGGAATTTCCCACAGCGCCTACACCGATTTGGACACCTTATTTACTATTGCTTTCAGTCGCTGTGCGAAATAATTTAGTGTGATGTATCGGCTTATGCGCTAAAATGGAAGGTAATTGAGATTTATCTGGGCTTAACCAGGAAACCAGAGTTTATTGTGATATTTCAACCAGTAAGTCTACACCCGATGTCCCACAACCATTAGACGGAGGTAATGGCGCAAATATATCCACGTGAAAGTGATTGAAACGTGCTTAAAAGTAAAAAAAATACCGCGAATAGTGACAGTGGGGTCATGAATTTAACTAGTTTGGCAATTAAGATTAGTACACGCAGGATTTTCCTTTCACAAATTTCAAAATAACAAGGAGAAAAAGCATTTTAACAGGATACGCTGAATTCAGGTATTTCGAGTGTTCTCCTCAGCTGTTTACACACATTGATGAAATTATCGCGTTGCCTACAATAAGGGAAGCAATGTACAAGGTCATTCAGTTCAAAGGAAAACGATCAATAAGCTCACCAACGTAGGGCGAGGCTGGCCGTAAGTTCAGTCTGTTTGCACAAATTGGGTTTAAGCCGCCGAATAGCTGAGGCTTCGGCAAATTGAAGCAATCGGGCATTGCTCTGTACGTTAATTACTTTAAACAAATCACGAGGACGTTGGCACGTTGTGCAATCCAGGACGTGTTGAGCAATAGAGCTAGCCGGCAGTTTGGGACCGTTAGCGACCATAATTCGCGGAATGTGCTTTGAAATCCTAGTGGATAGCCTCCTCTCAGTTCGTCCAACGTACTTGTTACCACAAGTACAGTGGAATAGATACACACAAGAAGCGGTAATGTGAGGGTGCGGCTTGTCCAGCTTGGATTGGCAGAGCAACTTCCTAACTTGGTGCAATAACACCAATTCGGCCGCGTACTAACATTTCCCAACTGCCTGGCGGAGACGGGCGCTGGCATCTTCTATTGTTTTATTTGCCTTTAAATGGCAGCGTAATACACACTTTTTTGTGGGGGAAACTTATCAGAGGCATCTTACTATTTTTTGTCCTCGTGTGGGACTAGTTAATACTAGTCCGAGACGGTGCGCGGAATTAAGCGCGGATATCAAAAGGCAATTGGAGTCGGACACAGCGGATTGTATTCGATGGGGCTACAACAAGAAGCGGATGGATTCAGCGAGGCGAGAGCACACACGTGAGCGCGGGGAATTACAAGGCAGTTGTGTGACGAGCCGGTTGTAAGGAAGAGGAAACCAAGGATTAATAAGGTACAATTGGTCAACAAGTAAATTGTACACGAAAGATAGCAGTTATCTTTTAAGGCGCTACAGAGCTCCCCCCTAGAGGGCTGAAAATAGTGATCATTCGAAATCGAAAAGGACTGTTGAAACGAGGTTCGTAAGGCAAAATCGTGCCGAGTAAAAATGAGCGTACGTTCGTGTAAATGCGGGTTCATCGGAAGTCGGAGTCCGCTGTGCCGTTTTTGATTTGTTATTTATTGATTGCAGGGCAAGGTACATTTCGGCGAGTCGTTGGAGCGGGCTTGTCGGACTACAAAATAACTGGCAAACCCAGTAAAAGGCCGACAGGACCTCAACCTCCGCTGCTGCCAAACGGTGTGCTTGGGAGTGGTCTCTCCCCCCGCCGCACTCCGCCCCGCGCCAAAACCACCCTCGTCCCACGAAGGAACGACCAACATCCAATGGAGAGGGACCGTCGTCCCGCGAAAAAGCGACACTCGTCCTGCGGAGAAGTGATACTCATCCGACGGAGAAACGACCAGCGTTCGCGTCAGGGTCCGCGAAAACATTCCTCGCGTGGGCCAGTCGATCGAAGGGGAGGTTTAGGGCATTTAGAGACAAGAAAATAGAAAAACGCGCAGAAAACACCAAAAAGAACGAACGAATGACCTGCGTGTTCAAATATTTTTTCGTTTTTGAATATTCTTTTCGAAATGGTTTTTCGGAGGTTTTTGATATTTTGTTTGTTTTCAAAACGTTAATCGAGCAAAAACGGGGCAAATATATACAATATCTACAAAGTTAAAAGTATTTACACTGTACATAGTCGGAAAAACGAAAGGCTTACGCACCTCCCGACCACGGCGGTTGGTCGTGGGAGGCGGTGGACTAGGTTCGGGTGATGTCGGGACGGCTGCAGCTTGTAGACCGTGATCGTCGTCTGGTTGGACTTCATTAGCATAGGGAACACCGGTGCGGTGATTCGTGACATCGCACAAAGCACTACTAGACGAAGTAGGCGAGGTAGTCTCTTCCATAAAGGCGGGTTTCAGACGGTCGACGGTGACGACTTCGTGTCGACCACCGCGGTCAATAGGTTATGCCTTGCTCGCCAGATGTAGCACCATGAAAGGTCCTATGTACGGCGACCGAAGACACTGTCGAACACCGTCTGCGCGAAGAAGGACGTGTGAGCACGTAGACAGCTTCTCGGGCACGTACACTGGTGTCTTCTGCGATCGAGGAGCGGGTGGACGTAGCTCACGATACGATCGATCAGCGTAACTTCCGTAGTCAGAAGTGGAAGTACATGGGGCTGGTGCTACCAGCTGTCCGGGCAACCGCAGCGTGCAGCCGTAGACTAGCTGCGCTGGTGTGGCGTCGAAGTCAGTCTTAACCGTGTTTCTTAAGCCTAGGAGAACGAGGGGAAGCGTTTCAGACCATGAAGAATCTGCGTGCGCACGTAGCGCTGCCTTCAACTGGCGGTAAAAACGCTCCACCATGCCGTTAGCGGCCGGATGATACGCCGTCGTCTGGACGTGGCGACAGCCTAAATCCTTAAGCAATTTGGCAAATTTTGACGGAAAATGTGACCCTCAATCGGTGGTCACGATGGCGGGACAGCCATATTGAGCTATTCAGCGCTCCAGAAAAGCTTTCGCTACCGTTTCCGAAGAGCAGTTAGGTATGTGAATAATTTCAGGCCACCTAGTGAACCGATCGACACAAGTCAGCAGATACACATGGCCTTTCGAAGGCGGCAGGGGTCCTACGAGGTCCACGTGCACGTGATGAAACCGTGCGTATGGCGTCGGAAACGTGCAGAATGGGCTTCTCGTGTGCTTGTGCACCTTCGCGCATTGACACGGAAGGCCAACAGCTGCCCAACTACGGACGTCCCGATTAACATTGCGCCAAACGAATCGTGCGGTTACGAGTCTAACCGATGCACGAACGCCTGGATGAGACAAGCCGTGCAACGTGTCGAACACGGTCTGCCGAAAGTCGCGTGGGACGACTGGGCGCGGCGTGCCCAGAGATAAATCGCAAAGTATAGTGCCGTCTGATGATGTCAGCGGAACGGGACGTATATCCAATGAGGGAGACCTGCGTAGTAGATCAACCTCAGGATTGTTGAGTTGTGCTGTAGCCGTGGCTGCCAAGTCAATAGCGGTGCCGGCGTCAGTGGATATAGCTTGGATGCGAGAAAGTGCATCGGCGATGGCGCTGTGCACACCTGAGACATGCCGTATATCGGTCGTAAACTGAGCGATATAGTCAAGATGGCGCGACTCTCTAGGAGAGTATCGGTCGATAGTCGAGCCGTACACATAAGTCAGGGGTTTGTGGTCGGTGAAGATGGTTAAGGAGCGGCGTTCTAAGACGTGTCGCAAATGACGCATCGCGAGATCTACAGCTAGTAGTTCTCTACCGAACGTGCTGTAGCGAGATTCGCTAGGTTGCAGCCGTTTGGAGAAAAACGCTAAGGGATGCCACATGTCGGCTACCCGTTGATGCAAAACACCGCCGACTGCCACGTCCGAGGCGTCCGTACTGAGGGGCATTGGGACAGCCGGATGGTGATGCGCTATAGAAGCTATGTTGACGATAGCCTCTTTCAGCGAGTTAAAAGCAGTGCGTGCTGAGGCAGGAAATGCGAATTTCTTGAGATTCCCTCGGTGAAGATCCGTGAGGAGTTGCATCAGCGAGGCGCAGTTGGGTATGAACCGTCGGTAAAAGTTGACAAGCCCATCAAAACGCCTGAGCTGTTTGAAAGAATGAGACTCGGGGTAATCGATGCTGGCCTGAATTTTATCCTGCAGTGGCACGACGCCTGCAGAGGAGATACGATGACCGAGGAAGTTTACTGAGTAGACACCAAACGAACACATTTCTGCGTTGATCGTCACCCCGTGTCGAGATAAACGATCAAAAAGTGTTCGTACGTGGCGCATATGTTCTTCTCGTGAAGAGCTCATGATTAAAATGTCATCGAGATAAGCGTAAGCGAATTCTAAGCCGCGATAAACTTTGTCGATGAAGCGCTGAAAAGTTTGCGCGGCATTCTTTAGGCCAAAAGCCATGCGCAGAAACTCAAACAAATCAAATGGAGTCGTCACGGCAGTTTTAGCGATGTCCGCTTCGACTACCGGAATTTGGTTGTATGCGCGTACCAAGTCGATTTTGCTGAAGATATTTTTACCCGCCAGACTGGCGGTGAGATCCACTATGTGTGAGATCGGGTAGCAATCAGGCGTGGTAAACATAGTTAAGTTTCGATATTCGCCGCAAGGACGCCAGTTTCCCATGACCTTCTTCGAGACCATGTGCTGAGGTGATGCCCATGGGCTGGTGGACGGTCTGACGATACCGAGCCGGAGCATGTGGTCAAATTCAGCTTGTGCTGCACGTAGTTTGTCAGGAGCAAGCCGTCTTGGTTATGCGCTAACTGGCTGACCACGCCTGACTGTGTGATGAGCGACCTCTGTCGTGACTAGCGGAAGCTCTGCAGGTGGTCGTACCAGTCGCGGGTATTCAGACAGTAGGTTCGCATAACCTGATGGTACATCGGCGATTTGAAAAACGGGACAGATTATCGGGGCGTCCGTAAGAACCCCTTCAACCCCTAGTTTAGTACGGTCGTCTAAAAGTCTGTGGCGACCAGCATCAGCAAGCAACCCAAAATGTCGGAGGAAGTCGATACCGATAATTGTGAAGGGTACAGACACAACCACGAAGACCCACTGAAAATCTCGGCGAAGATTGAGGTCCAGTTTCATCATGCGCTGACGGAATGAAGGTATCGGGGAACCATTGGCCGCACGCAGGTTGTAGGTATGCTCTGAGTGCTTGTCGTTAGCGGTCGCTGGAATGACGCTGACTTCCGTTCCCGTGTCTGCGAAAAAAGTGATGGAAAAACCTCGATTCTTAACGTAAAACATGCTATTTGCTTGGTTATTGAAAGGTACGTTGGTCTTGCTTGTATGCGGGCTATTCGTTTTCCCTGAAACAGCTGGTTCGTGCCTGATGCATGGAGACCGACAACGACTGGCTCTTTCACGGTATTGTCGGTGATACCAACATACTTCTTCGACATGTTTGACGTTATCTGACTGAGAACTTGTAAGGAAAATGTTGCGCTTTCGTGCCGAACGTGACGTACTCGGTGCAGGCACAGACGAGCCGCAATGAACAGTAGCCAAAACGTGGTCAGCATTTGACCGTGGCACACGCAGCTTCGGGACCTTAATTGTTGCCATAGTGCTGCGAAGTAACGTAATTTCCTCGTCTATAGAGCCGGATCGGCCTAACGACCTTGAGCAAACATGATATTCGTTTTCATCGGTGAGAATACGTCACCGGAGCTACTGGTCGTCTGCTGCGGAAGTCGTTCTTTCAGGGGTGTATCTATAAACATGGACAGCAATACCGGCAATGGGTCTGGGAGACTTGCAAACCACAGCTTCTTTATCCCTTCTTCGCTCAAGAATAAGGGACCAGCGATGCGCTGAAATTCGTGGAGTAACGCCGACGGCTTGCGATCTCCAAGCTTGAGACCATTGAGCTGCTCAAATCGAGCTCCTGCGCTGGGCTGTAACTCTTTTAAAATCGCTTGCTTCATCGTTTCATACTTTGCCTCATGGGATGGGCAGAGTAGAATGTCCTCAATCAGCGTCACTACCGACGGAGGAAGGCGTGGGACGAGCTGATTGTACCTCGGACGGTCCGCCGTAATGCCCTTATTTTCTAGTTCGATCTCGAATATCTTAAACCGAACCTCTGGACTGTGTTCCATGAAACTTGGAACAGCCAAAGTAAGCATGGTTACGCTGTGGAACGACTCAGATGCCACTATCGAAATGTGATCCGAGAGATAAAGAAGGAACAAAATACGATAAAAGTACTAAAATTACGCAAGAAACAAATGAGTATAGGTATATAATCAAGAAAAGGAACGAACTCACCAAAAATACAAACGAGGCAAAAAAGTTGAATTGGCGCGTGCGAATCGGGGTCACCAATTTGTAGGACTAGTTAACACTAGTCCGAGACGGTGCGCGGAATTAAGCGCGGATATCAGAAGACAATCGGATTCGGACACAGCGGACTGTATTCGACGGGCTACAAAAAGAGGCGGACGGATGAAGCGAGATAAGAGCGAACACGTGAGCGCGGGAACTTACAATTTGGTTGTGTGATGAGCCGGTTGTAAGGAAGATGATAACAAGAAGTAATAATGTGCAATCTGTCAACCATTATATTGTACACGAAAGAAAGCATTTATCTTTTAGTGCGCTACACTCGCGTACCGGGCTATGAATCTCGCGGTGTATCTATTTTCGCGTCGTGTTGATGACACCAGTTTTAATTCACAGTTGATCGTACCTTGGGAACAAATTTTACGAGTTTTTGCGGAGGCAGAGCCTACTAATGTTCGTTTGTAGTTAATAGGACAGAAGCTGTTGAAATTCAAATACTGTCCAGTCCAAGTAGGCTTTCGATCGAGTGACTTTGCCTTCTGCATTCGTTTTCATGTGTACATTCAAGAAGTGGAAGGCGTTGTCCAACACGCTTTCAATGGTGAATTTGCTCGCAGTTCGGTATTTATTTACAATTTCAAGGAAACCTTCTGCTTTTTGAGGGCTATCAACTACAACGAACGTGTCGTCAAGATATCTACTGTACATGTGCACCTTCTGTATGTAAGGACGTAATTTTGTATGCTCCAAGTGGCCCGTGAAAATGTCAGCCAAGACTAGCCCAAGTGGACTGCTCATGACTACGCCATCGACCTGACGGTATAATGTTCCGTTGTATTGGAACTGTATGTCTTTGGTGCACCAACCGAGTAAAGGCGGGATGATGTGGTGGAAACTCATCTTTGTCAGCATGGGCACCGATGATGTCTAATGTCTCTTCCACTGGGACTTTGGTGAAATGTGAGCGTACATCATAAGAGACCATATATCTCGCATCAACGTTTAAACCCCGTATTTTGTCGACGAACTGAAACCTATCTTTGAGGGTAAACCTGGCTAGCTCCCATCAGCTCAGTTAGCCAGCGTGCCAGCTTATGATATGGCGCATTTACCACTGATCCGACCGGACGCATCGGAATGCCTCCCTTGTGTGTCTTCGGCAAACCAGACATATAGGGAATTCGAGTTCACGCGGGCGCAGTTGTGTCATGGTCTTTGCACCAATCGATCCAGCCTTCAGTAACCTTTTAACTTCACGAACTATGGATCTTTCAACTTGTTCGGTTCTATCGTGACCCGTTAGGTTGCAAACGAAGCGGTTAATGTCTACAAGCATCGCGTGTATTTTTGTAATATAATCTAGTTTTTCCATACCCGATCCCTTGTCAGGTTTCAGTATTACCGCGTTCTCTTTTTGGCATAGATTCTTCAATGATTCTCAGTGTTCCTTTGTGAAAATTCTGCATCTTTCAGTGCCAGCTACGCAAAACTGGTTAGCTAAGTCCACTGTCTTAGCCTTAAACCAACCGCATGCATCGTCGGTGACTGGTGTCAAACTGGACAATTGCTCGTACAAATGTTCGAGCTATGCTTCAATCTATATTCTGTTGCACTACTTCGATGGTACTGAAAAATTGAACCCTAAAGATAAAGCTTCAAGTGGTGAGCGACTTAATGAGATGGTCTAAATGTTTAGCACATACTTCTCAGGCGCTACCGGTAGTTGGATATTAATGAATCCAGATGACATGGCGCTCACAAGTAATTGTTTCGCCCTTGACTGTGTTTTCATTAGTAAATGCCAAAGAAACTTGAAAAATTTTGCATGACACACAAGATTCAGACTAGCTAAGACTTGGTTGACACATCGTATCCTGGCTTTCAACTCGGCAATGCGCTGTTTGCAGGCTTCAACGTGTGGTCAGGTCAGCCTTTGTAAATTCTGTGAGGTTTCTCCAAGATTTTACAGACTGGCGAGGGTAAAGAAACGTCCGAGAACATTCGGTGTAGATATTCACACGAGTAGACTTGCGTGAGATATAACCGTATAATTCCACTAGGTAATCCAACTGGAGGTATGTATCTGCAGGGAGGCGTATCCTAAGAAATTTCGTGCAGGATTTTCCCTTCACAAATTGCAAACAACTCGACCTGTGTATCGAAAACCTACTGGGACTGGACAATCTTTGAACTTCAACAGTTTCTGTCCTACTAATTACAAACGAGCATGGGTCCGCTTTGCCTTCGCAGGAACTCGTAAGATTTGTTCCGAAGGTACGATCGACAGTGAACTAAAACATGTGTCATCAACCCGACATGAAAATAGATACCTCGCGAGATTCATAGCCCGGTACGCGAGAACAAAAAATAGGAAAAAGTCTCTGATAAGTTTCCTCCACAAAAAAGTGTGTATTACGCTGCCATTTAAAGGCAAATAAAACAATAGAAGATGCCAGCGCCCGTCTCCGCCAGGCAGTTGGGAAATGTTAGTACGCGGCCGAATTGGTGTTATTGCACCAAGTTAGGAAGTTGCTCTGCCAATCCAAGTTGGACAAGCTGTAGTGTTTATAAATTCTTCACATTTTTCCTTGTAACTTCCTATTCTATCTTCCGTCAATTTTTGTACATTTGTTTTAACTCACTACAAGATATATACTCTTCATCGAAGTTCGTTCGTCTTCTGGTGTCGGTGACGTTGTGCCGCCTTCGAGTGTTGTGTGTGCTTCACATCAGTCTTCGGATCTCTATTTACGATCAGTGTTCGATTACTCCGTTCGTGCCAGCGGACAGGTTTGCTGTTTTTTCACCTTTCGTAACCTGACCGTGAGCAATCGTGCTAAGGTCCAATTCGCAGCGGTTCTAACTCTCTGTCAGACACTATAAAGCCACACCCTCACATTACCGCTTCTTGTGTGTATCTATTCCACTGTACTTGTGGTAACAAGTACGTTGGCCGAACTGAGAGGAGGCTATCCACTAGGATTTCAGAGCACATTCCACGAAATATGGTCGCTAACGGTCCCAAACTGCCGGCTAGCTCTATTGCTCAACACGTCCTGGATTGCACAATGTGCCAACGTCCTCGTGATTTGTTTAAAGTAATTAACCTACAGAGCAATGCCCGATTGCTTCAGTTTGCCGAAGCCTCAGCTATTCGGCGGCTTAAGCCCAATTTGTGCAAGCAGACTGAACTTACGGCCAGCCTCGCCCTACCTTGGTGAGGTTATTGATCGTTTTCCTTTGAACTGAATGACCTTGTACATTGCTTCCCTTTTGTACGCAACGCGATAATTTCACCAATGTGTGTAAACAGCTGAGGAGAACACTCGAAATACCTGAATTCAGCGTATCCTGTTAAAATGTTTTTTCTCCTTGCTATTTTGAAATTTGTGAAAGGAAAATCCTGCGTGTACTAATCTTAATTGCCAAACTAGTTAAATTCATGACCCCACTGTCACTATTCGCGGTATTTTTTTTACTTTTAAGCACGTTTCAATCACTTTCACGTGGATATATTTGCGCCATTTCCTCCTTATAATGGGTACACTTCTTTTAACACGTGTCGACAATTTTACCCGTTGGCCACAAGCTGTTCCTCTACGGGTACGTCTGCTGAATCTGTTGCTCGTGCCTTTGTTGAATCCTTGATTTCTCTGTTTGTCGTTTCAGCCACCATGACTGCCGACTGAAGGATACAGTTCAATTGCACATTGTTTCATGATTTGGGTCTTTTGTTGGGTTGCGCACACTTACGAACACTCGGGGATCATCCCGCCAATAATGGTCTCATCGAGCGCTTTTATGGACAATTAAACGTCGCTATTTTGACTAGTTCACCCGATTCTCGTTGGCCTGAGAGTCTCCCTGCTATCCTCCTCGGCATTCGCTATACCAGCAAAGAGACATTGGGTGCTGTCCTTCAGAGCTCGTGTTCGATACCACCTTCAGTCTACCTGGTGAAATGGTACTTGACTATCGCATCACCGGAGAATTTGAACCCACGTCGCACGCTGAAGGCATCAAATAACATTTTCGACCCATTCGACCGAGTTCTACGGGACATAACGTGCGTAAACAGCACATTCGCCCCGATTCGCACAACTGTCAAGTGGTCGTCATCCGCGTCGATGACGTCCCTTGGTCTTTGGCTCCGCCCTGTGAAGGCTCATATCAGGTCATATCTCCGAAATGGAAGTATTTCGTTTTAAAGAGTGGATCGAAAGAATCCGTAAGCATCGATCGCTTTACACCTGTTTAGGCCGAACAATAAGTGGATAATACGGACCCAACAACCTACTGACGTCAGTAGCTCGAATCCTCTGTCCTCCGACCTCGAGCAGCTCTACACACACAATTTTCGGTCGTGTTGTTTCGACTCGTCGTAGCTCGTCTTCGCGTGATCCTTCCTTGTTTGCCACCGGTTTATTGTGATTTTGCGCGCTGATGCCTGACTGATCCCGTCGGAAAATACATGAGTATACCTCGACATAGCTTGCTATCTACCGTTGTCAGACGCTGAAGTGAATCAAGATCTCTTTAGGTGAGGTGCAACTAATTTTTAACTGATTTGGTATTCTTATTTAACGCTTCCCTACAAGTCGGTGAAATGTGACAAGTAGATCTATGCAGTAGCTGACAATTTTTCTACCTGCTCTAATGGCTAAAGTATGGAGGAAAGTTACAAGTTGATAAAATCAAGCAACAGGTCATAACACTACAATAGACTGCTGAAACAATGCTCCTTAAATAACCTTGCGGTGTTGTCACTACGCCGCGCCTCCAGACTAATGCAGCACTCCGACCATTTAGTGGATAGCCTGTTACCCAGCGGATCTAAGCGGACCGTTAACGATAGACGAACACACTGTGACGAATTCCTACCTATAACACACTATCCACAAAAGCATCCAGACCAACTACCAACGCACGAAAAACCGGCTGTCTGTCTCACCAAAGGACCTTGAGGCATGTAGCCTCTGGACCAATGGGCGGAACAGAGCGCGTATCTGCCATTGGCTTAACGAAAAGGTGTACTTGTATGCGGCGTGGCTGCCACGCCGCTCCATTCGACAGCAATGGCGAATGCCGCCGGTTTGTTTACCAACCTTAAGGTTAGTTTCTGTGACGCATTTCACTGGCTGCTTCAGGGTTTGTCTGCTATTGTCACTGGCGGTGCGTCTGGCCTAGGTCTTGCTACAGCCAAAAAGTAATGCTCGGGATGAGGGTATAACTATATTTTCAGGTTACTGAACAGCGGATGCAAAGTCCTAGTATGTGATATACAAAAAACGGATGGCTTTGGGGAAATCGAAAAACACTGCTTGTATCATCACACTGACGTATGGCTCATTTTGCCACACACTAATCAACTAGGTGACTTCCGAGACGGATGCAGCAAATGCAGTTAATTTGGCGAAGAAAGAGTTTTCGAGGCTTGATGTTCTTGTAAATTGTGCCGGTGTGGCATATGCTTGCAAGACATACAATATGAGAACGCGAAACCCCCATCCGTTAGACATGTTTGAAAAGATCATCAAGGTGAGTTATCTTTTCACTTTCTGCGGACTTTCATTGAGTGCTTTTGGTTAACTTAGCATTGTGTACACTCCCCATAGTTGTTATCTAAGTTACTTAGTGTGATATTAAAGCAAATATTGGTAGCTCATGTGTTCAGTTAGTGGTCTGAGTGTTAGCTAAGCTCGGTAGTTTAGCTTCAAACATTTCGTCACCACTCGAGTTGACATCGTTATTGTGTGTGTAAGTAGCAGAGCGGCGCGATTCGAATCGACGCTTCGGCCTTTGTATTTCGAGGGTGCAAAGCATAGCTCGAAATGACTAACAGACAATGCTGATTTCTGCCCTACTATTTGGCACGTTTGAGAGCTGTCACACATAAGGGCATTATCATAGGCCTCGATTACCTGGGAGCAGCTCCACACCTTTTATGTCGGGTTCAGTGAAGGCACTTTCCGTGACTTCGTCAATGGTGAACTTAAATTTTGTAGGACTAGTTAATACTAGTCCGAGACGGTGCGCGGAATTAAGCGCGGATATCAGAAGGCAATTGGAGTCGGACACAGCGGACTGTATTCGATGGGACTACAACAAGAAACGGACGGATGAAGCGAGGCAAGAGCGTACACGTGAGCGCGGGAACTTACAAGGCAGTTGTGTGTCGAGCCGGTTGTAAGATTAAAACAAGAAGGAGTAATGTACAATCGGTCAACAAGTAAATTGTACACGAAAGATAAGAGTTATCTTTTTGGGCGCTACAGAGCTCCCCCCTAGAAGGCTGAACATAGAAAGCCTTCGAAATCGAAAAGGAATGTTGAAACCAGGTTCGTAAGGCGAAATCGTGCCGAGTAAAAATGGGCGTGCGTTCGTGTAAATGGGGGTTCGTCGGAAGTCGGAGTCCGCTGTGCCGTTTATGATTTGTTATTTATTGAATGCAGGGCAGGGTGCATTTCGGCGAGCCGTTGGAGCGGGCTTGTCGGACTACAAAAAACTGGCTAGCCCAGAAAAAGGCCGACAGGACCTCAACCTCCGCTGCTGCCAAACGGTGCGCTTGGGAGTGGTCTCTCCCCCGCCGCACCCCGCCCCGCGCCAAAACGACCCTCGTCCCACGAAGAAAACGACCATGGTCCCACGGAGAAGCGACCCTCGTCTCGCGGAGAAGCGATCCTCGTCCCGCGAAGAAGCGATCCTCGTGTCGCGGAGAAGCGATCCTCGTCCCGCGAAGAAGCGATCCTCGTCCCGCGGAGAAGCGACCAGTGTTCGCGTCAGGGTCCTCGTGTGGGCCAGTCGATCGAAGGGGAGGGTTGGGGCATGTAAGGACGAGAAAATAGAAAAACACGCGCAGAAAACGCCAAAAAGAACAAACGAATGATCTGCGTGTTTAAATATTTTTTGGTTTTTGAATATTTTTTTCGAAAAAGGTTTTTCGGGGGTTTTTGATATTTTTGTTTGTTTTCAAAACGTTAATCGACCAAAAATGAGGCAAATATATACAATATCTACAAAGTTAAAAGTATTTACACTGTACATAGTCGGAGAAGCGAACGGGCTTACGTACCTCCCGACCACGGCGATTGGTCGTGGGAGGCGGCGGACTAGGTTCGGGTGATGTCGGGACTGCTGAAGCTTGCAGACCGTGATCGTGGTCTGGTTGGACTTCATTAGCATGCGGAAAACTGGTACGGTGAGTTGTGACGTCGCACGAGGCACTACTAGACGAAGTAGGCGAGGTAGTTTCTTCCATAAAGGCGGGTTTCAGACGGTCGATGGTGACGACTTCGTGTCGACCACCGCGGTCAATAGTGTACGCCTTACTCGCACGATGCAGCACCTTGAAGGGTCCTATGTACGGCGACTGAAGAGGCTGTCGAACACCGTCTGCGCGAAGAAGGACGTGTGAACACGTAGACAGCTTCTCGGGCACGTACACTGGTGTCTTCTGCGATCGAGGAGCGGGTGGACGTAACTCACGCATCTGGTGAGCCAATCGATCAGTGTAACTTCCGTAGTCAAAAGTGGAAGTACATGGGGCTGGTGCTACCAGCTGTCCGGGCAACCGCAGCGTGCAACCGTAGACTAGCTGCGCTGGTGTGGCGTCGAAGTCAGTCTTAACCGTGTTTCTTAAGCCTAGGAGAACGAGGGGAAGCGTTTCAGACCATGAAGGATCTGCGTGCGCACGTAGCGCTGCCTTCAACTGGCGGTGAAAACGCTCCACCATGCCGTTAGCGGCCGGATGATACGCCGTCGTCTGGACGTGGCGACAGCCTAAATCCTTAAGCAACGTGGCAAAGGTCGACGAGAAATGTGACCCTCGATCGGTGGTCACGATGGCGGGACAGCCGTATTGAGCTACCCAGCGCTCCATAAAAGCTTTCGCTACCGTTTCCGAGGAGCAATTTGGGATGGGGACGGCCTCAGGCCATCTAGTAAATCGATCGATGCAGGTCAGTAGATATACCGAGCCTTTGGAAGGCGGCAGAGGACCTACGAGGTCGACGTGCACGTGATGAAAACGTGCGTCTGGCGTCGGAAACGTGCCTAATGGGCTTCTCGTGTGCTTGTGCACCTTCGCGCGTTGACACGGAAGGCAAGCAGCTGCCCAGGTACGGACGTCCCGATTAACATTGCGCCAAACGAATCGTGCGGTTACGAGTTTAACCGATGCACGAACGCCTGGATGAGACAAGCCGTGCAACGCGTCGAACACGGTCTGCCGAAACTCGCGTGGGACGACTGGGCGCGGCGTGCCCAGAGATAAATCGCAGAGTATCGTTCCGTCTGCTGATGTCAGCGGAACGGGTCGTATATCCAATGAGGGAGACCTGCGTAGTAGATCAACCTCAGGATCGTTGAGTTGTGCTGTGGCCATGGCTGCCAAGTCGATAGCAGTGCCGGCGTCAGCGGAAATAGCTTGGATGCGGGAAAGTGCATCGGCGACGGCGTTGTGCACACCTGAGACATGCCGTATATCGGTCGTAAACTGAGCGATATAGTCAAGGTGGCGCGACTCTCTAGGAGAGTATCGGTCGGTAGTCGAGCCGAGCACGTAAGTCAGGGGTTTGTGGTCGGTGAAGACGGCAAAGGAGCGGCCTTCTAGGACGTGTCGAAAGTGACGTATCGCTAGATACACTGCTAGTAGTTCTCTACCGAACGTGCTGTAGCGAGATTCGGTAGGTTGTAGGCGTTTGGAGAAAAACGCTAAGGGCTGCCACGTGTCGGCTACTCGTTGCTGCAAAACAGCGCCGACTGCCACGTCCGAGGCGTCAGTACTGAGGGACAGTGGGGCGGCCGGATCGTGATGCGCTATAGAAGCTATGTTGGCGATAGCCTCTTTCAGCGACTTAAAAGCAGCGCGTGCTGCGGCAGGAAATTCGAACTTCTTGAGTTTCCCTCGGAGAAGGTCCGTGAGGGGTTGCATCAGCGAGGCGCAGTTGGGTATAAATCGTCGGTAAAAGTTGACAAGGCCATCAAAACGCCTGAGCTGTTTGAAAGAATGAGGCTCGGGGTAGTCGATGATGGCTTGAATTTTATCCTGCAGTGGCACGACGCCTGCAGAAGAGATACGATGTCCCAGGAAATTGACTGAATCGACACCAAACGAACACTTTTCTGCGTTGATCGTCACCCCGTGTTGAGATAAACGATCAAAAAGTGTTCGCACGTGGCGTATGTGCTCTTCTCGTGAAGAGCTTGCGATTAAAATGTCGTCAAGATACGCGTAAGCGAAGTCTAAACCGCGACAAACTTGGTCGATGAAACGCTGAAAAGTTTGCGCGGCGTTCTTTAGGCCAAATGGCATGCGCAGAAACTCGAACAAACCAAATGGAGTCGTCACGGCAGTTTTAGCGATGTCCGCTTCGGCTACCGGAATTTGGTTGTATGCGCGTACCAAGTCGATTTTGCTGAAGATATTTTTACCCGCCAGACTGGCGGTGAGATCCACTATGTGTGGGATCGGATAGCGATCAGGCGTGGTTACCGTATTCAAGGATCGATAGTCGCCGCAAGGACGCCAGTCCCCCACAACCTTCTTCGGGACCATGTGCAGAGGCGACGCCCATGGGCTGTTGGACGGTCTGACGATACCAAGTTGAAGCATGTGGTCAAATTCGGCTCGTGCTGCCCGTAGTTTGTCTGGAGCAAGCCGTCTTGGTCGTGCGCTAACTGGTTGACCGCGCGTAACTATGTGGTGAGCGACCTCTGTCGTGACTGGTGGAAGCTCTGCAGCCGGTCGAACCAGTCGCGGGTATTCGGAGAGGAGGCTCAAGTAGTCGGACGGTGCGTCTGCGATCCGAAATACAGGGCTGATTATCGGGGCATCTGAAAGGACACCATCAACACCTAGTTTCGTACGGTCGTCTAAAAGTCTGTGGCGACCAGCATCAACAAGCAACCCAAAATGTCGGAGGAAGTCGATACCGATAATTGCGAAGGGTACAGACGCAAACATGAAGACCCACTGAAAATCTCGGCGAAGATTGAGGTCCAGGTTCATCATGCGCTGACTGAATGAAGCTATCGGAGAACCGTTGGCTGCACGCAAATTGTACGTTGGCTTGGAGTGCTTGTCGCTAGCGGTCGGTGGGATGACGCTGACTTCTGCTCCTGTGTCGATGAGGAACGTGACGGAAGAACGTCGATCCTTAACGTAAAACAGTCGGTTTGCTTGGTTATTGAAAGATACGTTTGTAGTGCTAGTATGCGGGCTATTCGTTTTCCCTGGTTCGTGTCTAATGCAGGGAGCCCGACAACGTCTAGCTCTTCCACGGTATTGGCGGTGATACCAACATACTTCTTCGACATGTTTGCCATTATCTGACTGAGAACTTGTAAGGAAAATGTTGCGCTTTCGTGCCGAACGTGACGTACTCGGTGCAGGCACAGACGAGCCGCAATGAACGGTAGCCAAAAAGTGGTCAGCATTTGACCGTGGCACCCGCTGCTTCGAAGCCTTCATTGCTGCTATCCTGCTGCGAAGTAGCGCAATTTCCTCTTCTTTAGAGTCAGATCGGTCTGGCGACTGGGAACAAACATGGGATTCGGTTTTCATCGGTGAGAATACGTCACCGGAGTTACTGATCGTCTGCTGCAGACGACGTTCGAACGCAGCGTCTGTCTTGGTAGCTGTCTTTCAAAGGTGCATCTATAAACATGGACAGCATTACCGGCAATGGCTCTGGGAGACGTGCAAACCACAGCTCCTTTATCCCTTCTTCGTTCAAGAATAAGGGATCAGCGATGCGCTGAAGTTCGCGGAGCAATGCCGACGGCTTGCGATCTCCAAGCTTGAGACCATTGAGCTGCTCAAATCGTGTTCGTGCGCTGGGTCGTAACTCTTTCAAAATCGCTTGCTTCATCGTTTCATACTTTGCCTCATGGGATGGGCAGAGTAGAATGTCCTCAACCAGCGTCACTACCGACGAAGGAAGGCGTGGGACGAGCTGATTGTATCTTGGACGTTCCGCCGTAATGCCCTTATTTTCTAGTTCGATCTTGAATATCTTAAACCAAACCTCTGGACTGTGCTCCATGAAACTTGGAACAGCCAAAGTAAGCATGGTTACGCTGTGAAACGACTCAGATGCCACTATCGAAATGTGATTCGAGAGATAAAGAACGAACAAAATACGATAAAAATACTAAAATTATGCAAGAAACAAATGAGAATAGGTATATAATCGAGAAAAAGGAATGAACTCACCAAAAATACAAACGAGAAAAAATGTTGAATTCGCGCGTGCGAATCAGGGTCACCAATTTGTAGGACTAGTTAATACTAGTCCGAGACGGTGCGCGGAATTAAGCGCGGATATCAGAAGGCAATTGGAGTCGGACATAGCGGACTGTATTCGATGGAACTACAAAAAGAAACGGACGAATGAAGCTGTAATATTCCTTCGGTCCGGCGTTCTGAGCTCTTCCGTGTCCAAGTAGTGTGACAAGCTGCAATGCAAAATAAATACCTCGTAGACGGCTGTACGCTCGAGCCGTTTAGTAAGAGGCCGATGTGAAGGACGCAGCTAAGGAAGCTCGAAAGAGGGAAGGAAGAGTGCCGGAGAGGAATATGAGAGTAATGATAACAGGAAGCAAAACCGACCGACCTCTTACCTGTTAACGTGTTACCGTGACGCCCGCGGACCGGCTACAAAGCGAGGCAAGAGCGCACACGTGAACGCGGGAACTTACAAGGCAGTTGTGTATCGAGCCGGTTGTAAGATTAAAACAAGAAGGAGTAATGTACAATCGGTCAGCAAGTAAATTGTACACGAAAGATAAGAGTTATCTTTTTGGGCGCTACAAATTGAAAGGTAAAAGGGTATCCTTGTCTCACATCGCTGGAGATGTTGCAGAGCGGCGATAGCTTGCTGTGAGCCCTCATTCCGCGCTCCGATAAGGTGTCCGTATTTTTCAAGATCACGTTTCTTGAGTAGACAGTCTCAAAGCGCACGTCGATCAACCGAATCGAAGGTAACTTTGATGTCGGGGAACACAACTACGGTGAGTCACCAATTAACGTTGTTGTGCTCCGAAAATTGAATTAATGTAAAAATGTGATCACTTCGATCGTGTCTTCGACAAAATGTAGCCTGTTCACAAATCTGACTTTCACAGGTACCAGAAAATCTATGAAGAATGACTGAGTCGGTTGAGATAGGACTGATCCTTCTCCTTGCCGCGGTCCTGACGTGAGCCCTATTTCTAAATCAGGACTATAACGGAGGGGCTCCAGTCTGTTGGGACAGTTTATTGCTCTCACAGTTTCACTAGTAAACTGTAATTGATCCACAAGGGCAGGTCTCTCAGATCTGAAAAGGGGTGAAATTAGTCTATCCATTACAGCGACCTTATTCAATTTCAACAGTCTGATCTCATCTTCGACTCGCGCGTGAAGGTTGTAGGATTAGTAAATACTAGTTCGAGACAATACGCGGATATCAGATGGCAATTGAAGTCGCACACAGCGGACTAAATTTGATGGGCTATAAGAGACGTAGACAGGTGCAAACATTAGCGCGACAGCTTACAGAGCGAACGAGTGTCGAGCCAGATGTAAGGAAAATTAAAGCAAAAAAGTAATGTACAATTGGTCAGCAATGAAATTATACATAAACTGTAGTTATCTTTTTGGTGCTGCAGGGCTCTCTCCTATAAGGCTGAATATAGGAAGTCTTTAGAGGGTCGCCTGTACCGGGAGCCCAGAGGGCGATTCGAGAAAACGGGTCGAGTTGCAGGGAAACTTTTATTGGTTCAGCAAAAGATTCCCTGTTACCTAGCTATAAATGAACGACACCGTGGACGCTCTAGCTAGGGGAATGGAGCATGCACAGCACACAGGTCAGTCGCGAGTTGCAACCGAAACGAGCGCCAAGCAAAAATGGCGATGAGCATGTCAAGCATTCGAACTCAGCAATCAGTTCAACAAACCACACCGGTTGCCTAGGTGTACAATGAAATAATTTTAGTTAGAATTTTACACAGGCAAACCGGGGAATCTCCATACTGCTACATAGCCCTCTCCCAGACGGGACTGTGTGAGCAGTCTTTCGATCTACGTGAGGACTGTCCGTCGCGGGCCAGCCTTCTGCGAGACCAGGTTGGGAAACCTGATGCAGCTGCTGGGGGAGAACCATGCAATCGGACCCTAGCGGGCTCCCACCCGTGTCCTCCCTACGGTATCGAAACGGTAAAAAAACTGTTTGTGTGGGGGGACAGTTAGTAAAGTTTACGTAGGCGGTTGAACAGGAAGTTCGTTCCACTTGCAGTTGACGTGCGGGGATCCAGCGGAAAGTGAAACCGAGGGGCAACCAACGGACGGGGTGTATATGGAAAGCAAACTGAAAAAGCAGCATAAATGCAAAGCAATACACAAAAGGTGCAAAGCGAAAACGTGCAAAGCTGTTTTTGGGTTTTCGAAAGGTTTTGCTCTTTTTTTTGGTAGTTTCAAAACGTTTTGGTCTTTTCTGTGGATTTTCAAAAACGTTTGGTGAGAGCAGAAGATTTCGAAGGCACCTTCTATGTAAAACAGCAAGTGCTAACGAAATCCGAAAAGCGAACTAGAGGCTTGAGCTTCCTACGGCGTCGATTGATAGTAGGGCGAGTAGGAGTGCTGTCGGTTGCTGTTGTAGGTTCTGCTGGAGCGGGCTGACTCGTCTGAGGTTGCGGTGCGAGCTGTGATGGCACCGTCTGTGAAGGTGCTTGCTGCACCGAAGAGTCAGACTTGTCGAGGAATGCTGGCTTGACTCGATCGATGGTGATCGTCTCAGTGGTGTTGCGTCGAGGCTTGCTTATGTCGGGATCAGCTTGTTGGGCAGCAGCCATGGCGGCTAGATCAATGTTTGTGCCAGGCGATAAGCTGATCTGTTGAATGCGTGAAAACGCATCCGCGACGGGATTGAGAGCACCTGAGACATGTCATACGTCTGTCGTAAACTGAGAAACGTAGTCTCCCGCGTTTCCCGCGGAGAATACTTATCTGTTTCGCCATTGATTGCGTAGATCATTGGTTTGTGGTCAGTGAAGACTGAAATGTCGACCTTCGAGGTAGTGACGGAAATGTCTGATACCTAGGTAGATAGCTAACAGTTCCCTACCGAAGGTGCTGTAACGCGATTCGGCAGGTTGTAAGCGTTTCGAGAAGAAACCTAGAGGTATCCATCGATGGTCGATAAGTTGCTGAAGAACTGCACCGACGGCAGTGTCGGAGGCGTCAGTTGTCAGGGAGAGTGGTGCTGATGTCTCTGGATGGGCCAGAAGCGCTATGTTGGAGATAGCGTCTTTGAGCTTCTCGAAAGACAATTTAGCGTCGTCTGTAAAATGAAAAGACAGTTGTTTACCGCGGAGCAAGTCAGTCATTGGTTGAACAATGCTCGCGCAGTTAGGGATAAAGCGTCTATGATAGTTAACCAGGCCAACTGTTTGAAGGAACTGGGAGCAGGATAGTCCTTCAGTGCCTGGATTTTGTCTGGCAGAGCTTCAATACCAGAGGCAGATATGCGATGGCCAGGAAAGTCGATGGAGCTTTGGCCAAGTTCGCATTTATCGGGGTTGACAGTAACCCCATGCTGTGTTAAGCGTTGAAAGAGAGCGTCGAGGTGATGAAGATGTTCTTCATCGGAAGAGCTGGCGATAAGAATGTCATCTAGATAAGGATAAACGCCTTCGAGTCCTCGCGTTACCTCATGAATGAAACGCTGAAAAGTTTGGGCAGCGTTGCTGAGGCCGAAAGGCATTCTGAGGTACTCGAATAGGCCGAACGGTGTGATGACTCCTGTTTTAGCAATGTCGTCTGGCGCCCCAGGTATCTGATGGTAAGCGCGATCTAGGTCGACTTTGCTAAAGATAGACTTACCAGCTAGAGCTGAGGTCAAGTCGTGCATGTGCGGAATCGGGTATTTATCCTGGGCGATAACTTTGTTAAGTGCCCTGTAGTCACCACAGGGGCGCCAGTCACCGGATCTCTTCGGCACCATGTGTAATGGTGATGCCCATGAACTTTTGGACGGGCGGATGATTCCCAATTCGAGCATTTGCTCGAATTCCGCCTCAGCAGCTTTGAGCTTGTCCGGGGCTAGTCGGCGAGGGCGGGTCGAAACAGGTGGACCCTTAGTGCAAATGTAATGCATGACGTTTGACGTCACAGGAGGTAAGTCGTTCAGGACGCGAACGAGTTTAGGATGCTTGTTGAAAAGTTCCAGGAAAGGTTGTGAAGCTTGAGGTAGGACACGAATGGGAGTGATAGCAGCCACGTTGGTGCTAGTCCCGATAACACTGAGCTGTGTCATAGAGTCGAAAAGCTTCTTCCTTTTAGCGTCGACGATGTGGTCGAAGCATTGCAGAAAGTCTATGCCTATGATGGCGAGAGGCAGGGCAGCGATTATGAAAGGCCAGCGAAAGGTTCGCCGGAGGCCTAAATTGAGTGTTAGCAGCTTTTCGCCGAAAGTTGCGATTGGTGTGCCATTGGCGGCACGCAGCTTGGTCGGCGATTGTGAGATGACCTCATCTGGGCTACAGGGTATAACGCTAACTTCTGCACAGTGTCGACTAGAAACTCGGTGCCAGAATTTAATTCCGTAACGCGGATGAGGCGACTTTGGTGTTGGCCAGTCGCGTCCGTCGCCGTTACGGACCGGCCGCGAAGTTTTCCCTGCTTCGCGGCGAAGTTGCAAAGCTTTACACATCTATGAGCTGCGGTACCAAAACGCTGATGGTACCAACAGCTAGCCTGCCTGTTGCTAGACTTAGAACGTTTGCAGGGCGATTTTGATCGGCTAGGACGACGACGGTTCATAGTAAGTTGTTGAACCTGGCGACTAAGTGTCGCAACTTGTGTTTGCAGGGCTTCTATGGTTGACTGTAAGCCAGTGATAGAAGTGCCCTGGGACGCGACGGCATTGATCTAGCTGGCGTCGGCTTGTGGCCGTGATCGTTCAATAACTCGATCCGCTAAATCTGCTAGTTGAGTGAGCGGAACAGAGCTCACTGTAGCGAGAATCGCTTGCGTGTTTTCCGGTAGCCGTTGTAGTCATAGTTCGCGAAGTAAAGTCTCGTCCATGGTTGAGGAACCAAGAAGTTGCTGCATCTCTCATAGCAGGGTTGAGGGCAGTTTGTCGCCCAGCTGCAGGTCTCTGAAAAGCTGCTGCAGCTGAACTTTCTCAGAGGGCATAACACGCTTAATCGTGGCTTCTTTGAGAGCCTCATAGCGGTTTTCGGTCTGAGAAATGATGACGTCATGAACCTGCATTGATATCTCCTTGGGGAGATAAGACAGGAGTTTGCAATACTTCGCGTAGTCAGAAGTGATTCTGTGGTTATAAAACTCAGCCTCAAGATGAGCAAACCACAAAAGAGGAATCATGTTCCAAGAAGGTGGCACAGAGAGCGATACAACGCTAAGCAGAGACTCTACCTTGGGGTCTACAGATTCCATGGCTTAAAAATGACGCAAAAAAGGCTACCGTATGCAAAAATAAAGCACAAAATATGAAAAATAAATGGAACGAGCTCACCAGAGAAAATTTCGAAATATCCGGCGCTGAGATTGATCCGGATTCGGGGTCACCAATTTAGAGGGTCGCCTGTACCGGGAGCCCAGAGGGCGATTCGAGAAGACGGGTCGAGTTGCAGGGAAACTTTTATTGGTTCAGCAAAAGATTCCCTGTTACCTAGCTATAAATGAACGACACCGTGGACGCTCTAGCTAGGGGAATGGAGCATGCACAGCACACAGGTCAGTCGCGAGTTGCAACCGAAACGAGCGCCAAGCAAAAATGGCGATGAGCATGTCAAGCATTGAAACTAAGCAATCAGTTCAACAAACCACACCGGTTGCCTAGGTGTACAATGAAATAATTTTAGTTAGAATTTTACACAGGCAAACCGGGGAATCTCCAGACTTCTACAAGTTTTCGAAGTCGAAAATAATGAGCTATTCAAGGTTCGTAGGGCAAATAGTGCTGAGTAAGAATGGGTGTGCGTTCTCGTTTAATGGAGGTTCGTCTGAATTCGTAGTCCGCTATGCCGTTTGTTATTTATTGATTGCGGGGCAAGGTGTATTTCGGCGAGCTCTTGAAGCAAGCTTGCCGGACTTCAAAAAACTTACCTACCCAGAAGAAAGTCCGACACTAACACTACCTCCGCTGTTGCCAAACGGTGCGCTTGGGAATGGCCTCTTCGATCGCCACACCCCGTCCCTCGCCATAACGACCCGCGTTCGCTCTTGCTTCTCGTTGACTGCTGCGATCCTCGAAAACGTTGATTGTGTGGGCCAGTCGATCGAAGGAGAGAGTTAGGGCATACGGAGAAGAAGAAGCAGAAAAATACGTAGAACACACCAAAAGAACCAACGGATAATCTGCGTGCAGAAGCGTTTGAATTTTTTATTTTTAGGTATTTTAAAATGGTTTTCGGAAGTTTTTGGTTCTCAGAACGTTAACCGCTCAAAAACGTTGCAAATATCTACCACATCTACGAACCTAAAGTTCTTTAACCTGTACATAACTTGGAAGACGAACGGGTTTCTGAACCTGTAGAGGACCGTTATCTAATGAGTTAGAGTGCAAGGGCAAAGTGCAATCTTAGGCAAAAACACAACATAGAAGAGAAACCAACACACTAGAAATTGTCGTATTCAAAATTTGTGAATTTAAACAAATGATACAAAATGATCGGTAACGGAAATGATAAAAACAAAGATAAAATACAGTGCAATCACAACCACTACAGAACTCCTTCCTAGAGCAAAGCTCGTTATGGTGTTCATGGAACCTATTGTACTAGTTTAGAGAGGAATGAAACAACACGACCTGAACGTGTGTGGATAGGATCGCTTTTTGGGGGCACAGGGATTCCGAGCCTTAGGCATCGGTTATGAGTTTGTCATTGGGCAGCGGCCCAGGCACAGAAGGTTTGGGAGTGGTAATGGTTGATTCTGTACCATCCAACGTTGAGTCGATGTATGCAGGTTTAAGACGATCAATACTCACAGACTTCTTGGATCCATTCTTATCCAGGACGAAGTATTTCGTTTTCCGCGATAAGACTATGGAGGAACCGGTAAAGGAGAATACCAAGTCAGTCAGGTTTACCTCACATATAAATTATCCTGATGCACCTTAGCGTCGGACGGCCGTAAATCCCGAGATATGCCGAAATGTACGTGTACGTAGAGTCTGATCGTGAACCAAGCAGGCAGCGATGCGCACAATCACAACAATCCAGCGGCAAAAAAAAAAAAAAAAAAAAAAAAAAAAAAAAAACCAAGTGTGTGTATTTACAGTTAATTAAAACAAAATTGTACAACGACTGCAGCGAAATAGGTAAACGTGAAAATGAAAAATAAGCAAAATATTTACAATCGCTACAGTACTCCCCCCCTAGAGCGCGCACTAAGAAAACGCTCGACGAGTGCCTACGGAACGTATTGAGCAAGCTTATGTGGAAAGGAAACAACACGACCAGAACGTGTGTGTTTGGAGCTGCGTGTAGTCGTAGGGCACGGAGGACTCAATGTACTGGCGTCAGTGTGTCGCTGGGTAGCGGGTAATGAGTTAGGGGCGGGGGTATGCTGAGGGGAGTAAACGGGGTCTTTACTATCGACTGTAGGTTCGACGTAAGCGGGTTTGAGTCGGTCAATGCTCACGGATTCTTTTGATCCATTCTTATTCAACACGAAATACTTAGGTTTCCGTGACAAAACCTGGTACGGGCCGTCGTAGCGTGGAGTTAAAGGTCTTCGGACGGCGTCGACGCGGATGAAAACAAACGGACACTTGTGCAAATCGGGGTGGACTTGCTGTTTACGTAGGTTAGGCCGCGTAGACGTTGGTCGAATGGATCAAAAATGCTGTTTGAGGCGTTCAGCGTACGAGAAGGGGTTTAGTTCGCCGGTGGTGCGAGAGTCCAGTACCATCTCCCCAGGTAGTCTGAGGGTCGTCCCGAACACGAGTTCTGCAGGGCAGCACCCAATGTCCTCTTTGATTGTATTGCGTATACCAAGGACGATCGCAGGTAGACGTTCAGACCAGCGTGAGTCGGACGAAGTAGCCATGATGGCAGCTTTTAATTGTCGATGAAAGCGCTCGACGAGGCCACTGGCAGCGGGATGGTACGCGGTTGTTCTCATGTGAGTACAGCCTAATAAACGACTCAGATCGCGGAACAGTGTGGAACTGAACTGAGCCCCTCTGTCGGTAGTGATGGTGGATGGAACACCAAACAGAGAAATCCAAGATTCGACAAAAGCACGGGATACAGATTCGGTAGAGGTATCACGTAAGGGAACAGCTTGTGGCCAACGGGTAAAACGGTCAACACATGTTAGAAGATGAGTGAAACCGTTGGAAGGAGGTAAAGGGCCAACAATATCTACGTGCACGTGTCTAAAACGAGCGTCAGGGAGTGAAAATGTATCTGGGGTGGTGACTGTAAGACGATGCACTTTACTAGTTTGGCAACTAAGGCAATGTTTAGCCCACTGTCTAACGTCCGAACGCATATTGGGCCAGAGGAAGCGGTCGGTAATGAGTTTTACGGTGGAGCGGATACTTGGGTGTGAAAAACCGTGAAAATGATCAAAAATGGTTCGGCGAAATGATTGTGGGACAAAGGGTCTAGGCTTACCGGTTGAAAGATCACAGTAAACTCTTATGTCAGAGTTAAGTACGGGCAGTTGGGTGACTTTTAATGAGGAGTTTGAACGAAGTTGAACAAGCTCGGGATCATCGTTTTGGGCGGCCGCTATTCTCTCCAAGTCGATGGGTGTCGATGACAGTTGATTCATATGAGCGCGGGACAATGCATCGGCAACAACGTTGTTAGGACCGTCGATATAACGAACATCAACACAAAACTGTGAAAGATAGTCCAGATGACGCGTTTCTCGGGGTGAGTAACGGTCTGAGGAAGAACGGAAGGCATACACCAGTGGCTTGTGATCTGTCAAGAGAATGAAACGACGTCCTTCTAAAAGGTGACGGAAATGTTTCACAGCTAAGTACATGGCGAGCAGTTCACGACCAAAGGTGCTGTACCTGACCTGAGCAGGTTGTAGCTTCCGTGAGAAAAACGACAGCGCTTGAAATTCGTTATCAGCTAACTGTTGCAAAACTGCACCGACAGCAGAACTTGAAGCATCCGTCTTAAGGACAAGTGTAGCGTCCTCAGTGGTGTTCAAGTGATGGAGAGAGGTGACCTCACTGAACTTCTGCTTAACGGCCGTGAAAGCAGCTTCAACTTCTGGGGTTATCGTAAACGTCTTTGAGTTTCCTTTCAATAAGTCGGTAAGCGGGTGAAGTAAATCAGCACAGTTGGGAATGAATCTGCCGTAGTAGTTGATCATACCGAGGAATCGGCGAAGGCTTCGGACAGGTTGTGGCATCGGGTAGTCGAGGATTGCTTGAGATTTCTCCTGAAGGGGTTTAATACCTTCACCATCGATCTTGTGACCGAGAAATTCGACGGTTGGCTGACCAAATTTGCATTTAACCGGGTTGATGTTTATCCCGTGGTTTTCAAAGCGTTCGAAAACCATTCGGAGGTGTGATACATGCTCGTCGGGTGTGGCGCTTGCGATCAAGACATCGTCAATGTAAACGTAGACGAAATCAAGGCCATGGAGGACCTGATCCATAAAGCGTTGGAAAGACTGTGCTGCGTTCCGGAGGCCGAAAGGCATACGAAGAAATTCGTAAAGGCCAAATGGGGTGATCACGGCAGTTTTTGCGATGTCTTCCTTCGCCATTGGAATTTGATGGTAAGCTCTGACAAGATCGAGTTTGGTAAAGATTGACTTTCCAGCTAGTCCAAGGGAGAAATCGTGGATATGTGGGATAGGATACCTATCCGGAACAGTGACGTTGTTAAGAGCACGGTAGTCACCGCATGGTCGCCAATCGCCTGACTTTTTAGACACCAGATGGAGAGGTGATGCCCAGCAGCTGTTTGAAGGACGAATAATGCCGAGATCAAGCATGTGTTGGAATTCCTTTTTAGCTGCCTGGAGTTTGTCAGGACGCAAGCGTCGAGCTTTAGCAGTTACAGGCGGACCGGTTGTAACGATGTGATGGCGTACATCGTGTTTAGGATCGGAAGTGTCGTTACTTGCTCGAATTAGGGACGGAAATTGTCGGAGCAATGAAGAATACTGTGAGTCGTCAGGGATGAGAATGCGAAGCCCGAGAGAATTGACTGAGGCAAGTTTGCAGGGTGTGCTTAAAGACGTAGTATCGTCTCGCAATTTCCCACAACGTAGGTCGACCACAAGACCGAACTTGCTGAGGAAGTCGATTCCGATAATGGGCTTTTGCACATCGGCGATGGTAAAAAGGAAAGGGAAGTTACGCCGTAATCCGAGACTCAAAGTAAGTAATTTCTGGCCGTAGGTCGCGATTTTAGTCTGATTAGCTGCCGTAAGCATTGGACCCACTGGTTGCAGGGGGCGTTTTTCCAGAGAACGGGGGAGAACGCTGACTTCTGCACCAGTATCAACCAAGAAGTGAAGTTTGGTTGTGGAGTCAAATACATACAACAGGCGACTAATAACCTGGCCAGCGACAGCCACCGCCATTACTGGCTGGCCATGTGGTTTCCCGACGTAGGAGTTGAAAAGGCTTTGGGGTGTTTACACCCTGAACGGCACTTACGCGCTGCGTCTCCGAAGCGGTGGTGATAATAACAATAACAGTGAGACTTCCGTGTACGAGAGCTGCTAGACCGTCTGGATCGAGAAACAAATCGTCGCGAAGGAACGCAGTCGCGTCTGAGATGGGACAAGGTGAGCTCTAAGTTAGAAAGCCTCTCGCTGATTGTATCAAGTAGCGTGGTTCTGGAGGGGCTGCCGGAGCTAGTCTCTGTGACGTGTGATACCGACGTTCTAATGAAGCGTTCGTGAACCTTATCGGCAGCTTCTGCCAGTTTGTCTAGCGGAAGATCGTCGGCAAGCACAGCTAAAATAGCCGTGGTATTCGCAGGAAGACAATTACTCCACAACTGGCAGAGAACGGAATCATCCAGTGCGGAAGAACCGACGAGGGAACGCATGTGTCGGAGTAACTGAGATGGCGTTCTATCTCCAAGTTCAACACCAGAGAGTAACTGCTGAAGGCGTGATTCGTCTGAGGCTGTAGTGCGCTTTAATATAGCTGCCTTAAGTTTATCATAGGGGGACTCTAGGGGCATAGGGTCAAGAATGTCGATGACCTCAGAGGCGATGTTGGACGGTAAATGAGCAGTCACATATGAAAACATTGTGGATTGGGATGTAATCTTACGAAAACGGAAAACAGCTTCCACTTGAACAAACCAAACACGTGGGTTAGAAAGGTCAAATGAAGGCAAAACGAGTCCAAGAGAATGTTCCGACGCATTAATGGCAGGCGCGTGATCAGACATTGTAAGTTAAAAAAGAAAAATATACACAAAATGTTGAATAAAAAATGGGGGTCACCAATTATATGGAGGAACCGGTAAAGGAGAATACCAAGTCAGTCAGGTTTACCTCACATATAAATTATCCTGATGCACCTTAGCGTCGGACGGCCGTAAATCCCGAGATATGCCGAAATGTACGTGTACGTAGAGTCTGATCGTGAACCAAGCAGGCAGCGATGCGCACAATCACAACAATCCAGCGGCAACCAAGTGTGTGTATTTACAGTTAATTAAAACAAAATTGTACAACGACTGCAGTGAAATAGGTAAACGTGAAAATGAAAAATAAGCGAAATATTTCCAATCGCTACAAGACCTTGAATGGGCCTTCGTAAGATGGTGTCAAAGTTTTTCGAACCGCATCGATTCGGATAAAGACGGACAAGTGTGTAAGTCAGCATGTATACGCTGCTGGCGCGTGCTTAGTCGAGATGGAGTCGGTTTATAGATCGAAAATGGTGCTTCAGGCATTCAGCATAGGATGTAGAGTTCAGTTCGTCGGTGATTCGGCAGTCTAGTATCATCTCGCCTGGAAGTCTGAGGATTGTGCCAAAGACAAGTTCGGCCGGACAGCATCCGATATCTTCTTTGACGGTATTGCGAATACCCAGAAGAATAGCTGGAAGGCGTTCAGACCAACGGGCATCAGGCGAACTAGCTGTAGTGGCAACTTTCATTTGTCGATAAAATCGTTCGACAAGACCATTGGCAGTGGGATGGTAGGCGGGACAGCGGTATTCAGCTATCCAGCGCTCAAAAAATGCCTTTGCTACCGTTTCCGAATGTATGTATGTATTCTCAACAGTGTGCCCCATGCTGAGGCTGATGTTGCATTCTTGATGCTTCTTCACCGCAGTTGGGCTAAACCAACTTACACTTAAACTAGGTCTTTTTAAGCTGGATAAATTTCATTCCGCTTTATTTGGTTTGTTCTGCCTCCCTGAATAATGTTCTATTAACTGGCCACTTTGCTTACACTAATTGCGCTTATCTTCGGTAATTTTGTTGCGTTTGTAACGTTTTAAGTAACTTGTTTACATTTCTTACTTATCACGGATTTGTTGCTAACCAACTTACTTCATATGGTAATTTAGCGAAGAGTTATGCCATCGTATCTGTATGCATTATTGGATTTATTTTATTTCAGCTTGTCGTTTAAATTGAATGGCTGTTGTTTGATATCCCTGGTATGGTTGCGCTTGATGTGTATGTTGACAAGGTGCCTACCTGTCTATTACCCACTACATCGTTCATACTGGCTCCAGGAGGCAGTTGGTCGTTGCTGGAGGGGACGGGGTGCACGGTTCATGTGGCCGTGCTAGGCTCAAAGAGCGATTCCATGCACTCCGTGTGGAGCGGACTACGGCCCAGCCACCGCCTTGTGTGCGCTTGATTCCCCAAATACAGCGTGCTTGTGTTTGCCTGTGAAGGAGTGTGGGCCGGCTTCGTTGATGAAACGTGGTTCCCATCCGCATGCCTCCCGGTCTTATTCCTTCGGGTTTACACTGGATATGGGGTGTGTGGTTGGAGCTGTGGGTGGTGCAGCGCAAGCCATCCATGGTCCCTCTGTAGGCGCAGGCGTCCTGTGGCTTGCCACAGTGACAGGCAAATCCGAAACCGGATGCCGCCAACCATTCTCAACAGTCTATCAGCTAGACACGGAGCCAACATAAAACCATGGAGATCAGTGGATAAGCAAGTCATCGCGTCATAATCATCGTGGCATGCTAGTTGAAGGTGAGCAACACACTTCAACTAATATGCCGCAGGAAGAATGGAACATTTTGACAAAAAGTAGAACAAAACATTTTTAGTTTGTTTTTCACACGCCGCTTTTGCTCTTTTTTGTCATTTTAATGTTTGTAGTATTAAACATGTGAATCAATACAATACTGTACACAATTCTTCCACTGATTCCGGTTGCGGGCCATATCCTCAAGAGTGCTAAGCCATTGGCACTCCTCATCTTTGGGTCCCCATCCTGGAAGACGTACGGGTCCAACAGCGGATAGACACGACGTCAGCGATTTCATGTGCTGCCGCCAAGTGGAAGGCTGACCACCACGCGGTCGCCTCCAGCCAGGTCCTTGACGAGCGAATAGTGCGCGACGCGGTAGACGCTCAGGTGCCATGCGTAGGACGTGACCGAGCCATCTTAACTGGCGCAACAAAACCAGTTTGTTGAAGGGAATACTCGCATTCCCCAAGATGCGACATCGAACGTCATTACTATTAACTCGATGTTGCCACCAAACACGAGCGATCCTCCTTAAGCAACCGTTATCGAACGCAGAAAGACGACGCATGTCTTCCACGCGAATCGGCCAGGACTCGCACCCATACAACAATACTGAGCGAACTGATGCGCTGTAAACGCGGCCCTTTAGTGAGAATGAGACGTCGCGACGACGCCACAAGTGCCTCAGATTGACAAATGCTGATCGAGCTTTAGCGATACGAAGAGAAACTTCTTTGCTGATAGTGCCGTCAGCAGAAACACAGCTCCCAAGCTAGACGAAACTATCTACCTGTTCAAGTTGTGCACCTTCGAGAGTGAGCACGGGAGCAGGTGAAAGCCAATCCTTGAGCAGTACTTTACACTTCGATGGGGCAAAGCTCATGCCATACTTAGATGCTTCAACCGCCAAACGATCCAGAATGAGTTGCATACCCTGAGGATCGTCACCAAGTAAGGCGATATCATCAGCATAATCTAAGTCGGTCGCGCGCTCACCCGGTAAAAGCTCTAAGCCAAAATGTTGGAAACCTTCTAGAGCATTCGACAGAACGTCTTCGATTGCGAAGTTGAAGAGGAATGGGCCCTGTCGCACACCGCTATTGACAGCGAATTGCGAGGAAAGCTTGCCATAGACCCTCACTCTGCCGGATGTATGAAGGTAAAGTGCTCGTAAGATGGCGGTATATTTCTCTGGCACCCCGTTCTTTAGTAAGCAACGCCATAAAGCAGGTCGATCAACGGAGTCAAAAGCGGTACGTATGTCTAGGAATGCAATGATAGTGGGCCTGTGATAAATGTGGCGATGTTCGAGGAGCTGGCGGAGCGTGAAGATTTGATCCACGCATCCGCGGCCAGGACGGAAACCAGCTTGTTCTTCACGGTAGTATGATTCACGTATTGGGGATAGCCTGCGAAGCAGAATGGATGCCAATAGCTTAGAGGCAATCGAAATAAGACTAATCTCGCGATGATTTGCACATGAAGTGCGAGCGCCTTTCTTGAAAATCGGGACAATAACTGATTCTCCCCAAGTGGAAGGCACTTTCTCTTCATGCCAAGTTTTTGCGAACAGCGCGGTCAGCTGGTTAATGATCGCCACACCGCCGTACTTGAATAGTTCCGGAGGAAGTCCGTCTAAGCCGGCAGCCTTGAAGCGAGGCAGACTTCCGCTTCGCTGGGTGGATTCAGTGGGACGAGCCAGGGTGGACAACAAAGTGTACTGCATGTACTGATGGATGGTGGAGGCCAGTTGAACTGCGAGTGAAAGTGCTCGGCCCAGCGGTCCATACGCCTCTGTTGGTTGGTGATCGGAGACTCATCCACCTCACAAATGACCTCACTGACACCAGGTTTCCTGAGGCCAGTAGACCGAATGAGTTGGAAAAGCCTGCGAGTGTTGCCAGAGAGGGCAGCGGTCTCCATCTCTAAAGCACGCTCAGACCACCATGTCTCGCGATCCTTGCGTAGGCTTTGTTTGAGCAGCCGGTTGGCAGAACGGCGCCGCTCGTTGCAATCTGATTCCGCGGGAATATATTTGCGGCGTTCGAACAGCTCCTGAGAACGAGCAGAGATCCAAGCCTTCAAGGGGCGTCGAGTTAGACCGCAGCATGACTGTCCGGAAATGGTCATTGCCTTCTGTATACAAGTCCAGTGTTGTTCCACTTCTTGCGTTGGATTGCAACTGAGTGCATATGCCAATGAAGACTGATAGCTCGCCTGGACAGAGGGATCAGTTAATCTGTTTACATCAATCTTGCGGTGCTTCGTGTTTCGGGATCCTCTAAAACACACAGATTTTCGCGCAGACCAGAGCATGATCTGAGTCAACGAAGGTGGACCAAAAGAACCTGCAGTCCAGTACGCTGCCGCGCCATCTGAAGCTAATTGCAATGTGATCAATTTGAGACCACGGTTGTGTTGGCGAAGGGGGACGCCACGTTGCGGAACGCTTCTTCGTACGCCTGAAGTTAGTGCTGGAAAGAAACAGACGGTTGTCTTCGCACAATGTGAGAAGTCTCTCTCCGTTATCAGAGCGGTTCTCATCGAGCGAGTGATGACCACCAAGGTGGCGTTCGTATGGTAAGAGGCGGCCAACCCGTGCATTAAAATCCCCAGCAAGGATAACGACATCCGACTTTTTAGCATTAGTCAAGAGCTGTTGTAGATCCCGGTAGAATTCGTCCTTGACCGAGTCGCCACTGCAGTCAGTTGGAGCGTACACAGAGATCACAAACAAGTTGTGTCTCTCTTCGCGGTGCCTGTTGATTCTACATGAACCCCGAAGACGAACTGCACATAGTCGGCTGTTAATCGGGAACCAGTCCAGTAGTGCCGCCTCGGCCTTGTCACTTAGTGCTATACCTACACCAGCCAGACCCGCTGAGGCTGCTTCTGGATCTCCAGAAAGACGCAGGTGATATCTGGCTTCGTGGTCAGTGGGGGATGTCAATGTAAGCACAGTGCTGGGATCTTGCAATCGGGTTTCTGAAAGGCAGCAGACATCAATGTCTAGGGACTCTAGGGTGAGCGCTAGACCGGCTTGCTGTCCAATCTGCATGAGTGTCCGAACGTTGAAGCACGCCAGACGGAACGAGGATCGGGGACGAAGGAGAGCCATAGGTTGAACTTCTTGGTCTGCGGCGCAACCGGAATCGCAGCCAGATTGTTGAGCACATGAATCGGGTAACGGAAAGTGAGGATTGTTAGCAAACAAACAATTGGCGTGTGATGAAGTTGCGTGAAAGTGACTAGCAGAAATAGCAGCTGATGAGCAAGTTGTAATACAGTCCATGATTTTGCGAGAGGGCGTGATACTAACCGGTTGCCCAAGCCGAAGTAGGGAGTTGACTTAGGGGACTCCACCCCGAGCCTTTGGCTAAATAACCTACCCCAAGGCAACGGGACGAATTTAGGTAATCGCGCCCATTGGGAGGCGTTGACTGAATGATCAGCTCATGCGCCTTTGTATGGTAGCTTACCAAACAGAGGCCCAATACTCCCCATGAAGTTAGCACACCTGCTGGAATACAATGTCCCACGGAGATTGAACATTGTCGCCGAACACTTTGCTGGAACGGGGTACAACCGAACCACCCAGCTGGCACCACGAGGAGGTAGTTCGGCAAGCCAGCCCCGAAGAACAGTTCGGAATTGGAATAGCCTCTAGTCACCTGGTGAAACGGTTGATGCAGGTTAGTAGGTATACTGAGCCTTTCGAAGGAAGCAGAGGACCTACGAGGTCGACGTACACGTGGTGGAAACTTGCGTTTGGCGTCGGAAATGTGCCTAATGGGCTTTTCATGTGTTTGTGCACCTTTGCTTGCACAGAAGGCAAGCAGATGCCAAAGTACGAACGTCACGATTGACATTGGGCCAAACGAATCCTGCAGTTACGAGTTAAACCGATGCGCCAACGCCTGGGTAAGACAAGCCGTGCAACGTATCGTCCACGGTCTGTTGAAACTCGCGTGGGACGTATATGCGCAGCATGCCCAGGATGCGTCGCAAAGTATGGTTCCGCCTGTCAGTAGTGACGGGGACCTGCGTAATAGATCCACGTCAAGTTAGTTGACTTGCCAGATCGATAGCAGTGCTTGCCTCAGCGGAGATCGCATGAATTCGAGTACGTGCGTCGGCAACGTCGTGCACACCTGAGTCATGTCATATATCGGTCCTAAACTGAGCGCTATAGTCTAGGTGGCGCGACTCTAGGGGCGTAACGGTTGGTAGTCGATCTGAGCCATGGATTTGTGGTCGATGAAGACGGTGAAAGTGCAACTTTCTAAAGCATGTCGGCAATGGCGTATGCATAAATTGATGGCCAATAGTACTCTACCGAACTTACTGTGACGAGATTCGGTAGGTTCTGGGCGTTTGGAGAACCCCATCGGGTGCCAAACGTCACCTACTTTTTGCTGTAGCACAGCGCCATCTTCCACGTCAGAAGCTTCCGTGCTGAGTGACACTGGAGCTGTCGGCTCGTGATGCGCTATAGTTGACGATAGCTTCTTTCAAAGCTTGGAATGCAGCGCATGCTAAAGCAGGAAAAATCGGGTTTCTTGAGTTTATTTCGCGTTGCATCAGTAACATGCAGTTTCGTATGAACCGTCGGTAAAAGTTAACAAGCCCATCAAAACGTCTAAGCTGTTTGAAAGAATGAGGCTCAGGGTAGTCGATGAAGGATTGGATACTATCCTGCAGTGTCACGATGCCTACAGATGATACCATGACCGAGAAAGCTGACAGAATAGACACCAAACCAACATTTTACTGCGTTGATCGTCATCCCGATTTGCGATAAACGGTCAAAAAATGCTTGCATGTGGCGCAAATGCTGTTCTCGTGAAGCGCTTGCTATTATGTTGTTGTCGAGATAAGCATAGGCGAAGTCGAAACCACGACAAACTTGAGATATGAAGCGTTGAAAAGTTTGTGCGGCATTCCTTAGATCGAATGGCATGCGCAGAAACTCGAACAAACCAAATGAAGTCGTCACGGCAGTTTTAGCGATGTCCGCTTCGGCTACCGGGATTCGGTTGCTTGCGCGTACCAAGTTGATTTTACTGAAAACATTTTGCCTGTCAGACTAACGGTGAAATCCACCATGTGTGGTACCGGATAGCGATCGGGCGTGGTAACCGTAAACCATGTTCGATAGTCTCCACAAGGACGCCAGTCACCCATGGTCTTTTTCAGAACCATGTGGAGAGTTGACGGTTATAGGCTGTTAGATGGCCTGACAATACCAAGCTAAAGCATTCGGTCGCATTCTGCACGTAGTTAGTCCGGCACAAGCCGTCTGGCCAGAGGAGGCTCATGTAGTCGGACGGTGCGTCAGCGACCCGAAAAGGACTACTGGTTATCGGGGTATCTGAAAGGACGCCATCAGACCGTAACCTAAAGGTGACGAGCTTGTCTTGTAATCTGACGGCGCGGGTTCGAGCATGCATAAGGCACTTAACAACCCTCGCTGTATCCTTAGCCCACCTGCGACCGGCGGGGATTGCGCATCAGTGAAGCGTCGATACTACTTATCGGCGTACTGCTGTTGTCTTTTTCGTATAATAATCTATAGCGAACCGCGTCGACAAGCAATCCGAAAAAGCGAAGAAAATCTATGCCAATAATGGCGAAAGGTACAGACGCAGCCATGAAAACACTGAAAATCTCGACGGAGATTGAGGTCCAAGTTCATCATACGCTGACCGAGTGAAGCTATCGGAGAACCGTTGGCCGCAAACAGGTTGTACGTGGGCTTTGAGCACTTATTGCTTGTGTTCGCAGGTATGACGCTGACTTCCGCTCCCTTGTCGATGAGGAAAGTGATGAAAAAACGTCGATCCTTAGCGTAAAACACTTGATTTGCTTGGTTATTGACGGATACGTTGGTCGTGCTAGTATGCGGGCTATTCGCTTTCCCTGAAGCGGCTGAGTCGTGCCTAATGCAGGGAGCCCAACGACATCTAGGTTTTCCACCATCTTGACGATAATACTAACCTAATTCCTCCACGGGTTTGCTATTACCGGTCCAAGAACGTGCAGAGAAAGTGTTGCGCTTTCGTGTCGAACGAGACGTACTCGATGCGGGCACAAACGAGTCGCAATGAACGGTAGCCAAAAAGTGGTCAACGTCTGACCGTGGCACACGCTGTTTCAAAGCCTTCATTGTTGCTATCCTGCTGTGAAAAAGCGCAAATTCCTCGTCTTTATGGTCAGATCGTCCTGATGTTTTGGAGCAAATGCGAGGCTCGATTTTAAGCGGTGGGAATTCGCCACCAAAGCTACTTGTTGTCTGCTGCGGAAGAGGTCCGAACGCAGCGTCAGCTATTGTGGCTAGTTCTTTCAGGGGCCTATCTAGAAACATGGAAAGCATTACCGGCAATGGCTCTGGAAGGCTTGCAAGGCACAGCTCCTTTATCCCTTCTTCACTCAAGAATAAAGGACCACCGATGCGCTGAATTTCTCGGAGCAAAGTTGATGGCTTGTGATTTCCCAGTTTGAGACCATTGGTCTTTTTATACCGAGTCTGCGCGCTGGGCTGTAACTCCTCTAAAATCGCTTGCTTCATCCTTTCTTTTGCCTCATTCGATGGGCAGAGTTGAATGTCCAGAACCAGCGTCACAACCGACGAAGGAAGGGGTGGAACAATCAATCATTAACCAATCAACTATAGCAATATCTCAGCCATTCGAACTGTTGCTTCGCTGCTATACAACCATGATGACTTATGGGATAACGAATACTATAAGGGCGAAAAGGGGGGTTTACCGGAAAACCTTAATGCCCTAAGCAAACATGCAGGGTCAAGGTGCCTACACTTTGTTAACAACATACCACCACAAACAGCTGGCTATCATGCAAAGATAAGGAGGGAACAGCGAGACAGTTTCCTTACGGCTTTCACTGCCTCGCGTCATAATCAGCCATTACCCTGCAGATAACTCAGCACCACCACCACTTTAAACAGGCAATCCGACGACGAGGCGGTAGCTGGCGCTCCACTGGATTCGACTACGAGCCTTGTCCTTTAAAATCTCGAGCCAAGCACAAGGCGAGTCACGTGAATTCCTGCCCGGAAGGCAAGACGGACCGACGGCACCCAGCTTGGTCGTCAGTGACTTCATTTCCCGTTGCCAAGTCAACTTTTGTCCACCTCTAGCCTTGCATGGTACGAGCTAACTGTATCTCGAGCGGTCCGTCTGAATGCCCTTATTTTCGAGTGGGATCTCGAATATCGCAAACCAGACCATGGGCTGTGTCCCACAGAACTTGGAGCAACCAAAGTAAGCATGTCTACGCTGTGAAACTACTCAGATGCCACCTTTAAGTTGTGGATAGAGATCATAGATGAGGGAAAACACAAGAGTATTAAAATCACACCAGAAACAAATAGATACCCGTATAAAATCGTAAAACAGGAACAGACTCGCCAAAAAAATACAACCGACGAAAAACGTCTAAAATCGCACTTGCAAATCTGCGTCACCAATTTGTAGGACTAGTAAATGCTAGTCCGAGACGATGCGCGGATATCAGAAGACAATTGAAGTCGGACACAGCGGACTTTATTCGATGTGTTACAAAAGACGTGGTCGGATGAAGCGAGACAGGGGCAAATGTTAGCACGACAACTTACAGAGCGGATGCTTACTCGTCTCGGATGCCAGTCTACCTTGGTACGCATCTGACGTCACCATTTGGCACTCACCGCGCAGCCACATGCGTCCACTGAAGCGAATTCTAAACTCGGCACTATGGAGTACGTGATCAGCGACTACGCACGTGCATGAAGCAATATACAGACAATAAAACCAAAGTAAGAACATGGATATGGTCAGGAGAAAAGAAAAGTTTCTTGTTGCTTCCCGAGAGTATCTAACTGGCACTCGAAGTCGTTTAACCGTAGATTCACTAATCACATTTTCTGGGAGCTAGTTCCAACGCATGGTAGTTCTACGCTATGACCCAGTTTCCGCCGTAATCCGGTTACTGCGCGCTTCGTGAAGTTTCATGGGATGACCACGGAGATCGGACTGCCTGGTCGGACTAAATAGCGAATACTAGTCCGGTCCAACCTTCCCAATTAAAATATGGTAACTGAGACTTAGATTCCATCGAAACCTTCGGTAGTGCACTGAATTATTACCCAAACCAAGTGGGCTGTCTGAGTACGTTTGTTATCGTAACCCCTCAAGTGATGTAGTACCGACCCACAAAACCCTCTTGAGCCCCATTTTGTCCGGACGAGGCAGGGTGAGCAAGCTTGTGCGCCGTATTTCAGACGAAGCCGAACAAAAGCTGTGAAATGCTGCACATAGGTGCTGACATTTTGGACTCTGACAGAATGTCATATTAACCACGACATACAGAACCCACCGCTTGCAATCTTCTTCTTGTCCTCGCCCTAGTGCAAAGTCGAGGGGTGTACGGAGCCTAGCTCGTCCTGGTTGGATGCAAGAAAGCGTAGGGCCTTAGCGAGCATTTGCCTCGAAGAATATTGCCTTATCTTGGGGCCGTAGCCACAAAGTAGACCAGTTCCAAAGCTTATGCAACCAAACAGACAGTCACACTTCGTCGGCTTTTATCCGTGGCCATCGCTAGATTCCTATGTATCCTCGTACGCATTTTGTTACTGAATAGTCGCCGGATAGTGCCGTTCTGATTCTACATATTAGCTGGAGGTGAGAAATACCTCAGCTGCTTTACGCCGTGTATAATTCGGTAAGCTACCCGTAAAAGATTACAAAATAATAAGGATTCCCAAATAGCAACATAAACAGGTATTATGGTACTTTTTATTACTATGCATTCACAAGGGTATCATGATTATGAGGAGCAATACAAAGAAACCCATCACAAAACGCCGCTGAGATCGGTTCCTCGCCATGTCCGCAAGTTTATCCAACCAAACGTGTTCATCGCCTTCGGACCCCACCCCGAGAGTCATGACTTTATGGGGAACCCAGCTTGTGGTTCCAAAAGCAGGTCGATGCATAAAGTCTTTAATTATTTCATGTTGTTCTATCCATAAAAGGACAACGCCGATGGACATTGTTAGTTGGGTGAACGGGACAAAGCAACACAATGTGGTCGCGCTATGCAAAGCAGCCGAGACTATACGCAAAGGAGTTACTCAATTCAACCAGTCGAACCCAACGTGGTTGGTTGATTCATCCGGTTCCGGATAGGCCTGCCACTGTGGCCTTCACGGGGATAGCCACAGGACCTCTGTGCCTACAAAGCGACCATGGGCGGCTTGCGCTGCACCACCCACAGCTCCATCCACACATCCCATATCCAGTGTAAACCCGTAGGAATAAGACCAGGAGGCATGTGGATGAGAGCCACGTTTCATCAACGGAGCTGGCCCACACTCCTTCACAAGCACGCTGTAGTTGGAGAATCAAGTGCAATGAACCACTCTTCGAGACTAGCATGGTCACGAGAACCGTGCACCCCGTTCCCTCCACCAACGACCAACTGTCTCCTGGAGCCAGATGGACGAGGTAGTGGGTAATAGACAGGTAGGCACCTTGTCAATATGCACATCAAGCGCAGCCACACCGAGGATGTCAGGCAAGAGCCGATCGCATGAAATGAAATGTCGATTAAAATAGATCAAGTACACCGTATGGATATGCCGCTAAAATAGCATATGAAATAAATGGATTATCAACATAGCCGTATTAGATTCGGAATGGCAGAAAAAGAGATAAAGACACCTATGTAAGTAGGAAACAAAATAAGCTAACTTAACAACCTTTCGTTTAAGTGAAATGTGCAATTTAATCGATAATTTAGGTTCACATTAAAATGTGGTAGCAAAATAACACTAAGACAAGGTAGCAAACTAACCACATGGAATAAAGGAACTCAGTACGCAAGCACGCGGTTGTTAAATTCAATGCGGTATACTTACCAACGTTGCACTGGTTCTGCTTCCGTTCTCAGCAGGACCCGTCACCGTTTTGATTCTGGTCCCGAGTGGCCTCGCTCGTGGCTCACTAGGCCTGTCTGACGCAGGCACTCGCGGCCGCATGTGCTACAACACCATGCGCCCGACTTAGATGGAGTACACCCCATCGGCATCTTTCGCTATCGCACTTTCTCCTGAACCTCTTCCATTGACTTAGTGATCAGATCGCGCCATGCACGTCGATCAGCCGCCTTCGATTCCAAACCCCTGCAATCAACGTTATAACGTGATAGGTTCGCTTTGATTATGTCCTGGTAACGTAATTTCGGTTTTCCACATGTCGCTTCCCCGCTCGCAGTTGGTCATAAAGCAACTGTTTCGGTATACTGGTCAAATGCACGCGGCAGCTATGCCGGAAGCACCTCAGATGCTTCAGCACAATCATACAGTCCACTGCATATATGCTGCTGCGTCGGAGCAACACTGTGTCTGCAACTCGGTCACTCCAGACGACGCGTATAATACAGCGCTGACACTGTTGATGGAAGCGCTCCAGACAACAGACATCCTTCCGACGAAGCGTCCAGGTTTCGCTGACGTGTAGAAGAACGGACATCTCCATAGACTTGTATACCAGAAGCTTCGTCTCAAGAGTGAGCTGGTGGTCGTTCCACACATGACATTCCAGCTTGCAAAATGCAGCAGTCACCTTCGATACGCGGCTGCGCGACTCGCTCGTCATCTGCAGATCGGTGTTTATTACGCTCCCAAAGTAGGAAAATCTCCGAGTAGTTTCCAATGCTTCATCAGCAACTTGGATTTGGGGCAGGCGCACGGACTCCATTCCTAGTGAAGGCTGCAAAGGAAACAGTTTTGCTTATGTTGATGGTGAGCCCGAATTTGGCCACTGTCAAAGCCAGAGCACTAGTCGTGTGTTGTAACTCGTCTGCGCTATGCGTAAACAAAGCACAGTCGTCAGCAAACAGCAACCTACGAATAGTTGTCTCACAGACTAAGGTTCTCGCACTGAAACGACGGATGCTCAGCAACCCACCATCAATACGATATATATATATATATATATATATATATATATATATATATATATATATATATATATATATATATATATATATATATATATATATATATATATATATATATATATATATATATATATATATGGTTGGCGGCATCCGGTTTCGGATTTGCCTGTCACTGTGGCCAGCCACAGAACGCCTGCGCCTACAGAGGGACCATGGGTGGCTTTCGCTGCACCACCCACAGCTCCAACCACATACCCCATATCCAGTATAAACCCAAAGGAATAAGACCGGGAGGCATGTGGATGGGAGCCACGTTTCATCAACGAAGCCGGCCCACACTCCTTCACAAGCAAACACAAGCACGCTGTATTTGGGGAATCAAATGCACACAATCTGTGGTACAGCTATTGTATTATCTGAATCAGTGCTGAATGGCGAGCAGTATGAATAATAAGAAACTAACAACAACAACAAAAGCATTTTAGTTTGTCACTCAGTTTTTAAAGTTTCTGTAGTTTGTTTTTCAGGGGAGGGATACCGCAACATACTGATGCACACGTCCGCCGCTGACATCGATCTTGATCCATGACTTCTAATGTCTGCAATCAGCAAATATCCGCATCTGTTGGACCCCAACCAGGTAGTTAACAACAACTGGCCGGGGTCAACTGTTTCGATAGCTTTTTCATGCGACTTCTCCAAGTTACAGGCTGTTCACCAGACCTGTCCAGCAACCGCAAACAACGCACGAAGCGGGTAACGCTGGACAAGCATGCGCATCACGTGTCCCAGCCACCGCGGTTGGTGCAGTGAGACGAGCTCCTCGTGCGAGTGGTTTCCTCGTCCCAAGACACGCTGTCTAACTTCCACATTGCTTACCTGGTGCCGCCACCACACACGGGCAATAGACCGCAGACAGCAGTGCTCGAAGACGGATAGCCTGCGAAACACATCTTTACGACTGAGCCAGATCTCACATCAGTACAGCACGAACAGTTGCCCAATAGATCCGCCCTTTGATAGAGAGACGAATGTCTTGGTGACGCCACAAGTGCCTCAGCCTAGAAAAAGCGACATGTGCTCTCGAGATACGCATCGGAATCTCGTCTCCAACAACCCCGCCAGCAGTGATGCAATTTCCTAAATAGACTAAGCTCTCCACAACCTCTAGTGTCTCACTAGCAAGAGTGAGTGCAGGCACAGGCACCTACCAGTCTTGGAAGAGAGGCATGTATTTGGATGCCGAAAAGTACATGCCTTACTTTGATGCTTCAATCGTAAAGTGGTTTGTGCAAGTTGGACAGTGTGTGGATCATCACCCAACAAAACAATATCATCATCATCAACAGCAGTACATCAGCCATTTGAACTGATGCTTCGCTGCCATACAACCATGAGGACCTATGAAATGAAGAATAAGAAGAGGGAGAGAAGGGGGACTTACCTGAAAACCTTAATGCCCTAAGCAAACATTCAGGGTCAAGTCGCCTACACCTTGTGTAGACAACATAGCGTCACAAACAGCTGGCTATAGTGTGAAGATAAGGCGACATCGGCGAGACAGCTTCCTTGCGGCTTTCACTGCCTCGCGTCATAATCAGCCATTACCCCGCAGATAACTCAGCACCAAACACACTTTAAACGGGCAACCCGATTAGAAGACGGCAGCAGACGTGCCACTAGTGTCGGTTGCGAGTGATGTCCTGTAAAGTCTCGAGCCAAGCACAAGGCGAGTCACGTGGACTCCAGCCCGGAAGGCGAGACGGACTAACGGCACCCAGTTTGGTCGTCAATGACTTCATTTCCCTCTGCCAAGTCAACTTCTGTCCACCGCGAGTCTTGCGCCACCCTACACCTGGCAGTGTAGATTGTGCCGCCCCAACATCGTCGAAAAGGAAGACGATATCGTCCGCATAATTTAGATTTAACTAACCTTTCACCAGGCAGCACTTCGACGCCTACATCGTGAGATTCCGCAAGGGAACACTCCATGATAGAATGCACGACGAAATTGAACAAAAATGGGGAAATCGGACAACCCTGACGAACGCCACTTGTGGTCGGAAAGCTATCCGATAGGACACGGTAGACCCTGACGCAGCCTGTAGTGTTCGAGTATAGAGCACGAAGGATGTTCACATATTTCGTGAGGATACCTTTCCGCGCAAGTATTTCGAACAGAATCGATCGATCGACTGCATCGAACGCACTCTTGAAATCGAGGAACACAGCTATTGTCGGTCTGCGGTATGCGTGGCGCTGCTCTAGCACCTGCCGCAAAGTGAATATATGGTCTATACAGCCACGTCCTGGGCGGAAACCGGCCTGCTTTTCCCTAATCCGAGATTCCAGTTCCGCAGTGAGGCGACGAACGATAATGGAGGCCAATAATTTTGTCACAACTGGCGTTAGGCTAATACCGCTGTGGTTAGAACAGTCTGTGCGACTGCGCTTCTTGTATATTGGCACTATAATCGATTCGCTCCAATTAGCCGGGACGCTCTCTTCTTTCCAGCTACATTCGAATAAGGAGGTCAGTGCTTTGCAGAGGATCTCACCTCCATCCTTAAATAGTGCAGGTGGGAGGGAATCCGAGCCAGCTGTGATCGCATTTCGGACCTCGGCGTACGATGTAGGCTCTAACCTAACCGTCCATGGCTCGTCCTGCATCACCTGAGTAGGAAGAGGTCCGGGAGCAGGGGCCAGCTGAACTGATCTTGAAAGTGTTCCGCCCAACGATTCATACGGTGCTCCTTAATGTGTATCAGCGCACCCGCGCTGTCTCTGATTGTCTCACTGACGCCTGGTTTTCTGGGACCAGTGGTGCGGATCAGCTGGAAAAGTTTGCGGTAATTGTCTACTGCTACTGCCTCCTCCATTTCTTGAGCCCTACTGGTCCACCAGACTTCTTTGTCAACACGTAGACTCCGCTTTAGTTCACGCCTAATAGCCCGTCTGGTCACATTGTGTTCAGAGCCAGCCGGGAGGTGTCTTCTAGATTCCAACAGGTTCACCGACCTCGGATATCCAGTGACTGGTGCGTTGACGATGGATAGTGCCACAAGCAGATGCTCCTGCGTCGTGCATAGCTGTCGAGATCCTATTCCACTGAAGCTCAGTGTCATTAGGACAAGACAGCGGAAGTTCGATACGCAGCGCTTCTTGATAGGCTTACCTGACCGAGGACTGTGACAGTTTTTTCGTTGCCAATCGTATGGGACGCTTGGTGCGTTTCCCGGTAAAGTTCGTGGAGAAACGACAGCGTACCAAGGCATGATCAGATTCGACACAGGTACTCCAGTACGAGCGGCACTCCAGGATGGAACCACGCCATCTATAACTTATGGCCATGTGATCAATTTGGGTCCATTGCTGGCCAGCTACAACAGGACGCCAAGTGGCGCCCACTGTGTCTAAAAGCAGTGCTACTAAGAAACAACTAGTGCTCCGCACACAGTTGCAGCAGACGCTCACCGTAGTCAGTCCGTTGGGAGTTAAGCCCACAATTACCACCCAGCTAAGCTTCTGAAGAGCTTAGACTCCCTACTTGTGCGTTCATATCCCCTGCAAGTACTATAATATCTGGAGTAGTAGCACTACATAGTAGCGCGTTCAGTTCGTGATAGAATGTGTCCTTGACCTCATTAGTACTACAGTCGGTGGGAGCATAAGTGGAAATCACTAACAGCGTTTTGTACTACTTCGTGAATCAACCTTAGCTGATGTCATCAAACGGGCTGCACATGAACGGCTGTTCACCGGGATCCAATCAACCAACGGTGGTTCAGCCTTGGAGCTTAGAATGATATCTACGCCAGCTTGACCAGAGAGTGCTGCATCTGCGTCTCTGGATGCGTGCAACTAATAACGAGAGGATAAGCCGGGTGCAGTTAATTCAATAACCACGTTAGGGTCATTGATCCTAGTTTCGGACACACAACACACACCAATACCCAGTGTGTCTAAGGTGCGTGCGAGTGCTGCCTGTTGACTTATTTGTCTTAGAGCGCGAACATTGCATGTCGCCATGGAAATGGGATAGCGTTTCCTTATAATGGACTTTTGCCGATAGGCGTCCGGTGTCTGGCGCGAGACGGTGGCTGCAGATGGTTCTACTCCAGTCGCATTACGGCTGCTGTCAATTAAGCTGGGAATTATAGAAGGAAGGTTAGTAATGGGGGTCGGGATGGGAGTAAGGGAGACAGGTTGAAAAGAAAGAAGGGAGGCGCCAGCAGTAGCATGTTTTCGCTTATCCGCCCTGCTGTATGCAGCAGATAAGGCGACCCTTGATAATCTGCGCAACGACCGATGCAGTATGAGGTTTATGTTTGAAGAAAATGTCATGGTTGTATGTGGGCTGAGATACTGCCAGGGCGCCCAGACCTAGACAGGAGAACGATTAGGGTCCTGATCCAAAGCCTTTGGCTCGAAAGCCTGTCCCCAAGGCAGCGGGGAGGTGGCGGTGTTTTAGTTTTAAAGAAATGGACGCCATCCCATTTCAAACCCCCAACCTGGAGGACCAGGGGACTGAATTTGTTTGACCTCTCACCATTGACCAACCTGGTAGGAGTAGCTCTGAAGGTGCCCGGAGGCATCACCCAGTATAGCTCAATGGGTCAATGAGTTACGCAAACCGTCGCACCACGTTAAGGTCCAGTCTCGTTGCGACGGTAACAATATCATCAGCATAATCCAAAGTGACAACTCGACTACCTTGGAGGAGCTCAACACCAGCGTTAGAAAAATCTCCCAGAGCGTTCTTTTCGACATCCTTAATGGCACATTTGAATAGGAACAGGGATATAGAGCATTCTTGTCGAACTCCACTGAAGAGGACAAAAGAAGGCAAGGTGTGCCATAAGCCCTAACCCTGCCCGAGGTCAGACCATACGGAGCTCTCAGTATGGAGACGAACTTCTCCTGAATGCCATTCCTCAGTATGCAGTGCAACAGTACCGTCCGATCGACGGAACCGAACGCAGCGCGGATATCCAAGAATACAGTAATCGTTGGCCTCTGATACACATAGCAGAGCTCGCGAATCTGGCGGAGTGTGAAGACTTGATCGATGTAACCGCGACCAGTGCGAAACCCAGCTTGTTCTCACCGCAACGATACGCGCATTGGGGTTAGCCTGCGAAGTATGATGGACACTAGCAGCTTTCAAACGACGGGATTAAGCTTATGCCTCTGTAGTTGGAGCAGATTGTGCGCAGGCCCTTTTTGGAGGTTGGGGTGATTACTGATTCACCCCAAGCTGATGGAGCTTCCTCTTTCGACCGAACTTTCGAGAACAAAGCAGTGCGTTCTCGAACCAGCGAAGCGCCACCATCTTTAAATTGAGCTGTAGGAAAACCATCAGGGCCGGGGGCTTTCTAATGCTTCATGTGCCAGAGCTCCTGTTCGATTTCTTAGTAAGAGTGAGGATCTGTGGGGATAGACCACTCGACACCAGTGCGAGCGCCAGTGGTAGCAGATGGAGCTGGGGGACAACAAAACTGCGAACCAAAATGTTCGGACCATCGCTCCAACCGCCGTCGAAGATTGGTGATTAAGGTGCCATCCACTTCGCATATGGTCTCACTTATATCAGATCGAGCACCTTCGCGGACTCAAATGAGATGGAAAACTTTTCTGATATTACCAGGGTGACTAGCAAGCTCCATCTCCATAGAACGTTCACACCACCAAACTTCGCGGTCCATTTGCAGACTCCTGCGCAACTCTCGACCCAGGGATTGGCGTTCTTCACTTTCGCTGAAATCCGACGGGATCAAGCAGCGTATGTGCATCAGTGACAGGGAGAGGGCGGAAATCCAATGCTTCCGTGGGTGACGGACAGGTCCACAAGTGTCGATAATGGCGAAAACTAAGACATCTTTGATCTGCGCCCACTGCGGATCGAAGTCACCGTCAATAGTTGAGCAAAGCAATGTTGACAGTGAGGCTTAGTATCTGGTTAAATTCGCTGGGTTTTGTAGATTTTCAACCTCCGGTCGGTAGTGAGCGCGCTTGGGTGATCCTCTGATACGTACGCAAATCTTAACACAAACCAATGTGTGATCGGAGTCTAGATAAGTTGACAAGTACGATCGGCAGTCGGTTATGCTTCCGCGCCATCCGTAGCTGATTGCTTTGTGGTTAAGCTAGGAGCACTCTTCCATTTGTGAGGGCGAGCGCCAGGTAGCAGTGTGTCTCCTCGAGTGCCGAAAACTAGTGCTCGAAATATACAAGCGATGATCAAAGCGAAGAGCATGCATTCTGTCTCCATTGTCTGATCGACTGCCACCGAGGCCAAAGCTACCCCCAAGGTGGTGCTCGCTTGCTGGAAGGCGGCCAACCCATGCCTTAAAGTCCCTGGCAAGAATGATTATACCAGTCCTTTTGGAGAAATGCAGAAGTTCATGTAGCTGCTGGTAGAAGCTATCCTCGACTGCATTCGGGCCGCAATCTGTAGGGGCGTAGGCGGAGACGACAAACAAGGCACGCTTAACGTCTCGACGCCTGCTTACATTACATGAACCTCTTAATCGGACTGCACATATCCGACTGTTGACTGGGATCCAGTCAAGCAGAGCTGATTCAGCCCTGGCACTCAGTGCAACCCCAACACCAGCTTGGCTAGAGGCAGCAGCTTCTGTGTCTGCGGAAAGCCGCAAGTGGTATTTGACGTCAGGGTTTACCGAAGAAGCCATTCTGATGACGGCGCTAGAGTCGTGTAATCTGGTCTCTGAAAGGCAACAGATGTCTACCGAGAGCGTTTTGTGCCTGATTCACCCAGTCGCTTCAACAGAAAGAACTCGCACCGACTCAGCGCACAAATGCTCCATTCACAACTAGCCATGTTTAAAAATTCACCCACTCGATCGATCGCCTGATCGACCGCACGGAGGCAGGCGTGTCCCTCCACCTCAGCTTTCATTCACCATCACACGGGCCAGACATGCTTGTCGTCCGATCTGCATCAAAGTTCAAATATTAAACGCTGCGAGGATGTATGGAGAACCAGGTCGAAGAAGAGCTGGAGCTTCGGTGGAGTGAGAGACGGTTGCGATCGCAGGACATTGAAATCCGGGAGTTTGGCTGTTACTTCCATCCGTTGCGACACGTGGGTCGTTTGTGACGTTGACTGAAAAGGACTTAAGAGTACATGTGGGTGAAGGACGGGTGGTGGGGTGATCTGTGAGTGTAGCTTAAGGAGTAGAGTTAGCAGAGCTGATAGGCATAGCATGATTCGTCAGTGGGCGTGATACTACCCGGTTGCTCCGGCCGAAATAGTGGGTTATCTTAGGGGGCCGTACCGCGAGACTTTGATCAGAACTAACCTACAAGACAGCAGCCGTGATGTGAGGGCGTCGCAACCCGTTGGGAGCCGGTGACCAAATAGCTAGTTCATGCGCCTTTCGGTCCGTGAAGGACCAGAGGCGCAACGCACCCTTGAAGTACAATACTTGTCAGGGATGGGTCAGGGGCAGTGACCTGTTTAGTGGTGAGTCACATCCGCTAAGTCACAGTGTTGTTAAACAGACATTTGTGACTTTTCATAGGGATAACGCTTACCAGGCAAAAACCCACCACGTCCTGGAACACTGCCGCCGAACCATTTGCTGGGACGGGAAAAACCCGAACCACCAAGCTAGCACCATGAGGAGGTTGTTTGGCAAGCCAGCCATCAATACGGTGCTCCACACGAACACTGTAAACGCAAGCCGCATCAAGAGCACAAGACATCATGGCATTACGATAAATATTAAACAGGGCAAGAGCTAAGACACAGCCTTGCTTCACACCAGGTACAACTGCAAACTCATCCTAGGTCTGTCCACTCAGCTGCACCGTCGCACGCATACCACTGCGAAGACATTCAATGAAACTTACAAACTTACGCAGGCAACAAAACTTGCCCAACTCCAGCCACAATGCCTCGCGTTTCACCGTATCAAATGCCTTGATGAAATTAACAAAAAGCGAGTACAGTGGCTGGTGTCGTTCTCTACACTTCTCCTGCAACTGACGGGCCGCAAACACCATATCGATGGTGCTGCGACCCGAACGGAATCCACATTGCTCTTCCGCTACGTTCTGTTCCACAACCTGACTGACGAGCCGGTTGAGAAGAATTCGGGTAATCGCCTTGCCCTCTCAACTCAGCACTTCATACCACGATAATTTGTGGCATATTGCTTGCTTCCTTTGCCTTTGTACAGTGGTTTCACATGAGCATCCTTCAACTTAGCAGGCACCTCCTCCTCAATCCACACACGTTGCATCAACCTACAGATCGAGATACTGCACCGATCGTCTAAGTGTACAGTGAAAATAGCAATTTCTGTTGGAATTATACGCAACGAACTAAGGCGAATCAGGTAAGTCTCCATACTGAAATTTGCTAGGAGCTTTCAGCCTGTTGCTCTGATTGTCTATGTTTCACAACCGTAGAGTAGGGTTGATGATCGGACGCTACATTGCAGTCATTGGGACGCGAATGCTGCCAGGCTGGCACCACACGTGGTAAAGATTTGCAAGAACGCATATTGCTTCTGCTGTACGTTTCGTTACCTCACTTATCCCACTGTCGCTAATACGACCGCCCACGATGTTTGCTTCCTGTCCGTCGCCTAGCTGATACCTACCGAGGATCCTTGCATGAGGTGGTCCTTGCTAGTGTTAACTGAAAACTCTGCATTTCTATGGTGCAAATCAAAAAGTGAGTTGAAACGGTTTGCGAATATTTCCAGTGAGGACGGAGGCCACCATCTTCACAGTGCGTTGAGGCCACTGACCTTCCCTATCGTTGCAAACGATTCCTGAATTTCCTGTTGACAGCGCGTTAACATTCATTGGGGCTTAGGTTTAGTAGGAAATTCCGGTGCTTTCCGGACAGTGCCAGAGAGCGCGCAGATATCTGACAGTTCGACGGGTGAGGAGTTAATCCACAGTTGCTCGAATTTAACATTGAATGCTTCAATAAGCTCCGATGGCGTCCGATGTTAATGGGCGTAACTCATTTATTTGTGCTTACTGTGGACACTTGATGTTTCAGATGAGACAACTGATCAGCTAGCTTGTTCTTATCGAGACCATGATGCATCTGTTTCGGAGGCCCTCGGAATCGCTTACAAAAGTTCGCACAGTCTAATGCGTGATCGGAATAAGATACCTGGAACAAAGTGATCTACATTTTTGTAAGCCACCTAAAACTAATTGCAGCGTAGCTCATTTGAGGCCTGACATGCGTTGGGGAAAAACGTCAAGTGACAGGACTCATGGAGTGCCTTAAGCTTGTACTGCAAAAATAGCCCGTCTTCACACAAGGTGAGAAAGCTGGTTCCGTTATCTGAACGATACTCGTTCATTGTGTGCTGACCACCTAATAGATATTCACCGACGCGCACGTGGAATTCATCGGGGAGGACAAGAACGTCCGATATTAAAGCTTTGCGTGTCACCTGACGGAGTTGGTGGTAGAAGTCATACTTGATCGATTTTCATTTACATCCAATTAAAATAGGCGAGTACCACAAACAATTCGCAACTTTCGGCTCGATACCTGTTGACCCTACATGAGCCTTGAAGCCGAACTGCACATAGCTGGCTGATAATCTGAAACCAGTCTAAGAGTGCTGTTTCGGCTCTGTTGCTGAATGCCATGAGAGTGCCAGCCAATGCGGCTGCAACTACTTTTGCGCCACCAGAGAAACGCCGGTTGTATGTGGCTTCCTGGTTAGTCATGGAAGTTAGCTTGAGCACACTACTTGGGTCTAGAAATCGTGCTTCAGCAAAGCAGCGGATATTAATAACGAGTTAATTCGGAGTACGTGCCACATGGACCTTTGCCTGATTTGCTTAAGGGCTCTAACTTGAAGGCAGTTAGCCGAAACGAAGACCGAGTTCAATGTGCAGCTTCAGATCAAACTTTACTGTCGGCAACGTAACCGGTATCTTGCTTGAGTCGATAGTGACTGGGACAGGTAACAGAAGAATAGTTTGTGTATAATGGAGCTTAGTGAGAAGCGAGTAAGACAAGAACGAGGGTAATCCATGGTTTTTACCTAGGGCGTAATCTCTCTCTCTCTCTCCCCATATATATATATATATATATATATATATATATATATATATATATATATCCCGTTTCCCAAACCAAAGCAACTAGCTGACACCACTCCGAGCCTTGGGTACAACATCCTACTCGCAAGACAGCATGGGGAATCACAAGAAATATCGCCCATTGAAAGTCGGTGGCCGATTTCATACGACTTTTGTTTGATAAGCTACCAACCAAGAGCTTACTCCAAACTATAATGATATAAAACCTCTGGAATGCAATGCTTCATCAGGATGTGGCAATAGGCAGTGACTTTATTTAGTGGTGGGACACATTCACCACGTCACATTTTTATTAAACAGACATATGGCTTTTATGGAGAGAACCATTGTTCTTAGATCCAAGGCTGTCATCGTTTTTTGACTGGATTCCCGTGAATAGCCTTTTGTGTACAGTCCGTTTGACAACCTTAACTAAGCTTGATTCACGGAGTGGCAGTAAACCCTGTTTGTTTGTGATTTCCGCTTATGCCCCCACCGATTACAGCTCTGATGCTGCGGAGGACGCTTTCTACCAAGTACTGAACAAGTTACTACACAGTGTTACCAGTTCAGATATCATAGTTCTTTCAGGGTATATGAATGCGTAAGCTGGAGGTCTAAGCTCTTCAGAAGCCGATAGGTGGGAAGTATGGAATTAACTCCGACCTGACGGAAAACGGCGTGCGTCTTTTACTTCTGATTTTTTTTAGTATTACCTATCCTGGAAAAGGTAAAAACATAAAGGAAAACCCATTATTCTAGCACTTAATCGATTATCTTCCATTGTGCATTGATTTCGAAGATTTCGGGACCTTCCATTCCTTAACGTGATCGCCAGCATACGGAATTTTGGCAGGGAGGCTACTAATTTTACCAGTGGACCTTCTTTTTTAGAAGCCGAAAGTCATTGAGCCCCCTATATATTTGGCGTAGTGGTACAGCGTTTTGGCGGCATTTTTGGCTACGTTGGCAGCGTTTTTGTTAACACGTTTTCCGTGGTCAAGGTCGTTGGACTTTTGATTTTTCTTCGGCTGGGCTACAATTTTTGCTACGAAGTTTTTGGATGTTTAATTCGGATTAGCGAGAAAACGTAAAGATCTAACAGTACCGCTTTTAAATACAGTATGCGCCGAAGTGCCACTTGGCTTCCTGTAGCTGACCAGCGATTAACCCAACTAGATCCCATTGCCAAATGGCGTGGTTCCATCCTGGATTGTCGCCCGTGCTGGCGTATTTGCATCTACTCTGACCGTGCGTTGGTACGCTGTCGTTTTTTCCAAACACCGCACTCGAATGGGGATTTATTTCAGCCCTCGGTCAGGCAAGCCTACCGGGATGCGTAACGCACTTTCGCTTTCTTGTTTTAAGCACCCTGAACTTCAGTGGCCGTCATACAACATGCAGGAGCATCTGTTTGTGGCGCTATCAGTCGTCACCATACCAGCCACTGTAAATCCGATTTGTCAGTGAACCTGTTGGAATCCAAAGTAACCTCTCGGCTGGCTCTGAGCACAACGTTACCAGGCAGACTATTAGGCCCGAACTAAAGCGGTGCATACGTGCTGAAAAAGAAACCTGGTGGACCAGTCAGGCTCAAGAAATGGAGAAAACAGGAGCGGTAGACAATTATCACATGCTTTTTCAGCTGATCCGCACTACTGATTCCAGAAAACTAGGCATCAGTGAAACAATCACGGACAGGGCGGGTGCTCTGATTCACCATAAAGAGCGCCATATGGCTCTTTAGGCGGAGCACTTTCGAAAACAGTTCAGTTGTCCCCTTGTGTCTGGACCTCTTCCTATTCAGATGTTGCATGCTGAGCCATGGCCAGCTAGTTTAGAGACTCCGTCGGTGGGTGAGATCCGAAACGCGATCGCAGCCCTTATTCGTTTTCGTGCCGCTATCCCGGATTCCCTCGCACCCGCATTAGTTAAGGAGGGTAATGAAGTCCTTTGCGCTCACTGATCTCTTTGTTCGAACCGATCTGAATGGCAGAGACCAGCTGATTGGAGTAAATCAATTGTAGTGGCGATATACAAGAATGGTAGTCGCATCGATTGTGCTAACCGCAGGGATATTAGCCTTACGCCGGTAGGGACAAAATTTCTTTCCTCCCTTCTCGTTCGTCGTCTCATTACGGAGCGAAAATCACGGATTAGGTAAGAGTAGGCAGGCTTCTGCCCAAGTCGGAATTGTATAGACCACATATTCACTCTGCAACAGGTGCTGGAGCAGTGCCACACGTACCGCAGGCCGACAATAGTTGTGCTCCTAAACTTCAACAGTGCGTTCGACTCAGTCGATCGATGCACTCTGTCCGAAATACTTGCGCGGAAAGGTGTTCCCATGAAAGATGTGAACATTTTATGTGCCCTGCACTGAAGCAGCACAGGTCGCGTCAAGGTCTACGGTGACTTTTTAGATGCCTTTCCGACAACAAGTGGCGTTCGTCAAGATTGTCCAATTTCCCCACTTTTGTTCAACTTTGTCGTGGACTGCATCAGGGATTGTTCCCTTTCGGAGCCTCACGATGCACGTGCTGAAGTGCTGTCTGTTGAAAGGCTAGTTGATCTTGTTTATATGGACGATATTGTCCTGTTTTTCAACGATATTGGAGCAGCGCGCTAAACCCTGAGTAACATGGCATACTTATCGCACCTTCAAAGTGCAAAGTGCTGTCACAGGATCATCAGCCACTTGATGGTGCGGAACTCTAGGTAGTTGATCACTTCACCTACCTTAGCAGCTGCATCAGCAACGATGGGCACACAGCAACTGAAATCAGTTCACGCATTGCAAATGCTAGAACTGCCTTTTCGAATCTGCGACATCTTTGTCAACAGAGTGGGGTTTCTCTCCGTCTAAAAGACCGTGTATACAAGGCCATAGTAAGCGCTGTCCTACTCTGTGGGAGTGAGACTTGGTCCCTCTGATCTGATGACCTGCGCCGCCTTCAAGTTTTTGCTTATCCTCGTCTGCGTAGCGCTAATGTTGTAGGATGGCACCAGCGTGCCCGCAACAATGATGTGGGTAAGCGAGTTCCTTAGAACAACAGATAGCACTGGATAAGTTTCGTGGGCTTGGGTACATACTGCATATGCCTGGCAACCGCTTACCGAGGAGGGTGTTGATTTGCTTGCCAGATATAGGGTGGCGCAGGGCTCGAGGTGGACAAAAGGTGACTTGACAGCAGGAAATGAAATCACTGAAAACGAAACTCGGTGTCGTTGGTCCGTCTCGCCTTCCGGACTGGAGTCCACGTGACTCGCCTTGTGTTTGACTCGAGACTTTACAGGACATGGCTCACCATCGACACTAGTGGCGTGTCTTCTGTCGTTTCCAATTTGGTCTCTATGTTTAAAGTGTGTGTGTGGTGTTGAGTTGTCTTCGGCGTAATGGCTGATTATGGCGCCGGGCATTGAAAGCCGCAAGGAAGTTGTCTCGCCGATGCTGCTTTATCTTTGCGCGATAGCCAGCTGTTTGTGTTGGTATGTTGTTAATACAAGGTGTAGGCATCTTCACCCCGAGTGTTTATTGAGTGCATTACCGTTTTTACTGCACGTCCCTCTTCTCTCCCTCTTATTGTCCTTCGTTCCGTAGGTCACCGTTGTACGGCAGCGAGGCTTCTGGTCGAATGGCTGATGTACTGCTTTTGATAATGATGATTTATCGGGCGTAGGCTTGCCAAGCGAAAACCCACCACCTGAAGCACTCTCTCCGATCCATTTGCTGAAACGTGATGACCCCGAACTACCCAGCTTGCACCACGCGGTTGTTGGTCTGACCACTTACAAACACCCCCTTATCCGATCACGCGTCCTTGTTTCTTGGGCCAATTTCATCGTTCATCAGCAGTCTACTTACACATTTGCTGTGTGCCTGAACCTAAGTTCAATAACCCTCGCTGCTTTATCAAAGTAACATGAAAATGTTCCCCGTCGGGTACATAACGCCTATTATTTAATTTAGGCCTCTGTGTTCGTCACATCCATCCAGAGATGCGCACCTTTGCCACAGCTCAAGCTCGGGTGGACGTCGTTCTCAGCTTTAAGGCTAAGTTATCTACCATTGGACTCTCCATCAGCAACCAACTATGTGCAACCCGCCTTGGCACATCATCCAAATTTAGCGCATGAAACAGCGTTGGACGTTGCCTATTTATTGTAGATGCTTACGCAGTTCTGAAATTACCAGAAGCACTCCCTATCATAAACTCAAGACACTTCGCAATGCTACTGGTTCAAATATTTGTTCTAGTTGCAGATATAGCTGCACATGGCCGTCTGAGTTCTTTGGGCAGACAATAAACGGTGCGTCTGGCACTAACTGTTTCTTAGCAGCACCGCACTCATTCTCAATCACCTGGAATCTCCCAGTAGCTGTCTATAGATGGACCCAAATGGATCGCTTCGCCATAGGTCCCAAGAGGCTTGTTTTCTTCCCCTAGACTGCCGCTCATTTTGGAGTCACGATAATGCCCTAGTTTGCCACCGATTTTCTACGAAGTTTAACGAGATGCGTAACGAACTTGTCCCTTGATTGAATTCTACGAAGTCGACTGTGTCCTCGAACCTCTAAGCTTATCAGGATGCCGCCATGCACGATGCGGGAGCCCCTGTCGTGGCACTCTGTTATCGCGGCATCATACAAACGGTTTCCCAGAGGTCTATGAGTATGTCGGAATCCATTAGAAAATCCATGCGGATACTGTGCAGTGTATGACTATACGAGCTATCAGGCGCGGGCTGAAACAGCGCGTGTGTTGACGGGGAAACATTATAGACCCAAATGATCAAAGAAATGGAAGAGGCAGTAGCAGTGGATAATCTCCACGTTCTTCTGCAGCTGTTCCCAGGAGCTTATGCGTCAGCAGGACTAACAAGGACACCACTGGTGCAGTAGTTCACGATAAGAAACAGTCTGAATCGAATGGCAGAGCATTTCCCAAAACGGTTCAGCTGGTCCTTTGCCCAAGTACTACAGCCCGGCCCATGGGCAGTTAGTTTAGGATTGTGGAGACTGAGACCCAAAATACGATCATAGCCTTCAATTGCTTCCACTCTGCTGGCCCGGACTCCGTGTCGACCGGTATCCCAAAAGATTATGCACTTGGCTTGTAATCCTGAGGTCGACGGTTTTAATCCACGTAGATGCGAGCTACTTCATTGTATACCCAGCCCACCCGCGACCATTGGTGGCGTGGCAGCGAGACCTCCCTACTATGTGCAGGCGTACTGCTGATGTCTTAAGATTCTGTTGCACTCTTGAATCTACAACATCTTGGAGCTAACGACTCGCCAAGGACTATCACCCGTCCAGCATCCAGGGAATAACCACTTTCATTCATTCAGTTTAGCACCGGAACTTGCGACATCGGAACTATGGACGTTGGCTAATGTGATTAAAGCGCGGAGATTCGGTTCCGTTGGGTATTTGGTGTCCGAAATGCTTTGAAACGAATTCTGCAGGTTACTACTCATATATCAGTGGCAGGCCATGACTTAATAGGCTTGCCAAATATGAGGCTGCCACAAAAATAAACGCGTCTGGACCCAGTCAGGCTTAAAAGAGGCTAAGAGCTGCTTGATGGGCGCAGAGAGTAACGTAGCGCACTAGTAACCTGCAGAACGCCAGTGCTTCCGAATTGCAATAAGTAAAGCAAATTTATGACTGGAGTATACAAATATCATTAGAATCCAATACAGCCAAATACCTGAAGTACGATTGTTATGTTTTGGAGTGTCTGCCGTGTAAGGATTACGATCCACAATCCTATGTGGATTTGCGGTCCAGTCAACCTCTGCAATTTCGATAAACATGAGTGCTTGACGCTTAGTGCCATGATTACTAGACGATTAAGTTTTGCAATCAATGCTATTCACCATAGCTGGAAGTCAATTGTTCGGTTTTGTAATAGTCGCCGTGACGAGTCCAAACAATGACGAAACCGTCCAGTGATTGGACGGAGCAATCGTACCTGTGTGTAAATATTTGGCGTTTACCGTGAACCTTTTAAAATCTGTTGGAATTTGTTTGTTATATGACTGTGACAATTGACGCAGCTAAACACTGCTTCCTTCTATCTTGGCGCACGAATTTAGTCGAAATTCCTCATTTGTTATGGAAGTAATGGCAAAAATGAGCATCTTATCCATTCTCATCTACTAGACTGTTGAATACGTCCTTTTAACGAACGGTTCTACAAAACTATGGTGTGACTGTCTTCTACTAAATCACATTAGTATATGGTTGAATGGACTTGTCTAGGCAGTACTGGTCGTCTTCTTGGGTGGGGCTTCGTAGTTGTGACGCAGTTGCGGGGTCAATGGCGTTCCTGCACTCGATCACCTGCACTCAATGTTTTCTTGACCTATTTCACGGAATTTGTATTTGCAATTTTTTAGCATATTTTATACGTGACAATGTGGGTTAGGTCCGTCGCATTTCCTACTTGATCCATGTTCGCTTAGCTGGATTAAACGTTTACCTTATTTCGATCCTTTTGATACGGTGCTCTTCACGTTTCAGGTTAATACCATCGGTACTTTCAACATGCTTCGGCTGGCCGCCTTAAAAATGGTCGAAAATGATCCCGATGAAGACAACTTGCGTGGTGTGATTGTGAACACAGCCAGTGTGGCAGCTTACGACGGGCAGATCGGACAAGCCGCGTACTCTGCCAGCAAGGGAGCTGTGGTCGGAATGACTCTACCCATCGCACGCGACCTGGCTCGCGAGGGAATCCGTGTGGTCACGATCGCACCAGGTCAGTCCCACACGTCTTTTGCCTTCTGTCATACGCTTTCTATTTGCCTTCTGAAATATCTGTTTCCTAGTGCACAATGCATCCTATCCACAACTTACGTACATCTAGCTTGCTCATACCTTGTATACTGTTGATCACAATTACACATGCGCTCACACGAATTCAAGAATCCATGTTTCGCACGTGTTTGTTGATACATCTGTTTCACCTCATCCTATCGGGATAGTTAGCTGCGTCAGGTGTTTTAGACCTTCATGCCTCTGCGCAGTGCCCACACACACTTCCTTTATGGGCCACCGTGAACAGGTCCTATATACACATTATCTCACACAGACCGTTTGGTTGCGACCAACTACACCTGTTTCAAGGTTGCGCTGCTTTATTCTGTTATTGTTGCCATTTGGCTACCCTCCACCGTCCTCCATAAATATGGATTCGCTCCTAGAATTATTCACCTAATATTACCCGTTGGTAGTTGTTGCTGCACTTTATACCGGACAATGGTTAAAAGGGTCCTATTGCATCCATGCTCAGCAACTGACCGGCACTTTCCATCTGCCCACGAGTTTTGCGCCTAAAGAGTAAAGGACTATGCAGCCCTATTGTCAGCTTTACGATCATCTGTCGATGCAAAGTTTGAGAATCTCTATAGCCAGCTTATACCCTTTATCCAACATGCCCTACCACGAATTCCTGGTTAAAAAATTGTTTAGTGGCTAATCCTCTTTATCTCTTCAGCACCCCACTACAGCAGTCGAGCACTATAAAGCAATCTGAGAGTTTGAACGCAACAATGATATCGTTGCATCGAAGTCTACTAAAGGATCCGGAGTGGTCATTCTAGCTAGTCCCGATTATTTAAGTGAGATGAAGACAATACTGTCGGATGGCACAAATATCACGCAGGGCACTGCGTTTTACACCATTCGTTTGGTTGAAAAGCAAGTTTGTCGCAAACTGAAAGCCCTAAAATTTCATGGCCTTATCTCCCAAGACCAATATCTAATGCACTAAACCCTATGGGCACCCATACTCCACAAATGTCCGTTCTGCTCAAAAGGACATTGGATGCCCTTCTCCATGTGCCGTTTCCTTAGATCTGCCCTCACGCGCAAAAGTCGAACGTGAGATCATATTGTTGAGACTGCATAAGACCGCAAGGGTAGATAGAATTCCCCCACCCCTCTTTAAATTCGGCGGACCTGCTCTTGTAGATGATTTACACAAGTTGCTAGTGGAAGTATGGGAGCAGAAAACTGTCCCGACAGACTGGAGCCGCTCTGTCATAGTCCCAATTTTCAAGGGAGCCTCCCGTTCGCAATGCGGCAATCATAGAGTAATCAGTCTGATCTCAATTACCTCTAAATTGCTTGCGTCCGTCCTTCTCCACAGACTGACTGGCATTCGTGAAAAGCAAGTCGGGTTTCGTCGAGTTCAGGGCTGCATCGACTACATCTTCACCTTGCGTCAATTGTTGGAGCACCGTCATGTTTATTGGCGACCCACCGTTGTCGTGTTTCTTGATATAAAAGGTGCCTTCGATTCGGTCGACCGATGTTTCTTTGGACTGTCTGCTAAGGAAAGGTGTGCCCGATAAATACCTAAACATTATCGAAGCGCTGCACGCGCATAGTTCGGCAGTGTGAGGTTTTATGGTAAACTGTCGCCGCTATTCACTATCTCCAGCGGTATGAGACAAGCTTGTCAGGTGTCACCTCTCTAACTTCGCTATTAACAACGTCATGGAAACAGCATTTGCTTGACACGACATAGAAAGTGTGGAGCTCCTTCCTGGTGAGCGACTTCTTGACTTGGAGTATGCGGACGATATTGCCATAATCTGTGACAGCCCCCAAACGTGCGAAATAGCACTGAACCGATTAGCACTGGCTGTCACTTGTTTTGGGCTGTGCTTTGCTCCATCGAAATACAAAGTACTTCAAGATTGGCAGGAACTCACCCACGCGCTGACTTTTAGTGGTGATCAGCTAGCAGTTCTACAGGAGTTTAAGTGCCTGGGAAGCTATATTAACGCCCCTGGGATCGAAGCTGAGATCACACACCATATAGCAAAAGCTCGAGTTGCTTTTGCCAATCTACGCCACCTGTGATGCAGATGCGACATCACTCTCGCCCTGAAGGGCAGTGTTTATAGTGCAGCCGACCGTTCAACCCTCTTATACGCTTGTGAAACCTTGCTCATCAGGTCAACAGACATAAAGAGGCTAGTCGCGTTCGATCATCGCTGCCTCCGCAGCTTAGCTTATGTCTAGTGGGAGCACCGCGTGCGCAATGAGCGTGTTCGGTGTCACGTATTTGATGCAGGATGAGCTAGTGAACCACTTAGCACCATTATATCACGCGCCAGGCTCCGATGGCTGGGCCACGTGTTGCGCATGCCGGCACACCGACTTCCGCGACGTGCATTGCGCGTTGCGGGTGCGGTTGGAAGAGGAAGAGAGGAGGCCAAACGATGACTCGATCGAGAGTTGGTGCATCCCGGCTGCCTGGCTGGGGTCCTAAGGACGATGAACGCGTTCGGTTGGACACACTTGTTGATATGGCTTGGAGCCGGCCCCAATGGCGTTTGTGTTATAAGTTTCCTTGTCCATCCCCCTCGTCTTTAGGTTTCACCTCCAATTCCAATCTCATACGAACCACATATTAGAATATTTAACATGATATTACTTGCTTTTCAATCTTTTTATAGTGTAATTTTTTGGATCTCCCTTTTTGTATTGCGGCACCTTAGCTGTGATATGTTTCTCACCCTCAACTAGCGTGTGTTGATGATGATGACGTACCAAGCCGTTGTCAATTGGCTGAATAACGTGCTTGAATCTTTCAGAAAATCCGGAGTAATGAATGCTTTGTCAAACACTTTCGAACCACTTACTTATCCGGAATCTTTAAACTTGGCCCGAAAGCTAACGTGTTAGCTTAGTGTTTGTCCATCTTCACCAACATCTCGCTGAAGGTTACTGCTTATCATCTGTGTGAGTTTATCTCAAAACATGATATCTGACTGCAGCTCTCCACGGAAATGTTGCAGCACATGCTATTTTTATGCACAAAAATCACCTTTTATTTACTAGCAAAGATGTCGACAGTGCTGCGATGGGCAGTCCACTTGGCCTCTTGGGTGTGATCGAAAAGTCGTTAGCGAGACAATAGAAAAGACAGGCGCTACTTGAGGCGCCAGCACCCAAAAATGTTCATGAATTGCGGTCGTTCCTCGGTGTTGTCACTCCGTTTTCCAGGTTTATACCATCGGCAGCAACTCATCTGCATCCGCTTCTTTCTTGTGACTCCTCACCTTACGGTCTCGGAGCTGTTTTAATGCACAAATTACCGGATGGCCCTCAACGTCCCATTGCTTATGCTTCAAGAACCCTGACACCAGCAGAACGGAACTACTCACAATTTGATCGAGAGGCAGCCGCTGTCATCTTCGGCACCACTCGATTTCACCAATATTTACTCGGGCGACCTTTCCTGATCCATACGGATAATAAACCTCTTGTTTTCCTCCTCGGCCACGAGAAAGGTATTCAACAAATGGCTTCACCTAGAATGGTACGTTGGTCGCTTATTCTTTCTGCGTATACATTCGAAATTCAGTACGTTCCAGGCAAACAGAATACCACCGCTGATGTTCTTAGCCGGCCTCCCTTACCAGAGACACCATCGAAGGAATTTATCCCACAAGAGCTCGTAAACCTGGTCCAGCATTTTAATGATTCCCCAGTCACATGTACAGACATACGTCAGGAAACTGACAGAGACTCTGTTCTATCGTTGGTCAAACGCTATGTCCAAGTTGGGTGGCCGGACAACACCCCCAAAGAACTCATGCCCTTCTGTAACAGGATGTGTCTGAACTCAGCCTCCAGAATGGATGCTTGCTGTGGGGCGCACGAGTTATTGTCCCCAAGAAATTTCGGTCACGTATCCTTGACGAACTACATGATGCGCATCCAGGTGTCGCAAAAACGAAGTCGTTAGCTCGATTTTATGTGTGGTGGCCTGAATTAGACCGTGATATTGTGGCGAAGGTTGGAAGTTGCAGACCTTGCCAGGAGACCCGAAACGCCGCTCCTCATGCGCCAATGCAGCCTTGGAAGTGGCCAGAAACACCCTGGAAATGAGTCCACGTAGACTATTTTGGTCCCTACGAAGGTTGGATGATTTTGCTAATCATCGATGCCCATTCTAAACGGATTGATGCCCATATTCTTGTTTCAGCAAATTCAGCTGGTACTATAAAGAAACTACGCACAACGTTCGCAACATTTGGCCTTCCCGAGACATTAGTATCTGACAATGGACCAGCATTCGCCAGTGTTGAGTTTTCTACCTTCCTCAACTCGAACGGCATTAAACACATAACAACTGCACCCTATCATCCTTCTTCTAATGGGTTGGCGGAGAGAGCCGTACAAACAGTGAAGAAGCTGCTAATAAAACAACCAAATGCTCCGCTGCGTGTGCGTTTGGATCGTTCCTTGTTCGCATCTCGAAACATGCAAAACGAGACCACAGGCAGAAGCCCCGCAGAGTTAATGTTTGGTCGTCGACTGCGTACACGATTGGATTTATTGCATGAATCTATTGAGCCACAAGTTTCGGAAAAACAACAACGAGTGAAAGAGCGTTTTGATACTTGTAGCAGAGACAAGCATGTGACAGATTCAGATCCCATCTACATCCGCTTACCTACAAGCAGGGGGTGGGAGCCAGCCGTCGTTAAAACAACTAACGGACAGATAATAGAAGCAGAGACTGAGGATGGCAGGATCGTTCGACACCATTTAGATCATGTGCGACCGAGGTTGTCTGACACAGAAACAGTTGCCGAGACAGAGCAGCCGGCTCAAGCATCGAACGACATGCACGTGCGTGACGCCGAACCGGTAGCTGAGTCACAATTGCGGCGCCCTGAGCGCCGACGTCGACCGGTCGATCGTTTCCAAGCTGGATAGCTCCAACTAAGGGGGGGAAGTGACAGACGTGCGCGTCAAGGTCATGCTACACTACCTAGCCTGTGCAGCTGCATTGCTCGCACTAGTGCGTAAGTGTCCATCTCCCGACTAGTCAGCGATGCTTATTGATTGGTTCAAAAGCGAGTGCTTAGTTTAAACATGTGAACTGCGTAAAACTAAACAGTTGATCCGTACCCAGTGTGGACTGCCGATGTACTATTGCCATTGCTTCTACTAAACTTCCATTTGCAATACTGTCGTTCTGATTTCGGTTGAGTGTAACACCAACCACTGAGTCAGTCCTGCCTAATCATTCACCGTCCTGATGACCAATCAGCGGCCGCACGTTCTCAGGCTATTGGATTCCCTCGCCATCGATCGAGAACGGCCGCTACTTTGCGTGCAGAAGCAGCTGACTACAAATCTGAACTTACGGTGGTAGCGCGAGACTCGACGATTGGCTAATGAACGCGTTTTATATAACTATAATTTTTGCATGCTTGTGATTAACGAGCTTGCTTGAATTGACAGAGTCATCTCATAGTTTGCATCTTCTAATTTTTCTCTTCGTAATTATGAAGAGAATGTCCTGTTTCAAATATCCTTCTGCGTTTGGCTTTGGCTATTTCATCTGTCTACTCCTATCATGAATGGCTAGTGGCGAACATAAAGTTTCCCTCTCGCTAGACGAGTTCAATGTTAAAAATTGGTTAACTTGCTGCGGAGTTTCCCTGAGATTTCACCGCGGTTGTCCTACCTTATTACTTCGGAAATCTGTAGCATCAAAAGTTATGGAACTATACAAAAAGTTTTGCGATCTCCTGTTTTATCCTTGGCTGTCTCCACTTGCAGTGCTCTTCCTTTCCCTCAGAGACGGTACGAGTTTTTTGCTTACCTACTGTCTGGCTCCCGTGATTTCTTTAACTCACAACGAAAGACGTCGATACGCAAGTCACCAAAGCCGCCTATACCCGCATGTGATACCTGTACCTTTCCTTAAGCTACCATGGTTTGACCCGGCTTAGCGTAACGATCACTGACCCACTAAAGAAAATCACACCGAAATCGTCTCCCTCCCCCGCTTTATGCTCCAGTTTCAACACTTTACTGTTCTAGGCACAATAAATTCACGCAGGATTGCGTAATTCCTGTCCCCTAAAGTGCTTTCTGCAGTGGACTTTGTGCAACGTCTGGAGACAAGAGATTCAGTTTGACCATTTTGGTTTGCTCCAGTCACCGAATTGCAGTGAGTCCAGTTGGTACAACTACGCATTCTCATGGTACTAGCCTTTAAACAGTAGTGGTGAATATAGTGGAAATTAGAATAGGCATCGTCAATACCGACATTTCTGTTATTCTTTCTTTCACCTCATCCAACTGTACTTAGCGCTAATCTTAATCGCTGGCAGTAAGGTGAGGAGTAAAGTGACTACTCACATATCTCAGGATCAAGGTGCTTACGGCTTGTCAAGAACGTTCAGTCTCATACCACACTGGTTGATGTGTACACAGCACGGTTCTTCTCCCGGTTTCACTTTTCTGCGTCACTCTATCTAATCCCGTGGATACTTTAACAGCCTACCCTACTTAATTAGCAGTTCGCGTAAAACCGTTACGAATACACCGCCTGTCAAGTTTTTACACTCTGGTAGCATCCCAACACATCTACCACTAATGCATAAACAGAAAGCCAACCAAAGCAACTACCAGTGTTCCATTAACATATAAGCACATCCCGCATCAGCTATGACACACTATTTAGATGGTCGCCCTATCGGCTGCATGCAGCAGGTGGATAAGCAAAAGTATGCTACCGCTGATGCCCCCTTCATTTGCACCTGTTTCTGTCATCTGTCCTATAATCCCTATCACTAACCTTTTATACTCCCCAGTTTGACTGAATGCAGTATTGTGAGAGCAAGTAGAAATTTGAATCTGTACAACTCAATCGAATTATGATCAAAGTTAAAAAGCTATCTATGACCTGCTAATTCCCTGATCGTTTTTCAATTTCTCGCGTGATGTAAAAAGACCTGTACCTCACAGTAAATAAGGACTCACAAGTGTGAGATGTCGATGGGTAATCTTTCTCCGGCTCTAGCTTTGGAAAAAAGCACATCAAACAATCATTTGAACTACTGCACTGCGTTTGCTTTCACTGTATGCTCCGGCACACTGTTCCAAACATCTACCATTCTCCGTCCAAGGCACATGGGATGGGACACTTGCTTCAGATCTGGAACCACAAGCTTATATTGGTGTCTGTGTGTGCTGCACAGTGTTTGCAAGTGGAACAGTGGCCTCAGCATAGGAAAGTTATCCAGATACCTAATGCGGTAGGTTATTGTAAGGTCGACTTGCACCTGGCGGTAGGCCAATGTGTAGTTCCAGTCTCTCTCAGCTCTCTTCCTACGGCGATAAGCCTGGGAGCGACTTGTTGGACCCGTTCAGTCTACTGCGCCTCACCTCGACTGGTCGGGCAATAGGCTGGTGAGTTGCACTCTGGCATTTGTCTTCTAATGGAGAAGAGGCGGATGGATTCCTCCTCAGATCAGATGCGGAAACTGCGTTTAAGTGCCCAGAGCATGCTCAGTCCGTTTCGGTGTAATCTATTTGTGTTATTCACGGACTTCAACTCGCAACGTGTGTACGCCTATGTCCTTCACCCGAAGTGTAGGATGTAACAGTTGGCCTTCAAGTGTGTAGGTTCGGCGGTCACTACTCTTCACCAAGCTTGTGAGCACCGACTTGTATGGGTTGACCGAGAAACGGACTTCTGGAGGCCCCATGGAAAAGCAGTTGCGGTTGAAGTATGCCGCAGTCGTCGGAAGTTCTTATCAGTCCATATCTGCAGGTCGTCTGAAAACAAGGCACAGAATGACCGAAGATGCTGAGGCAGATTGTTGATATATATCACAATTGTTGCACGTGCAGCCGGGATGATATTTGTAAGCATCTTGGAGCCAGTGGCGGTAAAGTTACTAAATCTCAAAAGACCTATCCCTTTTGAAGTTGAGTATGACGATTGCTACAATCAACTTGAATACGCTTCTTGAGTATGACACACAGTGTTGCTTAGAGCTGAGAGACAAGTCCTTACTTCCACCTTGACCTTTCGTTCAATAGAAGATGGTCATCAGGTCTCTGGGCCTTGTTTCACTTCATCAGAGTAACGTCACATCTTACATATTCCACATTGAGATGTGTTACGTTGACTTCCCATGGCGGTTCAAGTGTTTCCGAAAACGATAGGGCCACAGGAGTTCACTGTGCTGCCCGCTCAGTGCCCCACTCCGCCGGCCTGTTTGAGAATGAATCAACTACCCGCTTTTCTCTGCTTTTTTCCAACCCGTTTCTTTCTTGGAATCGTGCTCCTGGTCACACTGTTTCTCCATCTCACTGCCCGACCAATTCATAAATTCCGGATCTTGTATTCACAACATACTCAACTTGCCTGCCTTAATCACACTAATCGACACTTTAGAAATTCATCCCTAGTCAAGATGTTCATGTTGCTTTTGGACAAACGGCTTCGAACGCCATCTCCTGGGCTCCTTTGCGCTATTCAATTCATGTTTGATTTGTCCTCCTTCGCAATTGGTAGCTGACAGACCGGATCAACTTAACGGTGTGCTGAATTGCCAACACCGAGTTCAGGTAACGTTCGCAAAGCTTCGAAGATAGGTGTTGAACGGAGGTCATGTCGATGAGTGCACTGCACCCGTACGCCATTTACTAATGGTCACAATATGGTTATTCTTGGTTTAGGATAACTCTGCGTTCGGTAGACGCCATGTGAGGCGATGGGAACGTTTTTATCAGGAAGCAGTACTGCAACTGTGATGTTCGAGGTCATGGCGTAGTTCACAACCTCGGTCACCGTAGTCTGTCTTCGAAACTGACTTTACTGTTATTCGTCTATATCACCTGCAACATCAATCTTCTGGACATTCCTTTAAAGGATGTGAGTTGCCTACAAACTTTGTCTGTAACGTTACGTGCTTCACGCCTGATCTACATCTGCAAACTTGCGAAGCTTCATTTAGTATTGGAAGGGCTTGCTACATTATAACATATCGATTCCGCAATTGGAATAAACAAACGAGTTTCGATGCTGTTCCTAATGGACCTAAAGCACTTTAAAATGCATTACATTGACCTAGTTTCTCAAAGTTGATTCTTTTCTTCTCAATGCTTTAACTTGTCACAATCGGAAGTAACATTCTGGTTTATTTTCAGGCTTACTCAACTCTCGGACCATCATGGGGCATAAAAGTTTTCGTGACGAAACGTTGTGCTATCTTAATGACGTTCAGTTGGCTGTATCCCGTCTCGGATCTCCCGATGAGTATGCACACTTAGTCGTCCAAGTGATTCAAAATCCCATGCTCAATGCATCCGTCGTTCGCTTAGACGCAGCCGGAAGACTTATCTATTTGTGATTTCCGTTCTCTTTGTATTTGTTGTGTACTTTTCTCCAGATGCACTACAACCTTGTATAGCTGCTTTTCTGAAATTCTCTCCACCCCAAACGTCACAGGTATCTTTGAGACTCCTATGCTCGACGGCCTACCCTCCCGCGCGCATTTGATTAAACTCGCTCTCAGTCCGCATCGTTTGGGCAAGCCAGAAGAGTTTGCTCACCTTGTCGAGACGGTGATTCAAAATCACATGCTCAACGGCGAGGTGATTCGTCTAGACGCCGGTGCACGCCTACCTCCTTGACACCACGATTTATGTATTGACTCTAGTTTAGCGCCGCTTTTCTTCTGTACTCCAGTGGCTTATCTGATCAGATTTTCAACTGCGATATTTTTCGTGCCAGAATTACAGCGCTTCACTTGAAACCGGTCTCGTGATTTGAGGACTTTTCTATTCCGATTTTTATGCACAGTGAATAAACGGTACACATTCGCATGCGCGTGCTTTTGTTCACCATGCCTTCTTGCTTCGCTTCTGATTGAAAACTATGCGTTACGGCAGTCTACATATCTCAGATCCATCGAACTCTAGTATGTGACGGGGCGCGGTCACCGAGTGACCACTCTAACTAGCAGGTGTTGCTAAGTCCTCCATTTTGTTCACCAGCCTTCCAAGCTTGGAACGGGTTGGGGTATTACTTCACTGGGTTTTCGCGGACTCCTCTTTGTCAACTTTGATCCGTTCACTTACGTACGTTAGATCCAGTCGTCTTGACGCTAGACTAACAGTGTTAACACTAATGTTAGTAATTCTAGAGGAATGAACAAGAATGGGAATCATAAGTTGGATTGTCAGGTGTCCGAAATTATGAAGCGAATGTGAGGGTAACACGGAATAGTGCGCTATAACCGCTGTAGTGCCTAACTATCGACTCTGAGGACCCCGTACCACAGGGATGTAAACATTTTTTCAATCGATGTGCTTATAATCCGCCTTCTCTGTGATTTATCGGAGTTCTGAAAGTTCACATCTATGGCATGGCCACCAGAAGTAAGACAACTGCTAAAGCAAGTGGTCCGATTGACCATTTTCATTTGTCTTTCGGTGGACGCCACAATCGGTGGTGTATTGGCCCAATCCTCTAACGGTATTTTGCACTTTTCGGGTGCAAGGCACATATCGGAGCGCGCGGTGTTGCACATCAGTCTATTGAGTGGGGATTGCGTGGTCCCACCCATGTTCTAATGACTCATGCAGCAGACCATCAATTCTAAGAGAAGTGGGAGAAAAGCATTCGTGGTCACTACGACATAAACTCAGATAGTTAGTGAAATTAGGCAATTCTGACAAACTCCAATTGTAGTGAACTTAGAAGTTTTCCTTAAACCCTTGTATGATCATGGCCTCGTGGTATCGGAACCTTAGAATAGGGAGAATTCCCTCAACCATGCAAGGCGTTACCACGAGTAAATCTGATCGACCAAATCTAGGGCCATCGGGTCAAGAAAGGTTATTTGTTTGCAAGAATCGTGACGTTCACCCACATATGGATGAATAAAATTGTAATTATTGTACTTTATACTGGGACGAAACCCGGCGTAATTCGCGCATCCGTCCCTCACGAGGATCAGTGCGCCGTCGCAGTATGGTGCACATGTGTGATTTAGAGGTAATTGTAATAAAACACTAGTGAGTTCTCTTCCAATCCTTTTGAAAAATGGACCATTACCAGTCGGCGCGCGACTCCTACTTGCACCAAACTGTGTCGAACGGTGACGTCAAAGTGGTCATCGATGACTCTTCACCGTCCTTCTGCAACGGAGATAGACGTTTGTGTGTTTACCTGGTGCTTTGCTGTGCTTCTACGACGCTATCTCGAGACCGACCCTGTCCTCTCGCTATTGGTTGCACGCATCCTCAGATACTGGTACGGCAGCTTCTGGACAAGCTGAAATAGTATCGTAATCAGCTCCAAGCCTGAGTCATTGTTGTTTCATTGGATTCCGGTGAGCAGCCCGTTTGACGACATCGTCCAAGGTTGATTCACGAACTAGTACAAGACGCTGTTTGTGGTTTCTGATTACGCCCCACCGACTGCAGTTCTGATGCTGCCAAGGACACATTCTATCACGGACTGAATTCGCTAGTACGCAGTGCTACATGTTCAGATATCATGGTTCTTGCAGGGGATATAAATACACAAGTAGGTCCTCTGAAGCTTTCAGGAGCTTTGCTAGTTGGTAAGTGTTGTTTGGCCACACCCAGTTTGATTGTCGCAACCGCTCTCTCTCTCTCTGTCAGACCATTGGACGAAGGATGATATGGTGCCGAGAGGACATGCTCGATTCCATTTTGACGTAGGAATTATGCAAACTCGTCGCTGGTAAACATCGGGCCGTTATCTGAAACAACCGTACACGGCACACCATGTGTAGCCAATATATTCCTTAAGATGTGCACAGTGGTCGACCCAGTCATGCGTGTGGTTGCCTGAGCTTCGCTCCACTTAGAATGGGTGTACACTACCACCAGAACCATGAAGCCATCGATGGGTCCACAGAAGTCAATGTGTATTCTGTCCCACGAGCGCGAGGGCCATTGCCATGGAAACATTGACACAGATTGTGATGATTTATTTTCTTGACAGCTAGGACACAATTGTACGAGTTGTTCTATCTCTTGATCGACTCCCGGCCACCAGATGTAGTTGCGTGCTAGTGCCTTCATCTTTGAATTTCCTTTGTGACCCATATGAAGTTTCCGCAAGATTGTTTGACCATACCGTTTGGAGGCGATGACTCGAGAGCCACAAAGTACGCAACCGTCCTCGAGGCTTAATTCATCTCTTCGAGTGCGAAATGCTCTTCGACTTTCATCAACCAGTTAGGATATAATCACGCACTTTCGACAGTTCCGTGTCACTCCATTTTTCCGTGGCTGTCTCAGAACATCACGAACGGTGAAGTACATCTGTCTGGCTACGCACTATTTAGATGTGATCGCTTTGTTGGCCGACAAGGCGGGGGCTTTGCGTTAGCTGTGGACTTAACATTTTGCGTACCTACATGTTTCAGTCGGCAGATAAAATTGTCGAAGCTCTGTTGGTAGTGATTAGCACTTCCTCAGCTCAACTTACAGTTGTAATTGTGTATAGAAGCCCTGGTAGTCCGTCCAAAGAAGTGCTTGACTTTATTCGCTCCCAATCCGTAAACAGGTGTTTGATACTGGGGGGACTTCAATCTACCGGAAGTTTGCTAAGCAGATCTTTCTTGCAACTCGACGGAAGGTACTTTCGGTGCAGATCTTCTTGAGCTTACGCTACAAGTACCGTTGCATCAGTTCGTGGACCTCCACTAGGTACATGGATGCCCAAGTACCGTCTATTTTGGATCTAGTTTTTGCCACTTCACTAGACCTCGTAGGTGACATCACTTACAGCTCTCCCTTTAGGTGCCAATGGTCATGTCTGTTTATCATTCAGGTGTACTCTGACCAGAGCAACGCTGAGCCATATCCAAACATATGGCATGCTAACTATCATGTAATGCGTATCCAGGCTTCTGGGTTGCGCTGCGAAATCTCTGTGGCCGATACGGTTCAGGCGGCCTGGGATAAATTTAAATCTTATCTCACGGAAGTGCATAATCCCTACATCCTGCTTGCGGGAAAACACGAGCACGGCTGCCGTGGATAGATACCACTAGCAAGGACCTGGTCCAGAAGCGTTCTAGTTTCTGGAGGACCTACCGTGTGGCTCCATCAACTAGCACCTATGATAGTTACCGCGAGGCTAGAAATAGGTGTAAACAACACTTAAGGAAAGCTCGGCTGTTGTACGAAAAGGAATTGGCTGATGGAGCTTAAGGATATCCGAAAAGTTCTCTTATGTTAAAAGACGCTGTGATTCAAATTCGGCACTTTCAACTTTGATGCGGATCGATGGAAATCATGCGTATGCGGACTCAGACAAGACTCGCTTACTTGCTGAGCAGTATGCAGGGGCTTTTGTACGTGAGGCCGCGTTGAACTTGTCCCCAGAGTACCTGAAGGTTCTTAGCTGAATTTACTATGATGGAAACGCAAGTCCTTAGGCTGCTTCAAGAACTGAACCCTTCTAAAGCAGCTGGACCTGATTCAATTCTCCCGAAGCTTCTGCATGAGTTGGCGGTGGAACTAAGTGGACCGCTGACGATAGTGTTTCAGAAATCACTTGATAGCTGTACATTACCTTCCGAATGGAAGGAGGCTGTTATCTATCCTTTCTTCAAAAATGGCGACAGGAGTCTGACAGCCAATTATAGGCCAGTCAATCTGCCTAGCGTCGTGATCAAACTGCTTGAAAAACTGGTGAGAGATTCGTTGGAAGGTCACTTGAATAGATTTAATCTACTCAGTAGTGCACAACACGGATTCCGGAAGGGGTTTTCGTGTTTGAAGAATTTGTTGGTTGCTGGTAAAGCTTGGGCCGAGGCAGTGAACAATGGCCACGTGGTGGATGTGCTTTTCGTCGATTTCTCGAAAGCATTTGATAAAGTACCCCACTTGAGGCTATCACAAAAGCTGAGCTCCTACGGCATATCTGGCCGCTCCCTTCACTGGGTATCTGCATTCTTGCAGGGAAGTGAGCAGCGTGTACGTCTGGGTCGCAGATTATCCTTTAGGCAAGCGGTGTCCCACAGTGCTTGGACCGGTGCTGTTCTCCATCTATGTAAACAATTTTCCTGGAGAGCTTGGGGTATCATCCCTATTGTTTGCTGATGACCCTAACCTATGGAATGTTGTAAATGTCCCTGGGGTTCTGAGGCCATTCAGCATGCCCTGAACCGAAACTGGGATTGGTCTACTTTGTGGCTACTGCCCATTAATCAGGCTGCGTTCCGTCCTTCGTATAGGAGCAACTTTCCCACCTTCGTGATACGTGCTCGGTGGGGTCGAACTCCCCCTTGTCTCCAACTAGGTAGACCTAGACGTTGTCCATTTCTCGTCTGCTTTCTGGTGACAACTGGAATAAGGCCGCCATTAGGGGTTTTAGAATGTTGTGGTTAATACGCCGTTCTTTCGGGGTCTTGACTGCCGACATAGTTGTGAAGCTGTTCTGTTTTCGTTCGGCCCTACCTGTAATACTGCGTCCAGGCTTGCCCGCCCTGCCTTGTTCGGGACAAAATGGAGCTCGAGAGTAGGTACCAAATTGGTCGAGGGGTTACGGGGGCAATCGTACCCCGAGGGTCTACGTAGTTTGGGTATGTATTCAATGCACTATCGACGGCTTCGAGGAGACCTAATCCTTACTTACCTCATTTAAACGGGGAAGGTAGGATCGGACTTAAGCTGGCTGTTTAGCCCGGCTAGGTAGCCTTGTCTTCGCGGTCATCCCATGAAGCTACACAAACCGCGTTCTAACCGGATCAGGGCGGAAACTAGGTTATCGCGTATAGTTATCGAGCGCTTGAACTCGCTTCCAGAAAGTAGTCAGTGAACCTACGGTTAAAGGTTTCGAGCATCAGTTAGATGCTCTTGGGTGGCAACACGAAACCTTCTCCTGACCACATCCATTTTCCAACTTTGAATACATATTCTGTCATTCCCCACACTCTTTGGTGTTATCCCTCAGTTAAGTGACTTTCCTTTCCATTTTCGTCTTCCTTCAGGTGACCTCCACAACGGGGACTGCTAGTGCACGGAACGTGGGCAGTAATTGGTTGACCAGGGTGTGGTTCGAATGTTTCGTTTTAGATCCATCAAGACCTCGTAGCACCTTAACATTTCCTGGCTCAACGATCCACTCAAGTAGGAACTTTCAAGGGATTTTTCTATCGTTCCAGTCCCATCTGAATTTTGCTATCACCGGCGAATCATCCAACCAAGATGCTAATTGTACTAATTTTCTCAAACCTGACATGAGGCTTGGAGCGTCCCGTAATGGAAATCGGCTGAGGGCATCGGCACAATGATTCTTCTTCCCGGGAAGATATTTTAGTTGGTACTGATATTCCGTGAGTAGTAGAGCCCAGCGAAACATACGGGGCAATGCCATTTGGGGTATCTCTTTTGATTCGCCCAGCCTTCCCAGTAAGGGCTTGTGGTCTGTGTGTATTCCAAATCTCTGCCCGAATAGGTATTGGTGAAATCGCACAACCCCAAAAACGACCGCCAAACTCTCCTTGTCAATTTGGGCGCAATTTCGTTCGATCTACGATAGGGTCCAAAGGGCAAATGAAATTGGTTTGTTTGCTCCGTTCGCATTAGGTTGTAACAGGGCGGTTCCGACTCCGTACGATGATGCATCACATATCATCGTCATGTACTTTCCGGGGTCAAAGTGGGCCAAATCCGGTGGATTGTCCAATACACTTTTAGCTTGGCGAAAAGCCAATTCCTCCGTCTCAGACCACACCCATTGCGTGCCGTTGCATAACAAACGATGCAGCAGGTGTAACTGTCTGATTGCCGAACAAACCTTGAGTAGTGATTGTAAATTCTCAAGAACGACCTCAACTCGTTTTCATTTCCTGGTTGTGATGCCTCAAGAATAGGCCGGATTTTCTCCTCACTCGTCTTCAGCCCCTCAGCACTTATACGGAAACCCAAGTAATCAACGTGGAGATCCAAGAATATGCATTTTTCACATTTCATCTTCAAACCATTCTCCTTCCGACGGTCCAGAACAATTCTCAGCGTTTGTCGATGTCCCTCAATTGACGCCCCCGTAATCAATATGTCGTCTAGGTATACGAAAGCTTTAGGCAACCCTGTTATGATGTTCTCTATTGTTCGCTGGAAAATGGCCGGAGCCGAATGCATGCCAAATGTTAGTATGTTGTACCTGAACACACCGCGATACTTACTGGTCGTCGTTATTGTTTTGGCATCTTCGTGTAGTTCGAGCTGCTGATAAGCGTGCGCGAGATCCAAGGTTGAGAAATACATGCTGATACCGAGCTGCGCGTAAACGTCCTCCAGTTTCGGGACCGGGTATTTTTCAGTCGGAATACTGCAGTTGACAGTAATTTTATAGTCTTCACATATACGAATCGATCCATCAGGCTTGAGTACCGGAACAATTGGTGTAGCCCAATCCGAAAACTACTGGCTCTATGACGCCGCTCATCTGCAGGCGATCAAGTTCCTCTTCTACTTTCGATCGAATCAAATACGGTAGCGATCGAGCATTGATGAATCGCGATTGTGCCAGGTGGAATGTAGACATTAACTTATCCGCCGGTGAATTTTCCTTCCTCTGGCGTCTTAATTACTGGTGCATATTGCTGGAACAGTGTTTGTATCTCGATGGTAAAGAAAGGTGGTTTATCTGCAGAACTATTAGTTGACTGATCCAGTCGCGGCCCAGTAGGTTTGAACCATCTCCGAGTGCGATGTAAATAGTTCCTAAGGTTGTCGATCCTCCATATGATACCCCAACATCCTGCATCCCTAGCAGTTTCACTTCACCGCCCGTGTTTGTACGCAATCGCAGAGTCGTCCGACACAGTTTCATATGGCTCGTTGGAACCAATTCTGTGACCACGTTCTTTCGTTGCACAGCGTTACTGCACTGTCCGTGTCAATTTCGAAATGCATCGGAATCCGGTTAACACGAAGCTACACTTGAAATAACGGTTGTGCACTTGGGATAGTTGTGTTATACATATATTCCTGTGGTTCAGTATTAACAAGTTGTTTGTTTACTACCGGGGAACATGGGTTTGTACTGTACTGGTACCAACGGGCCAAGTGTCCACCTTCTTGGCATTCGTTACATACTGTCTCTGTATGTTTACATTGCCTGGGATGACTGCGCCGCAAGGCGCAGTGATAACAGTTGAACGAGTGCATGGTGTTTTTATCAACTTTCTTGACTTCAGCCGTGACATCTTCAGCACATGGCTTTGAGTTGAGCTGTAAATTCCATAATAGCTGGGCATTATTTTCAACCGCATCCATGCTCGTCGCAATATCATAGCCACTTTCCAATGTCAGTGCGTTATCAGCCAACAGGCAGCGCTGAATGCGAACGTTTTTCACACCGACCACCAGACGATCCCGGATCATGTCGTTTCGCTAGTTACCGAAATCACAATATTCTATCAACTTCCAAAGCTCGGCAACGAAGGAACCAACTGATTCCCTCTCACCCTGGACTCGGCCGAATTTAAATCGCTGCACAGTAACTGATGGTTTTGGATTATAGTGATTGGAAACCAGTGTGACCAGTTCAGTTAATTGTTTGGTGCATGGCAACTCGGGAGTCATCAAGTTGCGAATTAACTCGTGTGTTTTTGAGCCACAGATACTCAGTAGGATATACAATTTACGGTTGTCGTTGACGACTTTATTAGCTGCGAAAAAACAGTTCATCCGCTCGATGGGATTGTTTTAGGAATCGGATCCCTCAGTGTACTCTTCCAATTTTCCGATGGAGGCTATGGGTTCGATAAGCCATCGCCAGTATTGTAAGTAAGGTCCCAACTGTACTGTGTACACACGACTGTGTTCGCCAGCCAACATGGACATTTATTCACACACATAAGTCACGTGCATGACGAAACCGACCGTGGCTCGTGATAACCAATCACAACAGTAAGTATGGACTTAACTCTAACCGTACGAACAACGGCGAACGTCTTCTGCAATTGTGTGAGGAGCACCAACTGTTTCTTAGTAGCACTGCTTTCAGACACACTGGGCGCCGAGGTGCCACATGCAGTCCTCTTGTAGGTCGCCAACAATAGACCCCAATAGATCGCAGTGACATAAGTTACAGATGGCGTAATACCATCCTGGATTGTCGCTTTTTCCGTGGTACTTGCGTCGACTCTGATCATGCCTTGGTACGCTGTCGCTTTTCCATGAACTTTACCGGGAGGCGCACCAAACATCTCCCCGACTGGCAACTGCGAACTTATTTAGGCAAGCCTACCAAGTGGCAGTGCTTAACGAACGTTTGCTCCCTTGTCCTAATGACAGGGAGCTTCAGTGAAATGAAATCTCGGACGCCATGCACAATGAAATAGCATCTGCTTGTGGCACTATCAATCGTCACCGCACCAGTCACTAGGTATCCGAGAGGTCAGCGAACCTTTTGGAATCCAGAGGAAACCTCTTGACTGGCTCTGAGCACAATGTTATCAGGCGGACTATTAGACGTGAACTAAAGCGGAGCCTGCGCGCTGACAAGCAAGTCTGATGGACCAGTCGGGCTCAAGAAATGGAGGAGGCAGGAGCAGTAGGCAATTACCGCAAGCTCTTCCAGCTGATCCGCACCACTAGTCCCAGGATTTAGTCGTCAGTGAGGCGATCAGTGATAGTACGGGTGCTCTGATTCACAATCAGTAGCGCCGTACGGCACGTTGGGCGGAACGCTTTCAAGATCAGTTCAGTTGTCCTGCTTCCGGATCCGTTCCCACTCAAGTAATGCGGGACGAGCCATGGGCAGTTAGTTTAAAGCCTGCGTCGGAGGCGGAGGTCCAAAACCCGATCACAGCCCCCAAACATTTTCGTGCTGCTGGTCCGGGTTCCTTCCCAGGTGCGCTATTTAGGGATAGAGGCGAGGCCCTCTGCAAAGCACTGACCTCCATGTTGTAACACGTCTAGAAGAAGGAGACTTTCACGGCTAACTGGATTGGATCGACTAAAGTGGGCAATTGCACCGACTACTAACCACAAGGGTACTAGCCTAATGCTCATCATCATCATCAGTACACGTTAGCAGAGGGTGAGGCACACCTCAGCTAATGTTCCGCAATACAAAAAGATAGGAGTAAAAGATCACACTACAAAAATATGATGTTAAATATTATATTATGCGTTGCATGAGATCATGATTGGAGGGGAACCTAAAATGAGGCTGATGGACAAAGAAACACGACACAAACGCCATTGGGGCCGGCTCTTTGCCATATCAGCAAGTGTGTCTATAGCCTAACGCTAGTTGTGACAAAATTACTGGCCTCACTTCTCGTTCGTCGTCTCACTACCGGAATGGGGAATCTCAGCTTACACTAGTGCAAGCAGTCTTCCTTCCATGGCGGGTCTATATAGACTACATATTCACTCTGCGACAGATGATAGAGCATCGTCACCCATACAGCAGACCGACGATAATTGTGCCCCTGAACTTCAAGAGTGCTTTCCATTCAGTCGATCGATGCACTCTGTACGAAATACTTACGCAGAAAGGTCTTCCCATGAAACGTGAACATTTTACGTGCCCTGTACTCGAACGGCACAGGCCGCGTCAGGGTCTACGGTGATTTGTCGGACACCTTTCCGACAATATGTGGCGCTCGTCAGGGCTGTCCATTTTGTTCAAATTTGTCGTGGACTGCATCACTGAGTGTACTCTTGCGGAACCTCACAATGCAGGTGCTGAGGTGCTGCCTGTTGAAAAGCCAGTTGATCTTGGGTTCACAGAGGTTTGGAAACAATCGGTTTGGTATAGTAGTTTGGTAACGTTTCGCCTTTAACATAAAGGCTTCGTCAGACCAGGTGAATCAGTGTGCAATTGGTGTGGGAGAACCATCGCGTTTTCAACATGAGATGTCTTAAGACTAATCTGATCCCCAAATGTCTCACAGTGAAACCTCCGGACAGTACGTATACCTCTGCAAGGATTGCATTTAATGCTTCCAAGGCGTTTCTGAAACAGCGGATTTACCTAGTGATCAAACGTTTAAGCGTGATCCGCATTGACGCAAGTCGGCTGAGTCTGGATCTACAGACCGCCATAACGCCTCTCGACTACAACCGAATAGTCAATAAGGTTTCAGATGTCAAATTGAAACAAGGGCAGGATGCAAAGAAAAGACAAATGCGTAAGTTCGAGCGTTTAATGTCTGTGTATCCTAATGCTACCGGTCGTACTGACAGTTCCGGGTCTATTAGTACATATTGTAATGTTGTTAATATGTCAGATAGGGTTTTGAATGAAACGGAATGTAGGTTGTTGGAGAAAGGTTTGACATTTAATATTAATAAATTTAAGATATATGCGGAAGAGATTATCCCAAGCATCGAGAACTCGGTGACAAAGTTGCCCGCTACGAAGGCAGAGAATATTCGGGCACAGTTAGTAAATATCATTAAGTTTCAGCAACCGGGTGAGCCAAATCTTCCGCAAACTGAACGTATCGCATTACATTCCTTAAAGGAAGATCGCAGCATTGTACTTACAAAGGCTGACAAGGGGAAGACACTGGTTGTAATGAATAGGTCAGAATACTTGGAAAAATTGGGACAACATTTGTAGACGGGTCCATATAAAGTAGTTGTTGGTAAGACCGTGGCGTCAGTAATGAATAAGAGTAAAACGGAGGTTGGTAACTATTTAAGAACCGTGAAGGACGATTTAGGGGTAGGCAAGTGGTACAGTCTATACCCAAAGTCGCTTCACCTCCGTGGGTTTGCGGTTTGCCACAAATTCACAAACCCGAAATTCCCGTACGGCCCATGGTTAACGGTATAGGCTCCCCGACCCATGAACTGTCTGGATATTTGGCAAGGCTATTGCAGCCTCTAACAAGGCGAACGAGTACATTCGTGAAAAGCTTATGATTTCGCTCAAAAGATAGCAAATCTCCAAATTGAGTCAGATGAGTTAATGGTCAGCTTCGATATCACATCACTTTTCATAAATGTACCCAAAGAAGAGGCACTCGGAATAACGAGACGTCGTCCAAATGAAGATGTCACTCTGATTGATCGGACGAAACTAACAGTTAGCCAGATAATCGAGGGAATGACAGTGTGTCTTAGCATGTCTTACTTCGTTTTTCAGTCGAAGCTTTACAGTCAGGAACAAGGTCTCGCCATGGGATCGCCAATATCCCCGGTACTCTCGAACCTGTATATGGAAGAATTCGAGAACAGGGCGTTAACAAACACCATTAAGTCACCCAAAGTTTGGTGGCGTTATGTTGACGACATTTTTGTACTTGTTAAACGGGATAAGAAGGACGAGTTGCTTGATCACTTAAACTCCATTGATGAGAGAATACAGTTTACTATTGATTTTGAATCTTGTAGCGGTACGATATCATTTCTTGACTGCCTGGTTCACAGGAATGGGGGAATTTAAAGACGAAAATTAATGGAAGCGGCCCCTCTACACCCGCCCCTCCTCCAGGACCTTTCTTCCTCTCGTACCATGGTCGCAGGAGAGCAGCAGTCACCCAACGTTTCATTCCTTCGCAGTCGATTAAGAAGTTGCCCGCTTTCTGGTCGATAATTGTGTAGGGGCCTTTCCAGCGTTCTCTGAACTTGCTTGCGCCCGGCCCGCCATGATCCGGCCGATCGTTGTTCCGTAACTTGACCCGTTCTCCAATCCTGAATGGCCTCCACTTGTGAGCCTCATGCCTGGCGTCGTAATTTCGCTTATTCCGCGCTTGTCGAGCTTTGGTTTTGCTTCTAGCTTTCCATCGCAGGCGCTCTTGATGCTCAGCTGGATGTTTCCATTCACCCTGGTTCGGTAGGCAAGTATCGAGCGCAATCCGTGGTAATTCGAATGGCGAGACCTTGGTGGTTGATTGCATGCTGGTCCGATACGCGATCAGAACCTGAGGCAAAGCATCTTCCCATGCCAACTTCGTGCAGTTTATCCACGTCTTCAATGTCCGGTTGAACTGCTCGGTCATCCCGTTGGTTTGTGGGTGGTACGGCGAGGTTCGCCGTCTCTGGATGCCCCACTTGTCCAACACTGACTTAAACGCTCTTGACTCGAAGCAGGGCCCTTGGTCCGTGATGATACACTGTGGGATCCCATGCCTTGCAGGCACATTGAATTCGAATACTTGCGACACTGGCTCGCCTGTTTGGTCCTTGATTGGTATGGCTTCCACCCATCGAGTGAAGTGGTCAATCATCACTAGAATGTATCTGTTTCCTGTTCGACTCACTGGTAAGGGCCCAAAGACGTCCAGTCCCCAACACTGAAGTGGCTCACCAACCTCCATCGATCGCATCGGCGGTCTCGGGGACTCCATCTCCCGACTCGTTTGGCAGTTTGGGCACTCCCGAAGGTATGCCGCGACGTCCTTCCTCATGGTTGGCCAAAACACTCGCCTCCGCAGCAATTCAAAGACCCGCTCGAATCCCATATGGGCGCCATCATGAGTTATGCGCATCACACGTTCTCGCTGATTTGGTGGAACAAAAGGCACTTTCCGTCCGTCTATCGCCACCACCACGTTATCGTTTTCGACCTTCAACCTGTCCCAGATCTTGAGGAGTTCCTCCACCTCCTCCGATGTAGCCTCCGGTTTGGTGCCAGCCCGTAAGTGAGAGCACAACACATTCACGAATTCATCTGTCCTTTGATCTCCCAGCAGGTTCCTCTCCCCCATCGCGATCGCACGCACCGGTATGGCATTGTCTGGCATGATGTCGTCCAAACACGGGCGTGACAACATATCTGGCAATACATTTTGCGTTCCATCCACGTGCTCAATGGTGAAGTTGAACTCCTGCAATCGGTAGGCCCATCGCGCAAGTCGTCCCCGCGGGTCTTTCGCCGTCATCAACCACGAGAGCGGTTTGTGGTCAGTGACGACCCGGAATTCATTTGCCAGTAAGTAATTTCTCCACTTCTCTAACGCCCACACGATGGCCAAGCATTCTTTCTCCGTTGTTGAATACTTCTGTTCCGCCCCCGTCAGCACTCTGCTCGCGTACTCCACCACCCCAGCCGGTTGAGACAAAACCGCACCGATTGCCACGTTGCTTGCGTCGACAGCCACAGTGAACCTCTCACCAGGATTGGGTAGCCGTAGACATGTCGGGGCTTCTGCTATGCATGCCTTTAGATGGTCAAAGGCTTGATCCGCTTCAGCTGTCCACACGAACTGCACGTCCTTGCGAAGCAGCTTTAACAACGGGCTGACCTTCTCTGCGAACTGGGGCACAAACTTTGAATCATATGCCACCACTCCCAAGAACGAACGAAGCTGACGCTTGGATTTTGGTTTCGCGAAGCACTTGATCGTCTCGCGTTTCTCCGGAAGTGGATGGACTTGACCATTGCCCACGATGTGACCCAAGCATAAAATCGACTTTTGGGCAATCTGCGACTTTTTACGACTGAGTTTCAGACCAGCTTCATCTAGCCTCTGCAGTACTGCTCCAAGTCTGGTCACATGTTCCTGTTCCGTCTCAGAGAAGACGATGATGTCATCACCGTACACAACCACGCCTTGCAGGTTCTCGAGGACCATCAGCAACAAACGCCTGAATGTAGCCGGGGCGTTGCACAATCCAAACGGCATTCTCAAAAACTCAAACTGCTGGCCATTGACACTGAAAGCTGTCTTGTGGCGATCTTCTTCTGCGACCGCCAGTTGCCAATATCCCGAGCGGAGATCAATCAGAGATATCTGCTTCGCACTGTGAAGGCTTGAGAAAATTTCTTCCATCTGAGGCATCGGGAATGCATCCTTCACCGTCACCCTGTTTGGTTCTCTGAAATCGATGCAAAATCGATAGGTTCCGTCGGCCTTCTTCGTCAATAGCACGGGTGATGAATACGGGCTGTGCGTTCGCCTGATGATTCCTTTCGATTCCATTTCGTTCACCTGCATCTGTACCTCAACCAGGGTGTTCTGTGGAATTCGTCTGAAGATTGGCTTGCATTGTCCTCCTGGGATCAACGGTATTCGGTGTTCAACCCAATTGCAAAATCCGTAATCATCTTCCGCGTCTGTGAATAAGTGGGCATACCTGCTCAGTACGTTGCGTATTGCACGGTTCTGACAATCAGGCACGGCTTTGAGAGCACCAACCCGGTCGGTTCTCTCCTTGTTTATCGCGATCGTCTCGTTAGCCACGATCACCACCTCGTTTCTCAGGTCAATTGTGACACCGAGCCGTTTCAGGATGCCGGTTCCGATGATAGTTTCGGTCGTCTCCTCCACGATGAACATGTCATGGCTGATGAGCGTTTCTCCTATCCTGATTCGTAACCGCTGCGTGCCCGTCACTTTCAAAGAATGCCCACCGACCGTCTGCATCGTGATTGAAGATGGGTTTACTGGAACCTCATTGAACCTCTTCGTAATTGACACTGCCGCTCCTGTGTCTAATATGGCTCGGACAGACACACCTTCTATAGTTACCTGGAGGACTGGTACTCGCCACCGACTCGGCATGGATAGAGAGAAACAATGGGGCACATTGACGTTGGTGCAGAATCTCGCCACATGACCATTCTGGTTGCATCGGAAACAGCGGCGACCGTTCCGGATTGCCGTACATTGCGTTGTGAAGTGGTGCTTGAAGACTCCATCGACCACAGCTGCTCCACCATTTCGGATAGGCGATTTACTTTCTGTTCCAACTCAGCATGCTGGATGCTTCGCACTGTCACTTGTTCCGACAAATTCTGGGCGACCGTCACCAGATCCAACGCTTTGCTGTCTCCCACCATCGACGCCAATTTCACCTGATCACGGAGTGGATCGGGCAGACTTCGGGTAAACTGCTGTTTCAGTATGCGTTCTCTTGCGTTGCCCTCTAACTCGGGGAGCCCAATCGTTAGATGTCTGTCCAGCTGCTGGAAAAACACCATCAAATCCTCCTGTTCGTCCCATCTGGCTGCGTGAAATCGCTGCAGTGCTCGTTCTCTCACCAGATCCTTCCCAAATTCTGCACACAAGGCAGCCCTCATCTCAGCGAACGAACAATCGGGTTTAACCTTTCGAGTGAGCAAATACACCGCCTTGGCTCGTCCACTCAACCATGTGCCCAAAGCAATTAGCAAATTCGCATCCCCCCTCACACCCATGCAAGCCGCAATTCCGTCGAACTCATCGAGCCACGCCTCCACGTCACCGGCCGCAAATTGCTCCAACCGGGTCAACTCCATCGCGATTGGTCACGGCACCAGTGTAGCAAGAACGACAAGACAGGGGGGTAGACGTTTATTGCACACCGAAAATGGGCACATGAGGGTCTCGCGCGCGCCATCGAATATCGACTAGATTTCCGTCCCACCACGCAACACGCCTCGGGAGCTCTGACTTGGAAGATCCGCCTTCCTGTTTTCGCCTCGATCTCCGCTTCTCTGCACCCGATTTGGATCGGCCAGGAGTCGTTCGAGAGCTCTCGACTTGCATGTTCTGGGCTGTGTCAATCGGCTCGGCCTCAGTCCTGTGGGCTGCGCTAGCGGCGTATTTGTCTGATTTATTGCGCTGTCCACATATTCCCGCTCCGTAGTTCCGGGCCCAGGCTCGTCGCTAGCCGTCTTTCGCAATCCGCTCTCAGCTAGCTCCGAAGAGCTCCCCAGAGCCATTCTTGGAAGCGGCCCCTCTACAGGATGAACGAACGTGACTCAGAATTATTTCCTCGCACATCACGGTGACTGACAAATCTCGAAGTCTGTGGGTTCTCGGAACTCAGCCGCGAAAGATTAATTCACGCGAGTCGAACGGGTTCCTAGACCGAACGCAAAATTTCTACGCACGGTTTCCCAACCCAAGAAGAGTCAAGAACAAGACAGGCCTTTTGCCACAGGCGCTTTTACTGGCCAAAGCTAAGGCGATTCTAGCGTTGTACAGCCTCATTTTTATATCACGAAACGGTGATGAAGGGGGGTTTTCCCTTGGAAGGGTTTGCGTAAACAAAACCTGGAAACAAGAAACATGGTTTTATGCAAATATGCAAAGTCCGTAAACTGAGCAGGAATGTTGGAAGTTTGGCGAGAGTTGTCCGGAAAATAAATGTTGCTTGAATACAACAATGGTTGTTTGGTTGGAAACGAGACTGTTTCTGGGTACAAAGGCTAAACGAATGGGAATGTTTCACGAGTTGGAAGGCTGATTGAACGTGTGCGTTTTGTCTGATCTGAGTACATGTGCACTTGTGTGAATCGGGTTTTCAGCCTTCCCTAACTTAAGCCTGTAATAATTATAGGGACGTTGGGTCCCCATAACACTTCTCCAAACATTTAAGCAACACGCTTGTGGGGCTGACAGGCCTATAGTTGACGGGTACAGATTTGGAATCTCATGTATCGCCACTACAGATGCCTCTTTCCAATCTTGTGGTAATCTGTCTTCTCGGAGTGAAGTGTTGAAGAGCTTTGAAGCTGGAGTATGTCAGGGAGTGGTTTGACAATCGCAGGATACATACTGTCTGGTCGCGCCGATTTGTTAGTGTCTAAGCTAGCAAGTACACTAAAAATATCTGATACTGTTGGCGGTGTGGCTGGCATTGTACTCCAGGTTTGGCGATGTGGCTATGAAGGGACTGGACGCCCCTCATCCACACGATGCACTTGCTGAAAGCCACACAGCAGCATCTTTGCCTTATCCGCGTCTTCTGTAGCATAACTCCCACTCTCCATGGTAAGGTTACCAAAGATATTTTTGCCTGAACGCAATTGTAATACAACTTGGGCTTCGGTTTCGCCTTCTGAGCTAATCGAAGCTCAATCAACACTTTTCTTTGCAATTTGACTGCTAAATTCCCGCATCTTTTGTAATGCAGTCAGTGTCTAAATTCCCCAGATGCCTGAAACTTCTTCCAAGAATCGTTCCGCCGCTTAATCGCTCGATCTATTCCTCGACGCCACCAACGCGGCTTGGCACCATGTATTTTCGATCTCAACGAAGCAAACTCAGCTAATAGCTGGACAAGCCCATTTTTAATCAAGCTCCAACGGTGTTCTAGGGTGGCCTGTTCTGCTTCGGGAAACCAGTCTATCTGCAGGGGCTCGCTCACGTGAGTGATGTCAATGCGGCCCAGGTTCCTCACAAATCGGCGTTTTGTTGGAGACCTTTTTTGAATTTAACGAGAAAGTAATCACACAGTGGTCACTCTTACCGATGGGAGCATCGGCGTGTAGCTCTGCTAAGTGACCACATCTGGTTATCACAGCGTCCAGTGTTGAGGGAGTACAACCAACCCGCTTTCTCCTCGTGAACTTTACATACTGGACATAAGCATTCTCATGCACCCATTCTACTAGGTCTCGCTCCAGAGTATCTATCGTGTTCGTTGTGTGGACCCAATCTGTATTCAGAATATTTAAGTTACCGATAACCACAAAGTTCGGTGCCCTGATCACTGCTTGTTTGAGCAGCCTACTAAGCTCCGTATCTTCCACTCGCATAGAAGACGGGCTACGATACACACAAATAATTATTTCCAACCGTCCCTCCAACCTCAAAAAGCACGAAACGACTTGGATGCTAGGTGTAGACATAAAGAAGAGGGCTTCCCAAGTCGAGTATTGGCTCTTGATAAGCAAAAGCACACCCCACCTGCTTGATGGCCAGGCCTGTCCAATATATTCAGGGAAGCTATACAGTAAGTTACAGATTGGGTCACTCTGGGAGAGCCAAGTTTCAGTAATTGTAACCATATCGGCAAGTATGCAACCTACCATCAGTTCTTCCCACTTATTCCTCATACTTCAACAGTTTTTATACCACATTCTCAGCTCCCCTCGCTGATCCTTCATCTCCGTCAAATCTTTAAGCTTCTCCTCGGGCTTAAGACTCGAGGGGATAGCACGTGTTTTGAGACGTTTTCAAGACGATTGGCTACCTCAGTTGCCCGACTCTCTGGATCAGTAACGGGTCCTAGCAGAACGCCACAGGATGAGTTCTGCTTTTGCAGCTTCAACAGAGCTACTTTTTTGGTTCGCTCGCCAATTGTCTTATTTGCTGCCTTTTGAATTGGTCGGACTACGCTGGTCACTTTTTTCTACCAATCTGGGTACCTTTGCCTCTATTTAAATGGCCTCACTTTGTACCCTCCACTGTAGAGCTGTCCATAGTCGAAGATGTCAGTTCTATTGCACCAGGATCGGCAGCATCAGATGATTTCGATTGCCCGTATCCAGCTACGGCGTTCAGGTCTAATTTGTCAGGCCTATTTTCTGCTGCCGATAATGAATTTGCACTTTCTGATTCCTCCACACGTTCAGCGGTCACATAAATAGTACGATCTCCAATTCTTTCAATAAGAAAAGGGTTTCGACCCCTTTTGCATACAGGGGTTGCTAAAGGATGGTGATCACCAACTTGTCTGTTGGTCGTGATATCGTGCTATCGACCTTTAGTTTGATTTGCTATTACACCAGCCCGGCTAAGCAGCAAATGCTGGTAAAGCGGATTCTTGAATTCCACCAAAATCGGCCTTGCACGCCTCTTATGACTCGGTGATTCTGCATCCCTCCAACGACTGACCCTGTGAATTCTCTTTATACTAACGTGTAATGGTATGCCGTCAATTCGGAGAATATCTTGCACCCGCCTTTTATCCCTCTAACTCTAGCCTCACATATTACCGGCTCCTCATGATGGTGAATAAGCACATTCCTTTGGCAGTCCATTGCAATTTCAGCACGCCGCACAAAGTATTCCAGAATTGAATGCGTTGCCTCAAATCGAACTCTTAAAGAATCTCTGCACTTGTATTAACTGTTCTGCTGCATTGAGCCTATGCAAATACTTCCCATCATAACCAGCATGTTGGTCAACCTTTCGGTCACGTATTATACGGGAGCAAGAGTCAGCTACATAAACACAATGAAAACACACCCACTTCAAGTTTGGATAACGAGCGTAAATATCCATGTAATCTTGGTCTAACCTAGAGCAGGTATTACGGTATCAGAGTAAGCACCTATCGCACTGAATTCCTTCTGTTACTACAGTGTTACACGTGTATTTAGCACACCTGTAATCTACCTGAGAGGTCATGATCAGCGCAAATGAATCAAGGATTTCAGTGATTATTGAAGTCACAATCTAGTTGTGACCAGGTACCAATAAAAACAAGAGAAAAAATGCCGGAACAGACTTAGCGGAAAAAAAGATTTGAAGCAATTAGCAGAGTAGATGTGGAGTCAGCAACAAGCCAAGAACAGCAACTTGGGTCGAAGTGACAGGAGACCTGGGTTGCTTGTCGGTACAAAAACCAGACCGGCCGTAGTGACGTCAGCCGTGCTTGTATAGATGAAGCAGGGAATCGACAAAAATAATTTTGCTGCCTGGAGGGAACTGTGCCACCAAATAAATCCAGTGGGTATTATATCAGCAAAGCATGACTTACGCTAAGGAGGAGTTCCAGATGCGTTGGGACACTAAAGCCCTGTCACACAACACGAGAATGGTCAAACTCTAATTCCAGGCAAAGCCTGTAAAAAGTGAAGATGCTTGCAAGCGAAATTCGGTCGGCAGAAACAGAATGCTCGTAGAAATATCAACAAAACTGTGTCTACTATCCGTTCAGTGCTAACCAAACACTTTCAGCACAGCTTCTGGAGAAAACGATTAAACAGTGATACACGACAACCACGCCGTGATAACCGGCAACTCAGGCGTTAGGCTGTCAAATGAAGATACACACAAGAGATTCCGAGTATATTGGCACTCCCATATCCCTTCGGATCACAAGCAAACTAACAAAAACCAAGTTTCTTGTACAGTGGTATTCAACTACTGTACTCAAACAAGGATTTCAGTAAAGAAACTCTTGAACGTTGAAACACGACAAGCACGCTGAAATTCCGACTAATCATGCGGCGCCTTGGACTTGGAAATCATCGAGAGGTTACGAGTCAGAGTGTCGAGTAAACGGAGTTGAGCGGCTTCAAACTGCTTCTGTTGTTGTTGAAGAATCTCACAGAGGTCGTCTGCTGAGATAGTTATTGCAGTTGCCAATTCTGTCGCCAGTTGTTATGACCTGAACTGCTATAAGTAGGTGGATAAAGGCCTAGATCTTGGAGATGCCCAGGTATTATTGCAACCACGAGAGCAAGAGTTCAACATGTGTCCCGTAATGGCTGGGTTATGCGGTTCCTTAATGGTTAACTCACTGATGATTGGCTGAGCAGTGGCACAGTCTGATTGAATCGGGGGCTAGCAGGCAGCAGGTCATGTGCAGCATTTGGGTTACGTTTCTCTATATGAAAACTTCGTTGCCTAAGCTGTGCTGCTTTGAAATATGTTAATCATACCATCATACCGGATTTAGGCGTCACATGGACATAAGGAGGCGATACATGATTGAGTGTACTAGTAATTTATCTCACAAAATAGGTCAGCTAGAAGTGCACCCCAATGTTGTCCTGTATGCTTACATTCAATTCTTATTTTGCACAACCGTTATTCAGCAGTACATTTGCTCGATGGACGCTTAAACAGATGATTCTCATATCTTTTGATATTGTAGATTTTACCCAAGACATTTTACGTGACTTTCCATGCTCCCGGTTTTTTGTTCCGTCTAACTGCTTCGTGCAATCATTATAATGGTTGTGTATGAGCGGTGCTCCGCCGCCGTGATGTTGCAGTGTTCCAAACGTTCGACTAAAGCCTCAGCAATGATTGCTTTCATCATGGGTGGGGAATCGCTGAACTCGAGTTGCAGATTAATATATTACGTAGTCCCAATCCCAGACCTGTTAAAAGACAAACGCTTTCTTGTAAAAATGCCACATAGTCCGGCGGAAAAAGAACACCATTAGTGACGAACTGCAGTGACGACGGGCCGGTTGAACGTTCTCCCAAGTCCCACTAAATGTTGCAAGACATGCAGAGTTAAGCACAAATTGCGCGATCATCACCGTTATTAGCTGAGCGACGACACATGACCCTTACAGACAATGCGACTAACGGCGTTGCACATAAACAGTCTTGTTGTGGACTTGGCCTATCAGCCACACATGACAAACACCTATATAGGACAAATCTTCGCTCGATAAGAACCGCAAAACATGCAGTTACTGCCCAACCAAAATGTGATGACAGTGATGTGTTCAAACGTTCCAGAACCCACTAGAGCATCGCTGTAAATAGACATGCCGAGGAGGAAAACTGCTGGGCTGAAATAACCTGCGTACTCGGAGTACCTAGTAAAGAATTCAAGCAAGCACGCCCCCAGACCGCAGTTAGGCAAGAACAAGGCACCGTAAGAAACAGAGCCTATCGGGCGAAGCACTGCAACATAGCTAAAGCATGGGTCGGAAACTACTGTTTGGTCAAGGGAGGCCGTGTGGCTGAACTAACTAATCAATGTCATCGATGGATGTAACATCCCCTCCTCTCTTGGAGGAAGTCATACACCGGGAACAAAACTGTTATAATTGCGTCGCCCCTGTTATGATTGAGGGAACGCCGCCTCTTGAGGTAATTGCGTGAGTAGACTGGGGCTCCGACGGCGAATTCTTTATGCTTGCTGTAGGCACCAGATTGAGTAGATGGCTTTTCAGTCGGAATGAGTGCATCGTTTGTGGTGCGTAGCTTGCGGCCCAGCAATGCTTCAGCTGGTGACTGGCCTCTTGGCGTAGCTGGATTCGGTGTGGGCCGGTACGAGAGCAGGAAGGCTTGAAGACACTCATCCACGGTCCCCTTCCCGCGAGATTTCAAAAGCGCCCTCGTGAATGTGTCGACAAATCCCTCCGCTTGACCGTTGGATTGGGGATGGTACGGCGGTGAGCGGAGGTGTTCGATACAGTGTCGGCGGCAAAAGTCTTCGAAACCGGAAGACGTAAACTGGGTACCATTGTCGGACACCAACACCTCGGGAAGGCCATGTTGACTGAAGATTCGTTGGAGACAACCCAGAGTGGCGGATGCGGTTGGTGGGTTGACGGCGACCACTTTCGGCCATTTGGAATAGGCGTCGACCATGACCAGGTAGGAAATGCCATCGATGGGACCAGCGTAATCGATGTGCACTCGAGACCACGGTTTTGCTGGCGGCTGCCAAGAAACTGGTGATTGGTGTGGTGGCATCTTGGATGCTTGTTGAGAATGTTGGAACACGGGTGCGGATTGACTGGTTTTGTCGTCAGTTCGGTCGTTTGGCACTGTCGGAGTATGTACCACGTTGCAGATGGCCCGAAGAGGATGATCGGTCAAGCCAAGGGTTTCGAGCCAGTCGAGACCAAGCACGTTGAGCTTCACCTTCGTGAGGTAGCACATCGCGTTGAACGTGGCGCCCCGGAAGGAGACGGAGCAGTGCAGCTGCCCACTTAGCTGCACGCGACCACCACAGGCGCTGGTGGCAGATTGGGAGGTCGGTTCAAACGGCGGCTTGCCAAGGGATCGCCAGAGATCCTCGGAAATGATCTTGATGTCCGACGCAGTGTCCAACTGCAATCGGACCGCATGACCATTGATCAAGACGTCGACGAACTTTCTCCGATCCGCAGCGTTGATTTGGAACGTGGCCAGCAGGCTCAGGAAGCTGCCAACCGGACCAGGTTGGGGTGTGCGTCTGGGTCGGGACCTCTTCTTTGGATCGCGGGTGGGAGCCAGCCCAGTTTTGGCCCCCTTGGGAGATGGAGGATGGCAGTAACCATCCCGGTGCCCCACCCGGCCACAACGTTGCCAACGATGCTGGCGGAAGTTGCAGTCACGGTGGAAATGCCAGGCACCACAGAATCGGCACGCGTAGGGTGGGGACTTCGCTCGGTCGGATTGGGTGGGGCGCGCGGACGATTGCGCCCTCGGTGCTGTGACTGCCTGGACCATACCAGGTGCGGCGGCGTTTTGGATCATGGCAGAATCGTGCTTCAGGTTGAGCAGCGTTTGACACTCCTCGGCCAGGTTCTGGAGTGTGACTGATCCATCCTGTTGTAGCTTGGACAGGAGGCGTGTCCGGATATCGGCATCGTGTGGAGATTGGAGGCCAGAGACGAAGAGCAGGCATTTGAATTGGTCCTCGGTGAGCGAGCCAAGTTGAAAACGTTGGCATTCACGGTTGACCATGCCTGCGTACGTGATGACGTCGTCGGCATCACGTTTGACCAGCTGCAGACATTGGTAACGAGCATTGAACAGAGAGGACTGCTCGCCAAAAATCTGTGACAACGTTCGGACCGTGTCGTCAAAGGTAACGTCCCGTGGGTTCCTCGGCAAGATGAAATTGGTGTAACGCTGATGTTCGAGGGTACCAAGTTTGCGCAGGAGCAGGCGGACCTTCCACGCGTCGTCCTGGCAAGCCAAGTCAACGGTGAACAGGTCCTCGTACCGCTTGTACCAGGATTCGAACGTTACCCCGGCCTTGGCGTCGTACAGAAATTCGCTGATGCCGCTAACCACCTGGTCCACTGACTGAGAATTGGCGCTCCGACCTGCATGAAGGGTAGAACTGGAAAGTTTTTCGGTTAGCGCGGACATCAATTTAAGCTGTTGCTGCAGCATCAATTTTAAATCGGCATATTCGTCAATCATGGTTCGCCAACTCTGTCGCCACTGTTATAATTGCGCAGATTGCCTTAGTCGTCGCTGCTGTTATACTTGAGGGAACGCCGCCTCTGAGATAATTGCGTAATTGCCTGATAAGTGGGTCGCTGGCACGCCTACGATAATTGCTTGTTACACTGACCACTCGAACGGAATTGCGCTGTCCTGATGACGCTGGCTTAGCCGGTGAGGCGGATAATTGAGCGAGCTTGTGAACGATCCTAGCCGCGCGTGTTCGGATAGACGCCGAGCCTCGGATGGACGCAGACGAGAAGGGGGTTTACGATAGACGCGCGCTAATGACTTAGACGCGAAGGCTGGTCAGCTAACGACTCACACGCAATCACGCGACCCGGCCGACTCGCAAATGAGGCGAAGAGAAAGAAAAGACAAGTGGTCCTCTGTAGGCTCTTTTACGACCGACAAAGGGCCACTTGTCTTTTCTTTCTCTTCGCCTCAGTTGGGAGTCGGTCGGGTCGCGTGATTGCGTGTGAGTCGTTAGCTGACCAGCCTTCGCGTCTAAGTCATTAGCGCGCGTCTATCGTAAACCCCCTTCTCGTCTGCGTCCGTCCGAGGCTCGGCGTCTATCCGAACACGTGCGGCTAGGATCGTTCACAAGCTCGCTCAATTATCCGCCTCACCGGCTAAGCCAGCGTCATCAGGACAGCGCAATTCCGTTCGAGTGGTCAGTGTAACAAGCAATTATCGTAGGCGTGCCAGCGACCCACTTATCAGGCAATTACGCAATTATCTCAGAGGCGGCGTTCCCTCAAGTATAACAGCGGCGACGACTAGGGCAATCTACGCAATTATAACAAAAACATTCAACAGATTTAGGTACACATTGAGATCTGCGAAGTGGTAGGCAGTTTGTTGTTTGCGCCGTATCCTGAGTGATTTGTTCCACCTTCGGCTGGACTGAGTCAGATTGGCTTTCCTCATTTTCTCATGTTCCTACACAACGCGGACGTATGTGATCTGAATGCCGCCTCAAGACGACCATTTAACTCTAGCTCAGCCTGGGTATCATCATTTGTGACCACGGTTGCGGGCTGCCATGACTGTTCGTGTGGAAGTCGTGTATACACAAGATCGCCCAGTTGGATAACAACATCGTTATCCCTGTCCGACGTAGCTGTCTTGTTTCCTTGCGCTTCTATTTCCCCTCGAAGATTAGGAAATAATGGGTGTAATCTAGTACGATGTGTTCTACCGAACATCAGTTCTGCGGGGGGTTTACCCGTGGCTTCGTCGGAGTTAATCTGTAGGCAAAAAGTAATCGATCTAATCGCCTTAGTATGGTTCCCGATAACTGCTTTAGCAGACCTCTTTTTACCTTCCGCACCGCCCTTTCGGCTAATGCATTTCACGCAGGATGATGGGGGCTGTACGCACGTGTTGAATGCCATTGTTCTGCATAAAGCTCTCAAACTCCTTACTGGTAAAACAGGACCCATTATCTGTACAAACAGTTTCAGGTATTCCGAAAACCGCAAACGATAATCGCATCTTTGAAATGGTTGTTTCATCCTGGGATGAGACACTGGATAAACACCGATCCATTTGGAATAGGCATCGACTATCAACAGGAAAAATGTTCCGTTCAAAGCACCAAAATAGTCTGCATGGATACGTTGCCATGGTCATTCAGATCAAGGCCCAGCGTGTATTGCACTTGGAGGTTTATCTGACTGATATTGTTGGTAGAGATTACAAGTTTTCAGGTACTTTTCAGTTTCGGCACATAAGCCGTGTTCAAGTGCCTTCATTCGGGCAACATCTGGATGTCTTTTGTGAAGTTCATTTAGAATGGAGGAGCGCGCTTTCGACGGTGAAACCAAAGGTGAGCCGCAAAATAAACAACCGTCGTGTATATTCAGATCATTTTTTGAAGCCCCAAAGGTTTCAACTCAGCCGGAATTCTACTAGGCCAGCCCAGTTTGTGAAACGTATCACGTAGGCTAGTTTGGGATCCCGATCGGTCCATCGAAGTATAACATCACTTGTCAAATGGGTAGTGTCGGGGTACTGTACCAAATGACCTAACTCCACCGGTTCATCTACTGGCCCTGCGGGGAGCGCGTGCGGTAACCGACTCAAGACATCCGCCGTACAATTGTTATGGCCTGGGATGTAAGATATTTTGTATTCATACGCACTAAGGATTAGTGCCCATCGTTGCTTTCTAGGGGAAAACATTTGATGGATACCCTTGGATTCCCCAAATAAGGACATCTACGGTTTGTGATTAAATGGGATCGCAAGATGGCTGCCCCAAATATACTGGTGAAACTTCTTGACACCAAAGATGATTGATAGGGCCTCTCGATAAAGTTGTGAGTAATTTTTCAGCCGGTTGTAAGGCATACAAGCGAAAGTGATCGAGTTAATTGCACTATTCGGCATTTTATGACACAAAACTGCTTCAACTCCGTATGAAGAAGCTTCACACTGAATGATCAGAGGCTTTTTTCTACCGTGGTGAACTAAAACTGGCGCTGATGCTAAGCAGTTTTTAGCACGAATGAAAGCGTACTGATGCTCATCATTCCACACTCACGGGGTGTTTTTATGTAGCAGTGCGTTCAAAGGAGCTAAAATAGTTGATACCCCCGACAAAAAACGATGATAGTGCGATAAAATTCCTAAGAATGATCGGCGTTCATCAGCATTCTTAGGCTGCGGTGCATGTATAATTGGAGATACTTCATCCTGCAAAACATGCAGACCTCTCTTATCAAGTTTGTAGCCAAGACAACAAACCGATTCAAAGAAAAACTCACGTTTAGCTTTCTTCGGGTTCAATCCATTCCAACCCCGTCCGAAGTATCTTTACATGTTCAGCATCACTTCGGCCAGAAACCAGGATACCATCCAAATAAGCACTAGTAAAGGGTATATCCTTCACGATGTCATCCACAATCCGCTGGAAGATGCTAGGGACAGAGCCTATTACGAAAGGACGAGGGGTATAGTGTGTGGTTATGGTGGTTACTTCGCGTGAGTTCTCATCAAGTTCCACTTGAGAATATGAGTGACTAAGACCAAGCTTAGAAAATTTTTGACCACCGGATAACGTAGCGTACAAATCTTCATTGCGTGGAAAAGGATACATTTCCACCTTGGTGGCTTGATTGACAGTTAACTTATAGTCTCCACAGATACCAGCGGTACCGCTGGGTTTGAGTACAGGGTACCCCAATCCGAGTGTTGTACAGGCATGATTACGCCTTCGGAATGTAGCCGTTGTAGTTCTACTTCAACTTTGGGACGCATGGCGTGATTGACGTAGTAACCACATCCACTCCCTTGGGCCGCAGCGATCATGCGACACTATTGTTCCAATACTTGTGTTATGCAGATTATCCTAATGAAAGCAACGTGGAATCTTACGTCGTAACCAACTACGATAACCTGGCAGAACTCATTAGTGCTACGAGCTGTTCCTTCTTAACTGAGTGGTCCCCAGAAGTGGCATGCGGGAAATTTGTCAACAAATTCAACACGCTCGTAGCATTGGCATCTAAAACCAAAATCCCCCGACCCGACAAGGCGAAGTCGTTTCTCAGAAACAGGACCCGGAAATGCATGGGATTGTGGGATCTGACATGGCGCGCCCATATAGCCTCTCCGAGCGAGGATACTTGGAACACCTATATTACACAAAGAAACCACTGTGTCACAGTCGTCAGGGAGGATAAGGTAAAGAGCCAACAAGATCTTGTGTCAAAGTTCTGCGCTAACCCAAAGCTACTATACAGACACATAAATAAGCTTCGCCGCGTTAAGCGCGGAATTCCGGCTCTGCGCACAGCTTTCGGATTAGCACATACGGCACAGGATGCGGCGAACGTCCTAGGACAACACTTCGGCCACACTTTCCAGTGTGTGCAAACATCTTGCACCATATCTAGGCAACTTATTCCGCCATCAGGCCTTAACCACATTTCCTTCACAACTGCAGCTGTATTGAAGCGGTTGATGTCGTTGCGCGAATTTAACTCCCCGGGTGCGGACGGCATTCGGCCGAAAGCGCTGAAAGTTTCCGCCACGAGCTTAGCTGAACCTTTGGCGACACTCTTTCAGCGATGCCTTAACGAGATGCACGTCCCAACGATGTGGAAGCACGGGATCATCACTCCAATCCACAAAAATGGTAGCCGTGCAGATCCAACTAATTATCGTCCGATTACCCTTCTTCCGGTAATCTCCAAGACCACGCAGTCCATTGTAGCCGAGGCCCTCATGGAGTACCTGGAGAAAAACAACATCCTCGTTCCGGAGCAGCACGGATTTCGCCAAGGCAGGTCCTGCACAACTAATTTGCTAATTGCTCGTTCAAACTGGACAGAGTCTGTGGACGCCGAAGTCGGAGTGGATGTAACCTACTTGGACTTCCCTAAGGCATTCGACCGACTGGACCATCGGATTTTACTGAACAAGCGGCAGCATTGTGGTATCGGCAATCCTATTCTAGGATGGATAGGCGAATTTCTCGTTCAACGTCACCTGAATGTGAGAGTCCGAAATACCCTGTCGGAACCAATCGAAGTTCAGTGTGGCGTACCTCAGGGCTCGGTACTCGGGCCTCGCTTGTTCATTGTTTTCATAAATGATCTTGCAGCTGCACTATCTTCCAACTTTCTGCTGTTTGCAGATGACCTAAAGATATGGCGTGCCATAGCTTCAGGAGAGGATCACACAGCCTTGCAGGATGATTTGGACAAAGCATACAAGTGGTCAAACGAGAACATGCTACAGTTCAACAACGCAAAGTGCAAAATCTTGAGCATACGCCATCAGAGTGCGTATAACTACCGCTTAGGACCTGACATTCTACAGCGGACCTCTCATGAGTGCGATCTTGGCGTGCTTGTACAAGAAGATCTTGGGTGCTTAATGCAGACCGAAAAGGCCTCCAAGAGAGCAAACCAACACTTTGGCCTTCTGCGTAGAGCGTTTGGGAAGTTTGACGCCTCAATCTTTCCGAAAATGCTTAGCGCTTTTGTTAGACCACACACAGAATACGCTATTCAAGCGTGGCAGCCATGGCAGAAGTGCCACCTCACTGCACTCGATACTGCACAACGCAGAGCGACAAAATACGTCAAAGGTCTTTCCAGCCTTCCCTACCCACTCAGGCAGAAAACTCTTAACTTATACAGTGGACGTTACCGTCGTTTGAGAGGCGATCTCATATTGGTGTACCGGATACTGAGAACCCCCAACCACACGTGTCATTCCCTTTTGAAACGTAGTCAAAACGCATCCCTAAGAGGTCATCAGTTTAAGTTGATCACACAGTACAGTCGACTGGAATGTCGACGCAATTTCTTCTCCCTCCGAGTGTCACAACCTTGGAACGCCCTCCCAGAACATGTAATTAACGCTCCCACCCTATCCCTTTTCAAAAAACGCCTTGACGAAACTCTGACACGATTGCACTATGTGATATAACGTGCGACCATCGGATGATGGTATTAGTGAACAACGAACGTGGACGGAATCCACTTAAAATTCCTATTGGATTACTTGTTTATGTGCATCTCCAATCCCTTGGTGAGTCATGCATTTCACACGTACTTTCATCGATACGATTTTTTTAATTTTACGATGCTAATTCTCATCATCCTACGGGACCTGTCAAGCATTGCTTTTATACCCGTCATAAACCATTGTTCCATTCTTCCATTGTAATGTTCCTGCTTTGTAAAACTTGGCATTAGTGTCCTCCCGTAGATTGATGGAAGCTTTGAAATGTCTCGGCATTTTCATATTATTCTCGAATAAAGAAGAAAATTGATTTAACAGATCGTTTAGACTGTTGTCATTGATCACGACTTCATTAAGCTGCATCGTTTCTGGGAAGTATCGGATTCAATTTCTGCCCAAGAGGTTTGGTCTTTTCCCAGGTAGTTAATTCTCGCTCGCCGTACCTGAATTTAACCATGCACTTTCCCAATTCCCTAATCGGATCTCCCGTGTAGCTTTGCAATCTGGAGTCACATGGTTGTAAGGGCGGCAGGCTCTTAATTCAAACCCTGTTTAGAATGGTAACTGCAGTCTCTGTATCTAGTAAAATAATAAAATAATAATGTGTCAGCTGTACGCCGTAGCGGCGCTTCGCTGCTGCGCGACCACCACCAGTCGCGCTTGGGCTAAGTATACCACGAGGACGCCCACCCCTACGCGGATTCGAACCGGTGACCTTATGGTTGCAAGGCAGACGTGCAGACCAATCGGTCACCGGCCGACAGCCTCTGTATCTAGTTCCAAATCGATCGGTTCATTCTCGATCATCAAACGAATCGTATATGGAGGGCACTTGTTGGGTGGTAAGGTATTAAAGTAGACGGAATGTAGATCGTTGTCTGAGTCTTCCAGAACGTTCGCTCTGTAAGCGGCAGGTTATTATGGCGCCTCAGTTGAGTGAGATTGGTTGGTTCCGATCTACATACGCTGGCTAGGTGGCCTAGTTTACCACATTTTCGGGCGATCCGATCTTTGGGGCGACACTCAGAAACACGGGCATGTTGCATCCCGAAGCGATGGCACACGAACTGTTGCCGAGGTTCACCCGGAGTCTGTGGTTTAGCAACTGCATGAACAACATTGACGACAAGATGGGCAGTGAATTCACGTAGCTGGTGCGAGATATTCTTCCTTTGGCGAACGACTAGACAAGCATTCTCCTACGTGGTATCTGACTCGTTCAAAGATAACAATTGTTCCCATGCACTTTCGTCCATAATCCTCGCAATTAGCAACTGTATTTTCATTTCTTATTCAACTTTGTCGCGCGGAATTTCGTTGTATTTACACTCTGGAATAAACTGGTGGATGCGTGTAATGAAGTCGTTGACGCTCTCGTTCTGTTTCTGTACAAGCTTTGAAAATCAGTATCTCCCAGTATGAGCATTCTGTTTCAATCCCCACAGTGTTGTATATTTATCCAAGGCTGATGTAAGTGTCACAATTATCCACATGTAGTGCATCATAATGTTGCTGGCCTTCATCTCCAAGCACTTGTCCGAATAGTGTCATTTTGTGGTACTGCGAAAGAGAAATCATATGATTACAAACAGGCAATAGTCCCAGGTAGTGAATAGATGAGTTCTTCCATCTCATCCAGTTTGATAAGGTCGGTTTGTCCTCTGCGCAAGACCAAAAGTTAGTAGGTGGGTTAATGATAGGGTTCATCTGGATCCCATCTCCAGTAAAACGTGGTAACCAATGCAAGCAAAGCACCCCCGCAGTCCGTAGTTAGGCAAGAACAAGGCACAGTACGAAACAGAGTCTATCGGGCGAAGCACTGCAACACGACTCACATGACTCACGAGTTAAAGTATGGGTGGGAAACTATTGATGGGTCAATGCGAGGCAAATCAATAAGAACGCGGTGTGGCTGAAGTAACTAATCCCTATCATCGGCGGATGTAACAACTCGGACTGAAAAGTCTTCTACTTAGTCTCACACGTCTTTCACGTACTCCATCATCTCCGCACGTAGGGAAGCCTCGCTAACTGAGAGTAACATTTGTCATCTCACACAATATAGAAGATGTTCTCAGCAATCCACTTTCTAGTGAACTCTTCTGTCGGTGCCCGTATTTTTCCGGAACGGCCGTGGTCAGAAAGAAGCGGAAATCCAACACGAGCGCGTCTTGCTCTTATGAGCAAAAAAGTTGTTATGGCCTATGGTGTGCCAGAAGTGAAACATCCGCCCTTCAGCTTCCCCACTATACTTCCTGGATGAGTCTGCTCTCCAGGTCTCCTCAGCTGAAAGAGATTTGGGGATCAGCACCCAAACCAACCTTTCAGTATCTGCTTCCTGCCGAAAAGCAGCCTCTGCTGCTAACCGCATGCTGGGTCTGTTAAAACGTGCCTTCGGCCAAATCGACCCGCGGAATTTCCGCCTCCTCTTAAACGCCTTCCTACGTCCTCATTTGGAGTTTGCTATCCAGGCTTGGAGCCTCTGGTTGCTCAAAGACCAGCGTATGCTTGAAGTCCCGTAACATTAGGCAACAAAATTAGTACGGGTCTCAGACACATGGATTATCCACAACGGCTCCGTCGTTTTGGTCTCTTCTCAATGAAATACCGACGGCTCCGGGACGACTTGATCCTCGTATCTGTAATCCTATCCAACACTGGACACTCCTGCCGCCACTTACTGATACTGCACCACTCATGCTCCCATCTTCGTGGTCACCCACTCAGGATCACACATCAGCACAACCGGGTGAACTGCAGGCGACATTTCTTCGCTTTGCGGGTCTGCGGACAGTAGCACGCCCTGCCTGCTGACCGAATCTCGGCATCTTCTGTGGATGGTTCAAGACACGCCTGCGCCGTCATCTTGCCGACCTGCATCGTGATCTCCTCTGAGACAACTACCTGCAGTTTGGAATACCATACCCCATACTAGCCCGAGTCATCTCCCTGCCGCTTCTCACCAGGCGCAACAGCTTGTCCCTCTACCCCCAACGATCCCGATTTATATGTTGATGGAGACTTTTTCTTTACGCTACTCTTTTTCTTTCCCTAGCTGTGTCAGAAGACGTGGTGGAGTGTCACGCTTTGAGCCGCCGTACATTCTGTTTAAATGCCACACAGGCCCGATGAAGATACAACTAACACGAGAATCCAACCCGCTATAAGGTTGCTTTGTCTTTCCGCATGACCCGGCGCTATTTCTTTTCATCTTATAGGCACCAGTTTTTATCCCATGAAATACAATGTTCCAATGTTCCAATGACGCTAGCTGTGTATGGCAAAAGCACGATATTGCAGAACGGAGGTACCTCATGGAGCTATACAAGTTGCGAAATGTCTTAGCATTTCTTATCACCCGTCTGCTTACCTCCATAATCAACCACGACAGGGAGGCAAAAATTTTGTAAGGTGCCTCGGTGGCGTCTGAGATGGTATCAGTGGGGATTCATGCATGGTATGACGAAAGGAAACTTGGGACAGGTACAGTTAAGAACATTACTTCAAAGAATACAGACCCCAGCTACATATGAGCCAGACTCTGTTGTACCTGTCTCAGATCATTCAACCGTGCAAACAACGTTTTCAAAAATCGTCAACAGACTGACACTATTAGTGCCAGTCAAACACAGCGAACCGAGCTCCTAATATGTCAACAAATACAATGCTGCTACACTAACACACAACGGTTGTATTATAAGCTTCAGGAATTGCGCCATCGACTTGAAACGACAATTTGGTACATTCTGGCAATTACTGAAACTTGGTTCTCTAACGACATGCTAGACCTGCTGCACGGTTCGACGAACTGCGCATGAAATCAAGTGGAAGGTACAATTAACTGGGTCATACAACCAGCCTCAAATGTTGCACCATTACGAGCTGCACGCCAGAGCAAAACTTTGATCCGAGGCAGAACACGTAAATGGTTCAACAGGAGAGATGAGATTTGGATGCAGCGTGCGCTAAGCATATGTAATACCACATCGCTGAAGTACAATCATCAACTACTGCAGGTCACTCATTGGGGCTGACAAGTATGAATGGCAAGTGACCATGGTACTCAAGTTTAGGAGGAACACCAAATCGCTACACCGATATGTGAATGGTAAAAGAAACAAGCCTGGAATACCACCACACATGACATCTGGTGGCCTAATGACTACTGAGGTGGATACCGCAAACGCTCTACTTCTACAGTTTGGCTCAGTGGCTACAATTAACCTTAACCTATGATCTATCAACTTAGAGCATATCTCGGCTTATCCAGCGTCACTTTTACCCCATCCGCTGTCGTAAGCAAATTACATTATTTCAGGGAAAACAGGGTCACGGGAATCGGCAAGGTCTGCCACCCGATACTTAAAACCCTTGCTCCAACCATAGTAGTACTTCTTGCAGCTTCTTTCTAGGTCTGTTTGACTCCGATACACTCCCATCTGAGTGAAAAAGTAGAATCATCACTCCAATATACAAAGGAGGTAAGCGATCGGATCCTGTCAACTATTACTCCTGTTTCATCAAAAGTGATGGAATCACTAATCGCAGATAACTGACGCGATATTTTGAAAGTGCAAATAATTTTGACGCCCTCGGATGAATGTCATCGATTCCGAGAGAATGTAAGCGCGCAGTGTGAGCAGTTTTCTCGTCACATTTGGGATGGTAATGATGTTAGAAACTGCTGAAATTTGGGCATCTTTGCAAAGCCACGGCGTACTGCATCCGTAAAGCGTTGGCTGCTTCTTCAGCGCTCTGTGCGGAACCAACTGTCCTTTTAAGTGGGGCGTTGTCATGCTTCACTTTGCGAATACTGCTCGATCCGTGTATCTCAAGCCCATTTGAACAGGACAGTGCATAAATTTTAACAGCTTTTATCCTATAAACGTTAAACGATCATTTATGCGCCTTTGCGAAAGCTCGTAATATTTGCTCTGAAAATACTATCAGCAGTTAGCTAGAGCACATATCCTCAACGTAACATGAGCAGGGATACCCTAAGAGATTTGTAGCATGATACGCAAACACAGAAAGCAACGAGAGATGACAGACTGACATTCTCAAGTACAAGGTGTTTATTACGTCACCGTTTAAAGGGGATAAAAACCATGGAAGATTTCTGCACCGTCCACGCCAGATGATTAAGAGGTGTTATTATGCGGCCACATTTGTGCTTTCGTACCAAGTAAGGAAGCTGCTATCTAAATCCAATCTTATCAAGCCGGATCCACTAGTTACCGCCTCATATGTTTATCTCTTTCATTACACTTGTAGCAAGTATGTGGGCCGAACTGAGAGAAGGCTGTTAACTAGAATTCCAGAGCACATTCCACCTAATATGAGGGCGAAGTGACTCAAGCTGCCGGCAAACTCCATTGCCCAACACATCCTAGACTGCTCCATATGTGAAAATCCCCGAGAACCATGTGATTTTTGTGCGATACATCGAAAATGTTATCATAAATTAAGCACACATGCTTGCCTTTTGTCTTATTGTAGAGGCGCCGCTTCCAAGAATGCCTCGGGGGAGCTCTTCGGAGCTAGCTGAGAGCGGATCGAGAAGGACGGCTAGCGACAAGCCTGGGCCCTGAACTACGGAGCGGGAATATGTGGACAGCGCAATAAACCAGACATATACGCCGCTAGCGCAGCCCACAGGACCGAGGCCGAGCCGATTGACACAGCCCAGAACATGCAAGTCGAGAGCTCTCGAACGACTCCTGGCCGATTCAAATCGGGTACAGAGAAGTGGAGATCGAGGCGGAAACAGGAAGGCGAGTCTTCCAAGTCAGAGCTCCCGAGGCGAAAGGACTGGCTCGTCTCTAACATCCGTACCTGTGTTGCGTTGTGGGACGGAAATCTAGTGGATATTCGATGGCGCGCGGGAGACCCTCATGTGCCCATTTTCGGTGTGCAATAAACGTCTACCCCCCTGTCGTGTCGTTTTCGCTACATTATGAGTGGTTTTATCACCTGCTTTACCAAAATGCCCACTAATTCATTTTTAATGTAAGAGGACAAAAAAGAAAGTGTTGGTTTTCCTTCCCTTCTGAACTGTCACCAAATGTTCACGGAGAACAACTTCATAATTGACAACAAATGTACATATTCTGCAAAATTCTCTCTATTTTCCTGGTCTCCATTGTCATCTTGGATGTCTTTTCGGTGAACTCATTGTGTCATGCTTCAAGTGGCGACAAACTTGACAATATCAAGTGATCTAGCTGGAATTTCGTTCCACCTCTTCTTCATTTACTAGCTTCGTTTCTTCAATTGCTTTTCCTTCAACTGGCCGGATCGCTAGATTCCTCCGGTTGTGGAAAGACTGTGCACGCGCTTTACTAGATTCGTGTTCACATGGTTTTGGATTTATTATCCACCAGGTTCTGAAACCCTCATCAGTCGAAAAATTAGATTATTGCTTTGAAAACCTGCAACCTAAACAAAACGGGGTTTCTTTTAAAGGAGACTGCATCATCCATGTTCACATTTTTGCTCACCGTTCCGCAAATCCCGAAAACAACAGTTCGTTGCTAGCTTCCTAACCTCAGCATTTGTATTAACTCCAGGTAGCAAAACTTATTGAATTTATGATCTACGTGCTGCACAACAGTCGATCTGAACCGGATAAACATTGTGAGAATTTCATGTCCAATCTTAACAGGCCACTGACTGATATCCATAAAATTGGTTGATGTGCATGTTAGTGTGTCAAAGTTTGATTGCATTTTCAATTCTTCAACTTCGTGCGCATCTTCTGCGTCAGTAGTACAAACATTTCCCGCTGCCTCCATGCTGTCAATGTCGCTTTCTGTTGCTCGGATATCAAAGTTTGCAGTACTAGTTTCATCTTCGCTCTCAGCATGATTGTCACTAATTTTACCACTTCAGTCATGGAAGTACTTATGATGAATTTACACTTGAAATGAACGACCATCTGTACTAAAAATGACCCCCCCTGCCACGTGCTGCGGAAAGGCGAACCGCGCCGCCCCACCTATACTACGCCTCTGGAGTGAGGTGATGTCATTGTACAGTAGAAAAATTGCGATAAGATCCTCCAGATAGGCTTTGAATCTTCCGCTATAGGGTGCCGGCTCCAGGGCAGGTACATTGAGATACGCCAGAAATACGAATGTGCCTGCAAGTTGGGAGTATGCTTACTGTCAGTGCCGATATTAAGCTTGAATCGATCCCTGGACTAAACACTAGGGGTCGATAAACGACTGCCACAAAGCAGTTGTCATTATATTTGAGACTCAAACGGCAGTATAGCGAATCGGTTAACCGTATTTCCGGGTCATCCAATGATTCACATTGTAAGTCGTTGCGATAGCATAGGATTACACCACCTCCTCTTCTGGGATGATCGTGTCGGAGCAGTAATATTTCCTGGACCACCATCTCAGCATCCGTAACCTATGAGGGCAATCTAGTGTCTGTTAAGGAAAGAAGATCACAGCGCTGGTGACCTGACACAGCGGAAGCTTAGTACGTCTGTTGAACAATGGAGAATGAATTTATACGGGTTAAGTAGCGTTGCTTTACAAATCCCGTTGAATAGTTGGTGGAACAATCGAAATAACAACAACAACAACAACAACAACAATGAAACAGTTAGTACTATAAATATGAAACTAAGGACTTATCGTTAGCTCCGCCGTAGTCTTGCAATCCGATTGGATTCACAGCACCCGCAGTTAACAACAAATATTTCCATCGTCAAATCCAGGTGTAGGATCGAGACGTAGTGCTAAGTGACAAAGTGTAACTGGATGACTGTCATCCAACCGTCTTTTAAATACTGTTAGTGTCGGTGCAGAGACGACCGATACTGGGAAAGCATTCCACGGGTGACAGACACGAATGGAAAAGAAATTTCTGCGGCACTCCAGACGACTATACTGTACAGCGAGTTTCAATGTGTGGCCCCCCAGGGTTGGATTGCTACTGAGTTGCAGTAAAGGGCGGAACACATGATGTGGGTCTCATAAAATCAAGTATACCATAATCAGGTCGCTCGTAGTCTCTGTTAGCTTCCACTGAATACCCCCAATTGTTACAGCCTCTCCCGGTATGAAAAATTGCTCATTCCAATTGTATTCTTAGATGCCCGACGTTGTGGCTGCTCCAGTGCATTAAGGTCGCGTTTCAGTCATGGATGCGAGGCTTGAATTGCGTATTCGACATAGAGACGAACATACGCACTGAGCATTTGTCGAAATATGGAGCTGTTTATTTGTCCAAACGCCCGCGCAACAGCCCGACGTGTTGGTTCCCGGTCTTCGAGGCCTTTTCGGATTGCCTGGAGCAACCCAAGTCATCTTGAACCAGGACACCCAAGTCACGTTCGAGAGTTGATTGTTGTAGTATATTCGTTCCGAGCCGGTATGAGTAGCTGCTCTGATGTCGGATGGAAAGCACCTTGCATTTACTGACGTTGAAATGCAATAACTTTTGGATCGGCCATTGATGCACCGTATCTAGGTCATTCTGAAGCGCATGTTAATCAGTGTTCGTCTGCATCCTGCGCCAGATCTTGATATCCTCGGAAAACATGAAGAAGTTTGAAGCGATTCCCTGTGCAAGTTCATTAATAAACACCAAAAAGCAACGTGTACCTGGAACTGAGCCTTGCAGCACACCAAACTCGACTTGTATGGGATCCGATAAGGAGTTCCGAACGCTGACTACTAATTGCTCTTGAAGTAGAAAGTTGGCAATCCAGCTTAAAAGAAGGTCGCCGATGCCGTAGTGCTGGAGCTTGAAGAGTAGTATCTTATGGTCCAGACGATCGAAAGCCTTCGAAAATTCCAGTTAGATCACATCAATGTCTTCTCCAGCGTCAGCTGCCTCGGTCCAACTACTGCGTGCGATTAGTAAATTCGTTGTACATGACCGCTGTCGACGTAAACCGTGCTTCTCAGGCGTGCTGATGTCACGGTTTTCCAGATAGCACAGCAGTGCATCGGCAACTATGGATTCCATGATCTTGGAGAGTATAGGAAGAAGGGATACTGGGCGGTAGTTGGAGGGATCGGTTCTGCTTCCACCTTTGTGAATCAGGGTTATTATTCCAAGCTTCCACATAGCGGGAACTTGATTCTGGTCTAAGCAGCGCTGGAAAAACAGCGAAAGTTTTTGTCAGTTGGCTTGCTGCTGCTTCCAGTGCCTCTGGACGAATGGTGTCGACACCCGGCGAGCTGTGTTTGCGTAGAGATGTCAGCTTTTGCAATACAGCCTCCGCGGTAAAAGTGATGTGGGTTAGTCCTGACGGAGAGACGAGAAAAATCGCTTGGTGGCAAGACCCTCTGAAACGTGGGGCATATTGCATCCGCAGCGGTTTTCTGCTTCCACAGCACTTTCATTTGGGCCATCAGCCATCCTGAGTGGAGGAAATCCTTGCCTCATCTTTCGTAGGCTATTGACGTGCTTGTACAGCAGTTTGTGGTTAGCACTGAAGGTTTTGCGATGTTCTGCTGATATGCGGCTTTGTCTTCTCTTAGCAGTTGAGTGCAGTGGTTACGTTGGGCTACGTAGTTGTCCCAAGTTTCTGGTGCTGGAGCTTCTCTGTACACTCGCCATGCTGCTTTGCGCACTGTCATCCAATTTCAACTTCTGCACCTAACGAAAGAAACTGATCTACAATTCTTGCAAAAACCTATCTCTGAAGCCTCTGCAACCGACTGCAGTTTTTGACGAACTCGAGCCAGACGACTTCCGGGGGTTCCTCGGCAAGGAACAACCAAGTTGTAGCGCTGACGAGCTGGGCTAATCCATCGTAGCTTGTGATGGTTCGCACAGTCTCATCGTTCTCATTCCGATATTCCGCATAGCAGACGAAGTTGAAACTGATGACTGCGTGATCACTGCGACTCAAAGGGGAGTCTAAAATCAACGCCTCAATCATATGCTGCTCGTTGGTAGGCCCAAGATCCAGCACAGGTGGCTTGTTACCTGTTCCGAACGGAGTAGGCAAAGTGATGTGATTGTAAAGAGGAACAGAGGTTACGAAAGAATGTAGATCGGCTTTGAATTGTTCTCCGATCGTGACAGGAGTTTCTACACAATGTACCTTGAAATCACCTATGATAACAATGTGAATGTACTTTCGCTGCAAACTGCATGTTAAAGCAGCCGCTAGGTGGCAGTCCGTTTCGGGTGTAGAGTTATGGGGCGGTACACCAAGAAAATCAGGCAAGCGTCTCTGCCTTTTAACTGCAAGCGGCACCAAAAGAGTCGGGGTACTGCGAGTATGAATCCCCAACGACTTCGCAAGGTAACTCGCTTCGGTAATAGAGCATTAGCCCTCTTCCTTTTGTGAGCCTATATTTCCGGATCAGCGACATGCCCGGTAGCGAAACTTCAGCGTCCGTCATTCCCGTGTGCAACCACGTCTCGATGACACCAAGGAAATCATATGACCCGGAAGCTTGACGATCTTTCAGTTCGGCCAGTTGGTTAAATTGACTCTGTGCATTCGTTTACAAGCAGGCCGGTTTCTCGGTCTCTAGGAACCCACAGAGGGCTCATGGCTCAAGTGTGGGAGAATGCCGACCGATGGAAGGTCGGCAATTACTGGTCTTTTTGATGGGATAACGATCCCTCGTCTGAAACTTGATTGGTCAAAGGTGCGTCCAAATCTTCGTTTAGACTTATGTCGGAGTCAACTGAAGCAGCAGTCAAGTTACGCCTCTGTACATTCCTCGGTAGTTAGCTGCTTGAGATGCTTTAATATTTGAGCTGTGCAAAGTTGCTGCGACCTTCAACCGAAGTTCAGAAGGAAGACTTTTCCGATTTCTCCACCATCGATCCAAAAAAAACATTGCTTGTTGCTCTGACTGAACCGCAAGTTTTAGGATTCTAGCTCCGCATCCTCCATAATTTGGTGAGAGAGGTATCCTAATGATCGCTAACGCCACAATATTATCCAAAGAAAGTGTTTCACGAATGAACCGCCACTGTTCTAAATGGTATTTTCCGGTCTCTTGAACATCGTTAGAAGGATGTTCTGGCACGCCATGTATGAAGATTGTGTTTAGGCGGTCTTGCTTGCTATGTCCCTCTTCGGTGTTTCTTTTTGATTGTCGTGCGCTCCAAGGGATATCAGGATAGATGCGTATCCCACAGGATCCGTGATTTAGCCCGCTTACAGAGATCAAAACGTTCTCTACGTCGGTGGAAGATTCTAGAGTTACTCGAATATGTCTGGGTTCTCCATAGTGCGGCCGCAACGGTGGGCTCCTGGCGGACCCTTGCAGCCATCTCTGTTTATGTAACTGATATTCCGGAGGGCTATGTCTCGATAAGAGACATTTGAGCTACAGATACCGAGGGTTTGTTTTCGGCTGCTTCATCCTTGTTAATGCCAGATGTCAGTTCTAGTGAAAGTTGCTTAACCAGGCTTTTCCATTGGTGTCTGATTATCGTTACAATGAGTACTGTCAATACGGTCAGTTTTCGCCCTGCGTTCTGCCAAATTTGAATACACCAGACCGAGTGGGACAGTGATTCCAAGATTGTATGGCCTGCCCAAAGTACACTAGGAAGTGCTACCACTAAGGCCGATACTGGATATGTGTAACTCACCGTACCATTCAACTGCCAAGTGGCTCGTCAAACGGCTGTAACCAGTCAGGAAAGCCATAGCTAGATACAGTCTCAAGAACACGTTTGATTTTCTTGACTCAGTGAGACAAATTGAGCTAGCTGGGCGACAGATGTTCTCCTTAGATGTGGTGTCTCTTTTTACCAATGTTCCATTGGAGGAGACCGTAGATTATCTGTGCCAGTTCATCCAGCTGCGCAACATCAACGTTGGTATCCCACCAGACCGGCTGAGACAACTGCTACTCATGTGCACACGAAACATTCAGTTTCAGTTTAATGGAACGCTATATCGACAAATAGACGGGGTGGCAATGGGTTCACCATTAGGACCGTTGCTCGCGGACGTCTTCATGAGCAAATTGGAGTGCAACCAGCTGAACCAATCCATCAACAGCTTGGTTTATTACGGTCGATACGTAGACGACAGATTTTGTATCGCGAATAATGGAATGTACATCGATGACCTATTGGCCCAGTTTAACACTGCACATAGCAATATAACTTTCACTATCGAGCTAGAACGTAACGACACGTTGGCATTTTTAGATGTCCAAATCAAAAGGGCATCAGACGGGTCAATGCGGAGGAGGGTGCACAGAAAAGCAACTTGGAATGGGCAGTACATCCATTTCGCTAGCTTTGTTCCGATAAGTCAAAAAAGGAACCTCGTCCGTTGCCTAACGGAGAGAGCGAGGAGAATATGTACAGATGATACGCTTTCAGATGAGCTGAGTTTTATACGAAACGTACTCGAACGCAATGGGTACCCTGAGAAATTCATCCAGAGGCACATGGAACCACGAGTACAAAAGCCCAAACCCGTTTCAGTGGAGAAGCGGATGGTATACTTATCGTTGCCATTTAAGGGTGACGCGATAGCGGAACGGACCACCCGAAGACTTTCCTTAGCAACAGAAAGAACGTATTTTGCCGCTAATCTCCGCGTAAGCATCACTTCAACACCGCTTGTGTGCCAACAACTTAAAGACAGGATACCTCGGTCGCAGACCTCCTTCTGTGTGTACAATTTCTCTTGCTCGTGTCGAGCAAGGTATATTGGGAAAACGACCAGGCGACTGTCCGTTAGGATTCGAGAGCATTGCTCAGCTTGGCTCTACAGCGGCGTGAGGAAGAATGTAACGAGTGCAGTATTGTCGCACCTAGTGGACTCCGATCATCAAATCGATTCGCGTGACGCATTCACACCGATTTACTGTGTCCCCGGACGTTTCACACGGGCAGCCAGATGTCGCCTGCTGTCGACAGCAGAGGCGATCGCAATTCGGCTCTATAACCCGGACCTATGTGCACAGAAAAAGCTCGTCCACACCTTAGCCTTGCCTTGGCCTGAGATCAACGCGACTAACAATGGCAGTCACGCCACTTCACTTGACCAATCAGATCAAACACCTAGACTTATCGATTAGTTACTCTGTTTCAGTGACTCAATTTAAACCATCGTGTCTATTCTAACTTGCTTTATTGTGGTTGTATTAGCCTGATGATGAAGCCCTGAAAACAAGCTTGTTCGCTACTTTCTGTTTCTAAATTTGGAGAAGACAAAAGAGATGGGGACGTGGCTGATTGCGGTTCATGGAAAGCGGATTGTGCAGCATTCCGTTGCTTAGAAGCCGCTACGCTTCCGTGGTGCATAATCGCTTCCACTGAAGTAATCTTATTGTTTATCCTCTGCTCTGCTTCTGCGATTAACCGGTCGCATTTCTCAGCTAGGATAAGCAAGCACTTAACGAGGGGGATGGTGGAACACGCAGTACGGAACCAAAGTGCATCTTGTGAGCTATTTCGCTCTCGTACCTGTTGTTGGGACGCGTCTGTACATTTCGGATCATAACATCCCAAACAGCGCGTGCAAGCCATACCTATTTTAAGTAGTCAATGACATTCTCCTAACCCGCAAATGCCTTTCTCTTGGAGCTTTTTCGGGTTCACATTTCTGCCATTCAACTTGCTGCCGTTACTTGACCCAGTGGCTTGGTTGGCGTTCTGTACTTTTCCAGCTTTGAGAGTGGCGCACATCGGTCAGGCGAGCGTGGTGGCTGCAAGGTCAAATTAGCGGTCGGCGTGGTCGAGCGGTCCGTGTGATGGGTTATGCAGGCGTAAGGAATGGCGAGTGACTGGAACCTGCTACTTCAATCTGAACACAACGCTGAATACAGATTGAGAGAACACAAATTATTTCACGGTTGTGTTAAGAAACGTCGGATTGGAATACGCTTAGGATTTTCGAACTGCGTCGAGAATTCCGGATCGAATGGTGTCGCACAGAAAGGAAATCCGCTCAATGTGACTGAGTTATCCGCTTGCGCTTAATCACGGACGACAGTGAAAACAGTTAATGATGGCACGAACTTTAAGCGTAGAAGATAATTCCACGTATAATGGATCACTGTGTAGGTCTAGTGAATCCAATGGATTTATACGTGTAATATGCGAACATCTCCGCTATTCCACATAAGTCTATGGTGAGTGCACCACAACGCTTTTCACTTTATTAGGCAATTGATTTTCGCAATAATTTCCATCCCACGGGACTTTTTAAGCGATGCTTTTTTACCCGTAATAAACCATTGTCCATTGTCCATTGAGTGTACAGTGACAACGCTGCGAGAAGATGGAGAGAGAATATAGTGGAATAATTCAAATGAATCAGAAGCACGCACGTCACGTGTGTGTCTTCAACAAAGGCCTTGCGCACTGGTGTACATGCAAGAAACTTTCTCGGTTCGCTTTAGAGAACCGAAAAACACGTACGTATAAGAGATTGTGCAGATCGTTGTATAGTTCGCCACAAGCCCCACTTTTGCGATATTTTCGGTAAGTCGCTTTGAGTTTGCTTCTGGGCCCTCGTACTTAGCCAATCTGACAGCGCATTGTGTACACCGTATGAAGCGTGGTAACAGGATTGCACAATAAATCTTTACTTTTTTCAGGCCTGCTACCTGTGTGTGGTTCGAATGGGGTCACCAATTCATTTGCCTTATGAGAGGCCGATTCAAATCGGGCGTCATTCTTGTTTGCCACTTTGAACCGGAGTTTTGTTGGCAGCCTGTTCCGGGATGACCGCCACCACTCCAGTATTCGAAGTGCCACCTATCTAGTTTGAAGCACTATCTTCATTACGCCTGAATCGCACACTTTCTAGCCTGTAGATCTTGACAACCTGGAGATAGGAGCAGCTACAACGTCGTCCAGCATCAGGGTCTCACAAATCTAACGGCACTACTCCTGGTCGTAAGCTTCTGTTTCGCATGCATTGTGCTCATGAGAGTGGGGGACACTATAGGCAAAACGGTTTTAGCTGCGGTGTCTACGCGGTAGGCGTTTAAGCACTGCTTCGCTCACCCCAGGAAGGAACGACACGAACCAGAGACGCTCCATTTCGGAGACGAGCTGTCGAAAACAAAACGGCTTCCACCTCATCGAAAGAAGTTGCGTCAACCCGAAGTAGCCTGGCTTCACCATAGTGCTTGGAATTCGGGTGACGCCTGATCCTCGTCAGTTTGGTGGGCATAATCGAAACACTGCACAGGTTGCTTGTGGCGCTTCATTGGCTTAGGTCGTCCACCTGCTTTCCTTTCCACGACTTCGGTGTTGAACTCTTATGGTTAAGACATTCCATTGTTTCTGGGTGTTTTTCAGAAGTGTATTGGTCGTGGTTAGGGGACCTCTGGAGCCGCTCCGTCATAGTCCCAATTTTCAAGGCAGGCTCTCGCTCGGAATGCGGCAACCATAGAGGAATCAGTCTGATCTCCATCGCCTCCAAATTACTTGCCTCTGTCATCCTTCACAGACTGACTGCCACTTGTGAAAGCGAGATTCGTGAGCAGCAAGCCGGGTTTCGTCGAGGTCGTAGTTGAATCGACCACAGCTTCACTTTGCGTCAGTTGTTGGAGCACCGTCACGTATATTGGCGGCCCACCGTTGTCGTGTTCCTCGATAGCAAAGATGCATTCGATTCGGTGGATCGGTGTGCCTTTTGGGGTTGTCTACTCAGGAAAAGTGTGCCCGATAAATATGTAAATATTACACGCGCATTATACACGCGTAGCACGGGCAGAGTGAGGGCTTACGGCAAGCTGTCGTCGCCCTTTAATATCTCCAGCGGCGTGAGACAAAGATGCCCGCTGTCACCTTTCATCTTCAACATGATGAAATCATGGAAATCGTGTTCACAGGACACGACTTAGAAGGTGTGGATCTGCTCCCAGAAGAACGACTTCTTGACTTAGAGTATGCTGATGATATTGCCCTCATCTGTGACAGCTCACAAACGTGCTAAACTGCACTGTACAGATTAGCACTGGTTGTCAGCCGCTTCGGACTTTGCTTCGCCCCCTCGAAATGCAAAGCGTTCCTCCAAGATTGGCTCGGACCGCCTCCTACACTGACCCTTGATGGGGATCAGCTAGAAGTCGTACAAAAATTCAACTACCTGGGACGTTGTATCAGCGCCCGTGGGATTGAAGATGAGATTACAAACCGTATAGCAAAAGCTCGAGGTGCTTTTGCTAACCTTCGCCGCTTATAGTGCCGGCGCGACATCACTCTTGCCCTGAAGGATAGAGTGTACAATGCAGCGGTACGTTCGACCTTACTGTGCGTTTGCGAATCCTGGCCCCTTAGATCAGCGGACCTGAAGAGGCTAGTTACATTCGACAATCGATGCCTTCGCAGTTTGACACCCATCTGGTGGGAACGGCGCGTGAGTAACGAGCGTGTTCGACGCCTTGTTTACGGCACAGGAAAAGTAACTGAACCGCTCAGCACAGTTATCTCATGCATCAGGCTCCGATGGCTCGGCCACGTGCTACGCATGTCAGCCCACCGACTCCCGTGACGTGCGTCGTTTGCGCGCCGTGTGTGTGGATGGAAGAAGAGGAGGGGTGGACAAGCGATGACTTGGTCGAGAGGAATGAAAGCCCTCACTTCGAAGTTGGCCTCGGTTGGTGCGTTTCGTCTCCCTGGTTGGGGTCCGAAAGACGATGAACACGCTTGGCCGGATACACATGCTGATATGGCTAGGAGCCGACCTCAGTGGCGTTCGTGCTGTGAGTTTCTTTGTCCTACCCCATCCCTCTTAGCCTCCCCCTCCAACCACGATCTCACTATTTAGTCTTATGTAATTTTGCATGATATTTTTGCTGCATAGTAGCAGGCTGGTAGCTTACCGGAACGATGCCCATCTGTTACCGGTAGCTCAGCCAGCTTACACCTGTTGCATTTTATTCCCTTTTGCTTCTATGTATTGCGGCAATTTAACTGAGATGTTTTGCACCTCTAGCTAACGTGTATACTGATAATGATGATGGTTAGGAGACCAGACGATTTACTAGGCACCAGTGCAGGATCCTCTTTAATCTTGGGTTTGGTATTAAAAACATCAACTGCTGATTTTTGAGTGTTCTTTGGTGCAGTTACGGCCAATCTACCATTGTTATTGGTTTATTTCTTGATTTTCGGCCAAGTCTGTTGGGAGGGAATGGGTTTAGGAAGAGCTGTTGCAGACGGGCACGAGGTTATTAGTTTGGGAACGGCTGAACGATCGGGAGTAGTGGTAAGATGGTTGCACACTTTGTTTGCAAGAGTTCCCTTGATAGTGAAGCCCCTGGCGTTGAGGATTAAGCTTGCAGTGGAGTTCGGTGAAGAGTCCTGTGTAGTATGCACTGCTGTGCTTGCTGAAGAACGAGTTGTGTGTTAAATTCCGACCCAACCAGAATCTGAGGTAGTACAATCGCGGTCTTCTCTAACAGAAAGGTATTACGCTTCGCGCGGAACCACAATGGCCCGCGGCTGAGCAGCCTCAACTCTCTCCGCGTCATCTTCCCGCATATGGAATGGAAATGGGTATAGAACTTAGAACATGAAAGTCCAATTTTGTCCGCCTTATTGCATGTTTCACAGGCGCCTTTTAACAAAGCGGATCGGCCACTATAGCCCATGAGATCCGGTGAAGTTGGTGGTGTTAATTAGTTCACTCTTAAATAAATAAACGTTTTATGCCTCAGCAGTGTGAGGCACAGACCAATTGGGTGGTGTAGCAACCCAAAAGATATTTCTTGTTTTATGTACAGTTTTATTACTCAGTATAGAAACAGCTCGAGTAACTGTATAGCAAAAGCTCGAGTAACCGTATAGCAAAAGCTCGAGGTGCTTTTGCCAATCTCCGCCACCTGTGGCGCAGACACGACATTACTCTCGCCCTGAAGGGCAGAGTTTATAACGCAGCCGTCCGTTTAACTCTCCTATACGGCTGTGAAACCTGGCCCATCAGGTCGACAGACATGAAGAGGCTCGTCACATTCGATCATCGTTGCCTTCGCAGCTTAGCTCATGTCTGGTGGGAACACCGCGTGAGCAATGAGCGTGTTCGACGTCGCGTATTTGGTGCAGGAAGAGCGAGTGAACCGCTCAGCACCATTATATCACGCACCAGGCTCCGATGGCTGGGCCACGTGTTGCGCATGCCAGCACACCGACTCCCGCGACGTGCATTATTTGCGCGTTGTGGGTGCGGTTGGAAGAGGAGGAGGGGAGGCCAAGTGATGACTTGGTCGAGAGGAATGAAAACCCTCACTTCGAAGTTGGCGTCGGTTGGTGCATCCCGACTGCCTGGTTGGGGTCCTAAGGACGGTGAACAAGTTTGGTTGGACACACTTGCTGATATGGCTCGGACCCGGCATCAATGGCGTTTGTGTTGTGATTTCCTTTGTCCATCCCCCTCCTGTTTAGCATCCCCCTCCAATCACGATCTCACTTGATAGGCATAATACGAGTTTCTTTTACGGCAGCCAGCTGTTAGCTCTCCGGTACGATGTCCATCCGTTACTGGGGACTCAGCGGGCGTGCCACTGTTTGCCACTGTTTTCCTTTTCTTGTCTTTTGTATTGCGGCACAATAGCTGAGGTGTTTTCCACCTCCAGCTAACGTGTAACGATTATTATTATTTTTATTATTATTACTCAGTCATACAATATTGATTTTTGTTTTAATGCCGACCCTACGGCCATTATGAACTGCATCCGGCTCACCACTTTTCTCCACGGTGAGTTCCGGCACTGACATACGCTCTCGTCGCTTCATTCGCTTTTCGTTCGATTGTAGCCTTCTGCGAATACAATCCGTTGTGTCCGTCCTTCTGGTTTTCTGGCATCCCTACCAGAGCGAGAACACTCTCGGACTAGTATAGACTAGTCCTACAAATTGGTGACCCCGATTCGCACTCGCGAATCTTCAAATTTTTTGATCACTTCGTTGTCGGTGAGTTCGTTCCGAGTCGTTTTTCCTTAATCCCTGGTGGATTATTTTCCGTCCATTTCGTTTTTAAAACCATTCGTGTTATTCATATACTATGTCTGACGCCGATGTAAAACCTGGATCGGGCGGCAGCACGAATTTGCTCACCTTGGCTATTCCGGATTTTATGGCACACAAGCCCAACGTCTGGCTCGCCATTTTTGAGAACAGAGGGATCTCCGCCGACCAAGCTAAATCCAACCAACTCATCCCACGCCTTCCGCAACAGGTGGTGACACTGGTTGAAGACGTACTGCTTCATCCACCGAGAGACGGTAAATACGAAGCAATGAAGCAGTTGATTCTAAAGGAGTCGCAACCCAGCGCTCGTGTTCGATTGGAGCGACTCATCCATAGCACTAAGCTAGGGGATCGCAAGCCTTCAGATTTGCTCCGCGATATTCAGCAGATAGCTGACCTGTCGTACATGAGTGAAGAAGCATTAAAAGAACTGTGGTTCTCACGCCTGCCTGATCCTCTTCCTTTAATGCTCGTAGCTTATCCAGGTAGATCACTCAAAGAGCTGGCAATAACCGCGGACGCAGCCTTTGAGAGAATCCCTCAACACATGAAGGCATCCAGTAGCACTTTCGCCACATTAGCGGATAAAGACTTGAATGCGAAAGCGTCCGCGCAAGCAGACCCTAGAGACGAAGAGATAGCCGCGCTTCGCCGTGAATTAGCAACCGTGCAGTTAGAATGACAAGGCTTACTAAGACCGCACGCCGACCACGAAATAGCCGCCGTTCGTCACGGTGCCTATCAGCCCCGACCCTCACCATACAGATCCAAGTCACCGCGCAGACGCAGTCCATCACCCCCTCGCAGCCGAACTCGAAGTGCCAATTTAATGGATGATTTGTGTTGGTATCATCACCAGTATGGTGATAACGCTCGAGGTTGCCGTTCACCTTGCGCCAAGCGTGGTGTAGTGGCACAGGGAAACTAGTTCGCCGGCAAGTGAATGCGGCCCACGCGTCCGGCAGCGACAAAACAGGCCGTCTGTTTTACGTCAAGGATAGGCGCTCCCGCCTCACTTTCCTTATCGACGCAGGAGCCGAAGTGAGCGTTATCCCTGCCAGCGCGCATGACAAGCATTCGAAGCCCACGTACAATCTACGGGCAGCCAACGGCTCTCCGATAGCTTCATACGGTCAGCGCATGATGAACCTAGATTTAAATCTCCGCAGAGACTTTCACTGGGTTTTCACGGTTGCGTCAGTACCTTTCGCAATTATCGGCATCGATTTTCTTCGCCATTTCGGATTGCTTGTCGACGCGAGTCGCAACAGAATTTTAGATGATCATACGAAACTAGGGGTTGATGGTGTCCTTTCAGATGCTCCGATAATCAGCCCTGTATTTCGGATCGCAGACGCACCGTCCGACTACTCAAGTCTCCTCTTCGAACACCCGCGACTGGTTCGACCGGCTGCAGAGCTTCCACCAGTCACGACAGAGGTCGCTCACTACATAGTTACGCGCGGTCAACCAGTTAGCGCACGACCAAGACGGCTTGCTCCAGAAAAATTACAGGCAGCACTAGCCGAATTTGACCACATGCTTCAACTTGGTATCGTCAGACTGTCCAACAGCCCATGGGCGTCGCTTCTGCACATGGTCCCGAAGAAGGTCATGGGAGACTGGCGTCCTTGCGGCGACTACCGATCCTTGAATACGATGACCACGCCCGATCGCTATCCGATCCCACACATAGTGGATCACACCGCCAGTCTGGTAGGTAAAAGTATCTTCAGCAAAATCGACTTGGTATGCGCATACAACCAAATTCTGGTAGCCGAAGCGGACATCGCTAAAACTGCCGTGACGACTCCATTTGGTTTGTTTGAGATTTTGCGCATGCCATCTGGCCTAAAGAACGCCGCGCAACCTTTTCGGCATTTCATCGACCAAGTTTGTCGCGGTTTAGACTTCGCTTACGCGTATCTTGACGACATTTTAATCGCAAGCTCTTCACGAGAAGAACACCTGCGTCACGTACGAACACTTTTTGATTGTTTATCTCAACACGGGGTGACGATCAACGCAGAAAAGTGTTCGTTTGGGGTCGATTCAGTCAATTTCCTGGGCCAGCGTATCTCTTCTGCAGGCGTCGTGCCACTGCAGGATAAAATTCAGGCCATCATCGACTACCCCGAGCCTCATTCTTTCAAACAGCTCAGGCGTTTTGATGGCCTTGTCAACTTTTACCGACGATTTATACCCAACTGCGCCTCGCTGATGCAACCCCTCACGGACCTTCTCCGAGGGAAACTCAAGAAATTCGAAGTTCCTGCCGCAGCACGCGCTGCTTTTAAGTCGCTGAAAGAGGCTATCACCAACATACCTTCTATAGCGCATCACGATCCGGCCGCCCCACTGTCCCTCAGTACTGACGCCTCGGAAGTGGCAGTCGGCGCTGTTTTGCAGCAACGAGTAGCCGACATGTGGCAGCCCTTAGCGTTTTTCTCCAAACGCCTACAACCTACCGAATCTCGCTACAGCACGTTCGGTAGAGAACGAATAGCCGTATATCTAGCGATACGCCACTTTCGATAAGTCCTAGAAGGCCGCTCCTTTGTCGTCTTCACCGACCATAAACCCCTGACTTACGTGCTCGGCTCGACTACCGACCGATACTCTCCTAGAGAGTCGCGCCACCTTGACTATATCGCTCAGTTTACGACCGATATACGGCATGTCTCAGGTGTGCACAACGCCCTCACCGATGCACTTTCCCGCATCCAAGGTATCTCCTCTGACGCTGGCACTGCTCTCGACTTGGCAGTCATGGCCACAGCGCAATTCAACGATCCTGAGGTTGAGCTACTACGCAGGTCTCCCTCATTGGACATACGACCCGTTCCGCTGACATCATCAGACGGCACTATACTTTGCGATTTATCTCTGGGCACGCCGCGCCCAGTCGTCCCACACGAGTTTTGGCAGACCGTGTTCGACACGTTGCACGTCTTGTCTCATCCAGGCGTTCGTGCATCGGTTAAACTTGTAACCGCACGATTCGTTTGGCGCAATGTTAATCGGGACGTTCGTACTTGGGCGGCTGCTTGCCTTCCGTGTCAACGCGCGAAGGTGCACCAGCACACGAGAAGCCCATTAGGCACGTTTCCGACGCCAGACGCACGTTTTCATCACGTGCACGTCGATCTCGTAGGTCCTCTGCCGCCTTCCAAAGGCTCTGTGTATCTACTGACCTGCATCGATCGATTTACTAAATGGCCTGAGGCCGTCCCTAGCCCAAATTGCTCCTCGGAAACGGTAGCGAAAGCTTTTCTGGAGCGCTGGGTAGCTCAATACAGCTGTCCCGCCATCGTGACCACCGATCGAGGGTCACATTTCTCGTCGACATTTGCCATGTTGCTTAAGGATTTAGGCTGTCGCCAAGTCCAGACGACGGCGTATCATTCGGCCGCAAACGGCATGGTGGAGCGTTTTCACCGCCAGTTGAAGGCAGCGCTACGTGCGCACGCAGCTCCTTCATGGTCTGAAACGCTTCCCCTCGTTCTCCTAGGCTTAAGAAACACGGTTAAGACCGACTTCGACGCGGCACCAGCGCAGCTAGTCTACGGCTGCACGCTGCGGTTGCCCGGACAGCTGGTAGCACCAGCCCCATGTACTTGCGTCTGTGACACCCTACCGTGCGGCCGCACTTTAACTCGTCCCTCGCTTTGCCCTCTGTGGCCGCTCCGATTCTCCCCACACAATATTGTGCTTGCGCTCGTTCGAACCAGTTCGACGAGCTCTACTCAGTGCTTTCCATCTCCTGGATCTAACCTGTGTGGATTACACTCTTGCTCCAGTTCCCAGTTTTCGGCATATTCTTTGCCGAATTCCACTTGTGTAACTACATCAAACCGGTATTTCGGAAAAGATTTTGGTCTCATGCGGAAGAAGAAGTTATGGTCTCCCTAACTATGCGGCAACCATCCCTGTAAGTGGCAGCATAACAAACTTACAGCCTTTTTGCTCCGCTCGTCAACTGAGCAGCTCTAGGGACGCTTATCAGCGCTCTACCAGCATCGTCGCTTAAGGCAGGCCTATTAACACACGCTGCCGCTTTGTGTGGGTGTACGTGTACCACTGCGAGTCGATTGATCGCTGAATCCGACAGTCTGCGCGTTACGACCTCCATCTGCCTCTACCACCTGACCTTGGTTCGGTTGAACAACTATCTATTCGTGTGCGTGTTCTGACCTGTTCCTGCGTCACCCCTAGCGCAAAGTACACTTATCATGGTGAGCGCTTAGATAGGCTTTGCTGTAACCAACAAGAGGACGAGTAGCATACCAATGGTTCAACGTCGCCTATGTTGCGCAGACAACTGCAGTAAACTGCTTAAGATCAGTATTACCTGTTCTAGCTGCATAAGATCATACTGTCCGCAATGTGTAGGCAAATCTGTCCAAGAAGTGTGACAGACAAACCAAGTTGCTGACACAATTTGGTTTTGCCCAACATGTCAAGTCATTCCAGTTGTCAACTGTTTATCTATGCTCATGAAAAAATGCGATAGGATGACTGAGATAATCGCGCATTTTGTAAATACTAAGATCGAACCCAGGGAGGTCAATATGGCCACGATAATACCCAGCCAAAGTAAGCTCTGAACCTAAGCCGAAGAAGAGAGCTAGACGTTCCAACTGCACTGCAGCGTCTGTGACACTAAATCCACTGGGTCACCTCACTCCCATAAGTGGGCAAGCCTCAAACATGCCTGCTTCCACTTCTCCAACCATAGAGGCTTCACTTGGAGATTCAGCCATGACACCGACAGCTCAGAGCCGTTGGAAGTCCGGTGCAGATAACAAGCAGGCAACGTACGCATCGATTGCCTCAACAATCACACCGGGAGGGACACACATAGGTCCATCTTCAGTACCGGGCGCGCGTGGCGCAAAGCAGCTTTCATCCTCAACTCCAGTGGTGCCTTCTAAACAACCTGAATTGCCGGCAAAAAGTATAAAGCCAACACTGGCTAGACAAAACCACGCTGCGTTAACTCTCATGTGCACCAATGTTCCCGAATCCAAATCTGGAACAATAAAAGGCAAGTTGCAAGACGATCGCAACCAGTGGAGTTCCATCTGCGAGGCAATTAACATTCGTGTTGAGCCTGCAATGCTGCAACGCGTAGCGCGTCACCCGGCCTCAGTGCACTCTGGTGAACCTCGAATTCTTCGAGTAAAACTAAACTCAGCAGATGAGACAGAGGCTGTCCTGCTCTCAGCAGTTCGTCTTCGCAACTCACCGAGCGGAGGACGCATATTGCCTGATCTACCTTGGAAAGATCACCCAAAAGAAACAGTTGACCAACGCGACATTGCTACCAGGGATAGCAAGAGAACCATATTTGTTCATGGAGTTCCCGAGCTTCTGCATTCTTCTGATCACGATGCACAAACTCATGACCGAGAGCAGTGGTGCTACATCCGCGAAGCACTCTCTGTTGACAATGTTATTGCCAAATCCCTGACAAGAGTTCCGTCATCACCTAACTACAAGGGCTGCGGTCCAAGGCTAATGAAAGTAATACCACACTCCGAGGGAATGACGCAAGTTCTGTTGGACAGCTGGTTAAAGTTTCGAGCTAGGCTGCCAACAGAGATCCGGCTAAAAGCAGCAGGCGAACGATCAAAAGTCGGAAGCAATTCAACGGAACTTGCAAACGCAGCAAATTCCTTATCTGCACAGTCCTGCGGAGAGACCAACACAACCGCGCCCACGGCACACAGGAGGACCGAGCACAGCACCAGTGAAACTTCTGTTCAGGAACGCTTAATAATGCCATGCAACACGACTGAAATACATAAACCAAAAAACGATTAATTGCCGGCCACCTAACGGCCGGCTTAAAAGCGAACACAAACTTGACATCTATCAATGAACTCCTAGCAACAAAAGCCCTATCGTGCATGTATACAAACGCCCAAGGCCTTCTAAGCAAGTTGGCCGAAGTTAGAGAACTCCATGTCTCACAACCGCGGGACTTCGTCATGATTACAGAGACATGGTTAAACCCTGAGATAACCGATTCTGAGATCAATTTACCCTGCATGTCACTGCTTCGGACCGATAGAACCGGATGGCGTGGCGGTGTGATTCTTTACTAAAATACAAACCTCCGATGTGAAGTTATCCATGACCCGGAAATCCGAGCTCCCTATTCGCTTTGGTGCTGCCTATGGTTGCGAAACGAAGACACATGTCTACTAGCCGTGATTTATCGCCCAACAAACTCCACGTCGGAAATGGACTCCAAACTGAACCACGTTTTCCAGTTTGCTTTGAACAAGTCCTACACCCACATTCTTATCGCCGGAGACTTTAACGTGCGCGACATAGAAACGCCGGCAACCGACGGTACGCAGTTTAAAGCCTGTTTGCAAGAAGTTATTGCTAGCCACCCTCTTTACAACCACGTAACCTCCCCCATAAGATTTCGAACTGCTAACAATCCGTCGATACTGGATCTTGTGCTCACTAACGAAGAACTCATGGTTGACGGCATAGTTACAAGCCCACGACTGGGTCGTAGTGATCATGCTACTCTACTCTTTGACTATATTTGCTATGCGGAATACCCTGAAAAGGAGGAGGCTAAAGTGCATACTGTCACACACTACAATATGTTTTCTAAGCTAGTTAAGGATACATCTTGGACTTTCTTAACCGCATGCCCCCCAGAGGTGGCCTGGGAAACATTTACAAGGACGTTTAGTACACTGGTAGCGCACGCATCAGAGCAGAAGTCCTTCCAACCTGAAAACAAGCGTAATTCATTTCTGAGGAGCAGGACACGTAAATGTATGTCCCGGAGGGATTTGGCATGGCGAGATCACCAGGACTGCCCGAATGCCGAAACCTGGACTGCATACCTGACCCATCGTAACTTCTGTGTGAAACTGATCCGCGAAAACAAGGTCACTCATCAGCAGAAGTTAATGAAGCGATTCTGCACGAATCGCAAACTCCTGTACAGGCACGTTAACGGCCTTCGAAAGGTAAAACGAGGGGTTCCATCACTAGTCACGGCTGATGGGTGCACGCGATCAGCAATGGAAGCAGCTGATCTCCTACGGCTTCATTACTCCCGAACTTTCCAGGAGGTAACGAGCACAAACATTCTCCTCATTTCTACTACTCCACCATCTGGTTTAGAAAACATCACCTTCACTGCGGAAGCTGTGTTGAAGAAGTTGTTATGCTTGCGTATCCACAGTTCTCCCGGAGCTGATAACATCCGACCGAAGGCTCTCCAGGCAGTAGCTAGTGATCTAGCAGAACCACTGGCTATTTTCTATCAGCGATGTCTAGAGGAAAACCGTATTCCACCAGTATGGAAGCAAGGGGTCATCACTCCTATTCATAAAGGAGGTAGCCGCACTGATCCTGCCAACTACCGTCCAATAACACTACTTCCAGTACTATCCAAAGTGATGGAATCAATCATCGCAGATGCGCTGATGGAATACCTGGAAAGCCACAATTTAATAGCCCCAGAGCAACATGGCTTCGTCAAAAGCATTCGTGTAATACTAACCTATTAATTGCACGTAATAGCTGGACTGAAGCTGTTGATGATGGAGTAGGGGTCGATGTCATCTACCTGGACTTTTCAAAAGCATTTGATCGCTTAAACCATCGCATTCTCCTTCAGAAGCTTCGGAATTATGGCATTGGCGACCCAATCCTGAGTTAGATTGACAATTTTCTGCAAGAACGACGGCTGGTGGTGAGAGTTCGAGAATCATTTTCTGATGCAATCGATGTGGCGTGCGGAGTACCACAAGGCTCGGATCTTGGACCTCGTCTATTCTTGGTGTTCATTAACGATTTGGCGAGATAAGTTACTTCCGATTTCCTATTTTTCGCTGATGATATCCAGATATGGCGAAGGATCAGAGGACCGGATGACCATGAACGGCTCCAGTGCGATCTTAACACAGTGTCGAACTGGTCAGTTCAAAACGCTCTACCGTTCAACGTAGACAAATGTCGCGTTGTACAATTACGCCATAGACATAACTACACCTACATACTTGGGACAAACGAATTGCAGAATAGCCCCCAGGAACGTGATCTTGGTGTGATCGTACAGAGCGACCTCAACTGTTCAAAACAGGCTGAGGTAGCTACGAAAAGCGGCAACCAGCGTGTCGGCATGCTGCGAAGAGCATTCGGGAGATTTGACCCATCAATCTTCCCAATGATGCACAATTCCTACGTGCTCCCGCATGTTGAATACGCTATCCAAGCTTGGCAACCTTGGTTGACGCGTGACCTAGAAGCGTTAGAGACACCATAACGGAGAGCAACAAAGAATGTCAAGGGCCTGCGCTATCATTCGCAGCTGTACCCACGGACGCCGCGGATTTTTGGATCAACGTGTGCTGGATACTACTTTTACCTCAGATTACTGTGTTTGCAGCGTTTTATCTGTGTGAATTGTGCACCATTATTCTTCTTTTGGCGTATTTTCCGAGCGGTGCAAATTTGGGAGCTATTCTTTGGCTAATTCCGGAGATCTCACTGAGTTGCCATACTACCATCTCTGTCCGCCATCTTAGATTTGCTCTAGCTTGTGATGCCGTCTCAAGCTACTTGTGGTTCGTGTTCGAAAGTTGTGGGAAATAAGGCTCATGCACTTCGATGCTACAGCTGTGATGTTTTGTTCCATATTTCGTGCATTGGCTTATCCGTTGACGTGTTTCGAAAATCGCTCGACATCCGACATCGATTTTTTCAAGTTATATGTGATAAATGTCGCGGTACAAGACATCAGAATACGCAGCGACCGCAAACAACTACGGAAAAATCTCTCTTTCAGATAGGAACAAACCGTTCACCACGTGGGATCAAACGCCCTCGTGAAAGTACCTCTGTCACCTCGCCTTCTATTGTCACTCCGCGATCTGCACCACCACCAGCGTCTTCGACGCCGGCCGAGCCCCAGGTTCAATGTTTCCCACCGATGGAAGACTCAGACTCAGAAGCTACGAAATGCCGCTTCACTGATCGGTCCGTGAATTTCTCAGAGCCTGTCTGTGAACTGCTGAACACCGAGGATCCATGGACCACTCAGAAGCGCAAGGGCCCACGTAATCGAGTTCAGACGTCACCTGCTGATAAACAACTACCCAATCAGTTAAGCGCCTCTAGTTCTGCTCCCACAGGTTCATCACTGATTTCGCTGAGGCGTCATAATCTCATGGTCTTCCACGTACCGGAGTCAAAAGATGAAAACCCTCAGATACGTTATGATCACGATGTTGAGTTCCTCCAGGGGCTCATCGATAGACTCTTGGATGTGGGCGAGGACAGTGTGACGATTAAACAAGTAATCCGACTTGGCCAGAAAACTAACCAGTCATGTCGACCTCTGAGGATCACCTTTGCAAATCCTAATATGCCGCAGCTCATACTGTCTCGTCTGTCAAGGCTGAAAGGCATAAAAGTTCACATCCGCCGAGATTTGGAACCCGAGGACAGGGATCGTTTGAAGACTGCGGTCATTGAGCTCAAACGCCGTACAGAGGAAGGTGAGACTGACTTACAAGTTGTAAATTTTCGGGTGATCAAGAAGGGTGTACGAACCCGTATCAATCGGTTGCTCAACCTCCAGGCACGTCCCGCAGTACCTCCCAGGACCTCCGTGTCGCATTCGCCAATGTGTGCAGCCTAATGAACAAACGTGACGAACTGTGCCGCTTCACTGTCTCGGAGCGGCCGGACATTTTAGGACTTGCAGAGACATGGTTGAACTCCGACATCATACCCCAAGAAGTCGTGTTGTCAGGATACTCTTGTTTCCGATGTGACCGAAAATCAAAGGCTCACGGTGGTGTTCTGTTGTACATAAAATCGTCACTATCTGGCAAACGTATCAGTACCTATCGGAGCGAGGATAGTTTATGCGAGCAATTGTGGTGCACAATCCGTCTCAGGCGCGCAGAACTAATTGTGGGGGTTATCTACCGGAGCCCATTAAACCGTTGCTGCGATTGGATACCACATGTACAGAAGCACATGAGCCGCCCTCAGTTCTTACTGATGGGGGATCTAAATTTACCTAAGATAATTTGGCCAGATGTTCGACTTCTTCCCGGTCATGGCAACGTTGAGGCTCAATTCGCTAAAATGACTATTGAAATTGGGGCAACGCAACATGTCATCCAACCGACGCGCGTAACTCCGTACTCGGCATCTTGTCTGGACCTAATGTTTACGAGCTGCGAGCAGAAGCTAAAAGAGATCAGAGTCATCGAACCTCTGGCGAACAGTGACCACTGCTCTATTGTAGCAAGCTTAGAACTGTCGTTACCATATTACAATCAACAGAAGCCGACATTCAACTATTGGAAGACGGACTTCAACGGACTTGTCCAAGCCGCAAGTCAGACTGATTGGACACTACCACATGATGCGTCACTTGAGGCGTGGTGGTCATTAATAAAGGGGAAGCTTAACTCGCTCTGTACTCGGTTCGTTCCCCTTAAGTATCCAAAAATCGGACCTGTCAAACCGCACTGGTTTGATAGGGATTACAGACAGTTAGCGCGACGACGTCGTAAACTTTGGGATAAATACATCAGCTCGGGTTGTGATGAAGATTACGCGGTGTACAAGAAACAGCGTAACTTATGTAAAGCCGCAAAGATCAAGAAACGCCGGCAGTTCGAAGAGGAACTAGCATCCTCGGCCGCAACTGCACCCAAGCGAATATTTGCCTACTTGAAACGTCAACTGAAACCTGGAGACGACCTACCGGTCTTAGAGAGCTTAGACGGGAAGGCACTCATTTCAAGCGCGGAGCGCGCGGACGCCCTGGCTACGCACTTCCTCACTGTATTTTCCAGTAAACCGGCGGCTGTTCCAGTACCAGCACAGGTTGCGCCAGTCTTGCTCGACAGCCTACAATGTGATGCAGTCGAAGTACATCAGCTACTCGTCAACCTCAATGGTGCAAAGCCCCCCGGGCCAGACGGACTTCACCCACTAATACTCAAGTCCCTATCGATTATCATCTCACCAGTTGTGACAAACCTTTTCAATAGATCGCTCTCTGAAGGATCTGTCCCCAACGACTGGAAATGCTCGATAGTTAAACCGCTTCCCAAGGGTGGTGATCAGAGTAAAACAGAGAACTATAGACCGATCTGTTTGACTTCGGTATTATCCAAAGTTCTCGAGAAGGTTGTGAAAAAATGTCTGCTGTCGTTCTTCGAATCGATGGACATATTGACGCCAGCGCAACACGGCTTTACGAAAGGGCGATCCTGCATCACCAACTTGATGTACGCTAACCACCAGTGGGTTCGAGCTCTCAATGAACAGAAGGATGTTGACGTGGTGTACATCGACTTTAGTAAGGCGTTTGATAGAGTGAACCACGAGGTACTCCTTCGTAAACTGAGGACATACGGAATCGGTGTCACGTTACTTCTGTGGATACAAGAGTTTATTGTGGGACGAAGGTTTAGAGTACAGGTCAATGACTATCTGACAGAATGGTTCCCATCGACCAGTGGCGTGCCTCAAGGAACTGTACTTGGGCCAGCATTATTTCTTATTCATATCAACGATCTTCCGCAGCAGCTCCAGTCACCATGTGTCCTGTTTGCAGATGATTTGAAAATCTGGAGGATCATTGAAAACCAGGACGACTGCGCTCGCCTCCAGCATGACTTAGAGCGACTGTCAACGTGGTCCACTGAAATGCAACTCCCTCTTAACGCAAGCAAGTCGGAGTTCATCAGTATCACCAGACGTCCAGCCACTCGATCATACACCTTGGACGGCCAGTTGCTCCATCCCAACACATCTGTCAGAGACTTAGGAGTTCTCTCACGACATGATTTAAGATCACTAGAAAATACAGAGAAATTGTACCGTGCGGGACTTCGTATGCTCTGGGCATTACGACGCAGTTTCTCCACATGGTCCGAAGAAACCGTCCCTCGTCTATTCACCTCGCTCATTAGACCAATCCTTGAATACGGTGCCCCAGCTTACCATCCGATAACCCAGTGGGAAACTGAAAAATTGGAGAAAATACAGCATATCGCAACTAGAATGATACCAAGTCTACGAAAACTTCCATATGAAAAACGTTGTGAAAAGCTCGGACTCTACACACTATCCTATCGCCGAGTAAGAATTGATCTTATTATGACCCATCGAGTACTACACTTGAATCACTTCCCCATACTACGGCCAATATTTCACCTGCGAGAACCCTGTAACACCCGAGGACATCGTTACAAACTCAGGGTCCCCAGCATGAACAAAGTATCACATCAGCTTTGTATCGAACGAAGAATCGTAAACTTATGGAATACACTACCTGAAGGATTAATAGAGGCCGATTCTGTGAAGTGTTTTAAAACCCGTATCGACGATTATTTTGCAAACCTGTGCTTTTGTGAAACGATGCACATACAGTGCCAAAAGAATACATTGTATGTCCGGAAATAATGACGCTAGTACAAATTTCTAACCGAACACGGATAAACGATTAACGGACCAGACACAACTGCTGATAATTCACAAGTAAATTTTGATTTTTCGTAATTCGATAGAGTTGTACAGAAACCTTTCTACTTGCTCTTAAATACAGTATCAGTATCAGTATCAGTATCAGTATCAGTATCATTCTTACCACCGAAGGCTGAAATTGCTGGGTATTTTCAGCGGGCGCTATCGAAGACTGCGCGGTGATCTCATATTAGCGTATCAAATATTGAGTGACCCCAACCACGTATGCCGCCATTTGCTGAAAGTTAGCCACAACACGCAGCTCAGGGGTAACTGCTTAAAGTTGAAGGAACAATACAGCCGTCTAGAGTGTCGACGGAATTACTTTTCCCTTCGGGTTTGCAAACCTTGGAACGCACTCCCAGACTCAGTTCGTATCCTCTCCTACCTTGGATGTTTTCAGAAAACGATTAGATGTTGCTCTTAGCTCCCAACATTTTGTTACCTAAACTCCCCTACTGTGGATTACACCAAGGATGCATTTCACCAGGATTTATGTATCAAATGGACCTAAGTTAGCGACCATATTTCACTTTTCTCACTCCTTACCTCAATGATCACTGCACCCCAGTGTCTTTCTGAACGTTTACGCTTGATAATTTTTTTAATTTTACACTGATGTTACTTATCAAACTATTCATCTCGGCAGACGTTCGATAGATGACCCAGACATATTTTGATTTCATCATATTCACCTCAACCATCCTACGGGACGTGTCAAGCACTTGCTTTCATCCCGTGATAAATCATTGTTCATTGTTCCACTTTTGACTACGGAAGTTACACTGATCGATTGGCTCCCTAGATGCGTGAGCCACGTCCACCCGCTCCTCGATCGCAGAAGACACAAGTGTACGTGCCCCAGAAGCTGTCTACGTGTTCACACGTCCTTCTTCGCGCAGACGGTGTTCGACAGCCTCTTCAGTCACCGTACATCGGACCTTTTAAGGTGCTGCAGCGTGCGAGTAAGGCGTACACCACTGACCGCGGTGGTCGACACGAAATCGTCACCATTGACCGTCTAAAATCCGCCTTTATGTAAGAAACTACCTCGCCTACTTCGTCTAGTAGTGCTTCGTGCGATGTCACGAATCACCGCACCGGTTTTCCGTATGCTAATGAAGTCCAGCCAGACCGCGATCACGGTCTACAAGCTTCAGCCGTCCCGACATCTCCCGAACCTAGTCCGCCGCCTCCCACGACCAATCGCCGTGGTCCGGAGGTTCGTTTCTCCGACTATGTACAGTGTAAATACTTTTAACTTTGTAGTTATTGTATATATTTGCCCCATTTTTGGTCGATTAACGTTTTGAAAACAAACAAAAATATCAAAAACCTCCGCAAAAACCTTTATCGAAAAGATATTCAAAAACCAAAAAATATTTAAACACGCAGATCATTTGTTTGATCATTTTGGCGTTTTCTGCACGTGTTTTTCTATTTTCTCGTCTTTTCATGCCCCAACCCTCCCCTTGGATCGACTGGCCCACACGAGGAATGTTTTCGAGGACCCTGACGCGAACACTGGTCGTTTCTCCGTGGGACGAGTGTCGTTTCTCCGCGGGACGAATGTCGCTTCTTCGCAGGACGAAGGTCGCTTCTCCGCGGGACGAGGATCGCTTCTTCGCGGGACGAGGGTCGCTTATCCGCGAGACGAGGGTCGCTTCTCCGTGGGACCATGGTCGTTTTCTTCGTGGGACGAGGGTCGTCTTGGCGCAGAGCGGGGTGCGGCGGGGGGAGAAACCACCCCCAAGCGCACCGTTTGGCAGCAGCGGAGGTTGAGGTCCTGTCGGCCTTTTTCTGGACTGGCTAATCTTTTTGTAGTCCGACAAGCCCGCTCCAACGGCTCGCCGAAATGTACTCTGCCCTGCAATCAATAAATAATAAAGACCGGGCGGCACAGCGGATACAAATTTACGGCTACATTTTTTTCCGAACCGGAGCAGACACTTCTTTGTAAACCAGAACCTTTTGCGAACTTGGATCCACAACCACTTTACTTCGAAGGCTTCTTCGTTCAGCCTTCTAGGAGGGGAGCTCTGTAGCAACCCAAATGATTGATACGTATTACTCGAGTATTGCTGGATCGCACCTGGACCCTTAGTCCGCGCAAGAAGTGAATAAGAACACACACCGGATGGGACGTGTCAAAAACTGTAATAGATAGCTTGTAGGTTACACAAGATGAATAAGTCGGAAAGGAACCAATCAGCACAAGGAAAAAGAGTGGACGAATCAGCTATCGGTCAATCGATCTGTATGTGTCTGTGTTTGCGGACGACACACATGTAACATTCCCTCACGTGACAGATGGAATCACAGTTGTGAAATGTAACGTTCTATCGGCTTAGGTGAGCGGTGCGGTTTCCGAATAGCAATCGGCTGATCGATTTCTTCCGTTTGGTTTTTGTTTGTCTCCTCCAGATCTTCTGGAACCACTTTCTCTTCCCCAGGGTACGGTGTGACTGGGGTGCGGGGCCGGATGAAATCGTTGTGCCTGCGTACTGTCTCTCCACTCTCTAGTTGTATTTCGGCCTCCGTTTCTGAGCTCGTAAGCACGGTGCCAGGCTGCCATAACTGCTCATGTGGTAGTTTCGTGTAAACATCACGTTCCACTATCGACTTCTGGGGCTTAACTGGTGCGCGTCCACTTTCATGCATACGTTGTTGCTGGCAACGCCTGGTCTGACGAGGGTCTGGAAAAAGTAGGTCTAGCCTCGTACGTAGTCGACGCCCAAACATTGCCTCCCCAGGGCTCTTTCCGATAGACTCTAGCGGTGTGCTCCGATATGCGAACAAGAATCGGTCAAGTTTGGTTCGTAACGAGCCATTACGCTGCTTTAGAAGACCAGCTTTCACGGTTTGGACCGCTCTTTCAGCTAAACCGTTTGACGCTGGATGGTACGATGCGGAAGTCATGTGATGAACGCCGTTGTTCTGCAGGTATTCTTTGAACGCTGCACTCGTAAATTGCGGACCGTTGTCAGTGACTAATGTTTTCGGTATGCCATGTGTAGATAGACTAGAGCGTACGCCATTGATTGTAGCTTCCGCAGTAGCATTTGCAACAACATGCACATCAATCCATTTGGAGTACGCATCTACTAAAAGTAGCAACATTTTTCCTTCGATCGGGCCAAAGTAATCGGCATGGACACGTTCCCATGGGCTGTCGGGCAACTGCCAAGGGTGAATTGGCCCTGTTGGATTATCTCTTTGATATTTTGGCATGTGTTACAAGTACTCAAAAGTGCTTCGATGTCTCGGTCAATCGCTGGCCACCAGCAGTAGGATCTGGCGAGGGCTTTCATGCGGACAATACCTGGATGTGCATCATGTAATTCTTTCAGTACAGCTGACCTGAGAGTCAATGGAATAACAATGCGAGATTCACGTAGGATACATCCTTCATGCAGGCTCAGCTCAAATCTACACTTGAAAAACGGACGCAGATCACCAGGGGCTCGCGAACCCCAGCCACGCAGCAGCATACGTTTCACAGTCGATAGAACGGGATCTCTGTCTGTAGCTTTCCTAACCATGTCGCCAGATATGGGTGTAGTATTCAGGTGTTGCAAAACTTGAACAAACTCGTAGGGCGCGTCACTTCCTTCCTCCTGTTGGTCAATCTGTGGCAATCTACTGAGCGCATCAGCGACATTATTGTGAGGACCGGCAATGTATCGGATTTGATAATTGTAAGCAGAAAGTAGGGGGGCCCAGCGTACCATTCGGGGTGCGTTAAGTTGTTCTATGCCTCGTTCCTTATCGAGAAGTGCTAACAGTGGTTTATGGTCAGTCTGTATCTCAAACTGGTTGCCCCACAAGTACTGATGGAACCGCTTTACTCCGAATACTACGGCCAGTGCTTCATTGTCTAATTCTGCGTAATTTTTCTCAGCAGGTTGTAATGTGCGGGACGCGAAAGTAATAGGGCGAACTGTTCCGTCGTGGACTTTATGTCCCAGCACTGCCCCGACTCCAAAAGGTGAAGCATCACACTGTAGGATGAGGGGTTTGTTGGGGTCGTAATGTACCAAGACTGGTGAAGAAGCAAGGAGACCTTTTGCCCTGTCAAATGCTTGTTGCTCTTCCTCGCTCCATGCCCACTTAGAATCTTTTTTCAGCAAGTTGTGAAGTGGTGCTAGAACAGAAGCAAGATTAGGTAGGAACCGACGATAATGTGAAAGCATTCCAACGAACGAGCGAAACTGGGCTGCGTTACGATGTGAGGGTGCAGAAATAATGGGTTGTAATTTGTCTTTCCGCGCGTGTAAACCATGCTTGTCCAGTCTATAACAGAGGTAGCCAACTGAATCAACTAGGAAAGCACATTTGGAGCGTTTCAAACGCAAACTGTGTTCAGAGAGTTTATGCCACACCCGGTCCAACGTGTACAAGTGCTCCTTTTCTGTACGACCCGTGATAAGGATATCATCGAGATATGCGCAAGTGTTCGGTATGTCACGCACGATATTGTCAATTATCCTTTGGAAGATCGCCGGCGCTGAGTTAATCCCGAAAGGCAGTCTAGTGTATTCGAATAGCCCCAAATGTGTACTGATCGTCGTAAGACGTCGGGAGGTCTCATCCAACTCTACCTGCGAATAGACGTGACTCAAATCCAATTTAGTGAACTTGACTCCTCCAGACAAGTTGGCATAAAAATCCTTAATTTTCAAGTTCAAGTTCAAGTGGGACTGGAACGATAGGATGAATCCCGTAAGTGTTCCTTCTTGAGCAGGTCGTCGATCCAGGAGTTGATAGGGGTGCTCCGACTTCTTGATGGGTCTAAAAGGAAAACACCCAAAAAACACCCTGGTCCACCAAGTTAATGCCCACGTTCCTAACATTAGCTGTCCCAGCTGTGTCAGTTACGTGAAGTAAGTAAGAGAGGAAGGAGAATCGAAGGTAAGAGAGTAGGGGAAATCAGTTAAAAGAAGAGAATAATACCAATGACGAGGAAAAATAAAGAAAATAGAATCGAAGTATGAAGATGGGAATTTGTCAGGAAAACGGAAAGGTTTCGTGTTGCCACCCAAGAGCATCTAGTTGACGCTCAAACCCCTTAACCGTAGCTTCCTTGACAACATTTTCTGGAAGCAGGTTCCAGCGCTCGATGACTCGACGCGATAAGCGTGTCTCCGCTCTAACTCGATCGGATCGCGGTTTGTCCAGCTTCATACAATGCCCGCGGAGACCAGATAGTCTAGCAGGACTAAATAGCATGGACAAATCAGGACCAACCTTCCCAGTCAAAATACGGTAGGTTAGGATTAGGTCCCCTCTAATTCTTCGATAGTGCATTGACTGCATTCCCAAACTAAGTAGGCGTTCGGGGTACGTTTGCCCTCGTAATCCCTTGAATAGGGCAGTGTTCTGGCATTAAAGAACTTTGGTGTACTTGAGTCTGACATATGGATTTTTGCTTTAAAATTATTGAGTCTGCCCAATTACTGTTCGTCAAACACTTCTGGATATCGTTTAAGGACCGATTCAAAGGTATCCTCCCCCACGGAGTGGATAGTATTTAATACTTGTGGTAACATTTTCATCCAATCGCGACCAAGCAAATTGACTGGAGCCTGAGGCACGACATGAAGTACCAGACTGTGTGATCTACCCTGATGCTGCACTCGTACCTGACACTTCCCAAGTAAATCAATCACTTCTCCTGTATAGGTTCTAAAAACGGTATCAGTCGGTTCCAGGTCGGGTAACGATGAGAGCGCGTTTTTACTAATCAATGTCACCGCGGAACCAGTATCCAATTCAAATAAAACAGGTTCGTTATTAACATGAAGCGTGATCCTATATGGAGACACTTTCGTCATAACTGAGCAGTTTGAAATTATATGGTTCATAAAATTTAGCTGGGAATCTGGGCACTCACCGTCGTCGGAGTTCAATGATTTGATCGAGACTCGTGACCGTGTGGAACAGCAAACACGTGCCAGGTGGCCAAGTTTTCCGCAATTTCTGCACTTTGTGCAAGTATGAGGACACTGGGTGGGAGAAGTGTGCTGATCCCCGCATCGGTAGCAGACGAACTTCCGTACCCTGTTTTCAGAGGATAACCGTGGTGACAGTTTGTTTACACATTCCACAGGCTGAGGAGGGTTGAAGGTGGATAGTTGGGATTTTAGGTTTTCCCTTTGACGTACAAGGTTACACGCCATTTCCCAGGAAAGGGTTTCTTCCTCCTGTGACAATAATTTTTCCCTCGCACCATCATCTGTAACTCCACCAATTAGGCACTGGATTTTCATGACTTCTTCAAACCGACTTGAGGGAATGGTATTGTACCGGCATTCCGGTGTAGCTTGATGAATGCGGGCAATGAAATCATTTACACTTTCTCCGCATCGTTGCTGTAGCTTGAAAAACTGATAACGAGCGGAAAACACACTTTGTTGGATTCCCCACAATTCCTCAAACAACTGGATCACGTGCACAATACTGGACTTAGCCATCAAGTTCATAGCGTCAAAATGACGTTGTCCTTCTGATCCAAGGGTTTGGCGGAATAACATAATCCAATGGGTATCGGATAACACGACAGAGGGGTTTAACACAGGAAAGAGAGTCATTTGATGTTGAAAAAATGTTTTCCACTGTGTCCACGACTGTAGAGAGGGTTTTTCTGCACCATCAGGCCACAGACATGACAATCCCGCAAGAGGGCTCGTAGCAACCGTCGCCATACTGATACGTATTACTCGAGTATTGCTGGATCGCACCTGGACCCTTAGTCCGCGCAAGAAGTGAATAAGAACACACACCGGATGGGACGTGTCAAAAACTGTAATAGATAGCTTGTAGGTTACACCAGATGAATAAGTCGGAAAGGAACCAATCAGCACAAGGAAAAAAGTGGACGAATCAGCCTATCGGTCAATCGATCTGCATGTGTTTGTGTTTGCGGACGACACATGTAACAAAGATATTCCTTGTTTTATGTGCACTTTTATTACTCAGTCATACAATATTGATTTTTGTTTTAATGCCGACCCTACGGCCATTATGAACTGCATCCGGCTCACCACTTTTCTCCACGGTGAGTTCTGGCACTGACGTACGCTCTCGTCGCTTCATTCGCTTTTCGTTCGATTGTAGCCTTCTGCGAATAAAATCCGTTGTGTCCGTCCTTCTGGTTTTCTGGCATCCCTACCAGAGCAAGAATACTCTCGGACTAGTACAGACTAGTCCTACAGTGGTCTTATCAACATGTACCACGTAAGCGCATAATATAGTTAATTAGTCGTCTTTTGATCCATGGTTCCCGTATGGGTTTTGAATTGATTAGCAGTTTGGAAAATGGGGAGAGATAAAGAAACTTGGAACAATAATAAATGTAGATTTCACGGAAAGTTCAAGTAAAGTAATACGGTCATCCATGGAACTGTCCCCAGGGGACTTGCTTCTATGTAGGGTATTTCCACGATGGGTTTCACCCGCATTTCCATGCTCCAATTGGCGCTGTGCCTGTGTGGCAAGATAGTAAATAGGCCATTAGAACTAGGTATCAAATGTCTTTTTTAGGGCTGTTTTATGCATACATTATAGGCGATGAAGCCTCAGCCCTTTCTGTCATGCGGATCAATCAATTATGGCACTTTTTTGGTTTAAGCCAGCGAGTCAGTAGTAATATGATTTGCATGGGTATACTTTTTTATTTTGGAAGCTGTAATCCGTTACCACAAGAGATAAGCCCAGTCATGACCAACGTTGAAAAAAAGAGGAAGATAAAGTATGAGGAATTATAAAACATAATGATGAATACAAACGCTTGCCGATAGGCCAGTCACAATTTGATGGAAAATCTTGGCGAGTGACGACGATGGTACAGAGACATCAGCTTGAAAGGTGTAGTGCATCTACGAACCAGTGCGTCAAAGGAGAAAACAGAATTGGTTAGACGGATTGATAGGAGTAAGATCGTTCTCAAATATATACTCAAGAATGCAACCATATGTAGGTACTCTTATATTATTGAAACGAATAGAGGATATGGTGACTTTCATATGTATCCAGGACCTTTCTCATACAAATCATCTAGAGTCACCGTTTGGCTTAGTGTTGACCAGATATTTGCAACAGTCAGGTGAATATTAATCATGCGTCTGAATTGTGGATAGGTAGTGCAGTCTCTAACACTCGATGGAAGTTTGTTCCATATTAACGCATATTTTACGGAGAGAAAATTTGAGCGGAGCTTCGTGCGAGACTTTTGTATTTTCACTGTGCGCTCGCTGTTTCTTAGTTCATAGTGCATAAGATTCTGAAACTCCAGTTGTAGCTGAGCAGTGAAGCTTAACCCGAATAGTAAGCGGTATAAGAGGCACAGATTAAGTTTGAGCCTGCGTAGCCATAGCGATTCCAGATTTAGCGCTTCGCAACGCTCACGGTATGTCATAGTATTAGGCATGTTCAGAAACCTTTTTGTGAATGATCATTGAATGTTTTCTAGTGCTACAATATCCACATTTCTCAGATTACTATGCACTATCGTACAGTACTCAAGTTTCGGCCTAACGCAAATTTCAAAGGCTTGAAGGCTGGAATCCCTCAAAATAAGAGCTCAACTTATATAAACGATCACTTTTCTGGCAGAAGCCTGCAAGAATATAACATGCTCTAAAAAATTAAACGAGACAGAATATCTTAGACCAAGGTCTCGGACTGCGCCACACACAGGAATAGGGGTATCGTTTAATGTAAGGATGTTCAGAGAAGGGCCACAGCCGTGGTACAATAGATTACTCTTGTCAGTGGCAAAGTGCAGCTTCCAGGAGTTACTCCAGAGCTCCAATGCGGACAAGTCAGACTGAATATAGGCTAAGTTAGGACTACATTGCCCAGGGGCGGAACAATACACAATTTTAACATCATCAGCGAAAAGGAACGGCTTCCCATACGAGATTTCATCAAGGAGATCGTTGAAATAGATTAAGAATAAAAGCGGGCCTAGCACGCTACCTTGAATCACTCCACTAGAGATTGTAGTGGCTTCAGATGTATAGTTACCGATTTTGACTACTTGCTTTCTACCCTCGAGGTAGGAAGACAACCAATCTAGAAGCGAATTTGTGATACCATAGGACATAAGCTTCCGCAACAATAAATTGTGTGGGACACGGTCAAAAGCCTTTGGATGTCAAGAAATATTACGATGATAGCACTTCCTGCGTCTCTTGCTCTAGTCACATAAACAAGGTAATCTAACTGGCAGGTAGTGCACGACCTACCTTTCAAAAAACCGTGCTGATGTTTACTGAGAAGGCTCATAGAACTCAAATATTCTATTATGCGTTCTTTAACTATCCTCTCCATGATTCTGGAGATAATAGATGTGTGGTGGATTGGGCGGTAATTTTTTACATCTTGCATAGATCCGCTTTTGTGTCTTGGTATTATAGTTGATTGTTTCCAGTGTATAGGATACTCCCCATTGAACATGGAAAGTGTAAATACATTAGACAAAAACAGGGGGTGTCTGGACCTCCGTGCTTTACCAGTATTGGAGGGATGTTGTCAGGGCCTGGTGAGCATGATGACCGAACTAATCTGAGTTGGCGACATATGTCACTAAGTGTAAATCCAACAGTTTGGAGTGTATTACTGCCTCTGTGTATCAGCTTGAGCTGAGGATCTTTTTTCGCATTAGTGCTATAAGTAGACATGAAGTAGTCATTGAAGATCGAACATATGATTGCACGGTCGGTTATGGCAGTTCCATCAGAGTTTACAATGGTGTTCATACAACTTGATTTTCTATTCTGCCTACGGTCCAAAAGTTATGAGATGCAGCCCACCACGTTGGCGCCCTTCAGTGCCATTACTTCCTCAGAGCACAGCATTTTATGGTGGTCTTGCTATAACGCTGTAAGCAATCTGGTGTAGAGCATCAGCAGAGTAAAATCGTTTGTTTTCTTAAATTTTTTTCTTTATTTTATTAAATTTAGTGGCTACCTTTTTTGAGATGCCTGCAGGTGCAGTAGTCCTTTTCAACTTCTTGGTACGTTCTGGAGCCACAGCTTCAACACAAAGCTGAATGCGATGGTAGAATTCATTACAAGCAATTTGCACATTCTGTGCTAAGAAGAATGGATCCCAATATGAAGACCTTATAAGATCCGAGAAAACTGACCAATTCACAGAAGAGAATGGGCGGTAATTGATCACTGATTCTGTCGGTTTAGAAAGAATTTGGAAAAGAACAACCAACGATGTTATGATCACTACAGGACAACTTGTCACTGATGTATGTGGACACATGCGAACATCCCATAGTAAACTATTAGATCAAGTGTGTTACCAAGCCGGTGTAGGTTCTCTGACGTGCTTACCATCCAGTCGTCCAGAGGTAGAATAAGAGGATTGTGTTTTTGAGGTTTATATGTTAAGGGGACCATAGGGCATTTCGGGCATATTAAAATCCCCAGCGGTTATTATTTTATGTGTATGAGAGGCAGCTATAAGAAAGGTGTCCACACATGTATTGGTCACGGTGAGTGTAGACACGATGGAGGTCTGTAAATACAACCTACTAAGAGATTTGTTGGATTAATAGAAATTGTAATCCACACCGAATCAGGAGTGGTTCATTCAGAAGCAGAACCAAGTATTTGTCTTTGACGTAGATTATGCAGCCACCACCTCTACCATAAAGGTGGTCAGATTCTTGGTTGAGCACCAAGGTTAGTTTGACGGGGCAGGAGTCTGTCTCATTCTCGGCCGTGCGCAAATTAAAGAGCAACAAAGACAAAATAGGCTTTATACAGCTAAATGGGTTGCATTATCAGCATTTGTACTATCGGTGTGGATACACTGAATGAACGGAACCAGTAAACACTACATAAATGCAGATTAATGAATTAAAGTATGTAGGTGTCATACAAGGAGCCGCATGCGCAAAGCATCTATATCTTAACTTTAACAAAGTAAGAAGTAAGGCAAGATCGTGGTATGACGCGAGGAAGCGCGAGGTCATAAATCCCAAATTTTGTGCGTGTGTGCGAGACAGCTGACGCTTATGGGCAGCGGATGCAAGCGGTCACTTAGGACATACGAAGACGAATTGATGCAAGCGTTGAAATATTTATACCCACAATAGTATCGAGTGTGGTCTCTAGACAGATCACTGACTCTAGAAAGCACTTCAATTTATCGCACAATCAAAACATGGTCCTTTTGCTGTGAAACAGTACAGCCATTGGGGTAGAGGCGTAGCATAGTGGAACGGTCCGCATCTGGTTGCATGTCATAGTGCGCGGCTTTTTTAGTTAAGTTGAGTGTCTATACAAAGTGTAAATTCCTCAAAATAACTCACTTGACTGAACTGACTACGCGTTGCTGACGAGAACGCTTGAGTTACTACGTGGGAAGAGGACAGTTAACTGGAGTGCGGTAGGGGAGTGACACTTCCCAAGGCACCTTCGGGTCTGTGGCGAAGGAAATGTCCTGTCGACCTTTTTTCTGGACTAGCCAGTGTTTTTGCAGTCCAACGAGCGCGCCGACGACCCACCGATGATACACTCTGGTCCACATGACCGTCATAAATCATAAATAACAGAATCCTGGACCCAGCGAACTTCGTTTCATACCCTATCTTGGAAGCCCCCTGTTCAAGCCCATGGTACTATTCGCACCCATTCTCACCTCTTTTTTACCCCCCCCCCCCACTGACAGCTCCACCGAACGCTTCCCTTTTTCATCCTTCTAAGAGTAGGCCCTTGTTGGGCACCTGAAAACAAACTCTTTCAGTATTTTACAACTGTGAATATTACTAATGTTGAACCTTCAAAAGATCCATTTGTTTTACTGACGACGTTTGCGTTATCATAAAATGACTTCGTGAGTCCCGCGCTGTACAGTTTCTTGCCCTTGTTGATCCGATTCCTACTTTGTAGCCTGCACAATACACCATAGCTTCAGTTGCCTCCAGCTTCTCCACTCCCCCGCATTCGACACGTTTCTTACATGTCATTGGTATCAACTAGTATCCCAGGTCCACCCAACACCGCGCTTTTGAATGGTCAAAGGCAGATCCACTTCTGTTCAATGCGAACAAGTGTAACGCTGTACGTGTCAACCACAAGCCCACTAATGTATTTAAGTTTGGAGACCACATGTTGTATACCGACATACAGGAGCATAACCTAGGGGTGCTGATACAAGACCATCTTGACTGTTCGGCGCAGTATTTGAAGGTGTCCAAAACTGCGAACCCACATGTTACCATCTTACGGAGGGATTTCGGGATACACAATCCCTCCATTTTCCCAATTTGCTTAATGCGGATGTAAGGCCCCATGTAATGTATGCGATCCGGGCTTGGCAACCTTGGTTAAAACGCGATCTGACCGTAATGAAAACCCCACAGTGAACAGCAGCGAAAAATGTAAACGGATTGCTCCACCTGCCATAACATATGCGAATGAAAGCCCTGGGAATGTACAGCGGAAGGGAGCGCCGTCTACGCGATGGTCTCGTCCTGGCGTTCCAAATCTTGAAAAACACCGGTCAAGCTTGCCGCCACCTCCTGGAACTTAGCCGCAACAAAGAACTGAGGGGTCATAAGCTGAAACTGGCCACCCAATAGTGTCGGATAGAATGCCGTTGGAATTACTTTCTCCCTAGAATTTATCAACCGTAAAATGCTCTTTTGCATTTTAATTTTCTGCTCTCATGCTACCCATGTTTAAAAACCGCTTAGACGATGCTGTACACCATCTACTTTTGACTTCTGTTCATTGATTGGAGATAAGACGCTGACAAACCTTGTGCTTACTAACCACCAAGAAATCGGTTTAGACTGATATATTTTTGTGTTAAGGTCGGTAATATGGCGAGTCCACAGATGCGCGTTTCACTTTAGGGTAAATTTATTTTTTGAAATTAAGTAATTCACACAAACTACCCCACGGGCCTTGTCAAATCTTAGCTTTCTTATCCGCATTTTAGCATTGTTCCATTGTCAAGTGAAACCCACTTGCACCCGCGGTTTGTCTGCCTTATCGATCAACAGTGGTCCGTTTTGCGATAAGCCGTTTAACTTGGCTTGTGATGGTTGCATGTCAGCGGCTAAGTGTCGGCGATTGGCTAATGAGTACGAAAGCCACAATTTGAGCCGTAGCCTTCTTAGAAATAAACCTGTGGGAGGAAGTCTAGGATCGACGGATAGCGCGGAGAAAATTTTTCGACCGAAGTTTCGTAGCACTGAGAAATGTTAAAAAACAACGGTGTTCCACGTTTGGGTGCGAGCACGAAACGTGCGGAAACTAATTGAGCTATCAGGAATCATGATCTGTAGGGAACAATTCCGTAACAACGTGTACTTTGAATACACGAATTTAATCCGATTCGGATGATCGTGTGATGGGTACGCTGAGCGATGAGGTAAAGTAGGTGATGAAATGGAGCTCGTGAGGCGACACACACGTTCAGATTCAAGCTCCAAAACGGAGTGGATGGACACGGTAGGGATTCCGTACAAGGAAGAAAATTCAGTGTAATAAACAGAAAAGATACAATGGGTATCTTTCAGCGGAGTCAAATACTTTTAGCACTGGTACACCTCCATGACTCGCTAAAACTAGATGTAAGGCCGGTACACATGTACACATAGATCAAACCATGAGAGAGTTACACATACGAATTTCAGGGAACAAAAGAGCGTTTCTTGACCACCGACGCACGCGTTTGCATTCCAGACACTATAAAGAGATTCGAACGTTGATATGCATGCATTAGACACATGTCATCAGATCGACTTGGATAAGGTATAATTAGGGGGGCATACAAGCATTGCCCCAACGGTTGATTGCCAAGGCGATAGAAATGGTCAAATCGTACAGCTGCGTGAATCGAATAGTAGTTAGAACGCTTAAGTGCCTAGGGGTCGATCTTAATCCGGCCAGTCTGACGAGCGTCGATGCGTGTATCGGATTGGAAGGTGCAATTAGACTCATCAATGTTACCACTCTTAGCCTATCTGTCAATGCCATGACGCCCAATGGAACACCACCGCTATTCCCACTAGTCAAACCATTTGAGATGACATCCCCCGCTGTGACTTCAAGTACGTCTTGGCCCATGTCTCCGCTATTGCGGGAATCCTACCTGTTCCCTATATAAGCCGCTCCAATTTCACGCTGATTCACCTAACCTGACGAAGCCTTTGGGTCAAAAGGCACAGTGAAAACACCCAACCGATTGTTCCGTAAACTGGTATTGTTGTACGAGGTAGACCGATTAAGATAAGTTCCCACAGACTCCTGACTGGTGTGTGTTGTATTGTCAGAACACGCGATACTAGCCAAATAGTGCATGTTGGCGAAATGGACAGAAAACCGGAGAAGGCAAATGCCGAAAGCAGAAAAGCACAATATGTCATAGTCGTTATCTATGGGATTTTATGGGAAGCGGGTTTTTCACAAGTGTTGTATGCTTTGGGGCCAGGCGACAAGAACAATGTTCGGTTACACAAAATAAATATACCAACTGTGTATACCCACCTGTAAGCAGTTGTACATTCGCCGGAACATGGAGTTGGTTCGCTTTGTGGCACAGTAACAAGTACGAACACAGTTCCGTGGCGCCTACTGGTTTCGGTTTTTCAAAACCTGGATTTTGGTCGGCTTAGGTTGGATCTAACCCTAACAGAACCTCATGTTTTAGTTGCCGCGAGGAACCCTCAGTTAATTCGAGTATGTGAAAAACGACCGCGGATACCCAATATACTGAAATCAACCGCTAAACATGTTCTGTCACCGCAACTGAGGTTTAACGAGGGAGCTCGGACCGTTGCACACCTACAACGTGCACGTCAATCGCTATGCATAGAGCAGGCCGTGATAGGCTCATCTCAAGGTCACTTCTCTTGCCAAACCACCATCGCCCATATATGTGGTCCGCTGCACATGGTCCCGCATTCCGTGACATGTCGGTGCCTACGCCTGTCGTTCCGTCTAAGTCCGTGCCGTTCTCCAAGGACGAGTTGGAGGCGATTTTAACCTCGATGACTCATGCGGCTTGGTTGATGTATGGTGTAAATCAGCCTTCTGTCTATCTTGACAAGTCGTTGTGGTCTCATATTGCTGATGATCTGCACTCACGAGGATGGCCGCGTCGAACTTGGCAACAGATCAAGGCAAAGGGGAAACAGTTGGTCATGTCGACCCCTGCAGTTGGAAAACCACCTAGTGATTCCCAGCTTGTTCATCCAGGTTCTCCCTATTCATCGGACCAGAATGTGTTATGTGAGAATACTAGTGTGGTCAATTGCCGGCCTCCCGAGACCAGTCCACTGAGATCAAAGTCTGGGCTTAAGTCACCACAGATGCTCCCCACGCTAACTCCAGCTCCATCATTGATGCCGCACTCACAAAATACTCCCCCCACAGGCCCACAAATCCTTCGTGTCCAATCGACGTCCCAATCTGGAGGACTGTTGAGCGTGCCCACCCAAACCGGTAATCTCATTTCAGGTCCGCAGATATGCCCCGCTAGCTGTTTACCAGTGTTCGAGCAAAATGCAAAGCAATCAAGTCCCTGTTTCACGCCACCTCTACTATCTGGATATCCATCCACACTCCTTGTCTCACAAGTTCCTGCACATCGAATGGGTTATCCACCGGATGCGATGGCTTCATCAAACAGCTTCTGCAATTCGGGAGTGTCGCCCGCATTCCAGACATCGCCCAGGTGAGTCACTCGGTATTAAGATCCAAATGCGAGAAATTCTTTTTATGAGTAGCAATGTTTGCATCGGCATTTATCTGTCAGTTGGATCGCAAACATTTCATCACTGTTTTTCGTCTTAGAGTATAGCTCTCTTCAACTTGGTTGCTTCAATTTCATTTATTATCTCTCACCGGGAATATCTCGCACCACCAGTCTAGATTTCCGCCACTGAACGCTTCCCTCCTGTGATACCTATTTCACTATCACGTATTCATTCATCCGCCTAAGGGATGTACGTTGGCCTCACCAACGAACGTTACATACGCAGCGTTTACTGTAGTCACGTCGGGTGTCTCCGTGGACGATACGGAAGTGTGCTAGTCAACAGTTGTCCCGTTTCATGTGCCACTAAGTGAACCAGGGTCCCTGGAAGTTCGACATTCGTTTGATCGTTCTTATGCAAACAGCGAACGGCAAACGCCTAAATTTCGATAAATTCATCAGAGATCTAAATATGCCGCTTCTTCACTAGTTTACTGCTTAAAACCTCATAAGTATTACGGTATTTCCGAAATTTTCCACTACTTTTATCTAGTCCCAATTTAATATTTCTGCCATAATATACTTCCTCCCGTTTGCTTTTAGCCAACTCCTCCAATTAACTGTTAGCCGAAAACAACTTTTGCCATACCAAGGCAGGGGATTTTTCGTACCGCATTTTGACCACTATCGACCCTCATCATTTGTGAACTAGGCTAGCGGTAGTTTCGAAATCCACAAAATCCATCTACCCGATCCAAACCCGGGCTGTTGTCCGATCTCAGGACAGTTTGTATCTATAGCTTTTTTGCTGCGTGTACACCCACACTTCAGGTACTACGCATGTTAGCTTAGCGTGACGAGTATGCAATCGATCATTGTTATTCAAATCTCCGATCTACCCAACTCCATATGGAGTTGGGATTTTCATATAAATCGATGCGACTTGGTGGAGGAAGTGTGGATGCAACATATTCTGCGTTATTTATCCCCTCGACCGAGTGTCCAATCTGCCGTACGACTGAATTGATTAAGTGCTGAATGTCTTTCTTTGTTCGCTCAGGCTTCCCGCTGTTGATCAAATGGTTCCCACTCCTCTGCTCCCATTGAAATATCAGCATCAGCTGCGAATCAATGCCCTTAAGTTGGAAATACTTGAATTGAAGAAGGAATATTGGTCGAAGAAGCTAAAATAGATGTGACGTGGCCTACCGCATACCAATTTGTCGAATAACAGCAGATGTCTTCTTTCATGCACGAACCAGATCCCCGCCTCTTCCACCACCACAAGTTATATATATTTTTTCAGCAATTCCTTGTTGTCTATCGCTTTTTTATTCTTCGATTTGGCTGGATTTCACCGAGCTCATCAGTTATGCTGTTTCTTGGTTCTGTATCAGCCTAAACCCTTTCCCCCTTGTTCTGATTGTTATTTGGCTGAGCCAAATAGAGACCAAATGGACTAACGGATTTTGCTTTTTTCTCGCCTTGTGTATCGTATGTAAATGTCAGTAACGCGATTTCTGTGCAGCGTTATCACAGTCCAAATCTATCGTTTTACTCGCCCCAACATATCCCGTTCAATAACCTGTCTTGTCGATAGTCATCCGCTTTGCAACACTAGGCTGCTTTTTCACCCGTCTTTTTAGTAATCGACTTGCTGTTCTGGATGAGAAAATATCGCCTAGCTTCTCACTCAATGCGTGTGCATTTCCCCGCGATACGAATGGATGTTGGAATATGAGCAGAGAAATGACCAGTAAAACCGTAAGTTGACCACTCAAGGGTTTGGATCAAATTAGTCAACAAACAGAGGTCTGGATCCCTGAGATTTACCTGGTGCACGTTCAAGCAATGAAAATAAAACGGTCAAGTTAGAGAGGTGGCCAGTATACAGAGATGGTCAACTTCGGGGTTTTCACTTTATTTCATCCAATTCATGCTAGCGAGTTTGGTGTAACGACCTGAATATTCCCCCGTATGATGTGTTATGTATTACCAATTTACAGTTTTGTTTTGTACCCAAAAAGTAGCGTTTTTCTGTCGCACGTTGACCACTTTTACCTACATAAAAACACATCCGGAACGCTATCCGAACTCTGCCTCCTCGCGTCTCCCTAGCTAACCTTTCTTTGGATGCCTGTTAGCCTAGTAAGCTTTTGCGTTTCAGCTAAAAACGTATACCTCGCCTATTTTTCTGACCTCTGTTAGATGTTGTGCGATTTTGGCTCCCATCCGTCGATTGCGCTATAAATATGTTTCGCGGTATTGCTTCAGCCATAGTTGGATCTTATCAGTTCCGGTTGCCGAAATCTGTGCCTAACCATATGCTGAGACCCATGCAGCAGATGCGCGTAGGAGCAACGGTCCAGCCTTAGTGTGCCTTTCCGCGGATCTCGTTGATATTGTGGTAACCACGCCTATTTATCTGATGGCAAATGTCCGATGGGTGTATGGTTAATGACCGGAGAAGTGTCGATATATGGAGTATCATTTTCGGTCTGGTTATGAGTTAATTAGCTTCATCACGTCTAGTCTCAGTCAATCAACCATCACACATCTGGAAAAGCGCTGTACGGCGTTTCATCTTTTCGGGCATCTTCAGCAATGCGCTTTTCATCTGAACCCCGTGATGCTCGAATCCGCAACTCGACTGTTATCAGTGTGGTTGAGACCACTGAGCTACGAAGTACGGTAGCGACCGCCGTGACTAGTTTATTCTGGTGTCCAGATGACTCTACTATGATGAAGTAAGCCTACCGCAACCTCAATGAATGTGGTCTACATGACAGGAGCCAGCTCTTGTTCCATCCATTCCGGTATCCAGATGTGACTACTTCGACACGATAAGTCTGACGCAACCTCAGTGAATGTGGTCTAAATGACTGGGAAATTCTGGGTTATTCACTTCTGGTAAGCGGATGATGCTGGCTCAATGCGGAAAGTCTGTCACAATTCAATGAATGTGTTCTATTAGGCGGTACCCAGCTCTTGTTTGTTCCATACTGATCGTCGAAAGATGTTGCTTCGATGCAGTGAGTCTGCCGCAACCTCAATAAAGGTTTCGAATTCGTGGAAGATGATTGGAACCGATCGAGTAGTCATGAGATCAGAGAGGTTTGGAAACAATCGGTTGGTATAGTAGTTTGGTAGCGTTTCGATCTTGACACAAGGTCTTTGTCAGACCAGGTGAATTCGTATAACATTAGAGTGGGATATCTTAGCGAACAGGGACGATAACCGAGTTACCCTACATTTGAGCCAAGATGCCATTACGGTAACAGTTCGTGATGTCACCTCAGCTGGTTCACTCACAGTGGGAATAGTACAGGGGTTGCTTCGGGCATCATGACATTGACGGATAAGACCATAGGTCTATCGAAGCCCTTGTGTCAAGGGCGAAACGTTACCAAACTACTATTCCAACCGATTATTTCCAAACCTCTCTGAATTCAAGTCCACTTCACCGGTTCCAAGTATCTTACAAGAATTCGAAACCGAATACGGACCCCGTGTTCGAAAACTGTCAAGTGAATTCGTTCGATTGGCTGGCCTTGAAGCGAACTGGGAGAATCATTGTGTCTTCAACATGAGATGTCTTAAAACCAATCTGATCCCCAAATATCTCACAGTGAAACCTCCGGACAGTACGTACACCTATGCAAGGATTTCCTTTAATGCTTCCAAGGCCTTTCTAAGACAGTGAATTTACCTGGTGACCATGCGTTTAAGCGAGATCCGCATCGACACAAGTCGGCTGAGCCTGGATCTACGGTCCACTATAACGCCTCTCGACTACAACCGAATAGTCAATAAGGCTTCAGACGTCAAATTGAAACAAGGGCAGGATGCAAAGCAAAGACAAATGCGTAAGTTCGAGCGTTTACTGTCTGTGCATCCTAATGCTATCGGTCCTACTGACAGTTCCGGGTCTATTAGTACCTATTGTCATGTAGCTAATATGTCAGATAGGGTTTTGAATGAAACGGAATGTAGATTGGTGGAGAAAGGTTTGATATTTACCATCAATAACTCTAAGATATATGCAGAAGGGATTATCTCAAGCATTGAGAGCGCGGTGACAAAGTTGTCCGCTACGAAGGCAGAGAATATTCGGGCACAGTTATTGAATATCATTAAGTTTCAGCAACCGGGTGAGCCAAATCTTCCGCAAACTGAACATATCACATTAAATTCCTTGAAGGAAGATCGCAGCATTGTACTTACAAAGGCTGATAAGAGGAAGGCACTGGTTGTAATGAATAGGTCAGAATATTTGGAAAAAATGGGACAACATTTGGATGTAGGTCCATATAAAGTAGTTGTTGATAAGACCGTGGCGTCAGTAATGAATAAGAGTAAAACGGAGATTGGTAACTATGTAAGAACCGTGAAGGAAGATTTAGGGGTGGGCAAGTGGTACAGTCTACACCCAAAATCAACTTTACCTCTGAGGGTTAATGGCTTGCCAAAAGTTCAAAAACTCGAAGTTCTCGTACGGCCCATAGTCGACGGTATAGTCTCCCCGACCCATGAACTTGCGAGATATTTGGCAAGGCTATTGCAGCCTCTAACAGATCAAACGAGTACATTCGTGAAAAACTTATGATTTCGCTCAAAAGATGAATTGACGGTCAGCTTCGCTGTCACATCACCAATGTACAGAAAGGAGAGGCGCTAGGAATAACGCGACGTCTTCTAAATGAAGATGTCACACTGAGTAATCGGACGAAACTAACGGTTAACTAAATAATCGAGGGTATGACAATGTCTTAAGATGTCTTCGTTTTTCAGTCGAAGCTGTACAGTCAGGAACAAAGTCTCGCCATGAGATCGCCAATGTCCCCTGTACTGTCGAACATGCATATGATAGATTTTGAGAACAGGGCGTTAACAAACACCATTAACTCACCAAACGTATGGCGCCATTATCTAGACGACATCTTTGTACTCGTTAAACGGCATAAGAAGGACGAGTTGCTTGATCACTTAAACTCCATTGATGAGAGAATACAGTTTAATATTGAGCTGGGATCTTGTATCGGTACGATATCATTTCTTGACTGCGCGGTTCACAGTAATGGGGGAAATCTAAAGAGAACGATATATCGTAAGCGTTCTCCACTGCAGTTCGGGTCATCCGAAACAGGTTTATGCTGTGATGACTTCAGCGCTGTTCTACAGGGCACAAACCTTGCGCACGATGGAGGAGGACAAAAAGGCTACGCGGAAAGTGGCAATGAGCAAACTATTAGAAAGTGGTTACCCATGGCGGCTAGTCAAACGCCAATTGCATAAAGTGCTAAACCGGAAGTCAAGACCCACAACGGAGTGCATAGGGATGGTAGGAATTCCGTAGAAGGAATGCACTTCAGAGGCAATTCGGAGGGTACTAAACAAGTAAAATATAAGGGCGATCTTTCAGAGAGGTCGAAGGTTGCGTTCGGCGCTGGTACACCTGAAGGACCCCCTTCCCAATGATAGGACAACTAACTCTATAAAATTAAATGTAAGGACTGTGCACATGTGTACCTAGGCCAAACAGCGAGAGAATTACTCACACGAATTTCAGATGGCAGTGTCGAACCACCCGAACATCCTTAGACGCGACTAACGTGTTGGTCAGTGGTTTTGAGCACCCAAAAGGACTGCTTTGAACAGCCGAAGTAATAATAATAATACCAATAATAATACATATATTTCTCTTGATGAAAGAAACTGTGTCCTTAGCGGCACAGGTCAATTTGTACTGAAGAATCCATGCTCTTGCATGGGTGACATGCATAGGTGGAGTATTGGGATATGCGTTTCAAGTATTAACATCCTCGGATGTTTGAGGCTAAAGCCAAGGTATGAAAACATTGATGTTTAGATGTATTTGGGCCCCTCTTGGAATAGCTTATCGAGGGATTTTCCCATGTGAATATAGAGCTTAGGGTAGTTAGATCAAGGTAATTGGCGAATCTGCTTCTAAATGTTGTCACATGACCTGAGTGTTATTGGTACTTTATCCCACAGCTATATCTGACCAGGAAGCAATTAGAGCGGACGTTTGTTCAAGCCTTCAATATATTCAATGTAAAATCTTTGTTGCGAAGCGCTGGAGTTGAGCAGTGTCCTAAATTGAGTGTAGGCAGGTTGGAATAGGTCATTATGTGTAACATGTTGAAAAGCAGCAACAAGTCGTGCTTCAGTCGTCGAATCTAAAGTGGTTCGAGATGAAGTTCATTGCATCGTTCTCGATAACTCATAGCAGAGTGCTTATCAATCAGATCTTTAGTAAATGAGCTCTGCAGGTTCTCAACAGCAATTCTGTCACTCTTTCTCATATTTCCATATATTATGCCGCATTATTCAAGGATAGGGCGAGTGAGTAGCTTGAAAACCTCAACTCTAGCACGAGTTGTGTGTATCTTGCATCACCACCCGAAGCTCGCGCTTCTGTAAGGGGTTTACAAGATGTGGTCTCCAAGATTATACAGGGAAACCCTCGTAAGTTGACTCCTCAAGAAACTGGACCAGAACAGTTAACATACCGAAATCTGGATCCATACAGTATAAATGGTGAAGCTTCAAGTTTGAACTATAAAACGGTCAAGTTAGAGAGATGTTTAAGATATAGTGGTGGTCGACTTCGGAAGTTTTACTGTATGTGACATTGTACTTGAGTCCACAGATGTGTTTTTCACTTGTGTGTAACTTTCTTGAACTAACCTTATTCCCACAAACCATCTTATGGGACTTGTCAAGCCTTGGCTTTTTCATCTGTATTATACCACCGTTCCATTGTACGTGTTCTATTTTGCACTTATTCGCATTAAATGGAAGTAGAGTCGTTTTTTGTCAATCCTGCTCTACAAACTCCAGAACTTTGGTATTGGCGATCCTCTCCTAGGGAGGATCGAAAGCTTTCTTCTACACTAGTGCTTGGAAGCATGACTGCATGAATCGCTGTCAGATTCCATCCGAGTTGAATTCGAAGTACCACAGGGATCGGTACTAGGACCGCGGTTATTTTTGACGTATATTAACAATATCACACGCCTCAAAAGCTCGAACTGCCTGTTTTATGCAGATGACATGAAAGTGTGGAGGGCGATCAAAACACTAGATCATATCGCAGTACTACAAACCGATCTGGTTAAGGTATATGTGTGGTTAATTCAGAATCTACTTCGACTCAATGTGGACAAATGCAGTGTGCGGCACTTACGGAACCAAGTGGTGTGCTCCTACAAACTCATCAACCAGGAGCTTCAAGGGTCTTCTGGTGAGAAGGCCGAACTTGGATGTTCGAATCAAGCTGAAACCGCGTCAAGGAGGGTCATACAACACGTGGGCCTCCTGAAGCGTGCATTTGGACGATTCGACCCTTCGATTTTTCCACAGCTTTTTGGCTCCTACATATGTTCGCATGTGGAGTAAGCAATACAGGTCTGGCAGCTATGGCTGAAGAAATATCTCACCGCCTTGAAGATAACTCAACGCCCAGCAACCAAGAATGTCAAAGGTTTGTATAATTTGCCATGTGAGCGAAGGTTTCGAGTGCTTGGGTTCTTCAGCGGACAATACCTGTCACTGCGTGGAGACCTCATATTGACTTACCAGATTTTGGGAAGTCCCAACTACACGTGCTGCTACTTGCTAGAGCTCAGGCACAACAGCAGTTTGAGAGTCCACTATCTCAAGCTGCCAGAGCAGCACAGTCGTTTGGAATGCCATCGGAATTTTTTCCATATGCGTTTGCAGAATGTGGAATGCCCTACCGGAATCTGTCATCTGCGCCCCGACGCTGGTAGAATTCATGCCCCGAGTTGACCGTGCACTTATTTCGCTGCACCATCTCAAATGACTCATTACCCACGGATAAACACGAAGGTCCAGTCAACTCCCAGAAAACGTTCCACTTTTTCACCTCCTTTGTTTGTTTCCCATAATGCGGTACGATTTGTTACCAACGTCTCATTTGTCGTCATTCCTTATGGATTACATTGGATTTACAGTTTATACTACGTATACTGCAGTGTGTCCTCCGGTGTAAACCTAATTTTGCTGATAATTCTTCTATATTTTGAACTTTCACCATGAGCATCCTACGGGACTTGTTAAGCTGTAGCTTTCTTAACCGTATTAAACCATTGATCCATTGTTCAATAGCACCGTCCAGGCTTGGTTGTAGCAGCTCTTGATGTTCCTTGTAAACGATCGCTTGCCATATCTTGGTGTCATCGATGATATGCAAGAAATTTAACTCATTGACACACGTGAGGATGTTAACAAAGACCAAGAATAAGCGTGGCCTCAACACTGATACTCGGTGAACTCCGCAGTTCACCTTCATAGGATCAGACAATGCGCCTTGAACTGGTACATGATGCCCTCGCTAAAGAAGGAGATTTCCGATCTACCAAAGGGCAAAGCTCCCAGTTGCTTAGGTTTGCTACTTTTGTATTAGTATAATGAAAGAATGGTACAATACGGATAAAAAAGCCAACGCTTGACAAGTCCCATGGGATGGTTTGTAGGAATAACGTTAGTTCAATGAAGTTACACGAAAGTGAAAACCGCGTTTGTGCACTCAACATATTATCCACGTTAACACATAGGTATTTCCGTCTAACCCGATTTCGTGGGGTTAGTGAGCACAATGTTTGTTTGCGTCTTGTCGTCACTCAATGAACAGAAATCAGAGCAAGTAATTTAAATGATGTACAACGTTGTCGAGTCGTTTTTTAAAATGGGTAGCATGGGCGTTGAAATGACAAAAGTCGAAAAAGCGTTCCACGGTTGCCAAATGGGGCCTCACATACTCATTGAGCATTTTGAGGAAGATGGAGGGATCGAACCTCCCGAACGCCCTACGTAAGTGACCAACGTGTTGCTTCGCGGTTTTGGACACCTTTATGGACTGTGCCGAACAGCTGAGTTCATCTTGAATCATCATCCCAAGGTCTCGCACTTGTGAGGCGGTTTTCAGAATGCCGTCTCCAAAAGTATATGCGTACGTGGGTTTCTGGCGGACATACACGCTTTTGCACCTGTTCGTGTTAAATGGAAATAGATTTGCTTTTGACCATTTAAAAGTTCAGTCTGTCTCTTTGCAACATATCGCGATCTTCATGACAGTCGATTGCCCTCCATAGTTTGATGACATCGGCAAAAGGCAGAAAATTCGACTTGATGACACTCTTAAGATCGTTAATGAAGAACAAGAATAACCCCGGCCCCAACACCGACCTTTGTTAAACACGCAGTCCACACCAATGGAATCAGAAAATGTACCTCGAACTCGAACCTGAAGGTGCCGCTGAACGAGGAAGTTTCCGATCCATATAAGAACAGGGTTCCTAACTTCTTATGCTTGCAGCTTTTGGAGAAGGATGCGATGATCTATGCGGTCAAATGTTTTGGAAAAGTCTAGGTACATGACATCAACGCCGGTCCCACTGTCAGCTATCTGGGTCCAACTGCCACCGGCAAGCAGTAGGTTGGTAGTACATGACTGATGCCGACGGAATCCGTGTTGCTCCGGTGCTATAATGTTAGACCTTTCAAAGTAGCCCCTTACAGCCTCAAATATGATCGATTCCATCACCTTAGAGAGCACCAGGAGGAGAGTCCCTGGGCGATAGTTGGCTGGCTCTGAATGGCTACCACTTTTGAAGATCGGGGTAATGATGCCTTGCTTCCACATGTTAGGGACCAGCTGTTCGTCCAGGCATCTTGAGAAAAATCTCGTTAGCGGTTCAGCTATCCTTGTAGCTGCCACCTGCAGTGCTTTCGGGGGAACGTTGTCCACTCCGGGGGAACTATGGATGAGCAACGATAGCAGCTTCCTCAAAGTGGTCGCTGAACTAAACGTAACGTGTGTAAAGACTGGCATCTGGGAGAATGGGGCAGGTATGTTACAAATGAAGCACATCGGAAAATTGGAGCATATTACAGCTGTAGAAGGTTGGCTGCATCCTCGGCGGTTTAATCACATCCATCCGCTGAGATTATTGGCGAAACACTACGTTTCACGTTCCGGAGGCGGTTCACATGTCTGCACAGAAGTTTTTGTTAGCATAAAACTTTTCCGATGGACGCCCCTGGGATACTAATTTGTCCTCGCGCACAAGTGTGGTACAGTGATTATGATGCACTACCTAATTACTGCAGTTGTCATGACTAGGGTTCGCTCTATAAGCCGCCACGCTGCATTACTTACCGTCATGCGTTTCCACGTTCTTCTCCAAATGAATGATGGTGTTTTGGAACGAGGAAGACCTGTTATCCGATGCTGATGTGATCATCTCAACGAACTTCCCAGCAAATTTCATACAAGTACTATCAACAGAACAATCATCCAAGAACTCCCACGTGGCTTCTCTAACGAGTTCTGTTAGTAGGTCGTAATGTGTGATTGTAAAAATAAGTCAATATGTTCCTGGTGGCGTAATCACAGCCCAAGAAGGCTCTCCATCGGTGGCTTATCGATTTCACCTCCTGTCGGACACGGACAGAAACAGCGGATGCATGCACATATTACTTCCTGGCAGGCTCACAAGCAGAAATCTAGAAACAAACGTTTAGTTCCAGGTGTTGTACAGCGATCGCGCCATGCAAGTACTTGGCAATGCTAACGTCAGAACGCGGAGGCGCAGCCTGATTACCGCCTGTAAAGCACGTGTTGTCCATCCTTACTTGAGACGGATCACTGTCGTATATCCGATGGTCCACAGGTTGCTGATTGCCTAATCAGTGTCCATCGAAGTGTCCATCACAGCAATTGGCTGCTTTCTTCCGCCCAGGCACTGCTGAAGGTGCTAATGAGCTGTAGGTTCCTCACTTGCAACCAGAATTTTTAAGCAGTTATTCTGTAGCTCGTTTAATTGTGCATCTTTGCGGTGCGGCCAGCAAAGTGTTATAGCTGGAGCAAAATTATTGACAGGCTGTAAGCTCAAATCCCTAATGCATTACTCATGAGGAACACGAGTCGCATCATCAACTGTCAATGAACTCGGCTTGAAACCGACGATCTTGCGTCAATCGACGAGGTACCAGTCCGCGGTATGATCTCCAACGGTTCAGATAAAGTCTCTATTCCAACCTCACGTAGCAATTCTTCCTGCACCAACATCATATATGAACTTTCGTCTAACAAATCGTAAGTATCAATTGATCCAAGAGAGCCCTGTATAAGAGCAGGTTGTATGTCCCTCCCTTGATTCCGTCCGACTAATTCTTTTGTTCGGTGGCAACCGATCTATTGTGGTTTGCAACTGCCACCCACTTTAGTTTGCAAAATAAAGTCTTTTGTAGATACATCACTCTGGTTCACATGTTGGTCTAGTTGCTTACTAATCGGAGATCACACAATCTTTGGAACTTCTCTTGTAGTTGTACGGTGGACTCATAATGTATGCATTAAAGCAGCTCTAAAAAGTACACAACATATGTTAAACAGGTGATGACTTATATGTTACTCTGTCACACCGGCACACCGCCAGAGAGGGCATGGATGTGCGGGCGAAACCCTTCGAGGGAATACCCTTAATGGAAGCAGCTCCTCTAGGGACGGTTCCATGTATGGTTGTATTAGTTTACTTGAACCTTTGTTTAAATTTGTATTTTTTTGTTGTTCCCAGCTTTTCAATTTCTTCAATACCTTAAACCTGCTAATTACTTTAATACCCGATTTTTATCCATCGTATAATGTGTGAACAATTACTTATTTTGTGCAGTCCTGCTGTACACACTGATCAGACCGCATAGTTGGACTGCGCCTCGCACTGCCAAGGAATATACCATCTAGTTATTTATTTATCTATCTATCTATATCCTTGTACCAACAAGGGGTAAAGTGCGCTAGACCTAATTTTTGCTTTAGGTCATATTCTCATGATCACTGAGGCACTACGTGGCTTCCCAGAATGCGACCTCAAAGTAGTCGCCTGCGAAATAAAGACCGAGCCGCGTATGTGCATTCAAAAATACATTCTTATCTCAAAATGTAAACTAAAACTCATTTTCTACTGTATTGAGAAATCCCGTGTCAAGATTAGAATACTGAATGCTGTATTTTGGAGTAAGTAGAAAAGAATTCTGTACAACTCCATCGGGTGATAATCAAAAACATTTAAAAAAATAAATAAACACGTCCGGTGGTTATCCTGAGATGGCTCAGCAACTCCTTCTGTAGCACACAAAACGCTTGTTCACACAGTGAGTCACAAGTGGGTGATATGGTTGTCAACTGGCAACCGTTCCCTGAAACGTATGTTAGCGAAGTGTATATCCAACAAAGATTTGAATTTCTGCACAGGTTCGGCCTCAACGACGTGTTCTGGCAGACTGTTCCAGGCGTGCACAACCCTCCGCTGGAAACACAGGGGGTGTGGGATTTTCTTCAGATCAGGTACCACGAGTTTGTACCTGTGCCCACGTGTGGTGCATGGTACTCGCAAGTGGAGTAACGACCTCAGCATGGGGAAATGACCGAGATGTAAAATACGGTAGGTCATGATAAGATCCACTCGAACGCGGCGATACGACAAGGTGCAGAGCCCAAGTTTCATGCACCGGTTTTCATACGATAAACCTCTCAAGCTGGGGATCAACTTGGTGGCGACGTGTTGTACTCGTTCGATCTTTTGCGCTTCGCCGCGAGTGATCGGACAGTATGCAGGCGAGCCGTACTCTAGCATTTGTCTGACGATGGAAGAGAAGAGGCGAGTGGCGACGTCCTCAGACCAAGTGCAGAAGCTGCGCTTCAGCGTCCAGAGCATGCGCAGTCCGTTTCAATACAGTTTGTTGGTGTTGTCGACGGACTTCAAGTCGCAGCGTGAGAGTACACCTAGGTCTTTCACAGAAGGTGTGGGATGCAGTGGTTGGCCGTCTAGGGTGTACGTTCGTCCGTGAACATCCTTCCCGAGATTCATGAATAGGGACTTTATCGGGTTGACCGGTAGGTGGACTTCATCAGACCATACTGCGAGGCGGTCGAGGTCTTGTTGGAGAATGTCACAGTCATCGAGACTATGAATTTCTCGCCAAATTTTGTGGTTATCCGCAAACAGTGCACACGGCGACCGTAGAAGCTGGGGCAGCTCGTTGATGTGGATGAGAAACAGAGTGGGTTCCAGTACCGTACCTTGAGGTACACCACTGGTCGAGGGATACCAATTAGTTAGATGGCCGTCCACCTGTACCTTCCACTTTCTTCCAACGAGAAATTCATGGATCCATCGATGTAACGATCCTCCGACACCACACGACCTTAATCTGTCTAGAAGCACTTCATGATTAACTTTGTCGAATGCTTTGCTGAAGTCCATATAGATTACGTCGACGGACTTTCCCCGGTTCAGTGCTTGCAACCATTCCTGTCTCGTCACAAGTAAGTTGGTAACACAAGAATATCCCATCCTGAATCCGTGTTGTGCCGGTGTCAGAAGTTCTTTCGATTGCAACAGATGTGTTAAACGCTTTTTAATATCTTCACGATCACATTGGCCAAAACGGGTGTAGGACAAATTGGCCTGTAGTTATCCACCTTACTGGGGTCGCCACCTTTCGGGATCGGACTCACCACCGAGCGCTTCCAGTCGTTTGGCAATGAGCCCTCAGACAATGATTTGTTGAATAGATCCGTAACAGCAGGCGAGATAATGGCAGCTAGTGATTTGATAATTAGCGGATGAAGCCCATCAGGCCCTGCAGACTTGGTACCGTCAAGGTTCGCAAGTAGCAGGCGCACCTCGTCGACATCACAAACCGAACTGTTGAGTTCTACAGGAACGTTACTCGCTGAGATGGGTATGAACGCCACGTCGTTTGCAAACACGGAATCGAAGTGAGCGGTCAGTGCGGACGCGCGATCGGAACTGGAAGTTAGCAGGTTTCCGTCCGCGTCTTCCAGACATGACACGTCACCTTTTGGCTTCAAACGGCGTTTCACGTAAGCAAAGATCTTCTTTGGGGCAATCCTCGCATCAGTTGCAAGCTTTTCTTCGAACTTCCGGCGCTTTATCAATTTCACTTTGTTGCAAATATTTCGCTGTCTTTTATATGCTTCGTAATCAGTGGCGGAGCCAGAGAGGTGAAATGCGTCCCACATTCTTCGCCGTAACCGAGCCAGCCTACCATATTCCTTGTCGAACCAGTGTGGGTTGATTCGTCCGACTTTCTGAAATTTCAACGGCAGAAACTGAGAACAAAGCGAAGCCAATCCTTCCTTTATTACTGTCCAACCGTCCTCCACAGATGTAACATGCGGTAGAGACCAATTCATTTGGCTCGCTGCTCGATTTAATCCATCGAAATCAGTTTTCCAGTAGTTGTAAGCTGGTTCCACCGGAGATACACTCGGCAAGCTCAGTTCCATAGTGGCTATTAGCACGGAATGGTCGCTTTTAGCTAGAGGCTCCTGGATTCGTATGTCATGCAACCGCTGTTCGCAATTCGTCACCATCAAATCAAGGCACGATGGGTTCGAACGCGCCGTCATGCGCGTAGGTTGGCATATGTGTTGCGATGCCCCAGTTTCAAGCAACAAATCAACAAACTTTGATTCGACTTCAGAATACCCGGGCATGAGTTGGATTTCAGGCCACTGAATGTGGGGACAATTGAAGTCACCCCTGAGTAGAAAACATGGACGACTCATGTTGTTCCGAAGAGGCGGTAGCCAATCTAAAGAGCGGTTCAGAGGGCTACGGTAGAATGCACCTACTGTCAGCTTGCCGCGCCTGAGGTTGGTCGAGCACCATACCTGTTCACACAGTCCATCTCCAATTCGATACATGTTTACAAGCCTCCCATGCAGGGAAGACCGTACTTACAGTAAGACACCACCACGAGGATTTGATATTCTATCGCAGCGAAAGCATGAGTAGCCACTGAGATCGACTTCCTCTGCCATTACCTCAGAAGTCAGCCATGTCTCCGCCAGTCCTACGACGTTTGGTCGCTCAGAGGCAAAGAAGCGACACAGCTCATCCCGTTTGTTCGTAAGGCTACAGGTGTTTGTGAATGCAGCACGGAGGTCCTGAGAGGCACCGCGGGACGTGCCTGGAGGTTGATCAACCGACTGATACGGGTTCGTGCACCTTACTTGATCACTAGAAAATTTACGATGTGTAGACCAGTTTCGCCTTCTTCTGTACGGCGTTTAAGCTCAAGGACCGCAGTCTTCAAGCGGTTCCTCTCTTCAGGTTCCAAGTCTCGGCCGATGTTAATCCTGGTGCCTTGAAGCCTGGAGAGACGCGACAGAATGAGTTGTGGCGTGTTGTCGTCAGCAAAGGTAATTCTTAAAGGTCGACATGATTGGTTAGTACGCTGAACAAGTCAGATTACTTGTTTAGTCGTTACGCTGCCTTTACTCACATGCAACAGTTTATCAACGAGCCCCTGAAGGAACTCAACATCGTGATCATAACGTTTCTGAGGGTTTTCATCTTTCGACTCTGGTTCATGGAACACCATGAGATTATAACGCCTCAGTGAGATCGGTGACGAACTTGAGGCAGCAGGAGTGGAGGGGCTTGTCGTTTTGGACGGTCGTCTATAGGTAGGCTGAGGCTGAAAGTTGCTGTGTGAACTCTTGCGTTTTTGAATGATCCATTTATCTTCAGTGGGCAGAGGTTCACAGGTATTCGCTGAAAGATTAAGGGCTTCCGACTCTGAGTCGTCAATCTGTGGGGAATATTGGTTGTGAGAATCGGTAGGGGTAGAAGACGCTGGCGGTGGTGCAGATCGTGGAGTTGCAGGAGAAGGGGAGTTCACAGAGGTACTCACACGTGTGTGTTTGACCCCACGAGCTGAATGAGGTGGTTTCGTCTGGAAGATAGCTTTTCCCGGAGCCGGTGGTGGTCTCCGTGCATTTTGCTGTAATAAACCGCGGCACTTATCACACACAACTTGGAAAAATCGATGTCGGATGTCAACAGATTTTCGGAAAGCTTCCACGGATAGGCCGATACACGAAATATGAAACAGAACATCACAGCCGAAACAACGAAGTGCATGAGCCTTTTGTCCGACAACTTTCAAACATGAGCCACAAGTAGATTGGCACGACATCACACGTTGGAGTAAATCCAAGATGGCGGACACAGACGGTAATTTGATTTATCAACGAGTTCGCTGAAATAAGTGAGATAATGCTCACCAAATTTTCACAACTTGAAGACTACACCAAAATGAAACTTGTTGGTACACAATTCACACAGATGAAACACAAATAACACCGTAATCCAGAAGCGGAAGTGGAATCCAGAGGTGTAGGTCCGCGAACATGTTTTCGATAATTCATCTTCAAGCTTCTACAACGGTATGCAAATCAAAATGGGTAGACAGACGTTACCAGTCGTTACTCCTGGAGTAAATTGACAGTGGATATTGACAATGACTGTCTTTTAGGTTACAGCAAACGACTGCCAATGACCTCACGGGTCAGAGGTAAGCAGCCATCAACAGACAATACTAACTCTCACTTTTCATACTCTCAGTATTGATGTGTGTTGTGTCTCTGAAATACGCATACAAGACAATTGCGTTATGACGAATCTTCTACTCTCTGATTCTGACTATGACAATGGACTACACTATTCGCGTCTCTGGCGATACGAAGTCAGTGGCTCAAGGCATTAAAGCTATCAGTATTGCCCTCAGCAAAAAATCGGGGAGAGCGACACTCTACTCGGCTGGATGCCAGTAAACAGACGCATCTGTGCGGTTCGACTTCGAAACTCTATTGAGCCTTATAAGCTCCGTTTGGGAACAAGGTGCCTGAGGAAGTTATTTCGCTTATTAGCATGACCGGTGTGGTTTTCCAGAATATTAACCGTCTATGGAGACGGTGAGATATTAGCCCGTCAGTGGCAGGTGTACTGTATTACTCTGTGATAATGTCTGTATGAATCAGCGTCCTAACCAATTTACCCTAAAGACATTAATCGTATGATGGTCTGGGATCACCTGTGCTTACGGAGTATCGCTCACATCTGGTGGGAACACCAATTGAGTAATACCGAGCTTCACCAGTTGATTTATGGCAAGAAGCCTTCTGGTGTCTTCCGCGTGTGTTTGTTGAATCTTAACCGCTTACGCTGGCAAAGTCATGTCCTCGGTATACCCGCTGACCGCCTTCCTCGACGTGCATTATACACCATAGCTTCATTACTTGGGATGTAAGCGCGAGGCAGACAGTCTATGGCGTAGCATGAAGCAACTGACCAAGAGACTTGGTCATGCTGGTGCATGTGGTCTTCGTGTATGGGGGCCCCGAAATCGTCGACACCAGTTGCTGCTGAACCTATCAGATACAGTGCAGTCGCACAATCAGTGGCATTTCTGCATTCGCTTTCTTGCATCTATCTGCTTAACTTTATTTCATACCTATTCGTGTTGGGTTTTTCGGTCCCGATTCCCACGAGCGGATGCAGTGCGACATATAATATCTTTCTCCAAAACGACACCTGAGATCTTCAGGCTCCTATTTTCCACTCACGTTCGTCCAATAGTGGAATACGGATTGTCTGCTATACAATCTCTAATAATAATGCATTTCCGACGTATCGGACTGCAACCTGCGCAACAAAGGATTAGTTCAATAATTTAACACTGACCACAAAATATCCAGATCAAAAAATGTACAACAATTATGTGCTGAAATTGCAAATGTGCGGCAAGCGACGCCAAATCGGTGTCAGTTAACCGAGATGCGACAGTCAAATCTCCAGACCGACAAAGACGCCATCAAATGCAATTTAAAACAAAATGTTTGGTAATCAGTCCACAGTGCACGTGGGAATGCTTCATAGCGGTGATTCACTGCGTGCAAAACACGAAGGCACAAGTGAGCATCAATGGTCAATTTAAGTTGTTCGAACGTCAGCGAATGGAGGGCAACGATTAGGACTGATCCAAGGGGTCTGCATGCGTATGGTGAAGTTGTTTCAACAAAAGTATTGGGAAGGAACTCAGAACAAGTAGGGAAGGACAAAATGACATGCTTGAACAGTCAAAACGTCCGTAACACAGATAAAAGTCCCAGAATGCTGATCACGAACATAGTCGAGTATGATCAAAAACGGTGTGTCGTACTCAAAAATGCCAGTCAATTTGAACGACTCAAAATATTAGGGCCTTTAGCCAATGTCGCAACGCGCAGAATTCGTCATCTTGAATTCCTTCCTCGATTAACAGACTAGAACACTTAATATTGTGAAGCCAAGTGGCATCACTACTCCACAGATGCATGGATCACCGGAGACATATGAGAGCGGAGTGACGCTTAGGCCGATCATTTCATTAATAAACGCGCCCCAGCACAAACTGGCTCGTTGGCTGGGGAAGGTACTTTCTCTGCCTAGACAATGGGTCAGTCCACGCAGTCTTAAAAACTCAATACAACTCATTTTTGACTTGGGGGAAATCAACATGCCAGACAATTCATGTGTTCCTTGGATGTAGAATCCTTATTCGTATGCGAATTCGCCGCGAACTGACTGTTGCTTACCAATTCCGACCGTTTTTAAGCAGTTAGTGTCCCTCAGAAATTAGTAAAGCGCGGAACATAAGTCAAAGTAAGCTTTATCCACCAGTATTGGTGCATTTTCAGCATTCTCACGCAAACACTGCAGATTATTATGCAACAACTAATAGCTAGGAAATAGCAATTAATGACAGTAAACCAAAATTTATATCCTCATTCAAGCATGTGGTCATGAAGCCGGAGCTTCACTCCTGTTGGGTCGGTTAGTAAGCGTGATAGAAAAGACAGGATAGAATTTCGATACGAGGTACGAAAATATAAAGCTTTAAATTTTTTCCTTGTGGACGAAGTAGATATAGTACTGGCTAGGATATCGTGTAAGGGACGTGAGGTGTCATTTACAATCTTGGACGAACAGTTGATGCATGAATGGAAATGTTTGTTCATAATGAAAGCTATGAGCGTTATTTTCCCTAAACCGAAACAACGAGAAATAACTTTCTTCAGACGGACAAGAAGGACATAATCTTTTTGAAGCAATCCTGGGGAAAATAACCTGGGAACAGAATAACCACTGAGGGAGAATATATGTAGTAACAAACCGCAGAATTAAAGCGCGGAGAACGGAAAGTATTTTAAGTCTGAGGGCTTAAAAATAAAACATTCTAACTTTTTTAATTCCTTTAAGAACATGTGTAGACCAAGCTAACTTGTGGGATAGAAAAGCTCCTAGATATTTACGGTTGATGTGCGAGGTATGCTTTGATCATCCACAATCATATGAGGGGTGATATTTACAAGGGATTGCAGTCTGTTGGGAGGTAGAAAACCGGATGTTGCGTCACAACACTTGGAAGTATTGGGGGAGAGGGACTGGGAGCTGGATCAGTGCACTAGTTCGTCTAACCCTCGTTGAAGTTTCAAGGAGTCCTCGATGATCGGGGCTATGCATTAAGGGACGGCGTCAACAGCATATTTACAGCCTATGAAATTTGATGGAATAGGGAGGTTTTCAACCTAGATGGTGAATAGAAAGGGGGAGAGGATGGCTCCCTGCAAAACACCCCAGCTGGCTGGGAGTACAGAAAACATTTTGCCGCACAGCTGCGTGAAGTCGGTGTGATTTGTGAAGTACTCACACCTTACACTACACCCATATAGAGCGACGCAATTCTCGAACAATCTGTTTCGCACTAGTGATCTATCAATGCTCCCAAAAGCTTCGGTGTAATCAATAACTAGGAGCCGTACGCTTTTGCATTTATTATCCTATGTTAACACAATGGAATGCACCAAATAAGAAACCGCATCCAGTGTAGAGCGCCCTGTTTTATAGGCAAACTGGTTGACATCATCAGTATGATTGCCTGTGAAAATGCGGGGATCAGCAGTTTTTCCAATACCTTTGGTAGCACGGACGTGCAGGCAATTGGTTGGCATTTTCGAGATCCATTTTAGGCACTGGTGTTATTCTGGCTTATTTCCAACTCTCGTGAATGGTACCAGTCCTTACGCACCGATTTAAGACTTCTGTCACAGGTGTTGTTACAACATCTACGCATTCCTTCAGTGCGACTGTTGATAGACCATCCGGTCTGCTAGCCTCGTTTGGCTTCAGCGTTTTGGGCTCTTTGTAAATGCTTGAGGATGCAAATAATGTAGCTCCCTCAGTAGTAGTGCAAGAAGATAGACGGTGTGTTAGGTGTTGATGAGCTGAACGCAGCGTTGAGTTCAACTTCATCCTCGTCGACGAGTGTTCTGAAAAAGTGCTTTCCGGAGGGTTGTCCCTGTAACCTCCGTAGGTCACCTCAACAGCGGTTGCCTAAAACGGTCTGGATATAAAGAGCATTTAACCTTTTTCTCTGCTTTTATAGCTATGGACAGACATTTAATACGAAAATTAGCCTATGTTTATTTGTTTCTTTTTCCTCCTTAGTTACTTGAGCAGTGGATATAAGGATCTGTTATTTCGAAAGCACCTCGTACCGGCAAACTAATGGCGTCTTGTTCTTGTTGATCTCCTCATGTGGGTGATAGGAAGAAGCATTTTTACAGTATTAAGCCAGGTACCCTACTGAAAAAGCTATATGGATAATATGTTGGCATTTTTTTCTTCGGGACAACAGCTTGTACGGTTGGTAGAGCACATCAATGGCACACATGCTAACAAACGGGTTACTTGCCAAGTAGGACAGAACAATGGTCCACCATATCTGGACATAGATGGTGGATTAATTAACAGATCCGTTTACCGAAATTCAACTTGCTCCGGTTATCACTTGCACTTCACTATATTCCCACCAGCGCGGTACAAACAAACACTTGTGCTGACCATAATCAGTCGCGCCAGACTTATTTGTTCGACCGCCTATCTGGACGATATGCTAGTGTTAATTGCAGTAGCACTTGTGGCAAATGACTACCCCAGAAGGTTTATGGAGAAGAAGCCAATCGCGAGTGCCGAAGGATTTTGTGCACATGGCAGAGAAGAAGGAGGTTTATATCGAGTTACCTTAGGTAATATAATCACGCTCTAAAAAACTAAGTGTATAACTTCGGCTATGCAAAGTATCCACTAGGTTGCACAAGTTATCGCAAGTAACCGAATCAGAAAAGGCCAGTACCTTCAACGAAGAAAGTTCAGCTTATCGGAGCCAACTCACACTGTGTATACCAGTTCGTGTGTGACTGCGGATCCGGTTACATAGGCAGACTTGATATGACACCGACTTCCCGGGTAAAGCACATGCGCCGAGATCTCTTCGGCATGAACCCGCTATTTCCCTACCCCGCCACTTGTCGTCCCATTGAAACAAAATTTATCCGTGTCGACAGCTTCTCGTTTTAACATCTCCAGCCACTGCGTTAACTCAAGAAAATGGCTTTTAAACGCAAAGACGTAACACCAGCAAAGTTTCTATCGATTAATATAAACATCGACTTGCATCGCCTCAACCATATCTACCTTCAATCCATACTTAGAAACAATAACTATCGTGAAATATGGAAAATGCTGAAACAGTTAAGCGGAGTCATTCGCGAGGTCATGCATTCAACTCTGGATGCGGAACAACTAAAGCTCACTTTTTGTGACAGGGATAACACTCCTTGCTTCCATATACTCTCTACTGAGCTACAGATAGCCTCAGATAACCCACCTTCTTTGAGCAGCCTAGAAGTACACAGGGAATCAGTCGGGTTGCAAGCGAAAAAGAACCTTGTGCTGAAAAATCGTCCCCTGTCATACTCAAGGAGTGTGCAAATTAACTGATATAACCTCTCGCCAATTTGTACACACTGTACTTTAATCAGCAAAAGATAACTGACAGATGGTGAAGCGCAAGCATCACAGCAGTGTCAAAAAAGAACCTGCGAATATCGGCCAGTCTGTTGCACATCGGTTGCTCTGAAGATCTTTGAGAGGCTGATTCTTACAACGATCATAGCTCAGACCCATTTTTATGACCCTCAACAGTTTTCACATCGCAGCTAAAGGTCCACCTTTTATGCAGTAGCAAGTCTGGTACATACTGTGCTCTCGGCACTGGATAATCAAATCAAATCCACCGGCATCTGCTCCCTGGATTTAGCAACACTTTCGGTTGCGTGAAATGTGAACTAATGTTGCGCGTTACATTAGGTTCTGGAGTTCAAAACTCTGTTGTTCTTCTGCTGAAAGATTATTTTATCAGGCGAACCAACGGACAGGACCCAGGAACGCAATAGGCAACCAGTTATTGCATCAACCAGCGGAAAAAATGGGACGCAACCTGACTGCGAATAACCGAGCAAACAGACTTTTAACAAGAAACATAGCCAGTTACAATTTGCCATTCAATGGATTGGTGGCAGTGTTCCAGGACGTGGTGGGTTTTCGCCTGGCAAGCGTTCTCCCTACAAAAAGCCACAAATGTCCGTTTAACAACACTGCAACGTGGCGTATGTGACTCGCCACCGAATAAAGTCACAGCCCATAACTTTACACTGGCAGGTCAGCTAGCGTCACAATTCTACATAGGATCGTTACACTAGGACTTCTACATCTGTATATACTGTTGTCGTTTTACATCCTACCATACGTTGCCCTTTTCCTTCCTTGTGTGCGGGCTCTTCCATTACCTTTCAGTGGATCATTCAGGTTTCTCAATCTCTTATTAGCTGAGGTCCCGTATCTCATGACAGCCAACTTATTGTTTCGCATTTTCAACATTGTACAGTTCCAATCATGGATATATGAACAATTTTCTGCGTTACTGTTACAATTGCATTATAATGTTTGTACCGTTGTACATATCTGATCATGCCTCCATGAGCGTGCCTCGCATAGTCGAGAATAAAATATTTATTTATTTATTTATGTTTACCAAGTTAATGGAAAATATGTTTGTTATAACGCTGCGCCCGCAATTGACTGGTTGATTCATGACTGCTGGTAAATCTGCGCCCTTACGCCTACTCTGTTGACGCCTTGACAAACCCGACAGGAAGGAAGACAGAAGAAAACTCAGCAGACTAGAGTTGTATTAGGACAGAGAACGCTCATACTTATTTGTCGGTCTCACCAACCCTCCAAACATCACCAGGCGGATTTGGCTGTAAGCCCACGCTCCAAACATGCTTGTCCGCTCCGTCTGTCCAGTTCACCGTCTTGCTCGGGCACTCCAGTCTTCGTCCGACTACCCGGAGCAAGACAACGCACGTGATGTCTGACGTGCGATTTCATCAGCTTCCGGTCAGGCCTTGGCAACACGCCTGCTGTCTGATGCGCGATTTCATCAGCTTTCGGCTTGGCCCTGACAACACGTTCGCAGGGTCATTCCCAAGCACGATTTTTGGCAAACATGCGCGCGTTGGCAATCGGATTTCTCGCCTAGCTATCAATATTCTACACTCACCACGAACGCTGGTGTCCTTCAGGGAGCCATTTTGTCCCCTTTTCTATTTTCCACTTATTTTACCTCAATCACCGTCCCTGAAAAAGCCATCTTGCTGAAGTGTGTGGACGATGTTATCGTTGACGTCGTTCAGCCAAGCATAAAGTCATCGGCCAGACTACAATCTTTCGTGGAAGATCTCACAGATTCGTCCAAACCCCGTTACCTACCGTTAAACACCTCAAGATGCAAGGATGCCTTTTTTTCGCTGTTCAAGGGTAATCTCTACCAGCGAATCCTAACTCAGTGTCAACTGCATTGACGGTGAGTGTTTGACCTCTTTCACTTCAAAAAACTGGGAGTGACACTGAGCAGTGGGCTTGCGTGGTCCTTTCACATGAATGAAACATTGGCTAAAATTAGACGACTCCCATACCATGTTACAGTTCTCCGGTCTTCTTCCGTACCCATTTCTGGATTCAGCATCTTATCACTGCATATGTATTACCTTACTAGATCTATCGCTCTCCCATGATCTTTCCTGGTCTCCTGAGCAAGGACTTCATAGTAATTGCCAGATCAGTGACGCATCTATCTTGGTACAGTGGCATTTCAGGGCTGGAAATTGTTCACCTCACCATGTCAAGTCAAAAGTCAAGACAAGAATTCTTTTTTATGCACGCGTGAGGTGTGAATTTTCAGCCGTTACACACGCACGATCAAAACGGTGAAGAAAAACAATACAATACATGCAAAAACAGTATAAAACCGGCGGCTAAAACAATGTTTCATGTCTGGTACATGATCACTAACATAATTTGCTGTTTAGTTCTTGAATGATAATGTTCGGATCAAGCAGAAATGTAACTAGATAAGGTATGACAGATTAGCCGTAAGCTCGCGTGCGGGTATATATGGCTCTGTAGTTTCGCTTTTAAGCTAGGTCTTTTTAAGCTGGATAAATTTCATTCCGCTTTATTTGGTTTGTTCTGCCTCCCTGAATAATGTTCTATTAACTGGCCACGTTGCTTACACTAATTGCGCTTATCTTCGGTAATTTTGTTGCGTTTGTAGCATTTTAAGTAACTTGTGGACATTTCTTACTTATCACGGATTTGTTGCTAACCAACTTACTTCATATGGTAATTTAGCGAAGAGTTATGCCACCGTATCTGTATGCATTATTGGATTTATTTTATTTCAGCTTGTCGTTTAAAGTGAATGGCTGTTGTTTGATATCCCTGGTATGGTTGCGCTTGATGTGTATGTTGACAAGGTGCTTACCTGTCTATTACCCACTACATCGTTCATACTGGCACCAGGAGACAGTTGGTCGTTGCTGGAGGGGACGGGGTGCACGGTTCTTGTGGCCGTGCTAGGCTCAAAGAGCGGTTCCATGCCCTCAGTGTGGAGCGGACTACTGTCCAGCCACCGCCTTGTGTGCGCTTGATTCCCCAAATACAGTGCGCTTGTGTTTGCCTGTGAAGGAGTGTGGGCCGGCTCCGTTGATGAAACGTGGTTCCCATCCGCATGCCTCCCGGTCTTATTCCTTCGGGTTTACACTGGATATGGGGTATGTGGTTGGAGCTGTGGGTGGTGCAGCGCAAGCCATCCATGGTCCCTCTGTAGGCGCAGGCGTCCTGTGGCTTGCCACAGTGACAGGCAAATCCGAAACCGGATGCCGCCAACCATGTAGTTTCGCTGAGTTGAGGAACTTGACATGCACTTGGATATCAGTGATATCAGTGGGTATTTTCGAAGCGTTTTGAGCATGAAGTAGCATGAACAGATGCAATGTTGGTTGGTTTAGAAATGCCACCGCATCAAGGTTTGTGTTTTAGCGACCTATGCAGTAGTTTGAAATGCTTACCCAATAGGCCAGGAAACATCACAGGCGAACAATAGGTTCAGTGTGGTAGAACACCTGCAGTGATAGTTCGCAGGATCAACTGGTGGGAGACTGAGGACGAACGAAGGCGTGCGACATAAAAGGCCAGTCGGCTGACTTTGGTATAAACCTCATTTACGTGAATTGGCCACAAGAAATCATGGTTCAGTGTGATCCCCAGATACTTCCCTGACATCGAAAGCTCAGACTTTCACCACTGACGCGAAGTTAGGGACTGTAAGCGACGAGTTTCTGGTAACGAGCTGCCTTATGTAACGAAAACAGTACATTATTGCAGTTGGAAGCACTTAGCGTTAAGCCGATGGAGTTTGATTAATGCACGATTTTATCCTAACCACACTGTAGCATGTTCATCGCTGGACATCGCGGTAACTCGTTTATTTGGTGTGTCATACTGATTCTATTTCTAGGCTGAAATATCGTTGAAAACAGTGTTTGAATAAACACTAGGAACTGAATTTGACTTTGTCAAACTCTCCTCAAATACAAGAGCTATAATGGCGTCGAAGTGCCTGGATTGCCGCATTGCAGTGCAAGGTCTGCAATGGCTGGCTGCATATTGCGTGCCGCAATATCGAAGCTGATTTATATGAGCTTCTCCAGCAGACCTCCTCCTCCGTTCTCTTTTTCATCCGTGAGACGTGCCAAGAGGCTGATGCGCGCAAGAGCCTAGGGAGCAGCTCAACCAGTTGCCATGTCCATCTCGGCGACTTCAAACGTAAATCGTAGTAGCGACTCCTCTGCTTCATCGTTGTTGACCATGGCACTTAGCGGCCATAAATCAAGACGATCACTCCTGCTGTCTAACGTAGCCAGGTCTTGTCTGCGTCGCTTTCGGAGCCGTTGCTGTGTATTCTGTCAGCATGCTTGACGGCTAGTCTAAACTGACACGTGCACACAACCCCAGACACACACACACACACACACAAAGCGTCTAATTCTCTGCTTCCCTATTGGTTCATTCTTCGCATTGTGACACCTTATTGTACTCACGGTTACACACTTATCGGCTTACAGTAATTCGTTTACCGGAGCGACCTACATACTTCGGTTCGTGCATTTGACTTTTCGTACACAACACTGGCATCGCGGCTTGCAAATCTACGCCATGGAATTACACCCTCCTACATTTTACTGGTTTGATCCGACCTTACGTCCTACCGAAAGTGTATGGGCCCAGTGAAAAACCTCGTTTACAAACTATCTTGACCTACTATCTGCGGCTTCTAACTACACTGAAGGCCAGCAACTGAAGCTTCTCAGACACCTACTCGGTGATGAGGGACAACGTCAATTTGATGCTTTGGAGCTCCAGTCACAAGATACCTTAACGAAACCACCAGAGGTGCTGGACAATCATGGGGTCAGCGTACAAACCTCTTCATGGCTCGCCTCAAATTCGGCCGACTTACTCCGGAATCAAAGGAAACTCTAGACAGTTTTGTTGATCGCCTCATTCGCGGTGTACGACCATGCGAGTATCCAACCATACCGAAAAATAGAATCGAGGGCGTAATGCTAGTGCAGCAGTTGATTAGTGGAATCGCCAATAATCGAATTCGGGAATGTCTACTTTCCGAAGACGCTTCCAAATTGACTTGGGATAAGGCTGTGGAATTAGCTCGCCTCAAGACATGTACGGTCAAACAGTTGCGATGTTTCGCCACCCACGCAGACAGACAAGAGGTTACCAAGATCCATCGCTTGCCAACCGAATTCCAATCCCCACAGAAATGCTTCCGCTGCGGTAGCCTACAGCATAAAGCCAATTTTATCAAGTACCCCGCCTTAGAAATGGATTGCAAAAAGTGCGCTAAACGTGGACATTTTGCCCGTTGCTGTTATTCAGTACGTATTTCTCAGTAGCATGCTACAGATTCCGTTTCTAATCAACAGTTACAGTCCTCTGAAAATGTATTTTCTATTGATAACACAGGTACTGTGTCTAACCATCGTTTCGATTTTCCAGAGCCTAAACTACCTATGCCTGACGTTCGGACTGTTACAGTTATTGCATACAATAAAACAACAAATGTTGACATGGAACTTGATTCAGTCTCTTTTATCACTATATTACCGAGCAGTTTTTATGACTTTCACCTAGTTGAGATGCCTATACATCTTTCATCCTATCGATTTGACAGTTATACAAAGGCCCCGGTAGAAATGCGGGGATTTGTGGTGATTGTGTTGCAACTTGGGGCCATGAAATCAGTAGTTGCTGTGTATGTTACCCGCGGAAATAACCGTCCCTTACTCGGTCGCAACGCTATGCTTGCACTGGGAGTCACGCCGTCCCTATCTCGTATGCATATCATGACAATTAACTATCAGACCTACCGATACAGTACCCGAAACTGTTTAACCAAACAATAGGCCCGCTCCCTCCTCCGTTCACCGCATATGTCTGAAGCAGGATGCGAAACCGGTAGCTATTGCTCATCCACATCCAATTCCTTTGGCCAGAAGAGAGGTTGTTTCGTCAGCATTACGGCAAATGCTTGCAGTTGATCTCACTGAACCCATTAACTGTTCTGAATGGGTCCACCTATGGTTACACTCCTCAAGAAGGGCGCCACATTAAGAATATGCAAGGACCTGCAGGTCCTAAATTGTCAACTCGTGGTAGAAAAGTTTGTTCTTCCAACCGCGGATGAACTATTAGTCAACCTAGCCGGCGTCCGCCTTTTTCAAAATTGGACCTTAGGAAGACATTCTTTCCCATGCCTCTACTTAAGGTGTCAAGACCGCTGACGGCATTTCTTACCATGGACGGACTCTTTCAGTGCAAAGTCTTGCTAATGGGCTTGAGTTCAGCGCCAGCAGCTAGTCAAAAGTTTATGGTTCACTCATTTGCCAATGTACCTGGTCAGATAGTATACATGGACGACAACTGTGTATTCGGTAAGACTCCAGAAGAACATGATTCGCGACTGCATGCTGTGTTACGTTGACTACATGATCCTACCCGCAGATTAAACCTCGAGAAGGGCAAATTTAATGCTAGTGAAATCGAGTTCCTGGACCACATTATAACAACTGACGGAATGAAGCCGAGTTTTGACAACGCGCGTGCCATTACCGAGGTTCGTTGTCCACAGAACTCCACTGAAATAAAGCATTTTCTCGGTATGTGTCCTTACAACCTACGTTACCTGCAGGATTTAACTAACAGTGTTGAGCCACTGCGTGAACTGACAAAGGAGAAAAGTGTATCTGTTTGGCGTCGTCCCCAACAAAAGGCATTTGACGAGATAAAACGCCGCATTGTTTCCACACCAGTCATGTCGATTTTCGACGAGATGTGCCCAACTATTGTCTCTACTGATGAATCAAACATTGGGTTGGGTACTATACTATCCCAAATCTAAAATGAACATGCAAGAGTTATTGCATGCGTTTCCAGAAAATTTTCGGCGGCAGAGCTTTTTTACTCTACCGGGGAAAAAGAAGCTCTTGCCTGCGTTTAGGCGTGTGAGAAGTGGACTTTGTTCTTGTTCGGAAGACCCTTCACTCTTCGTACAGACCATGCAGCGCTAATTGGCTTACTTACTCGGGGAACAAATGACATCAGGCCACTTCGGATACATCGCTGGTATGCAGGCTTGTTAACATACGATTTTCAAAGTAAATTCCGTTCCGGACGCGAAAACCAGGTAGCGGATGAGCTCTCTCGACTGCCAATCAACAAAACTGAAACTAATTAAGATGATAATAAGAGGTTTCTGGTGTCTTCCCTGAGTAATGAACCAATCTCAGTCCTGACTAAGGAAGAGCTCAGGAAGGTGACTCAGGAAGATGAGACACTCTGCCGCGTTCAGGGGTTTCTGCTAACCGGTTGGCAACAAAATAACAAGACTACAGGCGAGTTTTGTCCGTGCTACGTGTTGCGTCACGAACTTTCATTTATAGATGGATGTCCAATGAGCGTCAAAAATTTGTGGCTCCTCGGAGCTTGACGCAAAAGATCATGCTATGTGCTGACGAGAGCCACCCTGGTACGTACGAAACGCAAGGTTGACGCATGCTTCTGGTGGCCCAGAATGTCACACGAAATAGAAAAACTCGTTCATGACTGCTCTTCATGTCAAAGGGCAGGCCAAAGTTCAAGGCCGGTTTCATCCCCTATACAACCCATTGACTATTCTATGCGACCGTGGGCCAAGGTAGCTCTTGACATCATGGGTCCATTTAGCTCAGCGCGTCAGCATCAAAGGAACTGATTGGTGGCGACCTGGTTTTACAGTAAATGGCAGGAAGTCCATTTGTGTGGAGTGGTGACTACTGCCAGAATTATTCGATGGCTGAAATACATGTTTTCCCGTTTCGGATTACCAGAGGAGATGGTGACGCACAACGGGCAGCAGTTTAAAAGCCACGAGTTTCGTTCGTTTTTTCAACTTCACTCTATCCGGCACTCACGTACAAAGCCGTATAATCCAGTGGCAAACGGCATGGTAGAGCGGTTCAATCAATCCTTGGAAGAGAGTATCCAAACTATTCGCTTATCTGGTACAGGTTGGGAGGATGCACTTCCACAAGCACTAGTTTCTTACCGAACCGAACCGCACGCCACCGAGCCACAGACAAAACGCCAGCTGAACTCATGCTTGGGGGTGCCCTTCGGACAAAGTTGAATGCCGCCCTTTCGATTCCTGCAATCAATAATTCCGACGAGTTAGATTGTCGCCATCGATATCAGACCACTTACCAGAAGCTTACTACTCCGCTCCAGCCTGCAACATTCGTGTGCGTGAAGGTAAACGCTGCAACAAAAGACAGCCCACGTTATCAGACCCTATAAGAATAACGCGTGCATGTAGGCCAGGTACTTACCGGCTGGAGGATGGCTGCACAGTCAACGCCCGGAGATTGTTCACAAGTATCAGACGAACGGGGCAAATGCCACCAACTTTTACTGACGAAACTAAGCAAAGCACTCAGCTCCACAGGACGAGCCGAGAACAAAGACGACCGAACGGATATGGTTTTGACGCATCATATGAGTAAGCGGAGAGGTGAAGTTGTGCATTCTGTCAGCATTCTTGACGGCTAGTCTAAACTGACACGTGCACACTTTGAAGACACACACACACACACGCACACAAAGCGTCTAATTCTTTGCTTCCCTATTGGTTCATCCTTCTTCTTGCGACACCTTTTTGTACTCACGGTTATATACTTATCAGATTACAGTAGTTCGTTTACCGGAGCGATCTACTTACTTCAGTTCGTGCATTTGACTTTTCGTACACAACAGCCGCTGACTCCTGCTGGTGGCAGCAAAGGTTTCAAATCCAAAACGTATGCGATAGACGTTAACAGTGGCGCAGCTCCAACCTCCGTTAACCGGAGCGCAGTCGTTCGAGGAAAAACAGCCGAAGTGCAACAAGGCCCAAACCAAAGCCAACCCTTCCTCCGTTCCAACTAAAACAAGTTATTGCCAGAGTACACCAAATGGAAACGCTGATTAAATTCAACCCGCTTCCCAAGCCGCCGCTTCGTGAGAACAGCACAAATCGGGGTCCATGCTGAATCCGATAAGGATACTACGGTTGATAGGATACTGGACGACCAAGACTTTCTAGAAGGAATGGTTCCCAAGCTTTCGGACGAGGGCGAGATGCGCAACAATATGGTTGCTGCTATTCGTCTCGACAGGAAACAAGAAGGCTGCTCGAAAACTCGTCCCATCAGGGTTATCTGCCAGAATGAAGATGAAAGCCGTCGGGTTATTAGACAGACCTCAGGTCTTAAGAGGGAATCCTTTTATGTATTCTGAGACCTTTTTCCAGAAGATCGGGTCCGAATGAAGAGCGTTGTCGAAGGGCTACGGAGACGTCGGGCAAATGGTGAAGTTAATCTCCACATTTTAGATTTTCGCGTGGTAAATAAAGCACAGAGTTCGATGAAAAGCAATCCTCGTCATACTCAGGCAGCAAGACTAAAGAATGGGCTACAAATGATAAATGAAAATGTGCGTAACATAAGAAACAAGTTTAACAAAATTCAAGTCCTTACCTCAGAGAAACAACTGGATTTAATGCCCTTCACAGTGACCTAGTTATCTTCGAACATACTAGACTCGGGGGTTCAAATTTTGGGGTATCAATTCTCTCGGACGGACCGTTCTGAAGTGAGGTCTGGGGATGATGTGATTCTGTACTGGAGGGACAGCCTCAGGGCCTATCCTGTGGAAGCAGTCTGTGACAAGGATACTGTTTCCGAGCATTGCTGTTAACGGATTCATGACGGGTGCAGGTCTCTTATGGTCGGTGTCCTTTACAGAGCACCTATGGGATCCGGAACTTGCTTACTGGAGTCGCTAAAGAAGTACGGCTTGGGTAGAGACTTTTTGATAATGGGCGACTTCAACGTTGCTGCTATTGATTTGGATCTGCTCCATTGTAACCTCTCTCAGGACTCTTTCGATTCTCTTCTCCTCAAAATTATTCTTAGTTATCATTCGCTCCAGCATGCTGCAGCGCCCACTAGAATATATACAGGCCAGGCTCCACACATCTTGGACATCGTACTCTCACCGGCCTATTCAGATGTCTCATCACTCACTGTACTAAAACCTATTGGCAATAGTGACCATTGTATGGATTTGTTTGAATGGACACGCCGTCTAACGATTCATGACCAGGGTATGTGCCGTCGGAACTTCTGGCGTGCGGACCCGCGCCGTCTCAGACTTGCTGTAAGTATTCTAGATTGGAGCATTCCCGAGAACCTAGACGTTGACGACACCTATGGCTTCTTACACTCAAAATTGATGTCACTTATTGGTCAAATAGTCCCACTCTGTAAAAAGATTCAGTTTGCCATGGGTTCTCCTTGCATCGTTCATGTGTTACGAATTCTAATGAACAAACGACGCAGATTTTGGGAGAGATTTGGGTCTACAACCTCGACTTTAGGTTACACAGGCTATAAGGCAGTTAGGAAACTCTGCACACAAACGAGACGCGAGGAATGACAACAGTACGGACTTCGTTTGGCAGAAAAATTCAAGACCACTCCCAAACCATTGTTCTTCTGTCTGAAAACGAATACAAATGCTGGTTGTGGGATACCTGCCCTCTATTCTAGAAATAATAATACTTTACTGTATGAGGAGGATGCCAAAGCTGATCACCTGGATTTACAGTATTTCTCCGTCTTTTCCGTCAAAGTGCCATTATCCCGTGACTTGGTATCACTTCGCCCCTCTACACTAGAGCATATTGAGCTCAATGACGACTTGGTTATGCGACTACTTTTTGAATTAACTCCGAACTCTGCACCGGGTCCGGATGATTCGCACCCATTGTTCCTCAAGACGCTGGCTCAGCACATTGCTTCTCCTCTTTGCCACGTTTTTCGGCGCTCCCTAGACGCCGGACGCCTCACGAGGGCTTGGAAACTGGGTACTGTGAGGCCCATATACAAGGGGGCAGATCATTAGCATGCTGCAAACTACCGGCCCATCTGTCTGACATTAATAATTTGTAAAATCATGGAAAGAATTCCTAAGAGAGCACTAACTATTCACCTAGCGAACCAGCATATCCTCTCATGCGCTCGACATGGTTCTCGGAAGTCACCTTCCTTATCTTTAACTTGCTTGTTGTGAGAGAAAAATAAGCAAGATGACTGGATGCTAGTAGTCGTCTGGATGTCGTTTTCGTCGACTTCAGCGGAGCATTTGACTAGGTTCCTCATGGACGTCTCTTTCTCTAGAAAGATTCACACCTAGGCCGCTGATTTTCTGGATGCCCGAAGCATGCAAATTAAAGTGAACGATACCTACTCCAAGTTTGTTTTCATGATCAGCGGGGTCCCGCAGGGGCCTGTCCTTGGTCCTGAGTTCTTCAATATCTACATCAATGATCCTTCCTCTGAGCTCCATACGGATTGCCTCATATATCCTGATGAGTTTAAACTGTGGCTAGAGGCGTCCAAACTTGATAATGCCGATCTGGTACAGACAACGCTGGACCGATTGCACTGCTAGTCAGTGGAGTGGCAGCTACCCATTAACCATGCTAAGTGTTCTGTCCTCTCAATTGGTGCACCGTACCTCTTTGGTGTTTATCATATTGGGGCTTTCTGCTCAAGAAAGCAACCTTGGAGAAGGATCTTGGAGTTCTTGTCTCGCCAAACCTACGCATAACTCAGACATCCTAAAGAAACTTGCCGCTGCTAATAGGATTTTTTTCTCTATAAGGAGATCCTTTTCGCAGATGACTCCCGAGATATTCCGACTTCTCTTCAGCTCTCATGTTCGACCACTTCTTGAGTACGGTTTGCCAGCATCTTATCCTCTCACAAAAAGTGGATGTATACTGATAGAGAAGGTTCGGAGGCAGGGATCGAAATTCGTTATGACACTCTGGAACCTGTCTTTCATCGCCTCCAAAGAATGAACTTGTTCTCCCTGGAGTATCGCCGTCGCCGTTGTGACTTGGTTTACACGCGACGTACTCTCCTAGGTCAGATGTGGTTTGAAATACGAGTTCTTTCATATTTGTGCGGATAGTTCGACACGCGGCCACGGTATGAAGCTATTTGAACCAAGGAGGTTTCGGGTTCGCTCTGATGTCACTGTCAACTCGTGTAATGAATGACTGGAACAGTTTATCTCAGCTAGTTGTCAGTGCGCAAACAGCGGAGTGTTTCAAACTATTACTAAATATCTATTTGCTGGAAAAGCATGGATCTTGCTGTGTTGACTGTGGCTGCAATGCTCACTTGTGGAACACTGTGCCGCATGAACTCACATGATCCCTACAGTGAGCGGGGACTGGTGGGCTGACAAAGGATTTTCTTTCTAATCTCTATAAACCAATGAGGCTAAAGTTAGATGATTCGCGCCGATTAGTGTCTCATCGGCTTAGTTTAGCATTATGGCTTTTTCTGGGACGTAGATGGAGTCAATGGATGTAGAGAATAAGAATGGCGACAAAATGGCACCTTGAAAGACACCGGAACTAGTGGTAAGAGGCAAGGAGCTCCTGCAGTTGAACCTAGTTATCTGAGTACGTTGGGCAAAATAATCCTGTAGCAATTAGTCTATGGATGGTTGGATACCAGAAGCCAGGAGAACTTGCAATACGATTTCATGATTAACATGAACCAAGGCGTTCGTGTAGTCAAGAAAGCAGACACGTGTGGCTTTGCGCCTGCTGTCTAGAGGTGATAACACTGAGTGCACTAGACAAGCCACTGCGTCTTGTGTTGACCTCGAACTTCGATATGCAAATTAATGTGCATCATTCAGACAGAATCGGGTTAGCCATTTTTCAAACATGAGTTTCTCGAAGACCTTTAAAGCCACTGAATTGCACGTAACAGGTCCATATGGACCCGTCGCTTGCTTCGGTATTGGTGTTATAGTAACAGCTCTCCAACAGTCTGCGATCTTGTCTTGATTTAAGCACATGAAGTCGAACTCGGTTAGCGGTTGGGCTACTGAATCTGCACACTCCTTAAGGACGAAGGGTGACAACCGATCAGGTTTGCTTGATTTGCTTGTGTGTAGCTGGGTAGGCTTCCTGTGAAGTGCTGCAACATCAACAACTGTCGATGAGCCTGTAAGGCACTGAATCTGTGCAGGTGGTGAGTTGGGGATTAAGTCACTCCTGGCGCATCGGCAATTTAACTTTTTTGCGTCTATGTCAGCCTTCGTACCTTGACGAGCGATTTCACTAAGTTGTTTCATTATCTGCCAGACCTAATGGCAATTATTGTTCCCCAGAATTGTCTGGAAGTAAGCATGATTGAGGAGGTGAATTTCTTTCTTGATGCGTAGAGAAATATACTTTACTGAGGCGCGATCTATAATTTTGAAGGCATTCTCCTTAAGTCGACGCAGCTGCTTGCAAAGTGATGAGGAGAACCGGTCAGCACGAATGAGCATAATTTTCATCGGACGGCAGAGATCAAAACAGAAGTTCGGATAACTTGTTATCCGGTCACAATATGTTGAGACGTCTGTATCGAAAAACAAACTGAAATCTTTAAAGGCAACCATTTCTTTCAGCTGTGCTCTGTTTGAGAGTTGGTTTGTCTCCGTTTAATTTTACGTTCTTTGTAGCGAGTGACTTCCTTGTTGTTGTTGTTGTTGTTGTTGTTGTTGTTGTTGTTGTTGTTGTTGTTGTTGTTGTTGTTGTTGTTGTTGTTGTTGTGGTTGTGGTTGTTGTTGTTCGTCTTACTGTAGACGACAGGAGATAACTTGACTATCGAATGACCAAAGCTTCCAAGTGGTGCCCGAGTGCTGACTGAAAATATCTTCAGGTTGCTAATAAACAGTAAGTTCAGGGTTGGTTCTGACCTGGTGCAGCATTTCATCATGTTCTGTAGTCCAAGTGTTGTGCGGAATGTGAAGTCAAACCTATTAAAAAATTACCAGAAAATATGCATAGGGGAGGGTCGATGTGTACAATGAGAGCAGCGTGAAGTCATCCCAAAAGTTGTCTGCTTCTGAGGTTGAACAACTAGGGGATAGATAAGTGTTGGATAGAAAGTTTGTGCTGTATCTACTCAGATATTTCGACGTGCACTTTAGAACTATGTAGTCGATACGTTGCGACGAAGAACAGAATACGTTCTGCATTAATGAGCATCAGGAAGCGTTAATAAAGGTGATAGCACCACCACCCCGGTTGCAGAAGGTGCACGGATGATCAGAACGGTGGAAAATAAAACCGTCAGCTGCTACAATAGCGTCTTTAAAATCTTTGTGGAGCCAGGTGTGTTGTAGCATAAATACTCCTAGCTGCGCCTATCCTTGACAGTAGATGTTGCTTTTAAGGTCTTCCGTTTTTCCAACTAGTGAACCGACGGTGGTGTTGAGAAAAACAGGTATGCCCATACTTGACAAATTTTTATTCCGCGGAGCATCCCTCCATCCAGCACGATGCTTCTTTGCAAAGTTATCAGGTATTTTGTAGATTTTTCTCACTTTGCTTCGGATATATTTAAAGGTGTCTATCGCGCGCGAAAACGCGTGACGTTTTTAAAATTTCACGAGTGTAAATAATCAGGACACTAATCGTACATGGAGCGGTAGGTGAGTAAAACAATAGGTCTGTAAATGATGCCGTTGAATGCGCGAGTGTTGCTAATTCCTTGAAAAAGGAAAGTAGAGTACAGCCAAATGTAAGGCTTCCACAGACAGAATTTTAGACAGTCAACTCATACGACTAATTTGCATTTAAACTACTCACCGACGATAGCCATCCCCTCCACAGAACGTTGTCCGAATGCCTATCAACGTCCTTGACCAGGCACTAGTACAAAACTATATTTGATATGATATCATCCGAAATGTGTAAATGTGTTCCAAAAACAGGTAGGTGAACGAAATAGCTCCCAAGATGCACTTTGGTTCTGTACTCCGTGCTCCACCATCCCACTCGTTAAGCGCTTGATTATCCTACCTCAGAAGTGCGGCCGGTTAACCGCAGAAGCCGAGCAGAGGATAAACGATAAGATTACTTCAGTGGAAGCGAGTATGCACCACGGAAGCATAGCGGCTTCTAAGCAACGGAATACTGCACAATCCGCTTTCTATGAACGGCAATCAGCTACGTCCCCACCTCTTTTGTCTTCTCCAAATTTGGTAGACTGCGGGGCGAAAACAGACCGTACCTACGAGAGTCAAACAGTACTCATGCCAACGAAAATCAGGCACCATTGGGAAACCATTTTCCACAAGACCTGACATCTAGCACTGACAAGGATGAAGAAGCCGAACACCACCCCCGGTATATGTACCCCAAATATCTCTTGTCAACACATAGCCCTCCGGAATATCAGTTACATATGCAGAGATTGCTGCAAAGGTCCGCCAGGACCCCACCGTTGCGGCCGCATTATGGAGAACCCAGACATTCGAGAAATACTAGAATCCTCCACCGACGTAGAAAATGTTTTCATCTCCGCAAGCTGGCTAAAACACGGATCCTGTGGGATACGCATCTATCCTGATGTTCATTGGAGCGCACGACAATCAAAAAGAAACACCGAAGAGGGACATAGCAAGCAAGACGGCCTAAACACAATCTTCATACATGGCGTGCCAGAACATCCTTCTAACGATGTTCAAGAGACCGGAAAGCACGATTTAGAACAGTGGTAGTTCATTCGTGAAACACTTTCTTTGGATAATATTGTGGCGCAAGCGATCACTAGGATACCTCTCTCACCAAATTATAGAAGATGCGACCCTAGAATCCTAAAACTTGTGGTTCAGTCAGAGCAACAAGCAATGGGTGTTTTGGATCGACGGCGGAGGAATCGAAAAAGTCTTCCTTCTGAACTTCGGTTGAAGGTCGCAGAAACTTTGCACAGCTCAAATATTAAAGCATCTGAAGCAGCTACCGTACCGAAAAATGTACGGAAGCGTAACTTGACTGCTGCTTCAATTGACTTTGACATAAGTCTAAAGAAAGATTGGGACGCACATTTGACCAATCAAGTTTCAGACGAGGTATCGTTATCCCATCAAAAAGACCAGTAACTGCCGACCTTCCATCGGTCGGCATTCTCCTACACTTGAACCCTTTAGCCCCCTGTGGGCTCCTAGAGACCGAGAAACTGGCCTACTTGTATACGAATGCACAGGGTCATTTTAACCAACTTGCCGAACTGAAAGATCGTCAAGCTTCCGGGTCATATGATGTCCTTGGTGTCATCGAGACGTGGTTCCGCTCGCGAATAACAGACGCTGGAGTTTCGCTACCGGGCATGTCGTTGATCCGGAACGATAGGCTCATAAAAGGGGGAAGAGTAAGCCTGTATTACCGAAGCAACTTATATTGCAAAGCCGTGTCGGATTCAGACTCGCAGTTCCTCAACTCTAATGATGCCGCTGGCAGTTACAAGGAAGAAACGCTTGCCGTATTTTCTTGGTGTACCACCCCCTTACTGTACACCCGAAATCAACTGCCACCTAGCGGTTGCTTTAATATGCAGGCTACAGCGAATGCACACTCACATACTTATCATGGGTGATTTCAACATACATTGTGTAGAAACCCTTGTCACTATTAAAGAACAGTTCAAAGCCGATCTCCTAAATCTCGTAACCATTGTTCTTCTTTACAATCACATATCGTTGCCCACTCGGTTCAGAACAGGTAACAGGCCATACGTGCTGGATCTTGTGCTTACCGAGGAGGAGCATACGTTTAATGTGTTAATTGTAAACTGCCGTGGGATCGCAGTAATCACACAGTCATCAGTTTCAACGTCTGCTTTGCGGAATATCGGAATGAGAATGATGAGACTGTGCGAACTATCACAATCCACGATCGATTAGCCCAGCTCGTCAGGGGTACAGCTTGGTTGTTCCTTGCCGAAGAACTCACGGAGGTCGCCTGGTTCGCGTTCGTTAACAACTTCAGTCAGCTGATTGCAAAGCCTTCCGAAACAAGAGTTTGCAATGAGTGTAAATCAATTCCGTCCGGAGCAGAACTCGAAAATGAATGACGGTACGGAACGCAGCATGGAGAGTGCACAGAGAAGCTCCAGCTCCAGAGACTTGGGACAACTACGTAGCCCAACGTAACCATTGCAATCAACTGCTAAGAGTAGAATAAACCGCATATCAGCAGAACATCTCAAGACCTTCAGTGCTAACCACAAACAGCTGCACAAGCACGTGATTAGCCTACGAAAGATGTGGCAAGGATTTCCTCCACTCAGGATGGCTGATGGCCCAAAATGAACAGTGGATGCAATCTGCCCTCACGTTACAGAGGGTCTTGCCCCCACGCGACAAAACCAACCTTTGTAGTCTCGCCAAGACCAAACCACATCACTTTTACCGCGGAGGCCGTATTGCCGAAACTGACATCTCTACGCAAACACAGTTTGCCGGGTGTCGACACCATTCGTCCAAAGACACTGGAAGCAGCAGTAAGCCAACCGACAGGAACTTTAGCTCAGTTTTTTCAGCGCTGCTTAGACCAGAATCAAGTTCCCGCCACATGCAAGCTCGGAATAATAACCCCAATTCACAAACCTGGAAGCAGTACTGATCCCTCCAACTACCGTCCAGTATCTCTTCTTCCCATACTCCTCAAGATCATGGAATCCATAGTTGCCGGTGTACTGGTGTGCTGTCTGGAAAACTGTAATATCATCAAGTCTGAACAGCACGGTTTCCGTAGAGAGCGATACGCACAAGGAATTTACTTATCGTAGGCAGTAGTTGGACTGAGGCAGCTGACGATGGAGAAGGCGTTGATGTGAACAACCTGGATTTTTCCAAGGCCTTTGATCGTCTGGATATTACTCTCCAAGCTACAGCATTACGGGATCGGCGACCCTGTTTTAAGCTGGATTGCCATATTTCTACTTCAACGGCAATTAGTGATCAGAGTTCGGAGCTCTTTATAAAATCCCATACAAGTGGAGTGTTGTTGTAACGCTGCCCTTTTGACTCTCTGTCTCTCTGCGCTACCAACCAGCCGGGGAAAACAAAACGCAGAGCCTGCTAGACCGAGGTATATTAGGTACAGAGCATGGCTATTTTTATAGGTCACATGCGCCTACCTCGCTGATATCACTGAGGTGACTCACATCTCTTGTCTGAACAGCTTCGACTCTGGCAGTCGCCAACACTGCCTGACTGTAGGTAGGATCAAGTCCGCAACATAGCAACCCGTGGGGCGACGACGGTCTGATTTCGTCAGCTTCCGGTTTGATTATGACAACGAGACTGTCAGCCGCTCACGTGATCTGGCCGGTCTCGCCCCGCTAGTGTGCACCATCGTAGTCAGCTGTTTCGCCTCCGTAACAAGTGTGGTGTGCCGCAAGGCTCAGTTCTAGGTCCACGTTTGTTGTTGGTGCATATTCATGATCTTGCACAGGGAATCGCTTCAAACTTCCTAATATTTGCCGACCATATCAAGACCTGGCGCAGGATCCAGACGAACGCCGATCAACATGCGCTTCAGAGTGACCTAGATACGGTGCATCAATGGCCGATCCAAAAGTTATTGCATGTCGACGTCAGTAACTGCAAGGTGCTTTCCATCCGACATCAGAGCAGCTACTTATACGGGCTCGGAACGAATATACTACAACAATCAACTGTCGAACATGAGTTGGGTACCTTGGTTCAAGATAACTTGGGTTGCTCCAAGCAATCCGAAAAGGCCTCGAAGACCGGAAACCAGCAAGTCTTGCTTTTGCGACGGGTGTCTGGACAAATAGACAGCTCCATATTTCGACAAATACTCAGTGCATATGTTCGCCTCCATGTTGAGTACACAATTCAATCCTGGCATCCATGGCTGAAACGCGACCTTAATGCACTGGAGCAGCCACGACGTCGGGCATCTAAGAATGTAATTGGAATGCGCAAGCTTTCATACCAGGAGAGGCTGCAACAACGGGGATTGTTCAGTGGAAGATATCACAGACTACGAGGCGACCTGATTATGGTATACTTGATTCTGCGAGACCCACATCATGTGTGCCTCCCTTTACTGCAACTCAGTAGCAATACAACCCTGAGGGGCCACACATTGAAACTCGCTGTACAGTATAGTCGTCTGGAGTGCCGCAGAAATTTCTTTTCCATTCTTGTCTATCACCCGTGGAATGCTCTCCCAGAATCGGTCGTCTCTGCACCGACACTAACAGTATTTAAAAGACGGTTGGATGACAGTCATCCAGTTACACTTTGTCACTTAGCACTACGTCTCGATCCTACACCTGGATTTGACGATGGAAATATTTGTTGTTAACTGCGGAAACTGTGAGTCTAATCGGATTTCAGGGCTACGGCGGAGCAAACTATAAGTCCTTATTTTCATATTTAAAGTACTAACTGGTTCACTGTTTTTATTCTTAACGTTGTCGTTTTTTCGATTTTCTTACCAACTATCCAACGGGATTTGTAAAGCAACGCTACTTAACCCGTATAAATTCATTGTTCATTATAAGTTCACATACGCCCGCACAAGGTCCTGTGGTGCATCAGTGGCTCCTTTCGTGGCATCTTCCTTGAACGATGAAAATTCAGTCATTCAAGTACTGGTTACTATATTACTCCAGTGAGTTGGTTTATCAAGTTTTTGTAACGATTGCGGCTTTATACCTATCCTAATGTACTATTCGTTTTTATTAGTTATGCATATTCGTGGCGTGCATGTTAGACGTAAATATTCACTCTTCATGGGTGCATGAAGCATATTCTTAACCTGACTTGCCTAGGCTGCCGGTATCCTCGATAGGTAAAACTGGCCGCGATTCCCCGGCTAAGGCTGCTCAGAGCTAGGATTGCTCGGAGCAGTCCAAAAGGGCATCGAAGAAGGGGAGCCAAATCGTGGGGATTTTACGGAGAGCTTTCGGGCAAGTCGAACCGTCGATTTCTTCCGCCAAATGCTTCCTGCTTATATACGCCTATATGTTGAACATGCAAATCAAGCATGGCACATATGGCGAAAACGGGATCTCCCGGTCTTAGTGTTTCCAAAACGTCGGGCGACCAAAAACTTCAAGGGGCTAAGCCAGATGTCATACGAACAGCGCCTCAGAGAGTGTCTGACATTTTCAGTGGATATTATCACCGTTTGCTTGGCGACCTAATCGTGGTTTACCAGATATTAAATAACACTAATCGCATATGCCATCACCTGTTGAAACTGAATCACAACAGCCAACCGAAAGGTCATCATCTCAAGTTGGCAGAACAATATAGGCAGTTGAAGTGTCAAAGAAACCTCGCTGTATGTTTGACAGATGTGCTATACCCACACAAAAGACGTTTTTCAGCCCCCACGTTAGCCGTGTTCAAAGCACGTGTCGACAGTGCACGGGCCACACTACACCATGTCACGTAATCCAAGAGACCCAAACAAATAGTAGAAAAACAAAACAAACCAGCCCACCTCCATTATTGCCCGGAAACCACAGGCACTAACATTGGATAGTACATAAAACGGACGCGAACGCTGTAATCGGCAAGTTGGCAATGTGCAGTCGATCACTATTTCCTATTGCCATTTTTGCCTTTATTTTGCTCACCCCTAACCGATAATCCGGTGGGACATGTCAAGCTTTGGCTTTTTTATCCTCCATATACCATTGACCATTAACAATGGTTCGGGGTTTAATTGCGTAACGTCGCGCTAATCCCCGTTTCCTACGGTTTGCTGTGGTTGTAACAACAAGCTGGATGAAGTGAGCAATGTGAGTTGAAAAATGATTCTTTCTTACTCGAGAGTAGCAGGATTTTAGTTGTGATTTCGTTAACGCATTTATCCCAGTAGTTCACTATCTACATAGCACAGCCTAATCCGGAAAAGCACCAGAAGCGTTTCGCCCTGATGGGGCTCGTAATTGATGCGCATTGCCTCGGGCCCGTACTAGGGATCGAACACATGACCGAGCCCCAATAGGGCAAAATGCGTCTGGTGCTTTTCCGGGTTAGGCTGTGCTATTGTTGTAACGCTGCTCTCGCAATCGACCGGTTGATTCACGCCTGCTGATAAATCTGCGCCCTTACGCGTGCGCTGCTTGACACCTTGGCAAACCCGACCGAAAGGAAGACAGAAAAATACTCAGCAGACCAGAGTTCTGTTACGGTACAGAACGCTCATACTTATATGTCGGTGTCACCAGGCGGATTTGGCTCTAAGCCCACGCTCCACACCTACTTGTCCGCTCCATCCGTGCAGTCCACCGTGTTGCTCGGGCACTCCAGTCTTCGTCCGCCTATCCGGCGCCTGGCAACGCACGTGATGTCTGACGCGCGATTTCATCAGCTTCCGGTCAGACCTTGGCGACACGCCTGCTGTCGGATCATTATCACCTCTCGGCTGGGCCCTGGTAACACGCTCGCAGGGTCTTTCCGAAGCACGGTTGGTGACAAACGCGCGAACGTTGGCGCTCCGCTTTCTCGCCCAACTGTCAGCTATATAGCTTATGAACTATTAGGATGAACGGTTTAACAAAATTATTTATCAGTCTACGGCTGCCCTAGGCTTAAAGGTGAACTTCCGTCATTCACCCTGCATGTCAAGCTTGTCCGGTCACATCCACTGTTAGCCATATCCTTGCATATCGGTTAGTGTTAATGGTGTTGAGGAGACAATACGAAATGCATGCATCCACAAGCTCTCGTCTTATTTCCGTGTCTTTCAAGTTATTGGAGAGAACTAACTGCTTACATGCCCACTCTTTTTCCTGCACAATTGCTTCTGTAGTGGAGATGAAGATCTTCCCATTCATAGATGGTTATTCTCAGTAGAGCAGCTGCGATTATTATAAGCTGTGCTGTGCTCGCATTAAGCTGACGATTCCTCACTGACGAAAATTGCGAATTCGGTGGAATAAAGCTCCGCTTAGGGCACCACAATCATATCGGTTGGACATTTGCGCCGTACAACAATTCTTAATATCTTTCCTGTATTCGAAGTTTAGTTAGCCTTACAGCCTCGTGACATGTCTTCACGATACAGTTGTCCGAAATGTCAAAGGGGGCACGCCTTCGTGTGCTTGTTGGCAAGGTCTAATGGAACAATGGAAAACTAGTATATTACGGATAAAAGTGCGGATGCTTAGCAAGAACAGTAGGGTGGCCAAAAAGAGGACCATAACTTAGTGAATAGAAAACGAAAGGATAAAATGGATATCTTTTTGGTGGACTCACCACAGTGTTAACACAGAGGCATGCAGAAAGAGCCAACCACAATTGCTTAGGTTAATTCTTGTTGTGCAACGTTCGCATTATATCCCCTATCGAGACAGGCAGGCTATATCTCGTAGTGTGGGTGGGTTAGGGCAACATAAACGCATTTTTTAAACGCAGGTAAAGTGGAGGCCGAAAGGACGTAATTTGGGAGGGCGTTCCAAAGTTGAAGCAGACGAAGAGAGTAAAAGTTCCGTCGACATTCTAGCCGACTGTACCGCACGGCTAACTTGAACAGCTGATCTCTCAAAGTCGTGTTGTGGCTCAGTTGTACTGGGTGACGACAGACGTGGTTGGAGTTCCTTAGAAGCTGGTAGGCCATAATAAGGTCGCCACGTAGGCGCCGGTACCGGCCACTGTATAATTTTAGGGTCCTCAATCTAACTTGATAAGGAAGATTGAACAAGCCTTCGACGTGCTTCGTGGCTCGTCGTTGTGGAGTCTTGAGCGCTGCAAGGTCTTGTGTGTGCAGAGCTGTCACACTTGGATCGCGTATTCCACATGAGGCCACATGTAGGTGTTAAACAACTGCGAACAGACAGAGGAATCAAACCGCCCAAATGCCCTCCGCAGCATGCTAACGTGTTGGTTCCCGGTCTTTGACACCTTCTCAGATTGTTCTGAGCAGTCCAGATCAGCCTGGACTAGTACCCCAAGGTCGCGCTCCTGGGTGGCTGCTTGCAGGACATGGTAGCCGAGCTTGTATATGATGTCCGGCTGTTGGTGAATGTGAACCACCTTACACTTCCCGGAATTGAACTGGAGCTGATTGTGGAGTGACAGCATATACGCTCCGTCCAAGTCTCGCCGTAGTGCATCGTGATCTGCTGGGTCGGTGATCGTCCGCCATATCTTAACATGGTCAGCGAACAGCAAGAAATCTGAAGTAATCAAACGCGTAAGCTCATCACACACATAGTTCTAAAGTATCATGACATGATCGGTTAACCCCAGTGGGGTGTCTATAAATGGCTTGTCGATCATGAGTTTTTCATTCGTAAGGACGATGTTAAGTACCGATGGTTTGTTATCAGCTATGCACCAGGTAGGTGAGTTGTGATGATTGTAGGGCGGGATACTTGCGATAAGGTCTTGCAGTTCGGCCTTGTATGTTTCGCTGGGGATGCCGTTTTTTCCCAGTCGTGCGCGCTGAAATCGCCGGAAATAAGGACGTGACAGTAAGCTGGAATTAAGCGTTTCCTCAGTGATGATATTAGGTGGGAATCCATCTCTGGAGTGCATGATGGACAGCAATATACGACTGCCACAAAGCAGTTATCGTTCTGTCTGAGAAGCAAACGGCACCATAGCGAATCGGTGACTCGCGTCTCCAGATCATCCAGTGGTTCGCATTCTAAGTCATTACGATAGTATAGGAAAGAACTACCTCCCCTGCTGGGACGATCGTGTCGGAACAAGGATATACCCTGAATCGCGATCTCGACATTCGTAATCTCTGAGTGCAACCAAGTCTCAGTTATAAAGATGAGATCCCAAGCGCTTGTTGTCTGGCGCAACCGAAGCTCGGCGATTTCGCTGAGAAGGCCTAGGGCATTCGTGTACATGTAGAAAGGTATCTCTCAGCAACGATCCGAGGCACTTGTGGCTAGGATGATAGGTTGTGCAGACCGTAGAATGATCAGCCACTAGCCGTTTTTGTAATATTATCAGCCAGTCGCTTGGAATTGGATTCAGTGGTATTGTGCTTAGCCCTCTGACAACTCAGTTTGCACAATGCATGGGGAGGGGCTGCAGGATTGTGCAGGAAGTTACTTGCTTCAGGTGTGAATTCCGGATAAGTTCATTAATTCGTTTGCTTGTTGTGGTGGTGCTTTAAGTCAGATGACAGTTTCGCTCTCCGCTTTGAACGGGAGCTCACTTAGCACTCTGTTCCGAAGTGAACGCCAGCGTTCCATTAGCGTAAGTACCACCTACCTAGTTTGTATCACAACCTTAATTATCCTTGGGCCGCACCCTTTGTAGCTTTTTGATGTTGCCAGTCTCGAGAGAGTAGTAGCAATAACGTCGTTTAAGAGAAGGGTCTCACTAATATAGCGCCATTGCTCCTGGTCGTGTGCCTTTACTTCGAATTTCGTCGTACTCGTGAGACTGGGTGACGCCGTGAGCAAACACAATTCTGGTTGCGGCGTTTAGCCGGAACTTTTTTAAGCTCTACCTCGCTGGCTTCTCACGCTCCAGGGAACGTCTGGAAAGAGGCGGACCAGACCGATTTCGTTCTGGTAACAAGCAGTCGAAAGCAACGCTATTTTGTTGCCCAACATCTTCTCAACTACGTCTGTAAGTCTTTCATATTACTGAGACAGTGCAATTGCGATTTTAACTAGTGGGATAGTACTACACTTCGCACAGACCAAAATGAGTCAGGCCTGCTGCTGATCAGCCTGCACTCGCTTGGTGTGCTTTTCCCCACATTTCGCATGGAAATAGGTTTGGCAATTTCCACAGAAAATTCCTATTGTGACCATCTTATTGTAGCGAGAACGACAAGACAGGGGGGTAGACTTTAACTGCACACCGAAAATGGGCACATGAGGGTCTCGCGCGCGCCATCGAATATCGACTAGATTTCAGCCCCACAACGCAACACAGGTACGGATGTTAGAGACGAGGCAGTCCTTTCGCCTCGGGAGCTCTGACTTGGAAGATCCGCCTTCCAGTTTTCGTCTCGATCTCCGCTTCTCTGCACCCGATTTGGATCGGCCAGGAGTCGTTCGAGAGCTCTCGACTTGCTTGTTCTGGGTTGTGTCAATCGGCTCGGCGTCGGTCCTGTGGGCTGCGCTAGCGGCGTATATGTCTTATTTATTGCGCTGTCCACATATTCCCGCTCCGTAGTTCCGGGCCCAGGCTCGTCGCTAGCCGTCCTTCTCGATCCGCTCTCAGCTAACTCCGAAGAGCTCCCCCGAGGCATTCTTGGAAGCGGCCCCTCTACACCCGCCCCTCCTCGAGGATCTTTCTTCCTCTCGTACCATGGTCGCAGGAGAGCAGCATTCACCCAACGTTTCATTCCTCCGCAGTCGATTAAGAAGTTGCCCGCTTTCTGGTCGATAATGGTGTAGGGGCCTTTCCAGCGTTCTCTGAACTTGCTTGCGCCCGGCCCGTCATGATCCGGCCGATCGTTGTTCCGTAACTTGACCCGTTCTCCAATCCTGAATGGCCTCCACTTGTGAGCCTCATGCCTGGCGTCGTAATTTCGCTTATTCCGCACTTGTCGAGCTTTGGTTTCGCTTCTAGCTTTCCATCGCAGTCGCTCTTGATGCTCAGCTGGATGTTTCCACTCACCCTGGTTCGGTAGGCAAGTATCGAGCACAATCCGTGGTTCTCTGCCGAACAGTAATTCGAATGGCGAGACCTTGGTGGTTGATTGCATGCTGGTCCGATACGCGATCAGAACCTGAGGCAAAGCATCTTCCCATGCCAACTTCGTGCAGTTTATCCACGTCTTCAATGTCCGGTTGAACCGCTCGGTCATCCCGTTGGTCTGTGGGTGGTACGGTGAAGTTCGCCGTCTCTGGATGCCCCATTTGTCCAACACTGACTTAAACGCTCTTGACTCGAAGCAGGGCCCTTGGTCCGTGATGATACACTGTGGGATCCCATACCTTGCAGGCACATTGAATTCGAATACTTGCGACACTGTCTCGCCTGTTTGGTCCTTGATTGGTATGGCTTCCACCCATCGAGTGAAGTGGTCAATCATCACTAGAATGTATCTGTTTCCTGTTCGACTCACTGGTAAGGGCCCAAAGACGTCCAGTCCCCAACACTGAAGTGGCTCACCAACCTCCATCGATCGCATCGGCGGTCTCGGGGACTCCATCTCCCGACTCGTTTGGCAGTTTGGGCACTCCCGAAGGTATGCCGCGACGTCCTTCCTCATGGTTGGCCAAAACACTCGCCTCCGCAGCAATTCAAAGACCCGCTCGAATCCCATATGGGCGCCATCATGAGTTATGCGCATCACACGTTCTCGCTGATTTGGTGGAACAAAAGGCACTTTCCGTCCGTCTATCGCCACCACAACGTTATCCTTTTCGACCTTCAACCTGTCCCAGATCTTGAGGAGTTCCTCCACCTCCTCCGATGTAGCCTCCGGTTTGGTGCCAGCCCGTAAGTGAGAGCACAACACATTCATGAATTCATCTGTCCTTTGATCTCCCAGCAGGTTCCTCTCCCCCATCGCGAACGCCCGCACCGGTATGGCCTTGTCTGGCATGATGTCGTCCAAACACGGGCGTGACAACATATCTGGCAATACATTCTGCGTTCCATCCACGTGCTCAATGGTGAAGTTGAATTCCTGCAATCGGTAGGCCCATCGCGCAAGTCGTCCCCGCGGGTCTTTCGCCGTCATCAACCACGAGAGCGGTTTGTGGTCAGTGACGACCCGGAATTCATTCGCCAGTAAGTAATTTCTCCACTTCTCTAACGCCCACACGATGGCCAAGCATTCTTTCTCCGTTGTTGAATACTTCTGTTCCGCCCCCGTCAGCACTCTGCTCGCGTACTCCACCACCCCAGCCGGTTGAGACAAAACCGCACCGATGGCCACGTTGCTTGCGTCGACAGCCACAGTGAACCTCTCACCAGGATTGGGTAGCCGTAGACATGTCGGGGCTTCTGCTATGCATGCCTTTAGATGGTCAAAGACCTGATCGGCTTCAGCTGTCCACACGAAGGGCACGTCCTTGCGAAGCAGCTTTAACAACGGGCTGACCTTCTCTGCGAACTGGGGCACAAACTCTGAATCATATGCCACCACTCCCAAGAACGAACGGAGCTGACGCTTGGATTTTGGTTTTGCGAAGCACTTGATCGTCTCGCGTTTCTCCGGAAGTGGATGGACTTGACCATTGCCCACGATATGACCCAAGCATACAATTGACTTTTGGGCAATCTGCGACTTTTTACGACTGAGTTTCAGACCAGCTTCATCTAGCCTCTGCAGTACTGCTCCAAGTCTGGTCACATGTTCCTGTTCCGTCTCAGAGAAGACGATGATGTCATCACCGTACACAACTACGCCTTGCAGGTTCGCGAGGACCATCAGCAACAAACGCCTGAATGTAGCCGGGGCGTTGCACAATCCAAACGGCATTCTCAAAAACTCATACTGCTGGCCATTGACACTGAAAGCTGTCTTGTGGCGATCTTCTTCTGCGATCGGCAGTTGCCAATATCCCGAGCGGAGATCAATCAGAGATATCTGCTTCGCACTGTGAAGGCTTGAGAAAATTTCTTCCATCTGAGGCATCGGGAATGCATCCTTCACAGTCACCCTGTTTAGTTCTCTGAAATCGATGCAAAATCGATAGGTTCCGTCGGCCTTCTTCGTCAATAGCACGGGTGATGAATACGGGCTGTGCGTTCGCCTGATGATTCCTTTCGATTCCATCTCGGTTACCTGCTTCTGTATCTCAACCAGGGTGTTCTGTGGAATTCGTCTGAAGATTGGTTTGCATTGTCCTCCTGGGATCAACGGTATTCGGTGTTCAACCCAATTGCAAAATCCGTAATCATCTTCCGCGTCTGTGAATAAGTGGGCATACCTGCTCAGTACGTTGCGTATTGCACGGTTCTGACAATCAGGCACGGCTTTGAGGGCACCAACCCGGTCGGTTCTCCCCTTGTTTATCTCGATCGTCTCGTTAGCCACGATCACCACATTGTTTTTCAGGTCAATTGTGACACCGAGCCGTTTCAGGATGTCGGTTCCGATGATGGTTTCGGTCGTCTCCTCCACGATGAACAGGTCATGGCTGATGAGCGTTTCTCCTATCCTGATTCGTAACCGCTGCGTGCCCGTCACTTTCAAAGAATGCCCGCCGACCGTCTGCATCGTGATTGAAGATGGGTTTACTGGAACCCCATTGAACCTCTTCGTAATTGACACTGCCGCTCCTGTGTCTACTATGGCTCGGACAGACACACCTTCTATAGTTACCTGGAGGACTGGTACTCGCCACCGATTCGGCATGGATAGAGAGAAACAATGGGGCACATTGACGTTGGTGCAGAATCTCGCCACATGACCATTCTGGTTGCATCGGAAACAGCGGCGACCGTTCCGGATTACCCGTACATTGCGTTGTGAAGTGGTGCTTGAAGACTCTATCGACAACAGCTGGTCCACCATTTCGGACAGGCGATTTACCTTCTGTTCCAACTCAGCATGCTGGATGCTTCTCACTGTCACCCGTTCCGACAAATTCTGGGCGACCGTCACCAGATCCAACGCTTTGTTGTCCCCCACCAGCGACGCCAATTTCACCTGATCATGGAGTGGACCGGGCAGACTTCGGATAAACTGCTGTTTCAGTAGGCGCTCTCTTGCTTTGCCCTCTAACTCGGGGAGCCCAATCGTTAGATGTCTGTCCAGCTGCTGGAAAAACACCATCAAATCCTCCTGTTCGTCCCATCTGGCTGCGTGAAATCGTTGCAGTGCTCGTTCTCTGTCCAGATCCTTCCCAAATTCTGCACACAAGGCAGCCTTCATCTCAGCGAACGAACAGCCGGGTTTGGCCTTCCGAGTGAGCAGATACACCGCCTTGGCTCGTCCACTCAACCGTGTGCCCAAAGCAATTAGCAAATTTGCATCCCCCCTCACCCCCGCGCAAGCCGCAATTCCGTCGAACTCATCGAGCCACGCCTCCACGTCACCGGCCGCAAATTGCTCCAACCGGGTCAACTCCATCGCGATTGGTCACGGCACCAATGTAGCGAGAACGACAAGACAGGGGGGTAGACTTTAACTGCACACCGAAAATGGGCACATGAGGGTCTCGCGCGCGCCATCGAATATCGACTAGATTTCCGTCCCACCACGCAACACAGGTACGGATGTTAGAGACGAGGCAGTCCTTTCGCCTCGGGAGCTCTGACTTGGAAGATCCGCCTTCCAGTTTTCGTCTCGATCTCCGCTTCTCTGCACCCGATTTGGATCGGCCAGGAGTCGTTCGAGAGCTCTCGACTTGCTTGTTCTGGGTTGTGTCAATCGGCTCGGCGTCGGTCCTGTGGGCTGCGCTAGCGGCGTATATGTCTTATTTATTGCGCTGTCCACATATTCCCGCTCCGTAGTTCCGGGCCCAGGCTCGTCGCTAGCCGTCCTTCTCGATCCGCTCTCAGCTAACTCCGAAGAGCTCCCCCGAGGCATTCTTGGAAGCGGCCCCTCTACATTATTGCACGTTCCACAGGCGCCTTTAGGCACCGCGGCTCGGTTATTTGCACTCATCCGGGCACGTGAACTGGGATGGTTAGTCCTAGCAGGACCCTGGGTTGATTGATCCGGCGTCCAGGTCAGCCTGCCGCGACAGTGGCTGTTTCATTGTTTCACACTTGCGGCAACGCGCGGATATTGGGATTCAGCAGTGCGCACACAAGCACACGAAGGCGTAGGATGTATGGTTGAGGTAGCGTTACAGGACGTCGCACGCGGGACGTTGGCAAAGTATAATAATAATAATATAATAATAATCATAATAGGTATATTTCTCAGAAAGGTGAGACACGTTCCAGAGACCCTGGACCGATTATTATGTACAAGTTTTCTCTGAAACTGAAATTGTTTATCGGATGCGAGGAGATTCGTATTGAGTGGGATTGGATTCAAGTTGTAATTCATTCTTATGCAGATCCAACTTTCTTCGGTAGCAAGTATCTCATCGTACCGTTGAACGAGTTGTGGTCCGGATCAACATAAATAGAAGGGAAATAGCAAGTATTAGTGCGATGGAGGCCGAAAACTTCCTAGGGAATTATGTACATGTGTGCAATCGAGAATAATATAGTGTGGGGAGGGTCTCGCAACCAAATTTCTGGACTCAGCATAAGGAACAACAGTATTGGTCTGGCTAACAGGGAAAAATAAGTCCACATTACTGCACAGTGAAAAAGGGAAATATTTAAGCAACTACCTTATTATTGTATTGCAGATGTTGTTTACAATTAGGAGGCGCAATATGGATTTCGGATTACTTAAGATGTGTGGGATGTGGGCTGTGAACAAGAATGCCGAACCTTTAGTAATTTGGCTAACTGCGCTAGGAGTTTGATTATGCAGGGAATTGGTCCAACAGAACGCCAGTGATATGTTTACGAGGTTACAGTAGTCCTGAGTGGCAAACATATCGATGTTGACAATGTGTCGGTTGATTCGCCAGCAAGATATGGTCAAGTGAAAACCGAAGCTAAGTGTTGGGGAGCAAGGTGGGTTGAAGATGTAAAGAAAGGATCCGGGTGCTTTACCTACCAAAGCGTCAGTGCTTTCACAAACGAATGGTAGGTGTGCCAGCGGGTGAAACGAAAGTGAAGTTACGATTGGAGAGATAGTTAACCGGATTTGGGAGTCCAGCTAACCAAGTTGCCAGTGATTCAACTGACACATGGTTGCAGTGGAGCCAAGTAAAATCAAGGGGAAGTATAGTGAGCCAAGATGGGATGAAGAGGATAACAGAAGCCTGGACCTCCAACCCATCAATGTATCAGTGGAGCCACTAATCAGCGGTGAGCTTTCGGGCAGGCAGATCCGGAGTGGGCAATAAAAGAGAAGGGTAAGCAGGGAATCAACGGGTGTTTGTTGATCTGACTGATACAGTCATTTGCAACTTTCAGTTATATGTTGTCTGGACTTTGTTCATACGTTTGTTGAATAGTTGTAGGGCAGCGCAGGAGCATAATCACATTGCTGACTGTAAGATATTCGTCAAGCTTTCTAAGAAAGTTATACTCAGATGTGCTAGTACGAATATCGGTCGGCAATTTGTTCCAATTACGGGAGTACCGATTTAGGAAAAAGTTTGCTGATATGTTTGTCTTTGACCTTCTTACCATCACAGAATTTGCTCTATTGCGTGTATTGTATCCATTTGGTTTCATGAGTGATAGATCAATGCCTCTGACGCGATGTTTCGTAGGTGAATGACACAAAATGTCTCATAACTATGTTATGCTGCCACCTGTAGTGGTGGCTGCGGGGTCGTTTGAGAGTCCTCAGCTTCCTCTACCGAAGGAGACCGAAAGTATCCTAGAACAGCTCGGAAGTGAGGTGATTGCCCAAGCAGAACTCGGCGAAAAAGGTACCGAAACTGAGAACGGGAGTGACCGCATGCTCCACACAATTTAGATCCAAGAGAAGGAAAGCACTGAGTAGAACTCGTCGATCTGGTTTGGACGAGCACACGCACAAGAATGTGTTCGGAGAACTGGAGTGACCACAGCGGGTGAAGCGAGAGCGGAGATAAAGTGAGGCCGTACGGCAGTCAGGTTGACCTGTCCTTTTAGATATGTATCAAGTTTGGTAAGGAATTCCACCAATTTGGTTAGACCCAGCAATTGATAAAACTGTGTCAGTCTCTCCGAAGTCACCAGCTGTAGAAGCATCCAAAATGCCCTATCTTGTGATACCTTCATCCCACTCAATAATACCCTGGCTGTGATTCCCTCTACCATTTACCCCAACTCGTTTCTCTTATAATCTGGGCTACTCTCAGTTGGTGGAAAGAATACTAGATCGTGGATAGAACCGGTAGTATTGAGACAGAGGGATCGCAAGTTAAGGCAATGCAAGGAAAGTTCGTGTACCATCCGTGTTGGCTTATATGGTTCCAAAGCCATGACTCACCGGTGATGAGTTGACCTGTGCTATTGTCTGACTGGATGTGCTCAGTAGTTGGGTCGAGGTATGGATGCACCATGTGGGTTGAACTTCCGTATATGACACCCTATTCTCTTGGCACGTCTTCCTAGGGCCTCCCATCTTTGGGTCCATATGAATCTAACCGGTGTTCGGCGATTCCGTGCTGACTGTCTGCGAAGCGTATCCAAATCTGAAATAGCCTCTTCGGCAGCTTGCGCAACTCGTTCTGAATCTTCATATGTTGGTTTCGACAGCGAAACCTCAAATAGTAGCTGGAAATCTAGCTTGAGATTACCGCCCATCAGGTGCTGGTTGCTTTTCGAGCGGGGTTGCAGCTAGTCGATATGACGGTGGCAGAATCCACATTGTACTTCATTTAGGTAGGCGACTCTGCCTATTTGACTGATAACTGTATCCCGAGCCTACTTGTTTTGTCCTGCCGATAATCTCTGACCCACACCAGGTCGTCGGCTTTAATATTCCTCACGGCCCGTGCTACCGATATTGAGGCAAGGATGTACTTGTCCATGTATGTGAAAAAGCTTCATCACCGCAGTTGGGCTAAACCAAGTTACACTTAAACTAGGTCTTATTAAGCTGGATAAATTTCATTCCACTTTATTTGCTTTGTTCTGCCTATCTCAATAATCTTCTATTAACTGGCCGGTATGCTTATGCTAATTACGTTTATCTTCGATAACTTTGTTGCGTTTGTAGCATTTTTAACTAACTTGTGGACATTTCTTACTTATCGCGGATTCGTTGCTAACCAACTTACTCCATATGCTAATTTAGCGAAGAGTTATGTCACTGTATCTGCATGCATTATTGGATTTCTTTTATTTCAGCTTGTCGTTTCAAGTGAACGGCTGTTGTTTGATATCCCTGGTATGGTTGCGCTTGATGTGTATGTTGACAAGGTGCCTACCTGGCTATTACCCACTACCTAGTCCATACTGGCTCCAGGAGACAGTTGGTCATTGCTGGAGGGGACGGAGTGCACGGTCGTTGTGGCCGTGCTAGGCTCGAAGAGTGGTTCCATGCACTCAGTGTGGATCGGACTACGGTCCAGCCACCGCCTTGAGTGCGCTTGATTCCCAAATACAGCGTGCTTGTGTTTGCCTGTGAAGGAGTGTGTGCCGGCTCCGTTGATGAAACGTGGCGCTCATCCATATGCCTCCCTTCGGGTTTACACTGGATATGAGGTGTGTGGTTGGAGCTGTGGGTAGTGCAGCGCAAGCCACCCATGGTCTCTCTGAAGGCGCAGGCGTCCTGTGGCTGGCCACAGTGACAGGCAAATCCGAAACCGGATGCCGCCAACCATGTACTTCTTCGTTGTGCCACCTGTTTTCTCTCAGCCTTGATCATTTGTTGGCCTATCAGCATCTGTGATGGTGAGTTTCTGTTACACGCTGGATGTGGGGTGATGCGATACACCTTGAGAAATGACTGTATGCTGTCGTATGTTGGTCCGCCCCCCCACCCCGCACTTTTATCAGTGCTCGTTTGAAGGTATCGACAAATCCCTCAACCTGACCGTTGGACTGGGGTAAGTAGGGTGACAATCGCACATGCTTGCTAGCAGTGACGTGACAAAACTTTAAGAATTCCCGCGAGGTAAACTGGCCCAGTGTATGATACTACTGTGAATAGAGCCGTAAGAAGGCGAACACTGGCAGATTTCGAAAATTCGTATTGTCTCTGCAGTGCCAACACAACATGAAAATATATAAGACTAGAAGTAGGGTGAAACTGGAACAAGTTAGAACAGGGTAGAGGGCAGTCGTAGGCTTACAAACAACTGTTTCTGCCCACAGAATGCGATTTGCTTACGACTGATCGCAACTGCCTCTGCGAAACGTAGGAAACGGGTGTTAGCATGTCTTAACACGATTGTGAACATTTTGGCCGGATCAAACGGATGACAGGTGGCCAGTAAATGCCAACCTATGGATGAAGCAGATGACCTACGTGAACATGTGCTGTGAACAACCGAGGACTGTGTGATATGACGCTGCAACCAATTAGGTAACATATTCACTTATTCTGGAGTTCAACGTTCTGTGGGTACGGCCGATGTAGCGCGTACCAAAACTACAAGTAAATTGGTAAATGCAATGTGAGTTGGCGGCAACAGGTTGCCTTTCCGTCATTGGAGTAACAGGTATTCAATTAGTCCGGTTGATAAGATCAGTTTCAGTAGTATCATAAGCCCTCTGGGCTACGGAAATTATGCACTGCGTTGTTCTCATATTGACGAAATGACCCTTAAATGAGAACTTGATGTAGACCTTCATTTTAGAAACTGTCGTAACCCTCTGTCCCAGCAAACTCTCCTGACTATGTTCGTCGATGCATCTTCCTGGATAGTCATTTTTCAACAGTATATCCTTGAGCGTTTATCTCATAACCTAAACTTTCAGTGGTGCATATATTTCCTTTACAGTTGAGTAGCGCTTTGACTAAGGTCAACTTGTACCGCATTGTGGAGACGCTGGTTAAGTGTAGGTACCGCCATGACCAAGTCGGCTTTCGGTAAACCACTCTTTTGATGAACCGATCTGCTCTTCGGCAAATCACACGTCCAGATATGAGAGGCAGTTGCATTTCTCTCTTTCACTGGTTACTTTTAGATTCGTATGCACGTTATTCAGGCGATTGGCCAGACGCGCGATATGCTCTTCTGATGAGCTAAAGGCTAAATTATCATCCGCATACCGCTTGTAGTAGAAAAGAAGCGATATTTCTGCACTCAACTTCGTTTCAATCCTCAACATGAACAAAGCTGCTAGCACTGGGCCCAACGGACAACCCATTGCCACCCTATCTATCTGGCGGTACGGAATGTTATGGAATTGGAAACCGGTCTTCTCAGTGCATAGTAGTAGGCTATCCTTTAATAATTTGACTGGCATTGAAGAGTTACATCGGAGCACTCTGTCAAATCACACACATAATAAACTGTTTCATGTAGCGGAACATTGGTGAAAAGCGACTGTACATCCAATGAGGCCATGATTTTATCCGATAAGTTAAATTCATCTAAAACCTCGGTGAGCTCGAAAGAGCCCTTCTGTCAGTATGGGATAGTCTGTCACTTAACCGGCGCAATAACTTTCACCAGACAACGAGCCAGTTTATGTTGTGCCGAGTTTGCCATTGCCAGGATTGGTCTAAGCAGCATACCACATTTATGGATCTTCGGCAACCCGCATAGCTAGTGTGTTGAACCCGCCCGGTTTTAGGTTGCTACTTATATCATCATCATCAATCATACGGTGTAAGAGAAGCAACTTTAGGTGTTCCGCGATACGTCTTTCCATTTCGGTAACATCCTCTGTTCTTGTAAGGTGTTTTAATTTGCTGTTATCATCCAGGAAATCATGCATGTTCTGTGTGAATTCTTTCTTGCACCTAATGGCGGCACCTGAGCCCTTGTCTGGCTTAAGTACAATCACACCCTTCGTCCTCAGCTCTCGTGGTATGCTAGGTTGACGGCTTGTAAGCAAACATTTCTCACGCACTGGCGTCATTTTGACCCCGTGGGCAATATCAGTTAGTATGTTTCTAAACCAGTTTGACATCCCTGGACTACACGCCTGTAATCCTGCAAACTGGGCATAAAAGTTTTCAAACTGTGCCTCGATGAACAATCGGTTTAGCATACCAGGTGGGACTTTGTACTCCATTCCGAGCAATAATGCCTCAAGTTGTAAGGCATCAAGGTGTACATTTGACAAGTTTAAAACGTACGTATTGAGGTCACGATAAGCAGCCTCCTCCTGGTTGTCAACTAGTGATACTAAGGTATCTGGGATACCGAAACGACAGAACATTTGGAGCAGTTGCTGGATAGTGGCTGTTGTGGTTGTGTTCAGCATTATGATGACTCTGGACACTTTGAGTGAGCATCAACCAGAATAAGGTATTATTTGTGCTCTACAGGCCCAGCGAAACCTATATGCACGTGGGACCAGGGGTTTATTGTTTCAGGCCACGATATTGGGGGTGTACGGTTAGGTGCTCTGCGCCCTCGCACAATTTTAAAACTCTTTAAACGGATGCGTAATTTCGTCATCGGCGTTCGACCAATTGACCTACCTTCTAGCTAGTGCGTTGGTTCGAGTAATCCTCTGATGACCCCTGTGAATTGGGACAAGAATCGGCTGTTTTGGCGATGTGGGGACAACCACACTTTCGGCGTAGAGCAGGGATGTCCAAAGTCCGGTCGGCGGGCTAAATGCGGTCCGCGTAAACATTTCAACAGACCCGCAGCCTCATCATGAAATAATAAATTCAGCCCTGGACATTTTTCGTACATGTGTACTTTTTGTTTGGACATCCCTGGTATAGAGTAAACATGAGTCAACGATTGACAAACTATCCGGGCACCGATGGTAGGGAATAAGTTCGGACTCTATTACTATTACTGACCAGCCTTCTTTCACTTGTTTCCTTGCCTTACGAAGTGTGATATCCTGAGCTGCGTTGCTGTAAGGATTTTAGCGAAACCGGAATGGACTTCGCGGTACCCAAAATAGCCGATTGATTTCCTGTTCTATCTTAACAGTAGCAATCACCGTCCAGTTGTTTGTCGGACGATCAGCAATTAACCGTGACAAGGCATCAACTTACCCGAACTCGGTTATCAATAAGTACTTGATGGTAAAATCATGCGCCAGCTAAGACAGAGCCCATCTTTGTAAGCAGTTTGCGGTGGTTCCAGGGATACCCTTATGAGAGCCAAGTAAGGGTCCATAAGTACAATGGAACAATAAAACAATGGTTGGATGCGGATAAAAATGACTAAAGCTTAACAGGTCCCGTAGGATGGTCATGGTGAAACTTCAAAATATAGAAAAATTGTTAGCAAAATTCGGTTTACACCGGTGAACTCACTGAGGTATACGTTGTATAAGCTGTAAATCCAAGGTAAATCCATACGGAATGACGGCAAATGGGATGTTGGTAAAAATATTGGCTCCTCCTGCTGTACACATACAGTAGGTGAAAACGTGGAACGAAATTTGGGGTTTGACCGCCAGTGAAATCTTTTACAGACACTTGTGTTTATCCGTGGATAATGCGTCGTGTGAGATGGTGTAGCGAAATAAGTGCACGGTCATCTGTGGATTTGAACTCTGCCAGCACGGGAGCACATATGACAGATTCCGGTAGGGCATTCCACGTTATGCAAACGCGTACGGAAAAGAAATTCCGACGGCATGCCAAACGACTGTGCTACTCTGGCAGCTTGAGATGGTGGCCTTTCAAATTACTGTTGTGACTTAACTCAAGCAAGTGGCGACAAGTGTGGTTCGGATCTCTCAAAATGTTGTGTAAGACGTCTACCATACAACATTTTTTGGTTGGTGAACTGCAAATACAATAGCTAGGGCCTCAGTTTCCATCTGAGAGTACTTGCTCGCTGCTGCCGATAACGATCGTGCCAACTGGATGTCAGCTTCCCCAGAGTCATCTGTAAACTTGTGGGAAAAAGCGGCGCCGATGCCCTACTTGCTTACATCTACGGCTGCCACAGTTGGCAGATTTGGATTATGATTGTGTGAGGAGGGAATTGGAGGTCAACAGATCTTTGATAAGATCGACTGCTGTTTGACATTCGGGGGGCTAGTTCCACTTCACTCCTTTCATGAGTAGAGCGTTTAGGGGCGTTCGCAGACCATGCATTTTCGGGAGGGAATTAGAGTAGTGGTTAACCATATCAAGAAATGAACATACGGTACTCACGACTGTCGGTGCTGACATCTTGACGATAGATGAAATGTTACCTGAATCGGGACGACGTTCGTTTTGATCAATGATAACCCCAACGTAGGCGCAATCCCTTATTCGATCCAAGAGCTGGTTGAGCCTTAATGAGGGTTTATAAGGATCCGCCCCCATGACTAAAACCTCATCTAAGTAGGCTGCGACACCATCGATACCGGTGAGCATAGTGTCCTTTAGCTGTTGAAAAATGCTGGCACCTATTTAACTCCGAAAGGCAATCGATTAAAATGCAACCAGCCATGATGTATGTTAATTGTCAAGAATTCCAAGATCTATCCTCTACAGCTAGCTGAAAGTATGCATCAGCTAGATCCAGCTTGGAAAACAATCTGCCACCTGACAGTTTGGCAAATTTTTCTTCCGGAATGGGTAGTGGATAGTTGTGTGTCTGAAGAGCCCCATTAAGACCTGTCGAAACAGCTGCACACTCACAAATGGAACCATTAGTTTTCCGTAGTACCACAATAGGAGCAACCCAATCAGAGTACTCGACTGGTTGTGCGACCTTGGCTGTTTGTAGTCGCTTAACCTCCTGCTCCACACTGTCTAAGGCAGCATCCAGTACTGGGCGTTTGGATGACAAACGGGTTTGGTATACATTTTCAACTGTAACCGAGCCTTCATTTTGGTACAAAATCCAAAACCTTCCTGAAAAGCTACGGCATATCGTTAGAAGAAGTGCTGCGAACTCGTCCGCTGGATCACTGGATTATGCGTAAAATGTTGCTACGCAGTCTCAATTTACACACTTTGTCCAAAAAGATACGCCAAAGTTTGAACTCATCTGACCAGTTAATACCAAGAATGTGTAGATCGGGCTAATTCGTGAGGTAGCAAATGGACGCAGATTTACGATCATTGTACCTTCCCAAACAGTGTGACTCACCAACCAGTCCCAGAGTTGTTCATGATGCGCTGATGGCAATTTGCTCAGTGGGCAAAACTGCAGGACTCCCGATGGCTTCCTAAATAGACTGTAAAATGATTGATATATCGGATCTAGTATGTATTTGTTGCGGGCCTGTCAGATATTCCTGCAAAAACGCGCCAGTAACTCCGGCATAATGGCTGTGGGAAGCGGAGTCCAATTTCTCCCCACAACGCAGCAGTGTTCAGCCACTCCGAGGCGCGTCCCAACTGCGAACCTTTTGACAATGGTCATTTGCAAACTACCACCTCTGCGTGGTGACTTTTTCCCTAGCTTAATAACCCATAGCACTGGCTGTGATCGCCCTTTGTCGGTCGTAAAAGAGCCTACAGTGGACCACTTGTCTCTTCTTTCTCTTCGCCTCAGTTGGGAGTCGGTCGGGTCGCGTGATTGCGTGTGAATCGTTAGCTGGCCAGCCTTCGCGTCTAAGTCATTAGCGCGCGTCTATCGTACCCCCTCTCGTGTGCGTCCGTTTTCGAGGCCTCAGCGTCTATACGAACAAGTGCGGCTAAGATCGTTCCCACGCTCGTTCAATTTTCCGTCTCACCGGCTAAGCTAGCGTCATCGTAGGCGTGCTCCAACCGTGCGAGCGACAATCTTGTCACGCAATTACCTCAAGAGGCGGCGTTCCCTCAATTATAACAGTATTTGAAGTGTTACCGGGTAGCCGTTGACATTCAGTGTAGGGTAGCGTCTGCACGACATCGTGTTGAATTGGTAGGAAGCAACAATGCTCCGGGATGTCTCCTTGGATGACGGCTTGGAAAATCGACTGTTCGTGTTTTAAAATGTGACCCAGTTATGCACCTTGCAGAAACCATCTGTGACCGTAACGTTGGCATTAATTACACCGATGTCGGCAAACGGTGCATGCTGTTACGAACTGCCATGCCTCGCAAATTCAGCACACTGTAGCTGGTTTCTTGCACATGCTGATGTGATCTGACCGTCATGTTCCCCTCTGTCTGATCCACCATACTAGAAACATGCTTCAGGTTAATGGGACATTAACATTTCTCTGCTATCTTCTGTAATGAGATGTCGGGGTCTTGTTCCAGCTTCGTGAGCAGCCGTTTGTGGATGTGCGCTTCTGAATTAGACTGTAGACCACAAATGAACATGAAGCATTTGAACCGATTTCTTGTCGTGGTTGCAAGTTTGAAACGTTCGCATTCGCGACTGACGATAGCTGCGTAGGTTGTAGTGTACCACGCTCTTTCAGTTTTGTGCAACATTGAATTTGACGGTTGTTTTAACCCTCAAAACGTCCTTCTTTTACTGATGGCACATCCGTTGACACAAACCGTTTTGGTGAGTATTTTGTTGCACCGTTTCTCGCTGTGCTTGATTCGCTTCCTATTTTTGCAGCCTGTACAACACAAGTTGGGTTCAGTCGCCTGCAATTTCTATACTATCCCGTATTTGATACGTTTCTTACGTGTAACCGGTTACCGAATAATATTCCAGGCGCCACCAAACAAGGTAATTTGGTCATCCATGGAGTGCTTGACCAGTTTCAGACCATAGTAGCGTGTGCTAAATGGTGATGAACATGCGCCAAATATTTGTGTCAGACACCGAACTGTCTAAACGGTTGACAGGTTACGTGAGTGTTTCGGCAAACTACACTTGACAAATCGGTCGTGTTGCGTGAGCTCCGACTACCACCGCAGCGTTCATGATCGCCATTCATCGTCTTTAAAATTGAATTCAACACGGATTATGTCCTCATAACTTTTGAATCAGGACTCGAATGGGACACCAGCAGAAAGTTCCTACTGAAAAACCTGGATTGTGGGAACAATACATTCTATATTGATTTGTTCTTTTTGCGTTGACTTTTACTTGAAGTTAGAGACAGGTTAGGTATCAGCGTATTCAATAGATGGAGCTGAACGGCTTCGAAATGGGTTTGCTGCTGCTGAAGAATCGCATTTACTTTCTCTGCTAATATTGCATATTTGCCATCGTCAATTCCTTCGTCAGTTGTTATGTGACAGGTTCGTTTTCACAAACCAAGTTTTGTTTCTGGCCCAATGCATATCAGGTTTCTCATGTTAGAGTAATCACGTGTGTTAGGAGAATAGCCATTTGACATTCAAGTTTTGGTGAACAAGCTTAATATCCATTCTTTATTCTTCCTATTTTCTACTTCTTGAGAGTTGTTTCAACGCTCCACTGTGTTAGTCTGAATGGTAAACGCACGTCATTGTTAATGGATGCTCGTCCCCGTGTCATCTTCAGCAGTGCCATTTGCAGGAACGCATTCCATTAGTTTTCAACCGTATCACTTTTATACTTGGCTATGTTAAAGGAATATTTAGTTGTCACTCAATTATTGCACAAGTTGTTAATTTTTGGGTCTGCACTTCTTATTCTCGTTTGTTTCGTGACATTCGTTTAAACGCTAATTTTCGTTATGCGCATTGACCAGTGCTCGTCACAGTAAATCGATGTTCGCTTTATGCCTGGAGTCCCATGATGCAATTCTTAAGGACATGTGCGGTACGCTCTTGATCACACGGTTGCTTATTCGCCGGTTGCATTTGACGTTTTCTTCCGTTGGTTTGCTCAAGTGTAATTTTGTAACTTCTCTTCATCTTGCCTTCAAAACTATATAAGCAAATGTGATTTCATGTATACAAGCCTCTTTCCGGCTCATCTTTGGACTTATTCTTGCGGTCGTGGGGTGAATGCATCAGTGGCGACACAACAGTATATCAGCTTGGGCGGTTGCGCAAGTGGTATGCAGTATTTCGTATGCAGCATTCGGCAACTCGCACAACATTGTAAAACTACACTGTACGTTGCGCGTCGGAGATTGAATGAAATAAAATCCCGGCAGTACAGTGCATTGCAGGTGCAAGTGTTGAACGCATGCGATTCACAGAAGCGCCTGGAATTCGCCCGTTTGTTTTTAAACATCTGGACGTGCATTCCACTTTGTTCACCGATGAGGCGGTGTTCCCTCTGCATGGCGAAGATACGCAACATGTTTGGGCAACAACCAACCCACGGCAATGTAGCGCTTCACGTGTGCAACATAGCGCGAAGCTCATGGCCTGGGCTGGGTTGACTGGTCGAAAAATCATTGGGCCCTTTTTCTTTTCCAGGAGTGTGTCCGGTAGGTTGTTGTTTAACAGTACCAATGTCTGACATTTCTTAGCATCCTCGTACATGGAAATGTTGCAGAGCAGCGTCATTCCGCAGCTACAGTCGGAAGGGTTAATGAATAACGTTTGGTGGCAGCAGGATGGCGCACCTGCACATTCGGCGCAATCGGTTCGTGCCTACCTGAACGAGACATTCGGTGGACGTTGGATCGGTCGCGGAGGACCGATAGAATGGCCTGCGCGATCACCGGATCTGAATCCCATGGATTTTTCCTATGGGGATACTTGAAGCGCAGAGTTAATAGAACGAAACCCAAAAACCTGGATGAACTGAAAGAGAACATTGTGAACGAATGTAGGCAGATTTCGTTGGAGACATTGCAGAAAGTGCTCGCCAACACCATCCGGCGAATGCTCCTCTGTAGCCAAAACGACGGAGGGCACTTCGAACATCTAATTCGTTGATATTTACAGACATTTCACACATTTCATGTAAATATAAGTAAAGAAATGAATAAATGTATATTCTCCATTGTACACGAGAAACACCATCGAAGGCCTGATCAATTTGTACAACTAGCAATTGTCTGACTGTGAGGGCAATAGTTGCATTCATGACTAAATTGGTGTGCTGTCTAATGGTGCCACCAGTGCGTCGGGCAGACTGAAATCTAAGAGCATTGTCACGTCAAGTCAAGTCAAGAATTCGTTTTTATGCACCCATGAAGGGTGAATTTTCAGCTGTAACACACACGCGATCGAAACGGTAAAGCGAACAACACTGTAACCTTACAATGTGCTCCTGGCAGTATGATTCCCTTTAGCAGCGAAAGCAGCCTAATAAAAGCTTACGGGTTTGTTGGAAGCCAGTCATGAGGCGATAACAGCTTTTGTGGCGATAGCAATACGGCGCCCATCGACCGGTCATCACATACGGCCAGGCTGTTTTTCTCAATTGCTAGCACAGCGACCCACTAACCACTTCGCAGGGAACCCTTTTGCTGGCTTTTTCACCTGCGTGAAGGCCGACTACCGATCGATCGAAGCATGACACGTTCAGTGCGGCTGTGGTGTCTGGCTCACGTCCAGTTCTCACAGCCGAACGGCCTGCGTTCCGTTGGTCTTGCCCTGCGGTCGAGGCATGACGCATTCATTGCGGCTGTGGTGTCTGGCTAACGTTCAGTTCTCACAGCCGAACGGCCTGCGTTCCCTTGGTCTTGCCCTGCGATCCACGCATGACAGGTTGATTTTGGACGCGGTGTATGCTAACGTTCACTTCTCCCAGGCGGACGGCTCGGTGTGTCCTGCGACCGTAGACACACGTGTCGCGCCGCTATTTTCCATCTCACCCCTGCTGGGGAAGCAATATGCGCCATTGGACAGTTAGTAATTCAGGGTCTCGGGGTACGTCAGCACCTGAGTGCAGCCGCTCCTAGCTTTGAGCGTGAGCAATAAAACACCAAGTAGTGATTGCGCTTGATCAGTTTTCGTGAGCTGAAGTCATCTTACCAACGGTTACGCTGTGTCAAACATTTTGTTATTTCCCAAGTATAATTGTGTAAGTCTGAAGAGGAATTAGTCAAAACATGTTCACTGGCATCGAATTTTAGCAATCCAATGGTAATTTAACTACTGGGAAATGTTTGCGTGAGTTATGGCGTGTGGTGGAGACACACAGGCATTCTAACCTCTATTCAGCTATCAGTGGCTACGCACAAAGTTGTCCAAACTCACGTGGTGCGAATGGGTGAAGGGTTAAGTGTTTATAACGGCATGTCATGTGCAAGGGACCAGTGGAGGGGGATGGGAACACGACAACGCGACACTTCATTAGTGATCTTATGGCTAGTTTGGCACTGGCGCAACCGACGCTTTAGTGCGACCTACCAATTCTCAGACACTGTGCCCGGATAGCAAGCCACTAACAGGTGCATGGCTGTGAATGACCGGGTGCAGCGTGTCAAAGCCTCAGGACGGGCTTGCAAGTAAAACGACAAAAGGGGCCTGTGCAACCGAAAAATTGGTTGAAACTTGGCCGCCTTGGTTACTACAGAATCGTCTTGAGCGGCGGTCTACTGAGTTGCCTAATGCCTTAAGATGACTGCGGAACTTTTGTTACAAGGCGACTAGGCGCTGGTTTGTCACGGCAGGCGTCGTTTACCGTCAAACTGAAGGCAGTACACCGACTTGTTGTTCCTTGTATCCAATAAGAAAGTGCAACGATGCTGTCGGCATTTTGTATCGGCTGATCTGTGTACACATGCATGGGCGGCTGGACCTCAATGGACTGGCGATTTGCACACTGCGCACTGGTGTAGACGTTATGTAAGGACAACAGACTGACACGTATCAAATGCGCATCAACTGAATTCGTATACCGTACGCGCTAAATAGGTGGCGAATATCCCAAAAGTGTGGTTTCGCATCTGGGAAACACTCCATCGTCGCTTAGCAGCTTTGTCTGGCCATTTCATTGCCTGTTCTCCAGCACTAGTACTTGGGCAACACAGCGTATAGGTGAGCAACGCCTCAGTTCCTTCCTACGGTAGTTGTACCTGCAAAACCCATAGTTCCGCAAGGCCGATAACACTCAATTTCCTACCTAACAACCTGTGAACACAGTGCACGATCGTAGATGGCAGTATAATAGTATATAACGGGTCAAATAGATGACGTTTGACATGTCCGTAGGATGACCGTAATGAAGAGAGAGAAATTAAATGCACAAAGTACCAATAAACTGGAATGTGAAATGGTGATTTAGCCGAGATTTTTGCATGATAATTGGTATACGTTCGTTTGGTCGCAGCTAATCGCTGGCCATAAATTTATATCTTCGGCGTGAAGTGGGAACTACGAAAAAATAATTTTATACATAAAATCCCCTTTATATTTCAAAATGGGAATATCAGTAGACGTGGGTTGTGGGATGACACTCTTAGGACGACCTACTAGCGTTTGGGCAGGTTCACTTTGTCCAGAAATCAAGACAGTCACAGGTGCAAGACTGTGAATAATCGGGGCCTGTAGTGCCAAAATGTTATGATGTGCTTGTGAGTAAAGCGACAAAAGGAGCCTGCGCAAATTGCCACTAAAATACGGGTTGGTAGGTGGCCGCTTTGCATAAGAGAGGAAAGTCTTGTGCGGCACGTTTCTGAGAGATTAAATGCCTTAATACAACTGCAGCATTCTTGTTACGAGGCGTGTAGGCAGCGGAAGACCTGTGCACCATAGGCCGAACGCAGTGTCCCATGCGATCCAACCCAAAGTAAAGGTGAGGCACTGCACTTGCAACTGGGTGCTTGCATTGGAGGGATAAATGGTATCTCTCGGCGGGTATTGTGTAAGCGATCACGATGACGTCTACTTTGGTTGCTAGAGTGGTTTGTGTTCTCTTGTACGTTGCACTACTAGCAATCAGCGGACGACTCACATTATGCACCACATACATTGACAAAATTTGGGCACTGAAGCGAACGTAGTGGAGCGCATCTCTCGCAAATACTTGACAATAAGCGACAAACAGATATTTCACAACCTGAGATGGACCAGTAACTTACATCCGACGTACTGTCTCAGTGTACCATGCAGCATCTGTCCTCACGCAACGAACTGCAACCTACGTAAATATGCAACTTTAAGCTATCCGCAATAACGAGTAACATAACGATCGACAATGACTCCCATTTCTGCCCACCGTAAGTCCTCTAGGCAATACCAAATGTGTCATCCCGCCTTCATTAACTAGCGACACAACAGTAGATAACAACACGTCGTAAGGACCCGAAGTGCGAGCGAAATCGCTTACCACTTCAAACATAATACTAGGTGCATCGGTTCTGACCAAAGAAACACCCACTCATCTTCGTACTCCTGGTACGAACTTGCATGGCGCGGGCTTCTTTTTGTCTCTAGTGGTGCTGTGGTATGCGTTAATTATACGGCAATTGCTCGTGCGCATACAACTGCGGTTACATCATGTTCCCTTCCTTCGGGAGAGTTATTAGGGTCTGCTGTTGGCTGGTTAACGTTACGCATCACAGCACTTCTATACCACTGATAATTGGTGCAGTAGTGTCTGCCTTCAGTCCACCATAACAACTTCTCACCATTAGCATCACTGTAGTCCTGACTGCGAGGAATCATCCTGATATCCTCTGGTTGTCGCGGAACGCCTAACGCGGAAACGTGGGAGAACTCTCGACGAAAGCACTTAGCTTGAACACTATCACTTATATCTGAACGTCGAAACAATGGCTCCGCAACGCATAGCAGTGACAACACCAGTACAAGTTATCTACATTTAGGTTACCAAAATAGGAAGAATTTACAAATAAGTACAATGCATTACGCGAGCACAATTCCTCTCCACATAATCTATCATATCTGGCAGTTGGGAGGTCACACAGGCTAGTGCCTCTGACATAATTTGCTCCACGAAACACAATCTCCACCCGGTCTTGCAGAGTACACAATCAAGATTTCCATGAAGGATCTCGGAATATCTCTGCCGCATAAAGTGCTTCACATATGCATTTATGACGTTCCAAATGCTCTCAATTGGGTTCAGCGGTGGAGATTACTGAGTAAGTAAAATGGGGCCGCTCGAACGATACGACTCCCCTTGGAATACGCATTCCAGATTTGTGTGACATGGCGCGTTATCGTACACCAGGAGGCAGCATTCGAAAACAGTCGAATCCGTAAAAATCAACAAACAACGTAAACACTACGCACACCCTTCTTTGTTAAAAACTCCCACGACGGTATACTCAGTCAAGCCATCGGTCGAGAGGGCTCCAATAAGATCAAAGTTCTGTGCTGGAGTGTTCGTCAGTTGACACTGCGCAAGACTTCCACGCAATTAACGACCTCGGTTGCGAGCAAGACATAGAAAATTGATTCATCAATGCACACCGCTCGTCTCGATTCAACCTCGGATTGCAGCAGTGACAAGACGCAGGATGCTCATAGCGCTTTGTTCCCCTGTGTGTTCATGTGTTCCCAAAATCAAACTTGACCTAGTCAACGGGTACAGAGTGACCTTGTCAGCGTGTGCGTGCTAATCGTGCAATGCTGTGCTCTGTGTTTAATTGGACGTATCCCTTCAAATTCTTGTGCCACGTCTTCGGAAGTACGCTCAATCGATTCGGATCACTGAGCTCTATCCAACGGCGTCTATATTTTTGAAGTAAGTCCAACGACACGCTAGTACACCACAAACTAAGTCTTCGGAAGTCTATTCACTAAGGCCAACTTGAGTAACTTTGCTCATTTGAGTTTCATCAGTACCTTCGGGATACCATTCGACAGACCTTTTTTAAGGCTGTCAGACAATATATAACAGTACTGTGCACCAGGGTATACCGTAGATTTTTTGTCATCTCACCTTACCACCATATTTTACGTGCATTTCACTGCAAAAAGCATGTGTGATTTTGCATACCCGTGCGCCTAGTGACGCACCACCCAAACGCGCTGACTGGAGCAGACAACTGAGACAGCCAAACGACGTGACCAGCGCAACCTAAAAGTGCATACTGACCATTGATCCATGGGCCGGAGAAGTTTGTCAATCGGGAATCCAGTGAGCAACAAAGCTAAGGTCAACCGGGGCTCAGACAAGCGGGGAACTGAGATCCTTTCGAAAATCACGTGTTCGTTCTGTGCCAATTCGTATGACGCGACAAATATGAACATTACACTAAACGAAGCTAACAGCGTATCGACAGATACCTTGTGGTTTTGCGACATATGTTCAAATAGTCTGATAATTAAGATAGTTCAAAAACTTACGATAAGGTGTGAAGCATTGACTTTTACGTCTGCAGACCAAAAGGAACTGATGGCAGCATTGGGAGGGAAAATCTCAGAACTGGAGTTGCAGATTAGTGCATTACGTAGCCCGAAGCTCAGACCTGTTAAAAGGCAAAAGCTCTCTAGCAAAAGTGCTGCCCAGTCCAGCGAAAGGCAAACACAATTAGTGAAAAACAGCAGTGAAAACAGGCCGCTTGAACGGTACTCCAAGTCTCACGTAATGAGCCAAAGCATGCAGAGTTAGGCACAAATTGCGTTCTCACCTCCGTCAGTAGCTGGTCAACAACACTTGACCCCTAGAAATAGCGCAACTAACGGCGTTGCACGTAAAGATTCTTGCTGTAGCCTTGGCGTATTGTCCACGAAAGACAAGCCAGACACTCCCACTCGACAAACCTACTCTCACAAAGAACTGCCGAAACGAAAATTACTACGCAACCAAAAGGCGATGACAGTGATATGTTCAAACGTCCCAGAACCCACTAGCGAATCGCTAAAAGGTAGACAAGCCGAGGAGCAAAACCGGTGGGCTGAAATAACCTGCGCACTCGGACTGAAAGTTCTCCCAACTAGTCTTACACGCCTTTCACGAAATCCATCATCTCCACACGTAGGGGAACCTCGGTTACTGCGAGTAACGTTTGACAACACACGCGACCTAGAAGATGTTCTCTTAGCAAACCACATTCTAGTAAACTCTTCTGTCCGTGCCCGCATTTTTCCTGACAGGCCATGGGCAGAAAGACAGAGGCGGAAATCCAACCCTAGTTCGTCACGTCAAAATGAGATGAAGAACGTGGTACTGGTTCATGGTGTGCCAGAATTGAAGCATGACGATAGCAGTGAACGACAAAAGCACGACATCGGAGAATGGAGGTACACCGCAGAGTTCTACAACATGCAGAATGTTGCTGCTTTTGACGTCACCCGTCTAACTGCTTCCACAAACTCCCAAGATAGCGGGCCACGAATTTTGAAAGTTACCTTGGCTGCGCCCGAAATGATATCTGTGGCGATCCAAGCATGGCATGACAACAGGAAACCTGGGTCACCAGAAGTACGGTTAAGACCATTTAAATTAGTACAGACCTCAGATACAGAGGAGCCAGCCTCAATTGTACCCATCTCAAACCAGCCAACTGTGCAAACAAACGTTTCAAAAAACTTCAGCAGACCGGCACTATTTGTGCCGGTCACTCACAGCGAAGCGAGCTCCTGATGCGTCAACAAATGCAATGCTGCTACACCAACACACAGGGGTTGTATTCTAAGCTCTCGGAGCTGCGCCACCGACATGAAACAACAACTTAGGACCTCATAGCAGTTACTGAAACTTGGCTTTCAAACGACATACTTGATCAAGAGGTTGAACTCAGTGAGATGTCACTCATCCGAAATGATCGTCCATCTCGCGATGACGGTGTTGCTCTCTACTATCGAGATTATTTGAAATCTGAAGCTCTTACCGAAAATTCCCTTGTTATTTCCGACGCATCATTTTACCGACTACACCTAGAAGGTCGGGATGTTGGTTCACAGAAGAAGACGCGTGACTCTTGCCTCTTAGCAGTTATCTATAGGCCTCCGAACTCATCAGTAGACAACGACAACATTCCGTTAAACGACCTCCGCCATGCAGTTGCACAACAGTACTCTCACTATCTTATAATGGGTGACGTTAATGTTCCTTCAATAGCATCAATGTCCCCTAATGGGCCATCAGTTAAATCGAAACTCCTCGAATTCATGGATATGGCCGCCTTGTATAACCATGTGCAGCGACCAACCAGACATCGCGATTCAAACAAGCCATCACTCCTGGACTTAATCCTAACTAATGAAGAGTTGATGGTTGAGTCAGTAGCATATGATCCTCCACTGGGCCGTAGCGACCATTCAGTCCTAACATTCGGTTATGTATGTTATGCCAGTAATGTTGCAAAGAAAGAGAGACTCATCGAACTATTACGGACTATTTTAGGCTGCACAACTTGGCAGCAACCGTTGACTGGGACCTACAGACGCACAGCTCAGCGAATGACGCGTGCAATGAACTGAAAGACAAATTAACTGGGTCATACAGTCAGCATCGAAGGTTGTCCCATTACGAGCATCGCGCCGGACCAATCCGTGGATCCGGAGCAGAACACGTAAATGGATCAACAGAAGAGATGAAATCTGGAAACAACATTTGCTAAGCCCATGTGATATCACATGGCAGAATTGCAAAGCAATCAGAAACTACTGCACACCGCTAATTAGAGTAGATAAGTACGAATGGCAAAAGAACATAGTGCATAAATGTGCCAGTGACACCAAACTGCTCTACAGATTTGTGAATGGCAAAAGAAAGGTTAAGCCCGCAATACCACAACTCAGGACGGCCAGTGGCCTAACAACTTCTGTTATGGATGCCGCGAAAGCTCTACTCTTGCAGTTTGGCTCGGTAGCCATAAATACCATGGAACCTTCGCCCTAACAACTCCCAACAAATGTCGTTGGCTTATCCAGCGTTACCTTTACTCTAGCAGCTGTTGCAAGCAAACTACAGTCTCTCCGGGAGTACAGTGCCCCTGGAATCGACATGATCTGCCCAAAATTACTGAAAACCGTTTCTCCCACCATAGCAGCACCACTTGCAACCTTTTTCCAGGGTCTGCTTAACTCCCATACACTACCATATGAGTGGAGAAAATGATTATCACCCCAATATATAAAGGAGGTAAGCGATCGGATCCTGCCTACTACCGACCTATTACTCTCCTTCCTGTTTTCTCAAAACTAATGGAATCGATAATCGCAGATGAACTGACGCGATGTTTTGTAAGCAAGAAAATAATTTCCAATGTCCAATATTATTTCATTCGCAGACGATCTCACCTCACAAATCTGCTCCTTGCCCGTGATTCATGTAGTAGAGCAGCTTATGAAGGAGTCCGCATAGATGTGGTTTACTGGGATTTTCCTAAAGCATTCGACAGGGTCATTTATTTCACTTTCCTCCAAAAGCTTCCTGACTACGGTATCAACGGTTCCCTGCTCACTTGGTTATAAGACTACTTACACGACAGTGCAATCAAGGTAAGAGTAGCCTGCACACTACAAGCCTGTGCGCTTCCAGTGGTTTATCGCAAGGGTCCGTCCTCGGCCCGCTACTGTTTTTAGTCTACATTAATGATTTTCCAGCACATTTTATCTCCGATGCAAATATTTGCAGACGATACTAAAATATGGAGAGCAATTCGCTTAGCGTCCCACCGTGCCTATCTCCAGAGCGAATTGGATCGAATGAACGAATAGTCAGTAAGGAACCAGCTGTCAACGAACCCAGCAAAGTACCACCTGCTGACGGTGCGTAGCTCCGGGGACATCAAGTTTTACAATATGTGCTCAGTGCACGAGACTTAGGTATAATCGTGCAAGAGAGTCTTGGCAATTCGCACCCATGCTGGAAAGTAGCGAATGTGGCGAACTTAAACTTGATGTTTTCGAGGCTGACTCTCGTCACCTTTGAGAGAGGGTTATTAACACTGTTGATCTACACATATCTTCGTCCCCATGTTGAAAATGAGGTTCAAGCCGGGCGCCCATGATTAAACCGATAAAATCGTCTCTTGAAGCACCTCCAAATAACAGCTACCAAGGCAACACGTAGACTATCCGGTCTCAGTTACGAACTGTACCTTCGTTTACTCGGTGTGTTCTCTCAGAATACAGACGGCTTCCCGGGGATCTCGTGCTCACATGCCGGATATTTACTGAAAGCGAGCACCCATGCGCATCACTGCTGACCCGAGCCTCTTACAAAAAATGTCGAGGCCACCACCGGAGACTAATGACGCAATACCCACGTTTGGATTGTAGGAAGTATTTTTACTCTCTTAGAAGCTGTTCCCACTGGAATGCCCTACCAACACATGTGGTGAACGCACCAGACATGGCGACATTCGAGAGACTGCTAGACTTTCATCTCAGTGCTAAACGCCACATAACATTGTGCTAAATTGCAAGGTATTTACTTCTAACTATTCATACATAATCAGTAATGCATGAATTTACGAAAATATGTGTACAGTTTGGTCCTCAGCAATTTGTAATCAGTGCCACACTCAGCTTCACTCAGTACAAGTGTCATGCACACTTCACGCATATCACGCTGACGTACGATGACATAGTCGAACAGGTGAGCATGATCATTCCGTGGGTGCGTCCAAGTAGCTATCTCACTCGCACTCAGTGCAAACCGAGTGTTCTTGATCGTCAGACCGTGAGTGGCACACAGTGAAAGCAGCCTGGCACCGTTCGCATTCGCTGAACCAGTGCCATGCGGACCGATGACATCTGTCCACACCGACGAATCACGCCCAACGGGCTCGTTGAAAGCACCGAGCAGAAATAGGCGGTCGACCCTCAGAACAGACCGTATGACTGTTACATGTGTGTCGTCCGCTAAACCGCTGAGCCGATGGGCAAACACAGACACAAATAGATCGATTGACCGATAGCTGATTCGTCCACTCTTTTCCCTTGTGCTGATTGGTTCCTTTTCGACTTATTCATCTGGTGTAACCTACAAGCTATCTATTACAGTTTTTGACACGTCCCGTCCGGTGTGTGTCCTTATTCACTTCTTGCGCGGACTAAGGGTCCAGGTGCGATCCAGCAATACTCGAGTAATACGTAGCAGAATGATGACGGTTGCTACGAACCCTCTTGCGGGACTGTCATGTCTGTGGCCTGATGGTGCAGGAAAACCCTCTCTACAGTCGTGGATACCGTGGAAAACATCTTTCCAACATCAAATGACTCTCTTTCATGTGTTAAACCCCTCTATCGTGTTATCCGATACCCATTGGATTATGTTATTCCGCCAAGCCCTTGGATCAGAAGGACAACGTCATTTTGACGCTATGAACTTGATGGCTAAGACCAGTATGGTGCACGTGATCCAGTTGTTTGAGGGACTGTGGCGAATCCAACAAAATGTGTTTTCCGCTCGTTATCAGTTTTTCAAGCTACAGCAACGATGCGAAGAAAGGGTAAATGAGTTCATTGCCCGCATTCATTAAGCTACACCGGAATGCCGGTACAATACCATTCCCTCAAGTCGGTTTGAAGAAGTCATGAAAGTCCAGTGCCTAATTGGCGGAGTTACAGATGATGGTGCGAGGGAAAAATTATTGTCACAAGAGGAAGAAACCCTTTCCTGGGAAATGGCGTGTAACCTTGTACGTCAAAGGGAAAACCTAAAATCCCAACTATCCACCTTCAAACCTCCTCAGCCTGTGGAATGTGTAAACAAACTGTCACCACGGTTATCCTCTGAAAACAGGGTACGGAAGTTCGTCTGCTACCGATGCGGGGATCAGCACACTTCTCCCACCCAGTGTCCTCATACTTGCACAAAGTGCAGAAATTACGGAAAACTTGGCCACCTGGCACGTGTTCGCCGTTCCCCACGGTCACAAGTCTCGATCAAATCATTGAACTCCGATGACGGTGAGTGGCCAGATTCCCAGCTAAATTTTATGAACCATATAATTTCAAACTGCTCAGTTATGACGAAAGTGTCTCCATATAGGATCACGCTTCATGTTAATAACGAACCTGTTTTATTTGAATTGGATACCGGTTCCGCGGTGACATTGATTAGTAAAAGCTCGCTCTCATCGTTACCCGACCTGGAACCGACTGATACCGTTTTTAGAACCTATACAGGAGAAGTGATTGATTTACTTGGGAAGTGTCAGGTACGAGTGCAGCATCAGGGTAGATCCCACAGTCTGGTACTTCATGTCGTGCTTTTCCATTTGGCTCCAACCAACTTTCTTGGTCGCGATTGGATGAAAATGTTGCCATAAGTACTAAATACTGTCCACTGCGTGGAGGAGGATACCTTTGAATCGGTCCTTAAACGATATCCAGATGTGTTTGACGAACAATAATTGGGCAGACTCAATAATTTTAAAGCATAAATCCATATGTCAGACTCAAGTACACCAAAGTTCTTTAATGCCAGAACACTGCCCTATTCCTTACGACCTAGAGTGGAAGACGAGCTGAAAAGGCTTCAAAGAGAAGGCATAATTGTACCAGTCCAACAAGCTGAATGGGCGGCCCCGATAGTGCCTGTACTTAAGCCCGACGGTAACGTACGAATCTGTGGTGATTATAAGCTTACAGTAAATCGAGGTGCCATCATAGACCGTTATCCATTACCAAAAATTGAGGATTTTTATGCCAACTTGTCTGGAGGAGTCAAGTTCACTAAATTGAATTTGAGTCACGTCTATTCGCAGGTAGAGTTGGATGAGACTTCCCGACGCCTTACGACGATCAGTACACATTTGGGGCTATTCGAATACACTAGACTGCCTTTCGGGATTAACTCAGCGCCGGCGATCTTCCAAAGGATAATTGACAATATCGTGCGAGACATACCGAACACTTGCGCATATCTCGATGATATCCTTATCACGGGCCGTACAGAAAAGGAGCACTTGTACACGTTGGACCGGGTGTTGCATAAACTCTCTGAACATGGTTTGCGTTTGAAACGCTCCAAATGTGCTTTCCTAGTTGATTCAGTTGGCTACCTCTGTTATAGACTGGACAAACATGGTTTACACGCGCGGAAAGATAAATTACAACCCATTATTTCTGCACCCACACCTAGTAACGGAGCCCAGTTTCGCTCATTCGTTGGAATGCTTTCACATTATCGTCCGTTCCTACCTAATCTTGCTTCTGTTCTAGCACCACTTCACAACGTGCTAAAAAAGGATTCCAAGTGGGCATGAGGCGAGGAAGAGTAACCAGCATTTGCTAGGGCAAAAGGTCTCCTTGCTTCTTCACCAGTCTTGGTACATTCCGACCCCAACAAACGCCTCATCCTACAGTGTGATGCTTCACCTTTTGGAGTCGGGGCAGTGCTGGGACATAAAGTCCACGACGGAACAGTTCGCCCTATTGCTTTCGCGTCACGCACATTACAACCTGCTGAGAAATATTACGCACAATTAGACAAGGAAGCACTGGCCGTAGTATTCGGAGTAAAGCGGTTCCATCAGTACTTGTGGGGCAACCAGTTTGAGATACAGACTGACCATAAACCACTGTTATCACTTCTCGGTAAGGAACGAGGCATAGAACAACTTAACGCACCCCGAATGGTACGCTGGACCCTCCTACTTTCTGCTTACAATTATCAAATCCGATACAGTGCCGGTCCTCACAATAATGTCGCTGATGCGCTCAGTAGATTGCCACAGATTGACCAACAGGAGGAAGGAAGTGACGCGCCCTACGAGTTTGTTCAACTTTTGCAACACCTGAATACTACACCCATATCTGGCGACACGGTTAGGAAAGCTACAGACAGAGATCCCGTTCTATCGACTGTGAAACGTATGCTGCTGCGTGGCTGGGATTCGCGAGCCCCTGGTGATCTGCGTCCGTTTTTCAATTGTAGATTTGAGCTGAGCCTGCATGAAGGATGTATCCTACGTGGATCTCGCATCGTTATTCCATTGACTCTCAGGTCAGCTGTACTGATAGAATTACATGATGCACATCCAGGTATTGTCCGCATGAAAGCCCTCGCCAGATCCTACTGCTGGTGGCCAGCGATTGACCGAGACATCGAAGCACTTTTGAGTACTTGTAACACATGCCAAAATATCAAAGAGATTATCCAACAGGGCCAATTCACCCTTGGCAGTTGCCCGACAGCCCATGGGAACGTGTCCATGCCGATTACTTTTGCCCGATCGAAGGAAAAATGTTGCTACTTTTAGTAGATGCGTACTCAAAATGGATTGATGTGCATGTTGTTGCAAACGCTACTGCGGAAGCTACAATCAATGGCGTACGCTCTAGTCTATCTACACATGGCATACCGAAAACATTAGTCACTGACAACGGTCCGCAATTTACGAGTGCAGCGTTCAAAGAACACCTGCAGAACAACGGCGTTCATCACATGACTTCCGCACCGTACCATCCAGCGTCAAACGGTTTAGCTGAAAGAGCTGTCCAAACCGTGAAAGCTGGTCTTCTAAAGCAGCGTAATGGCTCGTTACGAACCAAACTTGACCGATTCTTGTTCGCATATCGGATCACACCGCTAGAGTCCATCGGAAAGAGCCCTGGGGAGGCAATGTTTGGGCGTCGACTACGTACGAGGCTAGACCTACTTTTTCCAGACCCTCATCAGACCAGGCGTTGCCAGCAACAACGTATGCATGAAAGTGGACGCGCACCAGTTAAGCCCCAAAAGTCGATAGTGGAACGTGATGTTTACACGAAACTACCACATGAGCAGTTATGGCAGCCTGGCATCGTGCTTACGAACTCAGAAACGGAGGCCGAAATACAACTAGAGAGTGGAGAGACAGTACGTTGACACAACGATTTCATCCAGCCCCGCACCCCAGTCACACTGTACCCTGGGGAAGAGAAAGTGGTTCCAGAAGATCTGGAGGAGACAAACAAAAACCAAACGGAAGAAATCGATCAGCCGATTGCTATTCGGAAACCGCACCGCTCACCTAAGCCATTAGAACGTTACATTTCACAACTGTGATTCCATCTGACACGTGAGGGGATGTTACATGTGTGTCGTCCGCTAAACCACTGAGCCGATGGGCAAACACAGACACAAATAGATCGATTGACCGATAGCTGATTCGTCCACTCTTTTCCCTTGTGCTGATTGGTTCCTTTTCGACTTATTCATCTGGTGTAACCTACAAGCTATCTATTACATTTTTTGACACGTCCCGTCCGGTGTGTGTTCTTATTCACTTCTTGCGCGGACTAAGGGTCCAGGTGCGATCCAGCAATACTCGAGTAATACGTACCAATGACGGAGGATGGCTGAGTTTAGAATTGATCACGCGTGTCATCAGGATAACACATGGTCGGAACGTACGTGCTTATAAAAGTGGCAAACTTACCTCTTCCGAGTTGTAGGGGAACAGTCATCAGTTGCGCGCTGATGCCAGTTGTTTCACCCACCAGCTGGCCATGGAGGCGATCGGATATTGGAAGTCCGACTCCATGTCCATGTGGTGCTGGGGTGGCGTTGCCCAAGCAGTAGAATGTGTAGCTAGCACTTGCTTCATGCAACATGCTTAGCGAGCCGGGTCTCACTGACCGGAGCAATGTCGATGTGGTAGCGCGCCAATTCCATCGCGACTAGTGCAGTGTATCGCTCGGGACGCTCACTCGAGTTCCGGTTCAGTAGTGTGCGCACGTTCCAGCACCCACTGATGATTGCTTTGCGCGCAGGCATACGATTGCATTGGTGGGTAATCGCACGCCAGATGGTCGTTGTGCTTAGGAGGTTTGCTTGAGGGATTCCACCTAGAGCCTTTTGCTCAATAGCCTGACCTATAAGGCAGTAGGTAGTATGGAGTTTTGCTCGAGGGACTTCACCCGGTGCCTTTGACTCAATAGCCTGACCCATAAGGCGGTAGGTGGTTTAGAGTTTTGCTTGAGAGACTCCGCCCAGTGCCTTTGGCTCAATAGCCCGACCCACAAGGCAGTGGGGAGCAGATTCAGCTCGGGAATGTGATTGCAGAGACAGATTGGGATCTGCTTGACGGCCGTCACACGCAGCATTTGAGGTTATGGTACTTTTTATATATGTTTTGCGGCCGTAGTAGGATACGCACCTGCGACCACGGCCAGACGCAGATGGGTTTTTGGCGGGTTTGCACCAATTTGAACAGGGGCTGCCTGGCTTGAGGCGGGCAGTAGCAAACCATTGAACACCCGGAGGTGTCCTCCCACCGTCAGAGACAATGCGTGGCGCTCTTGCTCTACGCCAATCGAGCTGTGAGCTTATAAGCCGTAGACCTGTTGTCTCTCCTGGCTAGGTTTTACGGGAAGAGGGCCATCGAGCACTTCCTAATCTCCGAAGACGATGGACTAGGATACTGCCAGGGCGCCCACACCTGACAGGAGAACGGCTCGGATCTTCAGCAAATGTATTCGCTTAAATGTACACCCGAAAGGCAGCGGGTCAAGCACATGGTCAGTCCACTGACTCATGCGAATTGGTGTCCTGGATCTTAGCAGGGAGAAGGGCTAAACCCAACTCCTACCCAGCGGTCGCCGCGTGGAGGTGTCCAGGACATGAGCCCATGGCGCAACAGTAGTAGCAGTGGGTAGACCATCTGTTAGGGTCTAGCCACTACCATCCTTAGCGCACCTTTGGCTCTCCCGCCGTATATATATATATATATATATATATATATATATATATATATATATATATATATATATATATATATATATATATATATATATATATAATAGGTATTTAACACGACCATAACACACGATTAACAAAATTTTTAAGCGGGGTGATTAGCGGAAGAATGGAGGAGAGTACATCGTCATGTTCACCATGGGTATGATTCTGCGCAAATACCGATAACATTCCACACCAGGTATGTTCGGTTACCTTGGGCTCCCCAAACCGGAATACCCCGCTGTGGCAAACAGATATCTTCACACCTTGACATCCCGGACCTAAGTTCTGTGTCAGCTATATTTCCGTCGGTCGCAGTCAACCCTTGGAGGTACTCCGGCATCTGGTGAAACTGAGACTGCTCTTCGCGTACTCGGCTAAGCCTCCGTAAAAGCATGGAAGTTAGCACTTTGGACGCAACGTATTGTTGACCTCTCGGTAGTCAGCGCAATCTGTTCGGTTACATTTCTTGATTACGGGCGTGAAGTCCGCTAAGCTCCAATTAGACGGGATGACTTCTGTAGCCCAAATCTCTTGGATGCTTGTCAGTAATTTGAAATGGAAAGATGACTCCTCATGGTTACAAATAGTGCTAGGTAATTTGTTTGCAAAGAGTGTTTTGTGACGTTTCCGAGGGCAATGCTTGCAGCAGCCTTTATGTTCGGATACTGAAAAGGTGCTTACACACTATGAAACACCGTGGATAAATGAATGAAAACTAGCAGGCAATTGTGGCCAGTGGAATTGTTGTTCCAACTGCATTGCCCAACGTGCAAGCCCGCGTTGATGATTGTGGATTGATGCACCACTGGTTTTACATAGCACTTTATTTACCATTGGTTGATCAGGCAAGGGAAAAATCTGGGGAGCTTCATTGAGAAGGCCGTTTGTATCATTTCCATGACATACCGCGTCCACCAGCCTGCGCGATCTGCCATGATGAGGTGTTGGAGCTCGGTGTTAATAGCTCTGCGTAAAGTTGCAGCCAACATAAGGTAGAATTGTCCAGCGGTCTTCCCATAAGTTGTACCCTTCGAGCAGAAATCCATCTGTCGATATTGTGCCTAGTGAAAACAAAAACGAGGTTGGCTGATTTGTACAGGACATTCTGGGTGTGTCTAATGTGCTTTAACAACTGGGAGTGGAGGGCTCTATAGATTGGAAGTTTGCGAATTCTGTAAGGCTGTCTGATTATTTGGAACGACAGGTATGGATACGTCAAGTTGTATCCGTCGACATTTTTGGTACCACAAAACAGGGTGAATCTAACACCCACACCCAAACAAGTGATCAGAAGGGAGATACTTTTACTTGATCCGCTATCCGTCATAGAGCCTCGCCAAAATTAACCGATGGTGCTGTGATCAATCGGCGTTCACGATTGTCCCGCCAAAGTGCGTCGCCAGGAACACCGAACGTCTGTGCTCTAGAGGAATAAATCGTGAGCAGCACAGAGCTGTAGAAGGCGATCTCCATAATCCATCCTTGCGAGTACCATAATCATGCAGATCGTGGGTGTCGTGTTCGTCAGATTCCAACCTACCAATCTGTGTGTTTGTATCCCCGGGAGAACCAAGATATCCGTGTGGCACATCTTGTGCAATATTTCGCAGGGTTGGCAGTGAAAATCATCTATAACAGAGTCCAGTCTGTAATCCGTAAGAGCATATACCGTTACGAGAAACAAACTGCGTTTGGTTGCCCCGTACTTGGATAATCGTATGACGATGTTTAACCGGTTTGCGCGGAGTTGGCTATTAATTGGGTGCCAAACAAGCAGCGCTGCTACTGCGAGCGCTGGCACTAAATGTAATTCCTACACCGGCCTGGCCGGCGGCCTCACCACTTGGATCTCCCAATAGTTGTAGCGTGAATGTGTCGCGTAAGCGATCGGAGGACTAGATAGATTCATGTCCATGTGTGTTGTGTACGGATAGCGCTTTTCAGTTATGCAGGTAAATGCATAGCGTTAGCTTACGTAACCCGGCCTCGCGTCTTAATTAGCAAAGGCCTTACCTATAAAGCAGCAAGTCGGGTACCGTGCACATTAAAAAGCCTGGCACTGTAACACCGCTTTCGAGTAGCAACAAACTGTTTAGGACGCCCGAACAGCTCGATAATTGTACACAGGGTCAAGGAAATGTTTCCTGGAACGCCCAACCCGTTGCTGAATACGCATCGTTGACAGCCAAATGGCTCATGCATCTTCTCAGTGCTCGATGTCATTACACATAGTAGTGGGTGGTCATCAATGTTGCTCATGCATCCTCCGTGCATTCCCCGATCCACAACATGGGAAGCGCGCAACGGCGTACAAGGATCCCGTAAACCGATCCCTATGCACACATCCCATTCTCAACTTCGTCTTGCATCGCTACACCTCCACTCCTAGTACATCATGATATTATCGCTGCATCAGTATACGCCAAACTGTGGTGTCACTTTAGTGTTACGAGTTTGTGGTTCACACCCTATCAGCTTGCTGTGATTCTCAAGCCTTCACTTTGTTACTCTGCTGCTTTAAAACGCAGTGCGTGCTAGCTGCGGAATAAGCACACAGATCACCCATATGTTCAGCTGCATTACAACTTCAGTGCACAGGTTGATACGTCGCCCAGCACAATCGCATGATGCCAGGACGCCTAGTGCGCTGCGGTCATCGCACCAGTGACGGGTGTCCATATCCACCTGCGATTTCGCGTTTTGGCCGAAGTTAGCCTTGACCCCACGCACTTCAATGCGTCACTCATATTGCGTCTGTTCACTCGCGCACGCCGTGTCCACAGCACGCGCTTTCTTGTACTGACCTAGACTACCTACCGTGTCATAATGCGAATAGCCAGTAGATCGCGCCGAACTTTCTTATCTTGCAATGACCCTGTTTGATCCTACTACACCGTTACTGACCTCAGGCACTATCAGTTTACTGCTCCCACCCCCCGTCATGCATTCGGTCACCGCCCAGGTGACAAGATACACACGACCTAATCCGGGCTGTGGCCCATACATGCGTACACGTTGCTATGTCCGTGCATCCATGCCATATTAACTGGAGACGCGCATGTCACTGTCGCCCTACCGAATTTCGCTTGCACTCAGACTAACCTGTAATGGTCCCAGAGGATTCTGATAACCAGTTAGCTGAACTCGTAACCCTTGTGGCCCAAGTTCACTTGGAATTGGTATGGAATGATTTACATGCTCCGGCAGTCGGCACCAAGCAAGGCGATATCATCGGTAAAATCTAAGTCGGTCGCTCGCTCGCTTTAACGGTAGTAGCTGTAGACCAAAACTTTTCTAGCCATCTAGAGCTTTCGAAAGCACGTCTTCAATCATAAAAGCGAAGAGAAGTAAGGAGATAGGGCAGCCCTTGTCATACACCGCTATTGAGAGCAAAGGAAGACGAAAGCCTGCCATACGCCTTCACTCTGCCGGAGAAGTAATGGTAGTGTGCATGTAGGATGGTAGTGTATATTTCCGGGACACCATTGCTTAGCAAACAACGCCATATTGCAAGTTAGTCAACCAAGTCGATTGCGGTACGGATGTCTCTGATAAAGGTGGCGGAGCGTGATGGAGCGTGAATATCTGATCCACACCACCGCGGCTAGTTCGGAAGCCAGCTTGTCTATGGAGTAGAATGGAAGCCAATAGCTTGGACGCAACCAAAACGAAAACAATCCCCCGGTGATTGGTACATGAAGTGCGAGCACCCTACAGAAAAATCGGGACAATAACTAACTCGCCCCATAAAGGTGTCCTTTCCTCATGCCAGATTTTGGAGAACAATGCGGTTAGCTGATAAATAATAACTGCGCCTTCATATTTGCACAGCTCCGGAGAAAGTCTGTCTGCGTCCGCAGCCTTGCAATTTTATGGTCGAAAATGCCACCCTTGAAGGTGGAGAAATAAAAAAGTGCATCTTGCTTTATCACTCCTTCGTATATTGCAAGTTTTCTACTGTCCTATGGCATCCAGATAATTTGCAGTACCTAGAGTGTATTGAAAGGAGAAGCCAACTCATTAATAACGCTACCCGTTAGTCAAAACTTCTGCAATATTTTATCACACCCAATCATATGGCAACCCATAATGTCGCGAGACATGCTATTTGGCCACTTATTTCGTTGATATTTCTACCCCCTAATCTAATTATTTCATCTATTCACCTGTTATTCTGTTGGTCACCAGTGGGCCGATCTCCTGAGAGGATGCTTTGAAGCTTATAAGCCACATGTATACACACGACAAATAACCCACTGGTGAATATAAAAACGGTGCTGAAGTTAAAAAACAGTCAAATCTGAACTCCTGAACTCACACTTAATGGCGTATGACGCTAACCGGTGATCCCGGTTATCATACACGCAAAAAAGTATGAATGATGAAAGGGCTGACTGGTTTGAGTAACTAGCTCACCAGAAAAAAATACAATTGCTCAAATGATGAATAAGATCGGTAGTGGCCAGCATGCTTGTAAACCACACCGATACATGATCAGAAGGGGCGTGGAGGTGCGGGTGGAATCTCCCGAGGGACTACCCCGCATAGAAGCACGTCCCCGGGAGACAGTTACACGAATGCCCGTTTTACTGCACTTGTTCTTTCTTATCCTACTTCATTCTGCACTGAATCTGTTGTGCTCCAGGTTACTAGTTACTTCACTTCCAGCGTCCTACTGCCTTGCCGATATTTCCCACTAATATATATATATATATATATATATATATATATATATATATATATTAGTGGGAAATATCGGCAAGACAGTATGACGCTGGCAGCATCCGGTTTCCGATTTACCTGTCACTGTGGCCAGCCACAGGACGCCTGCGCCTTCAGAGGGACCATCGGTGGCTTGCGCTGCACCACCCACAGCTCCAACCACACACCCCATATCCAGTGTAAACCCGAAGGAATAAGACCGGGAGGCATGCGGATGGGAGCCACGTTTCATCAACGGAGCCGGCCCACACTCCTTCACAGGCAAACACAAGCACACTGTATTTGGGGAATCAAGCGCACACAAGACGGTGGCTGGACCGTAGTCCGCTCCACACTGAGTGCATGGAACCACTCTTTGATCCTAACACGGCCACAAGGACCGTACATCCCGTCCCCTCCATTAACGACCAACTGTCTCCTGGAGCCAGTATGGACGAGGTAGTGGGTAATAGACAGGTAGGCACCTTGTCAACATGTACATCAAGCGCAGTCACACCGGGGATATCAAGCAACAGCCAATCACTTGAGAGAGGGAGACAAAGAAAATAACTCGATTAATGCATAAGGAAACGGTGACATAAACCTTAAGTTAATGAGCATATGAAATAAGTTGTTTACAAACGAATCCTAGATAAGTTCATGAGGTCAGGAAGTATACTTTACGGAATGCTACGAACACAAAAATGTTATGGAAATCGAATACAATTGGCTTAAGCGAGGTGTGCAAGTTATTGCAATAGAGTACAGGTAGACATTTATATGCGAAAGAAAAGCATTAAGGCAAAATTGGAAACCCACCACCTGAAATAAAGAGACTTAGCATGCAAGCACGCGGTTAGTAAATCGAATGCAGCGTACCTACAAACGCTGCGCCGGTTCTGAATACTTCTCTGCAGGACCCGTCATCGCTTCTGTAGTGGTCCCGAGTGGCCTCGCTCATGGCTCACTAGACATATATATATATATATATATATATATATATATATATATATATATATATATATATATATATATAAACCAAGAATCGGATAACTATTGAACAGCACGGTAAGAAGACGAAAACTGGTAGATGCATGCATTTCGTATTGTCTCCTCAGTACCATTAACAATAAGCGGTATGCGATTATATACTTAAATATGTGTGTGACGGAATAAGCATGGCGACCAGTGGCATCGGCCATAAGACTATGATTCTTTGAATAAGTCCTGACTGCAGTGAATAGGCAGTTATTTCTTTGTCTAGTTATCCGTTTAATTCGCCATTCTCAACATTACCTTTTCCCTGCATAGTCATGCACGCCCTAACTAACCACCTACAAATGAAGGTTGTAGGAATGCAAGTGGGCTCACAAAGCATCTCAACCATCCGGCAGCCCAAAACAACTTGATTAGTTCAACTCCGTAATTAGACCAAGGAACGTCTAGACACTACGCTATGCCTTAATTCCTACACTGTGAGTACTGTCTATATTATTCTGATAAAGCAACTTGGGTTTCATGGTCCACTGGAGTTACTTTAATATAATCCCTCTCTTGTTTTCGCAACTCCCCAACTTGCTACTCACATACAACTCCAAATGTATTACTCCAGTCCATTAAGTAAGATTGTGTATTACGCATTCATATTGCTTGGTGACTCCAACAGCTTCATACTTTTCATATTCCTTCCCCCCTCCCCATAAAACCACTGTCTTCATAGGACAACCAAGCTGCACCGAAAACAAGCAAATCTGAATGTCCGCGAACCGGTAGCAGACGGCGACAAAAGTCTCATGAAAATATTCGCAAACACATCCCTAGTGTAACCCTGTAAAAGCCCCAACGATTAACAGCATCCCATGCCTGAGCATGCTGCAATGTAAATATTATCCGTCCCTTTGTGTGCTCGGTTTCTCGGTACGAGAAATATACCTTATTATAAGACGAAATTCCACTTCACTGGGTGGATCAGGTGTGACGGTCCAGAGCGGGCAGCTGGGTTCGTAAGGCATATAAGTAGACGGTGAGGGCCAATTGAACTTGGAATGAAAATGTTTGGCCCATCGATCCAAGCGTCCTGTACATGGGCAATCGGCGAACTATCCGCTTGGCAAAAGGTTTCAATGACACCAGACCTGCTGTAGCCACTGTACCGGATGAGCTGGAAGAGCTTGCGGGTATTGCCCAGGAGAAAGGGGACCTCCGATTACGAAGGACTTTGCGAAAAGCAGGCTTCACGGTCACTGCGTATGCGTAGTTTCAGCTGCGGACTGACTGAACAGCACATTTTATCATGATTTGACTGCATTGGGATATTTCTGAGACAGTCAAATGGATCACCAGTACACGGGGAGAACCAGGACTACATGTGTTGCTGAAAAAGAGGAAAGACTTACCGAAAGCGATCATTCTCCTTTGCATGAACATCCAGTGTACATCAACATATTGCAGTGCGTCGAAGCAGAGTGCACCGGCCCAGGCAGTTTGAGAGACCTGTGGAAAAGAGAAAGGAGATGCAGCCTGTCCCAATACTCTGGTCACTCTACTCTGTTAATGCGCGACGAAGGGTCATCCCTTCGAGTGTGAGGTTGAGCGCACTAAATTGCCAACTGTCCAATAGTAGATGTTGCTCTATCACAAAATGTCTCACCCGTTCACGTGGGTGCAGAAGGCCCGTATTCATGCATTTGCGTACATGTGTACTTGCCAGTGTCGTCCATCGTGAAAACGCTGGATCATGAGCCAATGGTTGAGTTGGAGTCAACCCACAGCACGCCATAAGGCAAGTTCACCGATCGATACATACGCTGATAAGACTGGCTGTAATGGAGACAGGTGTGAAAAATGGAAACAGCTGTGCCTCATAACCTGGCTACTGTGGTAGAATTGTGGTGGCGCTTCGATGGGCGTAACTGGCCTGAGCAAGGAGTGTGCAGTAGGTGTTTAGTGTTATCACACCTAGTGACAAAAAGGTTACTGGCAACGCTCTTGTAGACTAAAAGTCACCTTACAGAAACCTACCTTAGCAAAATGGGCATTCCTTAAAATTAGGCCTTGCAAATAAGAAATGTGGCGTCTTGAGAGAGTTTTGAAAAGCCATGCCGCATAAAGACTACGCGTTGCGGCATAACCTATTCTCCCATCGCAGTATTGATTGCCGCTGCAAGAAAGAAATGTGGTTACGCTGCCCAGTTTGTTTCAGGCGCGACCATGAACGTTCATTCCAACATATTCACTGATGAGGCAATATTCTATCAGCAGGGAAGTGAGAAGCTGCATTTCTAGGCAATATCTAATCCACAAGGAGACTGAGGATTATGTATTGCAGAAAGCACGAAGCTCATTGATTTGAAAAAATTAATGACAAATCGTGGGACCACAGCACACGCATCTGGGTTCCCACGAATAATGTGCGCCACAAGTCCGTTATCTCTGTGATAACTTTTCTGTCACTATGCTGCAAATGCATCTTTGGCTCAAATCTGGTGACAACGCAGATCAATCCTTTGGACTTCTGCGACCGATCTACCGGTGACCTAACACCTTAAGATAATGCCGCACCGTTTGTGCATAATGAGCATGTGCGCAATATTAAATCTATTAAGGCTGAAGCGAAGTGCCGAAGTAACCCAAGGATATTCGGTGTCGAAAACATCTCTATATTGTAGCTCCTACGTAATTTGTCAGTGACAGTTCCCTCAACTTTTCTTGACAATAGCTAGACATTGTTGGCTTCATGTAGCCTACAAGGAGCCACTTCTTGACTCTCCAGCCTTCATTCTCTTCTGCAGTATGTCACTCTTAAACCTCGCTTGCCTGTTGACTTCTTCAACAAAGCTGTAGGTATCCAGTAGTAGACAAACGTCTTAATACTATGGCTACAGCAGCCACTGATTCATTCTTTCCTAGAGCCACTATCTCTGCTTACCAACAGCTAGTCGCCATAGCTTCCATTTAACTCTGCGGATATCCGGAGCTCGCTCCCTCTTACAATGTTCATTCTCTTGGATTGTTTGCGTCACAGCTTAGCTGATCTGTTGACCTATCACTTACCCTCACTGGCCTATAGATACACTCATCGACCCTATAGGCATACACTAGTGACAAAGCGTCCGATTGGAATAGCTGCATCTGGCGACTGAGTCACTCCTAGCGCCAACATCTGTCGGTCGTCATAAATTCTGCATTTCTCTTCAGAAGTAGCTAATGGCCATCGGCCCCATGCATATGCGATGATCCAGTGCTTGTTAGTAGCCACCCCGTATCTGGATAACCTTTACTCCTCTAGAATATCTGCATCCAGTCCCTCCGCTGCCCTGCCACCAATTGAGCTTTAAGACTCTCTCGCAGCAACCTATTTATTTTCGCTTATTATGCCCCCCTCTCGGATTACACTAACTACGTGCTGTTCATGCACCTGACAATCACTACCAACATTCTAACTCTCTTTGCTCTACCCCCACGCAACTATCGACTCATATCAAACGGATACTCGTACTTTACTTACTGGTGCAACGCTCTTGTCACTACGCAGGCAATAGCAATCCACCTATACGGCTAATGATTCTATAGGATACTCAAAAGACATTTTCAGCATAATTATTGTTGCACAGTATACATGCTTTTGTCTCAAGCCCAAATGTTATAACACAAGACATTAACATTATTCAACTCCATGCCTGTTCTTGCGGTCTTCTCTCGGTTGTCCCGCACTTCCCTTTGCTCTGAGGTCCGGGACTTCTTGGAGATCTGGGATTTGACTGAGGAACAGTTTTGGTCCAAGAAGGACGTAACAACCCACAAGGACTGACATGGAGGATGGTAAAACTCCGCAAGGACCAACCTACAATCACCATAACCCTTGTCCAGTATGGAGAACTGGACATATCCTCATACTCCCATACAGTATACATCTGAAAAATCTGGACAGCGGAAAAATTGAAACTTTTGCTCACCTGGACATACAACAAGAAGAAAAATCGCGATGTCCCTCTCCTCCAGCGACCCCAAAAATCATGGCGACCCAGAACAAAATACCCGTCCAAGTAACAGAGGAAGTTAGAAGCCATTACCCCGCGAAAAACCGAAGGTAAAACCAGTCGTCAAGCGGCTTTGCCAGTTCAACATTAATGTTCAAAATGCTTTACGGCAGTGTTACAGGACGTGGTGGGTTTTCGCCTGGCAAGCGTTCTCCCTATAAAAAGCCACAAAAGTCTGTTTAACAACACTGCGACGTGGCGGATGTGACTCGCCACTGAATAAAGTCACAGCTCACAACTACATACTGGCAAGTCGACTAGATTCACATATCAACTCTTCTTGACACCGTTTCAACTATACACGATTGAACCCGGAGTATCATCGTGATACACAACAGTTTTAAACCTTGATCATGC
>OX104064.1:182708935-182763504 GCA_944474145.2 Dicrocoelium dendriticum
TGGGCTCCAGCGGTTGACCAACTGGGCTGATCTGCCTGTTTGGCTTCCAGAAACAGGCAGACATAGGGACGGCAATAGTCCGTGGTAGGAGGCGCATCTACCGAATGGATCAGTGAACCCAAATGATGTACATAGCTGAACCCTAACCGCATGCGTCCGTCTGCCGTAAGTATTGCTTGACAATTTGGATTCTGTGTTCATAGGACTTGGATTGCCTCACCTCCAGTTGCTGTTATGCAAATAACTATCTTATTACACAGAACTGTTTTTCTTTTTCCGTCTGGGTTAACAACTGGCAACGGTGATAGCGGCTTAATTGGATACGACGAAGACGGTTGCAACAAACTAAGCCACCCACCTGCAGAGTGGATGGAAAATTTACAGGGGAAATATGCACAGGTGTTTCAAGGTGGTCTGCGTTTGTGCGCGCAAACCAAGGCCAATCTTCTCCTGCGGCCAGAAGTAAAACCAGACTTCCGATAGAAGAGAATAGTTTTATATGCAGTGTTTTCAATTGTGGACCAAGAACTTGACAGATTACAGTGAACCGGAGTTATTAACCTGACGAATTTCACTTCATGGGCAGCCCAATTTCAATTTTCAAGAAACCAGGCGGAAAGGTACGTTTATGTGTAGATAATCTACGTGTCTGAATGCCGCCTTATAGGACCACAAATGCACTCTGCCCCTCACTGAGGATTTTTTGCCCATCTGAACGGTTGCAAGTGTTTTGTCAAACTGAACTTGTCAGACTATATCGCCAGGTTGAAATGTTGGAAGAATCACGTGACTTGGTAACGATTAACAGGCACAGAGGACTATTGCACTATACACGCCTACCATTTGGCGTTAAGTCGGCCGCAGCAGGCTTTCCGCAGATCATGGATACGATGCTACAGGGATTACCTTATGACGCTGCATACATTAACGATGAAATTATCATGGGATCTAATGAGGAAGAACTGCACCAACGAGCGGAACTAGTGCTTTACAAAATCAATGAGTATGGTTTTCGCCTACGAATGGACAAGTGTGAGTTTTTATGACCTCCATTAAATACCTGGGCTTCATCCTGGACCAAAATGGTTGAAGACGTAATCCATCAAACACCAAGGCAATCAAGGATATACCTCCGCCGAAAGACATAGCGACATTGAGATCGTTGCTGGCTACGGTGAATTATTACGGTACCTACTTGTTATGCATGCACGACCTACGTAGACCAACATAATGATTGCTGATGAAGGACGTCCCGTGGGTCTGTGCTATCGAATGTAAGGAAGCCTTCGACAGCATCAATTTGTTACTAAGCCCAAAACTGATGCCAACGCACTATGACCCAAACCTTCCAATTTATCGGCGTCGGATGCATCCAGCTATAGAGTTGGAGCCGTCATCCCCCACATTTTCCCAGATGGGTTTGAGAAGCCAGTCGCTCAAGCCGCTCGTTTACTGACAGCATCAGAAAAAAAGATAGTAAAATTAAACAGGAGGCTCACTCTATTGTGTTTACAGTGAAACATATTCACAAAATTTTATATGGCCGTCACCTTACCTTACTTACGGACCATAAACCGCTTATTGCTGTATTCGGCTCAAGGAAAGGAATTCCTGTATATACGGCCAATCGTCTGCAGAGATGGGAGAAGCTTTGCTAGGGGTATGGTTTCAACATCAAGTACCGATCGAGAAGATGAATTTGTCAGGCCTTTGCGCTGTCACGGCTGTTAGACGAACAGCACCGACGAGAAGATACTGTCGCTACAAATGTCTCAATCGAAACGGAATTTGACTGTATACTCTCGAATAATCTGAGAAAGCTTTCAAGATTTTTTGGTCTGTTTCCAGACACCACCTTACGGGACCTGCTGTTGTCACAGATGAGCACGTTTTACCACTCACATTGGCCTTGAAAAGTTTCGGACGCACAGCTAAAACAATGGTTCCAAAGACGAAATGCACTATCGGTCGTCAAAAACTATATCTTGTTTGGTGAGCCTGTCGTCATCCCAGCGGAAATACAACCAGAACTCTTACATCCATTTCCTACTAAACGCCCCGGTTCCAACAAAATGAAAGCTCTAGAGAGGAGTTATATGCACGGGTGGTTTAGGAATTCTCAAATTAAGGAGTTAACACGTTCCTGTTCAATATCACCAAGGAAATGCGCATTTTCTCCTAGCCAAGCACACGAAAACTTGGTCAAAGTTTTAGCTTGATTTCGCATCACAAATTAAAAAACGGAACTACTAACGTATCATCGATGTATACAGAAAATGGCCCGGCAGCTTCCAAATGTCGAACACATCAACAGCGGCTAGGATTACTGTCCCCAGGGAAGTATGCAGTTGGTTCGGTTTTCCGGAAACATTAGTAGCTGACGATGGACCCCAGTTTACGTCTCAACATTTAGCTGCATTCTTTGAATTGCAGGGCAGTAAGCATTTGCGCTCATCTCCTTATCATCCACAGTGAAATTGGCAAGCATAATGATTTGTAGATACTTTCAAGGGGTCACTGCTAAAGACGAAAGTAGACAAATTAATCCTTGTGGTCCTACAAAACCTTCTGTTATCGTACAGGATTACGCCTAATCTACAGATGCCTGAAGAGAAGTATACAGCAGAATCACTCCCGCTCAGATGGCTCGTACAAAATTTGTTCTTATGACGCTGCCTGTTAGACCCAATCTTGAACAAAACTGAATAATGAAGCACCAGCACAACCGAAAACATCACGCTATACAACGACACCTCGAAGTTAGACAGTGGGTGTTGGCAAAGGACTATCGAAACAACCAAATATTGGACACCTTGAATGGTTGTAAAAAAATATATTGACCATGCCTGTTATAAAGTGGCCGTAGGCAAGGACGGAAGGAGTCGCTACATCAATCAACTCAGGAGCTACCTCTCATCTGACAAAAGAGAAGATGCCCTAACTACAGCTCTTGAATTAATTCCAGACGACTTCAAATTACCAAAAGCAGTGGCTACTGAGCAAGATAGGTCTAACAACCCAACAACCTCTCTTACATCGCATTTTCGTCTGGAAATATAGCCCGATCTTTGCCTAGTTCCTAGCAGGCCGTTCTAGGTTAACCCCAGGCTGAAATCAGATGACAGCGGACTTCAAACGGAGGGGGTTTTGGAGGGAAACCTCCCAACAAATGTTTGACTGAACCCAAATGACATGCATAGCTGTACGCCAACCTCGGGCGTCCGTCTGCCATAAGTATTGATTAGGTGTTCAGGTGACCGGGAGAGTCTCGCACGTTTTGTTGCTGTACTTTGAGCCTTACTGTTACGAAAATAACCCTCTTATTACACAGCGCTGTTATTTTGTTTTCGTGTTGCTTGACAGTCCCTCAGAAACCATTCTAGCTTACGGTCGAACATCATGTTAACAGTGGCAGCGCGTTTAATTTGCTCTCCAAACTTTGTAGTCTGGTGTCGAACACTTCGACGGATATACCAAAGAAAACTTAACCAACATGTCGGCGTCCACAAGAACTGACGAAGATGAAAAGCACACTGTTGTTGCTGAGTATTACGGCGTATATTTCCGCAATCCATTCTGTGCACCGCTAATGATGCCAGCGGTTGCGGTCGTCGCACTGGATGCCGCCAAAAGCTTACATCATCTGCAAATATTAGTTTGCGCTTCCGCAGGTTCCAGTAGCCTCAACACGCGAGTGGGTGTCTATGGAGAATGCGAGTAAAAATTGGCAATATAAGATATGTAACACATACTCATTATGACGAGGAAGAGCAACTGATTGAAACCGGATTTAAAGCGGCCTAATGTCCAGAAAAAGCGAAAATGTTACCGGCAAGCGTCACCTAAGTGCTTAGTATATTACCATATTCAGGATTTCGACAAGTGTCACGGTTCTTTCAAGGATCTAGTCAAATACTTATCCACAATGTTTAAGTTAACCTCATTTGATTAATATGACAAGCCAGCTACCTGGATTACTACGTCAAGGTTAGCAACAAAGCAGGTTGTCACGGACGCTATTAATGGCCACAAGCAGTGGATGTAATATAAAGTACTACTTTGTACGTATGCATTCACGCTTGTAATGTTATAATTGAGGGAACGCCGCCTCTGTTCTGATTGCGTCACGCCTGATAAGATTGTCGCTGGCACGGTTGGAGCACGCCTACGATAACGGCTTGTAACGCTGGCCAATCGAACGGAGTTGCGCTGACCTGACGACGTTAGCTTAGCCGGTGAAACGGAAATTCAGCGCGCGTGTAAACGATCCTAGCCGCACGTGTTCGGAAAGACGCTGAGCCCTCAGAACGGACGCACACGAGAGGGGTTACGATAGACGCGCGCTAATGACTTAGACGCGAAGGCTGGCCAGCTAACGACTCACACGCAATCACGTGACCCGACCGACTTCCAAGTAAGGCGAAGAGGAAAGAACGACAGGCGGTCCTCTGAAGGCCCTTTTACGACCAACAAAGGGCGAATCACAGCCAATGCTATGGGTCATTAATTAAGGGAAAATTTCTACCATGACGAGGTGGTAGTTTGTAAAAGGCCATTGACAAAAGGTGCGTAGTTGTGCCGCGTCCCGGAGTGGCTGCTCACCTCTACGTTGTGGAGAGGAATTGGACCCCGCTTCCCACAGCCATTCTGCCGGGGTTACTGGCGCGTTTTTGAGGGGACTTTTGACGGGCCCGCAAAATAATGAAAGCAGAAGGATTAAACTTATTGGTAAAAGATAGCCTCAGGCAAATATCCTCCGTAAAATAGCTCATATTGCTGCGTCGCCGCCCCTGAATACACGAAAATCTGGAAGATGCCTTGATTTGAAATATATGCAACGCATTTTCCAGTTCCATAGTAGTAACATTGGTCAATCCAGCTCCCGATGCCGGGCACTCAGTGGGTAAACGAAAATGTCACTTCACGTACAGCTGTAATGAATTATAAGCAAAATTTAATAATCGGGACACAATGCTATATATATATATAGAGGGAAGCGGAGTGGTTTACGAATAAATATTCTTGTTCAATAAATGCTGGCACTTGAATGCATTCGGTTGCCACTATTTGTTTTGTTTACGAGTAGATGGGAGCAGTTTCAACGCTGTGTAGACAATGGATGTGAAAGGGAAGTTATTGTGGCTACGTTATCTTTTTAGAGGTGAAAGCTGGGGCAATCTTACGTTTGTAAATATTGTACTGCTTGCTATTTCTTATAATGTATTTCATATGAACAGGAAAACTAATGCCGTGCAGGCAAAAATGAAAACGATGTTTCTGCCCCTTTCCAGGCTAAATTAAGGTAAAGCTTTGCGTTATTGCGGATTCTACAAATACTAGAATTAACGCAGCGGGCAGTATTAACGTTCGAACAATTGTGTTTGGTGCCTTCCAATTCCTACAGAACAAACTTAATCTCCATGCATTTGGAGCTTTTCAGCTACAATCTCATGGACAGCTTTGCTCCTCTTCAATGGCACTCGAACAAATGTCCTTTGCGATGGCCATTCATAGAGCCTTCACTTGACCATAGAGACAATTACACCTACTTATTATTGGTAACACAAGGAATTTTGATGATATTCTGAGGACCAAGGGGTTCGTAACGATCACAACTTGGACAAAAGAATGGCATTTTCTACTAAAATGGACGTATTAAGCCAAAAGGAAATGGAACGAAAATGCGTGCAAATTGCTCACTTGTACACTCGGAAAGTTTTCACTGTGGCTCATCGACATTTTGTAACACACCTTTGGATCTATACCCATTTATCGGGCTTTGATAGCTCCACTTGTGATAGTAGTTCCTCGAGTACACTACAGTACATTCTACATTTACACTGAATTCTAAATGTTGGGCAGTTTTCCGCCGATATCCAAGCAACAACGCTTGCCTAATTCCAACCATTAAAGACAAAGTTTGGTTTCACTCGCCAGATCAATTTAACAGCTTTCGAAGGAACTGTCAGTCGTTCAAATCTAACATTGCGTGGTACAGCTACAGATCCCAATGCAAATTCACCCGACGTGATTCATTGGCTTAAGCAGGAAATTTCGCAATCACATCTTCGTGTAATCAGGCCGACATTCAAGCGGACACATGTGACTGGCACGCCAAACAGACAGTCTGCATGCACTCAACCACAAAGTGAACACGGTTACATTACCGACAACTTCAATAACAGAACGCCTTATTACCATAGAATGTCAGTCATTCAAATGGTTGGTAACCCTAGCTCAACAAACGCGATGCTCAAGGCGCCACAATCTAAAGACCTATGTTGAGCATGTATCAAACTTGTTAAGGGGCGTTTTGTGCTGTAACTGTTGCATGCATTTTCATGCGAGATGCCTCCGAGATTAACCTGGTCAGGTCAAGTTATTGAACAAACCAGACTCTATGGTTCTACGTGGAGCGCCCATCTATCCTACTGATAAAAAGCTTGCTCCTATTATCTCAGTATTACGACCAGCTGCTAGACAGGTTTAAAGAAATGATGACCAAAAAATTCAGTACGGTTGAGGTAAGCGTATTGGACTGTGCAACTCAATCCTTCACCGTAAGTGCTGCTCCCATCTCAAGAAAAACTGCCAGTAACACCTCAATCAACACGACATCTAGAGTCTAGAACATCAACTGCTGTTCCAATACCAAACGTGGCTGACATTTGAATAATGTTTTTCCAGTGTAACTGGAGTAACTACACCTACTGTTAATACTAAACTCCCGACGGATTGCGTAGAGAAGTAGCAAGCCGGTACTAGCAAAATTTGAACTGTGGTTGATTCCAAGATGAGCCGCCCACTTAAATTAACACCCATAAATGGATCGGATACTAAGCATAGTGGTGATTTGCTATGCTAGCACCACAGCTTTTCTGTGGTACATCTTCGAGGATCTCAATAGATAACTGCGACATATCTATAGGTGTAAAGCAACAACAACCTGTACTGAGCATAGTGTGCTCCAATATCACAGCATCAAAGTCAACATCGCTAAGTGAAAGGCAGTTGATTATGGTCAACAATTAGAATGTTATTAGTAACCAAATGGCAGATGTACTGAAACATTTACACGTAGTGCGTATTGCACGACATCCTAACTCTAAGCATTTTGGTCAAACAAGACTTCTGGTCGTTGTACTGAACTCCATCACTGAAGTAGAACCAGTACCACTGTTCTAAGTTAGTCTCAGAAATGAACACTGCTCCATCCGTATCTTTCTCAACATTCCACGGCGCGAGCGTTATCGATTTAACCGCAACTTAAAGTAATACAGGAAGGAAAATTCCACCAAAGCCATACGTCTTCAAGGGGTTCTGGAAACTGAAGCATGTGATGTGCATGAAGTAACAACCCATGATAAAGACCAGTAGGGTTATATCCGTGAAACACGCTGTTTGGGTGATATGTTAACGAAATCCGTGTCGTGCATGCGTACTTTACCGAACTACAAAGGAAGGGGCCCGTGGGTGTCGGAGGTGGTTTTGCAGTCAAAAGGTATTTTAGCATGACTGATAAATAGGAGGTACATGTTCCGTTGCAGGCTGCCAGCTGAGCTTCGGCTATGGACAGTTAACTATAGGCCACCTAGAGATGATACGTCACTCAAATAACCAAACGCGATGGGATTTGTAGAAGCACAATACACCAGTAGTGCATCGAATATTCCCATACAATCTGTAGACGATGACATTGACCAGAGAGCTTACACTGTAAGTAGAAGATTAGGCACGGGATTAACTACGCGGACAATGAATAAGAGCTTAAACTTTTCAACAAGTACCGATCGAATAAACTATCAGTCTCTGGCAACACAGTGCTCGGCGAATCTTTACGAATGAGTTGCGCAACTCACGAAACTCTTCTATATCTGAGGAACTTACATATATGTTAACTTGCGTCCAAGTGTTTCTCAGTAGGCAAACCAAACTACGAGTACCTAATGTTGCCAATCATTGGGACATAATTTCTTTTACTAAATATTGTGAGAACAAGTGGTGAGGATGAAATGGACGGCGTGGCACTTATCCGACACGACCGCCCCAGTAGAGGATGTGGAATCGTACTCTATTACCGCAGCGACCTACAATGTACAATAGTTGATCATCTGGAAACCCACCTTATCGACTCAATCTGTTGCTGTCTCCAACTAAGAAACAATGGCGCATGACTCTTAGTTGTATTTCAATGCCCCACAACTTTCAGTCCGGAAATGCATTCCCGCTTCATACATGTCCCGAAGAGCGTAACACGCACTAAGTACAATCACATTCTTGTCTCCAAGGCCTTTAATCTACATGAAATGGAGCTAACGGCAGCACCAAGCGAGCAGTTCAAAGCAGACTTGCGTGAACTGATCGACAATATACTGCTGTACAATCATGTTACCACGCCCATTACATCCAGGACAGCGGACAAATAGTCCATATTGGACCTTGTACTCAGGAATGAAAAACTAATGGTTGAAAAGTTATTGTTGGATAGTCCATAAGATCTCAATGAGCCTATATTGATTACTCTCAACTATGTGTGCTATGCGTATTATCTAACCATATACTCATAACTCATCTAACCACATGCTACCACGTAATAAAATAACCGGTCGAGGCGGCTGCTTAGGAATTATCAAACGAGAGTTTCCTTGAAAACGTTTGTAAAGCGTTCGTTGATAGGCTGAACGAAATCGGCAACCGAGCATCAGATATCAAGCCAACTGGTCCCGCAAAATTGTCGTTAATTCTAAACAGCTTGGCCAAGAAATGTCAGGCGATTATATATGCATCTAGGAATGCCAACAATATGACCCGAACTCAATCACTTTGGGCAAGTTCCTGACTCATCGCAAACATTGCATTGCACATATCCGTGAGGACAAAGTAACTTATCAACAGCGCCTACACAAAAATTCCTGGCAAACAAAAAGTCCTGTATTGGCAAGATAACTATCTTCGTAAAGTAAAGCAGGGAATCCCTTCACGTTTCACGACAGGTAATATAATTGAAAGCGATGAAGACGTTGCTAATGCACTGCGGGTAAACTTTATCCAAAAGTTCAAAATCACAGCGTTTACCTCTCTCAGAATGTCCTGCAACTTACCGAAGACGTTGTTTATCTGAAACTATTAGCAAATCACGTTTGTTAAGGAAGTTACGCTTATTGCGCAGTCATAAATGTCCGGGAGCAGACGACATCCACACGAAGGCACTAAAGGCTGTGGTTAACAAGCTAGCTTAATCACTTTTACCGCTCGTTCAAAGGTGCTCCGCTTAACTGCATGCACTCACCATGTGAAAGCGTGGCATTATCATCCCAATTATTAATGGCGGTAGCCGTTCAGATCCCGCAAACTATCGCCCAGTGACCTTCCTCCATGTGATCGCGAAGTAGACGGAAGCGGTCATCATTGATACTCTAATGAATTACCTGGAAAATGCAATATCTTGGCACCGGAGCAGCACGGCTTCCGTCAACACCGGTCATGCACCACCAACATGTTGATTGCACGTGGTATTTGGACGGAAATGGCTTATGATGGGGTCGGAGTAGAAGTCATCAATCCAACATCTCCACAGCTTTCGACAGCCTTGAACACTGCAGAATACTTCACCGGCTACAGAGCTACGGAATCGGAGATCTTATCTTTGGCTGGATTAACCACTTATATTACCAACAGAATCGTCAAGTACGCGTTGGGGATCGCTCTCTAACCCGATTGATTTAGAATGTGGTGTTCTACAATGTTCAGTGCTAGAACCGCGCGTTTGATTGGTATTTATTCACCACCTGGCAAGGGTTCCAACCACAGATTTCCTGATTTTCACCGAGGAACTCAAAAACGGCACGAATATTAACAATGAAATTCATGATCTGCTTTAACAGGACCTAGATTGCATTCACGTGGGATCAAAGTGGAACCTGCTCCAGTTGTACATAGCTAAGTGCACGATAAGCTATATGCGTCATTTACCAGTGGGCGCGGACAAGTTTTGAGACCACACCTTGCGAAAGGCCTCTCAGGAGCGTAACTTTGATGTGTTGGTACAGGAAGAGCTCAGGTGTTCAAATCAAGCGGAGAAGGAGATGTGAACCAAAAATCGACTATTCGACCTGCTTCGAAGATCCTTCGTTCGGGTTAAACCGTCAACCTTTCCCCAAATGCTAAACGCCTACGTGCGACCGCACGTGAAATATGCCATTCGAACGTGGCAGCCATGAGGAATCCTGATCTCGCTGCTCTCGAGACACCTCAACGAAGGGCGACCAAAATATCATGCCTTCACGGCGTGCCTCGCAATGCCAAGAATGAACTATTTATTAATTTATTTAAAAGCGTTAGTGGCCTATATTTTCTGCACTCTCACCTTTGAGTGCAATCTCTAAAGATGCACAGTAGTGCATATCGGATTTGCAGGTGGATCTCATAATGTTTCAATCGATTCTATAGGACCTTAATCACGTTTCCGTGCGCTGCTGGAATTGAACAACAACATTCACCGAAGAGTTCACCCTCTGGAAGTAAAAATACAATTTAGCCGGCTTGTATGCCGTAGAAATTGTTTTCCTCTGCGTTTGCAACCCTTGGAACGCTTTCTCTAATTCTGTCCTCACTGCTCCCAATCTGGTGATATTTAAAAAAGAAGTTGGTGATGCATTGTCCCAGTTGCATTTCATGTTGTGAATTGGTAGCCAGCTGCTACAAAAGGCAATAAACGGTGACTTATCAAACTCCTAACCGATAGATGTATAGATTTATACTTTTAATACGCGAACATCTCCGATAGTCTACAGAAATCTATGGTGAAAATAACAGAACGCTTTTCATGAATGTTACTTTTCGTAATAGTTTCCATCCCACTGGACTCCTTAGGCATTGCTATTTTACCCGTATTGCAATATTGTGTCATTGTTCCATCTGAGCGTTCCAGTATTGCTTAGCATTAACATCCGCTCGCTCATGCGGAAATTAACTGAACTACCTAACATTGTTTTCTCATGAGAGATTTCGCAACTTGGAGTCATTATGTAGCAAAAAATTAGGCTTCATTAAGAAGTTGATGATGCAGTCGTATCCGTTGGAGTACTTATTTGCCATCCAGTTGACCGCCCAAGCACGTACCGAAACCGAGATTGTAGAGTACTTATATACACCAATCCTTCTTGGTGTATCGCAACAAATCGTCTTTTTCATCTACCACTTTATCGATTGTTTATCCATACAAGGTAAACCGAGGTGTTTGCATAACTACCGCAACATATTGTTGGTTAACATCTACAAATCTCCCACCTGTCCAAAACGTGAAGCTGGAAATTTCTATGATTTAACTGCAGCTGTCATAGAACACATTGATCGTTCTCTGTGTATCTTTGGTGGAGATTTTAATAGGTGTGACACTACTTTTCTCACCGCTGTCGTCAATCTGCCAACCAGGTAGAACGTAACCTTAAACTTGGTATTTTTTAATAATGAGGTGGTTGTCCGTATGTACTCGGGCTCCAATCAGTAATTATGAGCACACAAAAATCAAGAATTCCCTTGTCATCTACAACAAGAACAACCACCAACAAATTAATCGCTGCATTGATATGAGGGTCAGGAGGAGACAATGCTGTCCACAAAATCTCGACCGAGTTCGCGAAATGATCGCACCGACGGAATCTACTTTGTTCTTTGAACCTTATGTATCCAGGTATTGTAATAATTTGACAAGGTAATTAAACTTCTTTTTTCGTTTCTGTTGTCCTTTGGAAACTACTAACCTCGGTGCTAATAGTTTTTCCTCCACTACCTGAAATGGTTACGCCGAGTTAAGGAGAAAGTATTTAGAGTGAAAGCCGGCACTGCAGTAACATCCTGCACTGGTCTTCTCAAGGAAGAGCTACACCTTCTTAACAAAGTGCATATCGATTTTGTACTTGATGACGGCAGTTGTCGTTAACCCTGGCTCAAGTTGAAAAGGCTTAGCGGAGTTACTCGAGGTTCGCCCTAGTTTTATGTAGGCTTCGAGGAAATGAATCAGGAGTTCTGCAATTGTTAAACTATTATAGCACTAGGGTCTGCTAAAACACTGCCTTCTGTTGACCGTTGAACTGTAGCTAATCTGCTAAAACAACCGCGTTCCAAGTAAAACTAGTGTGCAGCAGATGTAATCTTCTATCTTACTTAGTATGCCGACTGTTTTGCAACACCTCTTGTGAGTACATAAACAAAATGTACTTAGCAACACATAACAAGCAATGGTTAACGTAGTGTCCACAATAAACAAGTACCGGAAAGAGGATCCAACAATCATCTACCTATCGCGTGCACATCTGTTGCTTTGAAAGTTCTGGAGAAAGTCATTCTCGAAATGATGTTGTCTAGAACGCGCTGAAAGGACCCCTTTGTTTCACCTATGTAGTTCCAGATCTACCCTAGATGCTGTGGCCTACTTCGTACATTTTCTTCTGTCCTCGCATGGAAATAAGTATAAAGCAACTGGAATGTGTTCTCTTGACTACGGCAATAAATCTGTCTGTGTAACCCGCGAATTACCGCTAGAAGACCTACTTAGTCAAGGAGTGCGTTCCTCCATTGTTGATTTACTGAGTGGCTATTTTACTGAACACACTCAGATCACCCGACTCAGGGGCGTATGTTCCTCCGCAAAACTCACCAATGCAAGTGTCCTTCATGGCGCAATTCGGTCACCTTTTCCATCTACAAACTACGTCAACTCTATGCCAGCTCACACTGAAGCGATTCTGATAAAATATGCGGACGATATCGACCTGGGCATCAATTACCAAAGCGCCGATTTTCGGTTCAGACTACAAACACTTCTGAAAGATTTTAATGGCTGGTCCAAATTCCGTGGTCTGTCTCCTAATGCTTCAAATTGTCATGATATTCTTTTGTCCTTGCACAAAGTAGCTTGTTACGAGGAGTTACATATACCGCGCAAAATGTTACATATTTGAATGGCGACGCAATACAGTCTCCAACATCCATATAATATCTTGGTGTGACGTTAAGTTACGATTTATCTCGGACGCTTCAAGTATATAACACTTCCACAAAAGTCAGAGAACCGTCAATTTATGCCTCTCGACTCAGAGCCTTCTGCGATATTCGTGAGTTGTTTGTTCGCTTTGTCAATACCTGAGTTCTTTTCTATTGGACGTACTGTTCCTCTGTGATGTAGGTCGGTCTATTCGGCATGCATCTTAAGTTAATTTTAGATCATTAAATTAATTAGCCCATGGTAGCGGTGTTCAGATATATACATTTACCAATACTTATTTCTACACACATCAGTTCTTGTACGATACTGGCCTCTAAGATACTGACCGATCAAGTCATCCTCTACATACTGCCTTATCTAAATTTTTATCAACTACATAGACTAGGCAGAAGTAAAACTAATCTATATCCGCACTCAGGCTTACCGCTCGTCAGTCATTCCTTACCTCTCTAAGCTTGTGCGAGACCCCACCTCTGTCATCCTTGACTTAAGCTTTCGACGTCAAATTTCAATGCGTTGTTTGTCCTTATCTAACCGTTCTTTGTCGTAATGCTTGGCCACTGATTTGATTTTTATTACTTTGTCGAGATAGTGTGCTTTTTTGCTGAATATGCACCCATGCAGGGTGCATAAAGCAATTTCTAGGCATAACTTGACTTTTCTAGTTCAACCATGGTAACATAATGGTGTTAGGCGTGCAGAGACTGACCGGAGATTCATTGCTGTACGTAGCATTGAAATGTTGGACCGAATAAAGCGCCTAACGGAGATACTCCCTTATAATTTACTTAATGGCTTGAAAATTTACACAAGCAGGAAGTATTGTTGAACGTTTGTGACCTAGAGAATAATATGATCCTTTGCGGCAGATAGACAAAATTGAGATGAAAAGCCAACATCCTCTGCTATTTAAATTTCGTACCGAAAATTTTGCTCGTACCTATAAGCCATCTTGTTGCCAACTAACATTTGTCGAAATAACCTTAGCGCCTTCATGGACTGCAATACAAGGCCGCCAGGACCCATGGTTTGCGTCCAACTCTACTGATAAAGGACATAGTGGAACAACTACTGAACCCTTGCGAGCCGCTATCACCCCATGTGATTCAAGCACTGTTGCTCAAAATATCTATGATGATGTGTGTTAAGATGAGATCAAACTAATGCTTCAAGGTCATTGCTCGGTAGCAAAATGCCGAACCTAGGGATTAAAAGTCACAGGACACCCAAAGTTTCTCAGAGATAAGTAGCAATGTTTATGAGCGATTCTTGGTTTTATCGCCTGCATTCAAGCTTCCAAACAGTTTCACAGATTGCTTTGACGGGCTAGAACTGCAAACAGCAGCGAAACAATTGTTATACATACAAATCTGCTCATCAGTGGGAGATCTATGCCAGCCGGCTATCTTCCACGCAGGAGCAACTCTACTTCCTTCATAAATGCTTGAGAAGACAAGTTCTACTGCCAACGACGTACATAACCGAAGCCAAAAGTATATCCGAACGACTGACTTCCAAAAGAAGTTATGTTCATCCCACCTCGGCACAGAAATGATTAAAGCGCTTGAAAATGCGATATTCTTCAAAACAGACAACACCAAATTCTACGCAAAGCAGAAACTGGAAAAGAAACTAGAGAGAATTTTAAAACCTAAAGCAGTGAATCAAGATGATGCGTGGCTTAAGAATTTATTCAAAAGCACCCTGTCGGATGTAGAAAAAGCACTAGTTGTTCGTGGCATGCAATTCAACTACAAAGACTCCAATCCAATCACCTTCCTGGCAGAGCTTGAGAAAACGCTGAGCTCATGTAATATCACAGGTGACGCTCAACACACGATCAGGCACAATATCATTCCAGCACAGAGGCACAAGAGTAAACCAATATGTTCAACACAACTGAACAAAAAGCTTTGAGAATACTTAGGAAAGTTAAAGATATCGTTATCTTACCGGTTGATAAAGGACGTCTTACGGTTGTAATGGAAAAAGCTGATTATACTAAGAAAGCGCAATAACTCCTCAAGATGTGAACACCTACGAACCAGTAAGCGGAGGTCCCATAGAACGTTAGGAAAACAAAATCAAACACATCCTACAAAATCTGGAACAAATTGGACAAATTACAAAATTAGAACACAGCAAGATGAAACCAGAAGATTCGGTGCTACCGCGATTCTGGGGACTGCCAAAAGTTAACAAAAGTGGAGTCCCCCACTGTCCTATCGTGTCCTTACCTGGAGCTCCGAATTACAATCTATCCAAGGAACTCTGAAAGAGATTGAAGCACCTGATCTCTGGCTCGGACCATTCCATACAATCTGTAGAACAATTCCTAGCTAAGCTCAGGGAAACAGTAATAGAAGTGGAGGAAATCATGGTTTCCTGTGACGTAGCCGCTTTGCTCACTTCAATCAACACCAAGTTGGTGAATCACTGGTAACACTACTAGACCAACGCGGATCCTCAGACACGAACAATAAAATAGATGCCATCCACATGTTGGAGTGGTTGGATTAATGCCGCAAGACACACTTCAGTTTCAACGGCCAAACCTGAGAACAAATAACAGGCACGACAGTGGGTTCACCGATATCTGGACTAGTGGCCGAAGCGGTGATGCAATCACTGGAGGAAACCCCACTCCCGGTCGCAAAACCTAAACTCTGGCTACGCTACGTGGACGATAGTTTTGTCATCATAAATCGCTCGAAACTGGAAGAAACACATCAGCTAATAAACAACATCTTTGATGGCATTCGTTTCACTAACGAAGTGAACAATGGTCAGCTACCATTCCTGGATGTCCTAGTAAAAAGACATGCTGCCGGACAACTGGAGGCAACCGTTTATCGGAAAGCGACGCATACAGACCAAATCCTGAATTACCGCAGCCATCAATCAACAGTCTACAAGCGCAACTGCGTAGCAACGCTATGTAAAAGAGCGCAGACACATTGCAGCACCCCGCAGCTGAGGAACGCGGAGGAAGTTCATCTATTCGAAAGGTTTACACGGAATTGGTATCCAATGAATTTCATTCTACGTTGTTTAACATCAATAAAACGACCGACCCATGAACAAACATCAGAAACGGATAAAGGGACAATCATTCTACCATACATCAACGGCGTCTCTGAGATGGCGGCGAGACTGCTACGACCTATCGGAATCAGAGTTGCTCACATGCCGACAGAAACTATGCGAGACAAGCTCTTCAATGGTAAGAAGAAACGAGTGGTGTGGTTTATGAAATCCACTGCAAAAATTGTAACAAATCCTATGTTGTCCAGACAGGAAGAAATCTCGGCACTAGGTTACATGAGCATAGCCTAGCCATCCGCCGACATGACCAGAACTCACTGATGTCGGTACATATGGACGCCGAGAATCATCAGTTTGATTCGGAGAATGTCAGAATCATAGGCAGGGCGAAACTTTGAAAATCACGCGAGTTCATTGAGATTTGGTAATCGGGGAAGAACTCATCTGGCCGACACGTAGATCTTAATATTGCCTATGAAGCATTAAGGGGCAAAACAATACTCCGCCCCAGATCAAAAAGACGAAGGTATGTCATTTTGGTGGACTTTAGCCAATAGTACGCAAGAGCTAACAACACAGTCAGCTCACGCGGACCAATCGACTCCTGACGTTCGAATCAAGTGATCAATAATCACTTGGATCTGTAAGTGGCCCGCGTAAATCGCACCGATGATGTCGTCTAGCTTGACGATGAAACGTTTGCAATCAAATCATCCAGTTCGGAGAACACTCACATATCCTCATCCGCATCCCTAGCTACAAATATTCTCACGGATTTCTAGTTGTAAAATGACAGGCAATGCACCCCAACCCGTCTAAAAAGAGAAAAGTTTATCTCCTGCCCGGTGCCAACGTAGTTTCGATCCTCTAACCAAACGGACGCCTGTTACTGGTATGCTCCTCATGTTTAGGCCAGAAATAGCTAAGGCAGAAGCACTAATGCTTTGGATTCCATATATAAATATATATATATATATATTGCAACAGTCTGTTGAGCCATCGGAAACCATAAAACTCAAATCAAGGTACAGAAATAGTAAAAGAAAACCCAGCACAACACATCAACATCCGTGGTTTCGTCAGGGAGCGCGATACTACCCGGTTGCTCAAGCCGAAGTAGGGTGTTGACTTAGGGGACACCACCCCTAGACTTTGGCTGAATATCCTGCCCGCAAGGCAGCGGAGCAAATTCAGGGAATCTCGCCCATCGTGAGCCGGTGACTGATTGCTCAGTTCATACGCCTTTCGTTTGTTCCATTATCAAACGAGGGCCCAATGCTCCGCAAAATTATAGCATAAACTTGCTGGAATACAAGGCTTCACCAGGATGAAGCAAGGGGCAGTGACTTTATTTAGTGGCGAGTCACGTCCGCCACGTCACAGTGTTACTTATGGGTGGAAGGATTTTGGTGAGTATTTTTGTTCATTGTACTCAGCCGACAATTCAGATATGTCGAAATGCTATCCGGAAAAGCACCAGACGGCCGTTTCGCCCTAGTGGGGCTCATCAGTGGTGCGCATCCTTCGGTCCTCTGCGGAGGATCGAACCCATGACTGCTAGTGACTCTTGCCAACTAGCCCGCAGCTTATGCAACTGCGCCATGGAGGACGGTATCCGACCATCACGAATTGTTAGCTAAATGCGATATAGCCCGACCCATCCTCCCGTCACAGTGTTGTTAAAAGGACATATGTGACTTTGTGTAGGAAGAACGCTTGCCAGGCGTAAACCCATCACGTCCTGGAACACTGCTGCCGGACCATTTGCTGGAACGGGAAAATCCCGAACCACCCAGCTGGCACCCCGAGAAGGTTGTTCGGTAAGCCAGCCTTTGGATTGCTTACAGAGCAAGGGGATGTTTAGAACCATTGTGTTCCCGATGACACCATGTAGGTGGTGTTCAGCAAAACAAACATTGAAGGCAACTGAATCTCAGAAATATACGTAGTGTTTGAGCAACGGAACAAACGCACCGTAAAGTTCGCTGCACCAAGTAAATTGACTGCTAAGGAATGGTCAACCCTACGTACTGTCACGACAAATTGTGAAGGGCTGCGACATAGAACCGATTTGAAACAATTTTATATTGTGTCAATGAGAATAACCCGGTGAGAGCTCACTACGCTTAGGTTTCAGAAATAAGTTGTTTTAATCCATAGTGAGGGTTTGTCACCTCCTCTTACCTTAGACAACAGGCAGAGTAGCTTGAACACAAAATTGTAACTGAAACAACAGTGGTGCCAAGATTCAAACTATCCCGCGCATGGACTCCGTTAATAAATTCACTTGAGACCGCTATGGCACTCTAACCCACCCAAGTATCAGCAAGAGCTGGAGCGTTTACTCATTTTGTTTTAGATGGGGTAATTTACTTATAGGACACTAACGTTTAACGTCCCAATGAAATATCATTAAAAGAGTTTCAGCGGTTTGCACTTGCAGTCAATTGTTTAGCTACCAAATCAATGCGATTGGCAAAACTTCACAAACGAAACATCCAATTCCCTGTTTGCAGGATAAAACAGATTTAACTAGCGTTGTGAGAAACCGTGAAAAATACTTTATGCAAAAAGATTGCTCAACTTTTTCCCAAATCGCCAATGCTCGAGGTACTGTAACTAGCTATAGGTAATACAAAAATAACAACATATACTGAAGGCTAGAACAAACGTCCGCTCTAATTTGTTCCTGATCAACTATAGCTATTTGTGGAATAAACTACCAATAACATTCAGGTCATGTGATAATGTGGCAACATTTAGAAGCAGACTTGCCAATTACCTTGATCTAACTACCCTAAGCTCTATATTCATGTGGTAAAAATCCCTCGACGAGCTATTCCAAGGGGGCCCAAAAACATAAACCAATGTTTTCATAACTAGGCTTTGGCCGCAAGCATCCTCCAGAAGGTTAATACATGAAACGCTTATCCCAATACTCCACGTATGTATGTCACCCACGCAGGAGCATGAATCGTTCTGTACAAATAGATCAGTGCCGCTATAGACACAGCTTTTCTTATCAGCAGAAATATACGTTGTATTATTATTATTATTATTATCTACATACAGGGCATTTTCGGCCAGCACTTCATCTGATATTACTCTATGTGCCTCACATTATGGTAGCGAACTTCTAGCCTATCGCGTACTTGCCTCAGTCGAAATATGGAAACCATCACATCAAATCACTAGACCAGCAGATTATTTTCTCTCTATACAACAGCAAACACCTATTTATACTAGGTAGGGATGATCTGTGACAAGTTCATGCCAACACCCAACACGTTACAAACCAACAGCTCGCTTTTACATCTACCGACCCTGTTCCTACAACTTCTACAAATGGCTCAGCAGCTCCCGATTGTTCCTTTCTTACATCCGTAATGCTAAGGGACACCGGTCGTTCTTTCTCAATCATTCTGATAAACCTCAGTTTTCTGCACAATAATATGCATATACTGCGCCTGTTGGCAATCATGGCCATTTTAGTGCCATTTTAGTAACTGCAAGTTTGTTCTGACCACAGTTCAGACGATTTCGTCTCTCTTCATGACTATCAGCTCTATAGACAATCTCCTACGCTCAAGCAAGATTGAGTGAATGCCAGTTTCCTAAAGCAAAACTAATTTGGGAGAAATAAAATCACAAAAAAGGCCTAAACAATAGACCTTTTATTTATAATGGGCGATACTATAGGGTCCGCATTACTACTTGTATGCAGTTACACGACTCCTAATACCTCCCATATAAATGGCAAGGCAACTATAGCCACTTTCTAACAGGCATCGAGTCATCCATGTGATGAAATCTTATTGCGGGGATTACAACCTGCCTTGCTTGCAATGGTTCCCGACTAACCCTCCAAACAAGTACAGAGGCCTGTTGACCTACGTCAACTTGAGAGGATGGGCGCAACAAGTTTAGGCGTCTACCAGGTTCAACCATTATTTAGTGTTTATTGTAAGTATAACAAAAGTACGGGTATTTGTACTCCAAGGGTTCCAGGGGATCGATCACAGAGGGCTATACTGCTCTTGGCATTACAAAAGCTCGGCCATTGTCCTACTATAACAATGGAACAATGGTGTACTACAGGTAACATAGCTAGGCTTAACAAGTCCTAAGAGAAGAAAATTTTTGCAAAATTTACCTTGCATATTAATGTGAAAAACACTTCAATGGTCTCATCATGGACTTATACGGAATAGCGGAGATTTTCGCGTATTACAACTATAAATCAATGGGTTGCGATTTTGGTAAGGAACTATTTGTTTGCTCCTTGTAGCTCCTGGATAACAAGTTATAAAATGAAACGCAACTTTGACAACGCATCGTCAACTCATTTTTTAAATATCGCCATATTGAAGGCAAAAACGAGCTAATTAAGGAAAACTTTCGAAGGCTGCCGCATGAGGAGGACAATGCACTTTCTACGCTATTCAAGCAAGCTATACTGTGTTGTCAATTTATAAAGATAATCACTTAATTAATGTTGTGGTTTAATTCTAGAATCGGACAGCAAATGTAGTTTGGGTTCTTCAGAATCTGTTAAACCATTATGGGATCCACCCGCAAACGCCGATATCGACTGCCGCATTTTCTTATGGATTTCAGGCTAAACTGATATGGCAGATGAAAGAGACCATTGACGTTTCTGGTTGCCCTTCGTTGAGGAGTCTTGAGAGTAAAGAGATCCTTCTTCTGCCATGGCTGCCACGTTTGAATAGCATATTTTACTTGTAGTCGCGCGTAGGAGTTCAGCGTTGAGGGACAATATTGAGGGCCCAAAAGGAATGAACATTCTGCAAAACAAGGCCTTGATGCTGATTTCCGGTTATCGATACCTTCCTTTCTTTTTTATAACACCCGAGCACTTCCTGTACCAATACATCCAAGTCACGCTCCTGAGAGGCTTTCTGCAAGTTGTGGTCTCCAGGCTGGTGACGCAAAGGTATCACCTTACACTTAGCTATGTTTAACTGGAGCATGTTCCACTTTGACCATTCATAAATGCAATCTAGATCCTAATTTCATCTACTTCAGCATTGCTACCCACAATTAGCAGGTTTAGGTATTTTTGGAAAAGCACCAGAATTCGGCGTTTCAACATTTTTGGTCTAGTCGTTGGTGTGTCTACCAGCGGACCTTTGACAGGGTTCCGCCCCCATGACTTCCGGATGCTGAACTACATCATAAGCAAACATCAACCACGCAGGTCCAAAACTGTCACACATGTTGAAGTGGCACTTAGCTGCTGGCATCAAGAAGTCATCGGAGCGGAACCCGGCACGGGTCGGCTAGAAGCCGCAGTTCTGATGAGACACGGAATATCGAAACACCAGCATCTGGGGCTTTCCCAGACTGACTTAAGCTTGCTCATGGAGAGTTACAATGGTGAATAAGCTGAAGCATAACAAAATGCTTACTATTGCTCAGCAAACTAGATCATGTTTGCGCGGATGGTGCTCTTCATTTTTATTAGTGGCCCGCCATATCTTGACGTCATCGGTTAGAAGCAGGAAGTCTGAGGAGAGAACCCTTACCAGGTCGTTGATAAACACCAGGGAAAAACGCAGTCTCAACACTGAACCGTGTAGAAGGCCACATTCCAAATCAATCCGGCTAGAGAGCGATCCCCAATGCGTACTTCAAGATTCTGTTGGTAATATAAGTGGTTAATTCAGCCAAGGATAATATGTCTGATTCCGTAGCTCTGTAGCCGGTGAAGTATTCCGCAGTGATCAAGGCTGTCGAAAGCTGTGGAGAAGTCTGGATGGATGACTTCTACTCCGACCCCATCATAAGCCACTTCTGTCCAACTACCACGTGCAATCAATATGTTGGTGGCGCATGACCGGTGTTGACGGAAGCTATGCTGCTCCTGTGCCAAGATATTACATTTTTCAAGTTAGTCCATTAGAGTATCAGCGATGACCGCTTCTGTCTACTTCGCGATCACATGGAGGAAGGTCACTGGGCAATAGTTTGCGTGATCTGAACGGCTACCGCTATTAATAATTGGGATGATAATGCCACGCTTTCACATGGGGGGACATGCAGTTCATCGGAGCACCTTTGAAAGAACGGTAACAGTGATTAAGCTAACTTGCTAACCGCAGCCTTTAGAGCCATCGTGTGGATGTTGTCCGCTCCCAAAGTTATGATCCCGCAGTGAAAGTAACTTATTTAGCACAACCGATAATTTGAAAATTACATGTATAAACAATGTTGTCGGTAATGTGTTTGAAATTATGCGACAGTATATGCGAGCTCGAATATTTGGGTGATTTTAGCCGCATTGCATTAACTGCGGCGTCGGCGCTTTGTACTCTACTGCTTGTTTTGAAAATTGGAGGGATTCCACACTTTTATTTACTATGATAGTTGACTTCCTTATACAACACGTTTTGTTTGCCAGGAATTTTTGGCTTGTCACTGTTGATAGATTACTTTATTCTCACGGATATGTGCGGTGCAATGTTTGCGATGAGTCAGGAAATTGCTCTAAGTCATTGAGGCGGGTTTATGTTTGTAGGCACTCTTTGCTGCGTATCTAATCGCCAGGCAATTTTTAGCCCAGTTGTTTAGAATTAACAGTAATTTTACGGGACGATGGGGTTTAGTCTTTGATGCTCTGTCGAGGAACCCTGTCTGAAGGTTTTCAAGTGAAGTGTTGTTTGGTAATTCCCAAGCATCTTTGTCGAAGAGTTCTTTACATACGTGGTAGCACGTGATTTTGGAAGTTAGTTATGAGTATTTATTTTGATACTCTGCACTGTACACATAGTTAAAAGATATTACTACATACTCATTAAAATCTTTTGGACTATCAAACAATAACTTATCAACCATTAGTTTTTCATTCCTGAGTACAAGGTCCTATATGGACTATTTGTCTGCTGTCCAGGATCTAGTGAGCGTGGTGACGTGAATGTACAGGAGTATGTTGGCGATCAGCTCATGCAAGTCTGCTTTAAATCGCTCACTGGGTGTTGCCCATAACTCAAGTTCGTGCAGATTAAAGTCCTGGGAGACCAGAATGTGACTTTACCTATTGCGTGTTACGCTCTTCGGAACATGTATCAAGTGGTAATCCCTTTACGTAGTTGACGTTGGGAAGCGTTGAACTACAACTATGAGTGATGCGTCGTCGTATCTTAGTTGGAGACAGCAACATAGTGAGTCGGTAACGTGGGTTTCCAGATCCTAAGCTTTCGCACATGGCAGGTCGCTGCGGCAGTATAGAAGAGCCACACCTCCTTCGATACGGTAGTCATTCCGGATGAGTGACATTCCCGCTATCTGCACCTCGGTGTCAGCCACATCATAGTACAAGCATGTATTGGTACTATAATTTATGCCTTAAAGACACCTGACGTAGCCGAAATTTGGTATGTTTACTGAGAATCCATCGGGCGTTTGTGCACATACAAGGAAGGTTCTCAGATAAAGCAGGGATTCTTGAGTTGTGCAAATCATACGTATAGTTGCGCCGAGCAGCGAGTAGCCAGCGGGTAAACGTTTATCCATTTTGTACTTGGTGAACTGTTTAACGGCTTATTCATTGTCCGCGTAGTTAGTTCCGTGTCTAAAATTCTACCTACAGCGTAAGCTCTCTGGTCAATATCATCTTGTACCGGTTGTATGGACTCATTCGACACCCTGCTGCTGTATTTTGCTTCTATACTTTCCTACGAGTTTTGTTCTTTGAGTAACATAATATCTCTTGGAGGCATTTGTTTAGTGTGTTTAGCCGAAGCGTAGCTGGTAGCCTGCAGCGAAACACGTAACAACATTTTAGCAGCCCTGATACTATATTTTTTTCTGCACGACCGCCTACGACAATCTCGGGCCACTGCTTTTGCAGTTCAGTAAGTTACACAGCCGTGACAAGGATTTTGCTAGCACTTCATCCAAGCAGGGTTTCACGAATATAACGCCATTGCTTTTTGTCATGGATTTTATTTCATGCTCATCACATGCTTCAATTTTAGGAACATCGTGTACAAGAATTGTGCTAGGTTAGGTTTTCTATTGATAACACCCTAAGTTTCGGTTAACTGGATAACGCTCGCCCCTTGAGAGGTCTAGAATAATACGGACAAGGCAGTGTTTATTTCAAAGTCGACCTGTGGACAACAGTAGTGCTGATTATACTTTGGTTATGGAGTTCAGCACAATGCGCAGTAGTCTCGGTTCACCCTCATTCTCTGAGTTCGGATACCGGTAATACGTACTATGTGTACAGGTTTCAGTACAACACCGATGAGGCTCCTAACAATGTTCCACTGGTTGGGATCATCACGTGTCTTCCACTAAGTGATGTTGACTGTGATTCTGTGATACGGAAGCACAGTACGCTCAGTACAATTTGTTGTTTCTGTCCACCTTTCGACATATCGCGGTTATTGCTTGAAATCCTTGGAGAAGTACTACAGGAAACCAGTGGTGTTTGCACCATCAAAACTGCTACACTCCACAGCTTCCGAAACAGTTTGGCGTGAATTTAACTATAATTAACAGCTTTTCTTAAAAGCAACCGTTACCCAATTTTTGATTGTACCGACTTGCTATTTTTCTACACTATCCGTCAGGAAATTGTAAGTAGCCTTACGTGTAGTTACTTCGATTTAACTGGAAAATTCATTAGTCAAATGTGAGCTACCTGTGTTATTAGAGCAGCATTTGAGTTTCTGGGCTCTTGGTATCGTTTTGCTTACGGTGTTACTAACATCGAGTCTTACCGCCCGTTGAATTTTACCGATTGCCCTACCTTCGCCATGGTTGTTAAAGCGTGGAATTGGGATGTGTTCTTTAACCGACTTACTGGAGTAATCGGTTGCAATAGTTTGCCAAGAAATTAACTATTGTTTGTATCTCGTTGTTCCTATTTCTCGGTTAAATAAAATCGCATCGAAAACTATGTGAGGAACTAAGATACTTGTCAGCGTGCGTCAAAAACGTCGTTCCCATAACATGACGTTCAACTCGTCACATATCTTGTGAGCCAACAAGATTGTGTGTTGGCGAACAGGCAGGTCTATACAGATTAAAATTACACAGGAACAAGCGGCATTGCCTAGTGTTAAGCAAACCAAGCAAATCAGCTGACTGCTGTGTTTTTGCACCCCACATAATGCGGCAATGACCTCTTCAATACGTGTTGGCTACAGCGAAGCAATTAAAGATTCATGCATTGTATACGAATTATGCAACACTTACTTCCAAACGTCCCAAAGGATAGAATTACGCTTTGTCGAAAGGAGCTATACATGCTTCTACCAGCCAGTCTTTCTTACGGTGCAGTTTTGCCCAACATGTATCCATTCCGTTTTCTCAAATAATAGACCGTACAAAAATAATGTTTCTGATGAAATACCCCCCATTTTAATTTATATTAGTTTGATAACCTCCCTGTTCTCCGCTAAATATTGTTCGCACTCTCCATGCGGAAGAATCAATACCGTTCGGCATGGAAGTAAGCTGTCATCACCCCGCGCCACAAAGGTGGATCTGTACAGGAAATCAACAACATGGTTAGCGGGATCTGGTTTCGGGTTTGCTTTCTCTGGGGCCGACCACGAGACGCCTCCTTCTACAGAGGGATATGGATGGCTTGCGCCGGGCCACCCACAGCTCTAACCACATACTTTATCTCCAGCGTAAACCCGAAGGAATAACACCTGGAGGTACGCGGATGGGAGAAAAGTTTCAGTCCCGGAGCTGACCCACACCCCTTCACAGTCAAACACGAGCACACTGTTGTTTGAAATCCATCTCACACAACGAGGAGGCTAGACCGTCGTCCGCTCCAAACAGATTGGATGGGACCAATCTTCAAGCCTAGCATGACGACAAGGACCGTGCACACTGTCCCCTACAGTAACGACCAGCTGTCTCCTGGAGCCAGCATGGAGGATGTTGTTGGTCATAGACAGGTAGACACCTTATCCACCTTCACATGAAGCGCAGCCACACCATGGGTATCAACAACAGCCAAGCCTTTCATACTACAATATCCATTAAAATAAATCCTTTAATACATACGGGTGTGATGACGTAACTCTTCACTAAATGTGCATTAAAATAAAACGGGTTGACAACAAACTCGCTGTAGGTTCAATACGTCAGTGAATATATTTTTAGAAAAGGCCACAATATTATTAAAATATTATCCAAGTTAGCAAAAAGTAGCTTATGTGACGTGTGCAAGTTAATAGAAGGTAGGTTTGCAAGGCATTAATTTGAGATAAAAGAAGCATTAGGATAATAACGCAAACCCACCACCCAATATAAAGATACCCAGCATGCACGCATGCAGCTAGTAAATCGATTTTAACGTACTTACCAACGCTGCGCCTATTACGCCTAACTTATCTGCAGGACTCATCGTCGTTTCGATGCTGGCCCCAAGTAACCTCGCTTATGGCTCGTTAGGTCTGCCTTACTCAGGCACTCTCGACCGCATGTGTTACAGCACCACGCATTTGACGCAGATGGAGTACACCCTATCGGCGACACACGCTTTGCAACTGCCGCTTCTTCTCTGCAAGCACGAAAACTTTCTCCGAAACCTCGGCACATGCCTTTGAGATCAAACTGCGCCACTCACGCCAAACAACCGTCTGCAATCCCCATGACCTGCAATCATGCTTACAACGTGACAGACTCACCTTGATCCTGTCCTCGTAAGGAAGCTATGGTTTACTGACATTCCGCTATCCCACACTCAGCCGACCATATAATAGCTGTTTTTTGTATCCGCGTCAAATCCGTACGCCACTCGCGACCGAGTTACATTAAGGGTATCAGTAAAACTACGCAGTCTCCTGCATACATTCCACTTCAGTGAAACAGTTTCGTGTCCTCAACTCCGTAGCATCAACCGATGCGCAGAATCCGTCACAAACACTGATGATGGACCTGCTAGAGACACAGCACAGCCCGCCGGAAAATCGTCTACGATTTGCTGCCGGAAGAGAGAGCGGACAGCACCATGGATTTGTAGACCACGAGGTTCGTGCAAAACGGTAAGCTGGTGGTACTTCAGCACTCGGTAATCAAGCTTTTTGTGTGTCCGCTTCCTTTGATAGGCGGATACAAAACTTACTGTGAAGCTGCAGTTATTTAGCAGCAAATTTCCAAGGTAGCAGAAGCTAGAGGTAGTTTCTAATACTTCAGCACCAATGCTTATTCGCGGCACTATCGTCGCCTGCACCTCCGGTGAATGAGGAAAGAGACATACAGTTTTGCTTGTGTAGCTGGTGAGCCCAAATTTGGCCGCTATCGGAGCCAGTGTAATAGTGGTGTGATGCAACTCATCCATCCTTTTTGCAAACGATGCACAGTCGTCAGCAAACAGTATCATACGGATGTTTTCTCACAGACAAGTGTTTACGCACCGAAAGTACGGATGTTCAGTAACTCACCAACAATACGATGCTCCACACAAACACCATAAATACAAGCCGCATCGAAAGCAAGAGGCAACATCGCATGAGGTTAAATATCAAACAGGGCAGCAGCTAAGACAACCTTGCTTTACATCATAGAAAAATGCAAAATCTTCCAAATACTCTTTACACAGTTGTAACCTCGCGCGTACCACTGTGCAGACATACAATTAAAGTTACAAAATTACTCGGGTGACCAAACATACCCAACTACAGCCACAATGCTTCGCTTTTCACCGTATCAAATGCCTTAGTGAAATTAACGACAAGCGATTAAATGGCTGGTGTCGTTCCCTACACTTCTTCTGTAACTGACGAGTCGCAAACGCCATATAGATTATGCTGCGACCTGAACGGACCCCACCTTGCTTTTCCGTCACTTTCAGTTCCAAAACCTGACTGAAGAGGCGGTTAAATAGGATTGGGTCTATGACCTGACCCACACAACTCAGTAAGTTAATGCCACGATAATTCACGCTACGTTGCTTGCTTCCTTTGCCTCTGTACACTAGTAGCACAAATGCATCCTTCAGCACAGGAGGCGCCTCCTCCTCAATCTACTTGCGTTACCCCAAGTGGTGCAGCGCATTTAACAAAGCAGGTCCGCTGTTTTTCGATACTTCAGGCGCGACCTTGCAAGCGGCGGCACGCTTGCCGTTTCGCAGCTGAGCATGTGCTCTCTGCACCTCATCCACAGTCAATGTGTCCGCCAGATTCACCTTAATCTCGTGCTTTTTCAAGCCGTTCAAATTAGACCAGTTGATTTCTAAAAGATTGCTCGGAAGAGAGTCAGAGTGCTTTTGCCTGGTTTGCATTATGTATGCAGGCTGTCTGGACTACCGTCGATTAGCAGACTCAGCGACTCCAACATCGTTCCATCCAGCGCCTTTAAGGAGTCAAAAAATTGCATGGGTTGGTGGCGTTCAGCGTAGCACATTATCTGTATTATTGCAATACCATAAAATTAAGCGCTGTTGGGACGCTTCAAACTGTGCTTGCTGTCGGGATAACACTTCTTGAAGATATTCCAAGGGAATCGCCATTGCTCACAAAATAGAATTCCACCTCCGTTGCCACTGTATTGTGTCGCCAAAAACTGCACCAACCGTGTCGGGAGTGAAAACACTGGACGACGAGCTACAACGTGTGTATTCTGGTGAGACCACGAACGGCGTGTATGTCGGGCAATCAAGGTCACACTCACATGCGCTTCGATCGGTGCGATCAATGATTCAATCATTAGGTCTAGCGTTAGCAGTGTTGTGCGCGTGATAGATTGAGCGAAACGTGTGCTTGTCGGGAACGCAGTGGACACATGCATGGGTACAATTCAGTGAAGTGAGAAAGTTAACAGTGGAATACTAAACAGTAAAATGGCTACAACAAACATGGTTCACATAATGAACGGCTGCACACTGCTGCCCTAACAGTATGCTTATTGCGAGTGGATTAGCTGCAGGTGCATTTTGCGTGGTTATTCTAATGTGTCATTCGCATGCTATAATGTTGTTTTATCCGTACGCGGTTGCTGCATACCGATTCGTGTGTAGATCGCATTTGACAACGGCTGAATCTGTTTGCATTTTGAAAGCAGCCGGTGAAGCATTTAACGCCCCGTGCAATTGCGTTAGGACCATTGTATGCGAATTTTCACTAGTCCCTCAACCGTTTCTTACTTCATATCTAGCCCACCCACATGTATACCTGCGGACATATCTCGGCTCTGTGAACACCCTCTGGGTGTAACGTTTCAGCGTTGTAATCACAGTCACAACGGTGACCAAAATTGCTGTCGGTATACTACTTTGACTCCTTCTAATCCCACACAGCTTGCCTGTTATGAGTGGTTGTACCGATACTTCTGCCTCACTTGTTTGAGTAGGCACATAAATCACGCGTCACCCTAATGTACCATGCCATAACGGTGACCGGATGACGGCATATGGGCTATGCGGACGTAAGTGCAACCGGAATGTAGGAGGTCATGTTTACGAGGCCGACAGAGCCAAGGTGACAGGTAACGCTCAGGCTGATGTACACACATCTTAATTACAGAATGAACAGATGGAGTGAATGTACTCCTTCCGGGATTCCAGTTGGACTATTCGTGGTCATTTGTCGTCAGTCTATCTATGTAGCCACCGCACTGACTTTCTACACAACCTAAATATGTGACCTCAACTGCTGATTCCACTGGGTCACAACCTGTTACTAACGCAGCAGTAAACAACTGTCATGGTAATTTACTTGAAGTACCACCATATCCGACGGAACGACGCAGGACTGGAAGCAATAGCAAGTAAGTACCACCGTGCACCCCCAGTTAGGTTGGGCCGACAAATATTTGAAAAATAAAACCAAAAGTGACTGTTACCGTGCAATTTATCAGTGATGTTGAAGTATTTACAGATCAAGTAGGCGTAAAATAGCAGCATACTTTTGCCTTACATGACGCGCCATTTGTTGACAGTGGCTCAGTGTCACGCAAGCGCGTGCTTCCGCCACAACTTGCTCCAAAATCTTCCTCCTCCACTTCGTCTTGCTCAGAACACCAGCTGGATCTTCTTGGAGCATTTCGCTATATCTCCTCCTCATTTCTTGTTTAACGTAGGCCTTAATGATGTTCCAAATCCCTTCAATGGGGTTCGGTTGTGGAGCATACGGTGCGAGTCGTAGCAGTGTTCCCGAGATGTAAGCTTCCTCTTGAAAAATACGCTCCATATTAGTGTGACATGGGGTGTTATCACAAACAAGAACATAGCTGTCAGACAAATGTCTACCATCTGTATCAAGCGTCTGCCGCAACCAGATAGAAAGGGAGGCGAATTCTGCAGTATTTCGAACAGACTTTCGAGGGAAAAGAAAATATCCTACAATAAAACGCAGCAATGTTCCGGTGTCGCTACAACCAGAAATAGTGCATACAATCAGGACCATTTCTCGAGTAACCAGACCAAGAGCTGGCAAAGTAGTAGTCAAAACTATGACTCTAATGGCTCAAAATGTTTTAGGAGAACCTCTGTAGATGAAAGAAAGAATCACTTGGGAACGCTGACTCAAGGATCTGCAATTCGATGGAACTATCTACTCAGCCTTTTGTACGGATAATAATCGGCTAGGAACTGACTGAATTGCTGGGTTAAATTTACCCAAAGACTCAAATAGTAACGGTACCTGTTCTAAATGCGCGCGTGGCTACAAGTCATTTGTACGGACGACAATGCTGTCTTTGCGGGAGCCAAAACCGCCATGGTCGCGGATGCAAGTGGACCCAGGTGGATCCCATCCTCGTGACCTCAAGGTTACTCATTTTTTATGGAGGGTGTTATTTCGGAGTTAAAAATACTCCACCGCTCCCCGTTGTTTTGTGAGTTTTGTTCCACTCACCCCTGCTCACGTTGTCCTCTCTTCCGGTTCCTCGCATTTGTTCACTTTTGTCTCACAGTTGTGATTAGCTTGTATGGACACTGAAGCTTACGCTTATTCGCTCTTACTTTGTGTATTTCGTTCATTCATGAGGCAACTTTTGGTCCCCCGATTTTTGAAATGACCAACATTGACTGATCGAATGCCAGCCTTTCCGCATAGCCTGTGATATGCCCTAATTTGAATATTGTGATTGAGTTGCATGGACAGACGTTTGGTGGTCGATTTGACTTGCTGCGTGAACATTGTTTGTTTGCTCGGTCGTTGGTGTTCTCATTACCGCTAATGGGTGGAAGTAGTCGTGGGGCTTCTACACAGCAATTTTCAACGCATGTTCAATCACATTTACATTAAAATTATTCACTCAAAACAATCTAAAACGTAAATGCTCAACAATCACCCTCAGCAAGCCGGGTTACAATTAGCAACCGCCGAACGGTCCATGGCGATACAAAGGTTGGGCGTCACTGCCGTAGAGTGCACCGGCTCGCTATACCCCCATATTTCACGAGACTGGCTGCTTGTAGTGTAATCCCTTCGCAACAAAATATTACATGTCTACGTACTTGCAGAACAAGGAGGAAAGTAATATAATTCACCGTTTCACATTTCCTTTGAAAGGAAAATGCAAGGCTGCAATCAAACATCTATCACATGCCTCCTTCATCCCTCCATTGGTGATTATATGATTCCATCCGGAAGCTGTCCTGTCTACCTCGATCAGATTTGATTTGTGTGGTTCGTATGGAGGCGAATTGTTTGGAATATGATTACCTTCTACCTCACGTTCAACTTAGACCTGTGGGTCCGTCACAAAAGTGAAATTTTATCGCATCAAGAAAGAAGTAACGTGTAGTGATTGATATCCATTCTGCTGCGACGGAGCGCGTTCCGCTCCTTCTGTTACGGACAACTTGACTTCAAGCTCAAACAGTAGCTTCTACTGCGCCTTCAACTATCCGACCGAACTAGCCTGTAAACCCACGAAAACGAGGCAACCTATCTGCGCCTCTTGTTTAGAGCACCATTTTAGTACCAAGCCAACGTTGTGCACAGTTGTCCCGTGTGCATTACTTGCGCCCTAGCCTCAGACATCTCCTTTGCTCACTTACAAAAGGGGCTTTACTACACTTCAGGCTTATACCCGGTGCTCTGAGCACACGCGTTTCTCTTCCCGCAGGGACTGTGCGCGTTCCAATGGATGTCTCAGACACTCCCATTTTCCAGTGAGGACGCGCGGCTCACGGTACACCGGCTGAGCTCCGTTTAGTAAAGCCTCAATTGCCGTCCATTTGAGTTGGACCACGCTAGTCTCACCCAAGTCTCACAGTTCTCCTACCAACCTCCGAAAGCGTGAGTATTCTGCGCGTAACTGTGTTCAGTCTCTACGCCATACCGAATTCTATTGACTGGTAGCCTCTGCCCACACAGTGCTATGTGGATGCAAGTGCCATGCTTATCGGATGATAGCATTTGCACTAAGGAACAAAGCTTCTGCACTAAGGATGCAAGCGAATGCGTTAAGGATGTTAACAAGTAAGAAATGTTATAGACTCCTTTAGCTCCCTGCCTTCATTAAGTTGGAAGAACTGAGATATCGCCAAATTTCGAAGCCATGCGATAGCATCTGTGTCACGAAAACGTGATTGCACACTGGAATAACATGCGCTGAACTCACGCTGCGGGTATGTAACTCATCCGAAACGACGGGCTTACGAAAGGTGGATGGGTAATTTTGTATAACCGAAGCGACAGTTCGAGGCCCTTGAGGATTTATGCTCACAGTTCGCCGATTCTCTTTGATGCCGACTGTAATTACATGGCAGAGGACATCTGCCTTGTAGCGTTGGTGTACCGCCCCCAATCTCTACACGGGAAATGAACTGTCAACTTGCGACGGCTTTAACTTGCCGTCTAAAGCGAAATGACACCCACATCCTTATTATGGGAGATTATAACGTACACAATTTAGAAACCAATGCTACAATCAAAGAACACTTCAAAACAGAGCCGAAAAACTTATAATCAGTGTTCCACTTCGTTTTGCTCACTCTTTTTTAGTATATCTGGATAGTGTGTTTACCAAAGCGGAACATGTGATTGGTTTACTGACTGTAGACTGCCCTTTAGGACGTAGTAATCATGCAGTCATCAGTTTTGACTTCATCTGCTATGCGGAATATCGGCACGAGGAGCCTGTGTTGGTGCGCACCATTATACGCTACGACCGCTTAGCCCAGCTTTTCAGTGTCACAACATGGTAGTTCCTCCCTGCAGGTCACCCGGAAATCGCTTGGCTCGAATTCGTCTACAACTTCAAGAAATTGGATACCGATGCCTCAGTGACAAGGGTTTGTAATCGACAAAATACCGTTTCTTTTGTAAGGAGCAAAACTCGAAAATGGATGACTACACGCAACTCAGGCTGACAAGATTATAGATCATCACCAAGGCCAGATAATTGAGACAACCACTTAGCACATCGTAACCACTGCACTCAACTGCTGAGCCATGACAAAGCCGCATCTCAGCAGTATATGGCGAAAACTTTCAGCGCTAACTACAAACTGCTGCACAAGTATGTCAATGGACGGAGTAAAGTGTGTCAGGGAATTTCTCCTCACCGGACGACTGCTGGTCTAACTAGAACAGCCATAGAAGCGCGAAAGCGTTGTGGACGCAATATCCTCCCACGTTTCAGAGAGTCTTCCCATCAGGCCATCTTCCAAATTTTGTTTCCCCGCCTCCAGGACTCACCCACATCTCTTTTACTGCCAAAGCTGTTTTGCGGAAGCTGACTTCTCTGCGCAATCACAGCTATACGAGAATCGACGCCATTCGCCCAGAGACACTGGGAATAGCATCAAAACAACTAGTAGAACATTAGCCAAGTATTTTCCTTGCTGCTATACCAGATCCAGGCTGCTGCCATGTGGAAGCTTGGAATAATAACTCCGATTCACAAAGGCGGAAGCAGGACTGAGCCCTCAAACTAGCTCCCAGTATCTTTTCTCCCTGTACTGTCCAAGGTCTTGGAATCTATCGTTGCCGATGCGTTGGGATTATTTGGAAAATTGTAACCTTGTCGTTTCCGAGCAACACAGCTTTCATTGATAGTGATCGTGCACAAGGAATTTATTAATTGCACGCAGTAGTTGAACTGAGTCAATTGACGCTGCACAGGCCGTTGATGCGATCTATTTGGATTTGTCGGAGGCATTTGATCGTTTAGATCATCTGATTTTCTTTTCCAGGCTCCAATATTACGGGATCGGTGACCCTCTCTTGAGTTGGATCGCCAACTTGCTGCTGCAAAGAAAATTAGTGATGAGAGTAAGGAGCTCCCTATCTGGACCAGTGACAATCGAGTCTGGTGCGACCCAGGGCTCATTTCTTGGGCCAGGATTGTTTTTGTGTTTATTACTGAAGCTGCATTGACAATCGCTTTTAAGTTCCTGCTGTTTGTTAACGATATCAAAATATGTCACCGCATTCATTTACATGCTAATCAGAATTTACCTCAATGTGTCCTGGATTTGGTACATTAGTGGTTAACCAGAACTCTGTTGCAATTCAACGTGAGCACCTGCAAAGCACTCTCCCTATTAAACAATAGTACCTATTCCTGCAGGATGGGGACGCAAGAACTGCAGTGACCATCTGTCGAACGCGATCTCGGCATACTTGTTCAGGATAACTTGGATTGTTCTAAACAATACGCAAAGGCACCGAACACCGGCAACCAACAAGTCGGTCTGTTACGACTGACGGTCGAGCAAATAGGCACCACTATTTTAAGACTGATGCTCAGTGCGTATGTTCACCTCCACGTCCATTACTCAATTGAAGCCTGGCACCCATGGCTAAATCACGACCAAGCTGCACTGGACCGACCACAACGGTGGGCTTCCAAATACGCTATTTGAATACGCAAAGTACCGTAGGAGCAGCGGCTGAAACGTATGGGAGTATTTAGCCGGCGGTATCGCCGACTACGAGGCGAGATGATGACGACGTACTCGTTTTGCCACACTCCAAATCATGTGTGCCACCCTTTACTGCAAGTCAGAAGTAACACCAAATTTAGGGGCCAATCCTTGATATTAGCAGAACAACACAACCGCCTGGCGTGCCGTAGAAACTTCTTTTCCATCCGTCTGTGTCAACCATGGAGCGCTGTCTCCGAATCGGTTGCTTCTGTACTCTTGGTAACTATATGTAAAAGTCGGTTTGATGACGCACATCGCAACTTACATGTTGTTACTTGACACTACTCTTCCTCCTATTCCCGGGAAATACCTTGAAATTAGTTTTTTCGCCTATGGAAGGTATGGAAATATTCGGAGTGCAGGGTTACTGCATTAAATACGAGATAAGTCCATTCTTTTGACACTAAGTTTAATAGTTGTTTTTTCTGCTAACATTTTGATAACCCACCTGACCACCCAACGGGGCTAGTAAAGCAGTGCTTTTTAACCCATATAATGTCATTGCTCTTTGTTCAAAGCATACTTGCTATCGACCTACAGTTGACGAGCGGGCTGCGCGTTCGCGTATCGAAGGCTGGTGCCGCATTTATCAAACGAAAAATTTAGATGTACAAGACTTACCAAATGATTGTTGGAACTATGCTGTCGGTGTTTCGGTCATTTGCGCTGTCGGTTCTCGTACACAATAGTAAAACCCGGTCAATGTACCGGAGGGATGTCCGTTAATAGGAACGCTCCCACCAACATTGCCGGTGTCGGGCTTTACGCAGTGGTTGGTGTGACGTAGTCACTGACACGAAAGTGCTCCGCTGCAGTGGCATGTATGCAGTAGACAGCATACTTCTGCTGTGGCCCGTTAGGTGACTTGGATATCTCCAGCGTTTGGATTGGACGAGGATGCCCAAACAGATGCTTTTGCTCGACTGCGCTCAAGGAAGCGGAACGTTAGAAAACCGCAGCTATTTTGCCATGAGATGATCAAGGTGAATAGTTTCAGAACTACCCTATCCTAACACTGCAATCCACGATTGACCGGTCTCCACTCGATTTGGACTCATCAGGTAGATTTAAACTGTACTTGCGAGGAACACGACAGTGTGGCTGACGGTTTTCGTGACGGTCACTAAGCCAGAGTTCTATGATCAGCGCTTGACACAACGGTTATAAGTTCATTGTTGAGTTTTGGAGTACTGGCTTGTGCTTGGATTGCAACATGCAATCGCTACCTGACGAGTCCAGTTCAGGAGCAAAGCGGTCCGTAGTGAATTGCAGTGTCGGGAGGGAGCAGATCCAAACGCTTCACTTTGGATGCGGTCCTAGTGATCAAAATGGCAGCGATTTGCCTCAAAGCAAACTGTCGAGATAATCAAGATTGCATGTCATAGTGCAGACACACGGCTGCAACTCCAAGACCCAACAATTCTCAAGATGAGTTTCTCACTAAATAATGCTGATTTTAGGTTTTGGAAGGCGATGGCATTGGGTTGGTGCCAATGGCTTGAGTATATAAAGAGGGCGATTGTCCAAATGCAAGAGAAACTCCTGGTACGGAAACGACAGGTGCGTATGGCCGGTGGCCGAGTGGTCGGCGCGTTTGCTTTCCAACCATAAGGTCACCGGTTCGAATCCGCGTAGGGATGGGCGTCCTCGCGGTATACTCAGCCCGCGCGCGACTGGTGGTGGTTGCGCGGCAGCGAAGCGCCGTTACGGCGTATAAGCTGACACATTGCATTTTTTCATTTTCATGGAGTTTAGACCATTAATGCTTAGTGCATGGTGCCGTAGCAGTTGCGGTCGCAACTGCTTGAGCCAAGCCGGTCTTTAAACTCACCAGTGTGGCCACGATGTGCCGATATCTAAATGGCAGCACGTTACCTGAATGGGTAGCGCAGAGCTTGGAAAATTCGCTGCTTGCTATCGTATTTACTGATGCAGGCCAGTAATGCGGCAGATGTGACAAGTTCGCTGCATCATCACACGGTTGGTATGTATGTGTTTGCGCGTTGATTTTTTTGCATTTTAGGTGTTGTTTTTCTATTGATACCTCGGTATGCCTGCCCTTAATGTGGATGTTAACATGGTGACAACCTGTCTAAAATTTACAACCTAGGTTATCCCGGCTCCTGGAGACAGTTGGTCGTTGTATGGGGAAACGGTCTTCGTGACGGTGCTAAGTTCAAAGTGTGGTTTCGTATAGTGGGAAGCTAACTACGGCCCTGCCACCGACGTGTGTTCGTCAGATGCGAAGGGTTCCCGAATTATGTAAACAGTGATGCTGCTGACGAACATGCTGACGGAGTGTGGGTCGGCTCCGCTGATGAATCCCGGCTTCCATCAACTTGCCTTTCTATCATATTTCTTCGGGTTTACACTACATATTGAGTGTGGGGATGGAGCTTCGGGTGGTGTAGCGCAAACCACCCATGATTCCACTGTAGGCATAGGCCTCCCGTGGCTGTCCCTTTACAGAGGGTACAGCTACCGGCAAATCCGAACATATGTATACAGTAGCCTACGTCACATATTATACCTGGTTAAGCACTGTCAAGCAATTTCTTGGTACTTAGTCGCAGACAATAAATCACCGCCGGTATAGATAATAGGATTATCTTTGCAAGCTCTAGTATCGGCGTCGGTGACCCACTTGTGCTGGATCGATATTTTTCTCCTTTAACGGCAATAGTGTCTGGAGCTCGGAGCTCACTATTTGACCACATGCATGTAGATTGCGTTGTGCCTCTGGGCTCAGTTTTAGGGTCAGGAGCGGTTTTGTTATTTGTTAATGACTTCAAATAGGCATTTGTTACGAATTTCCTACTGGTTTCTAAAGAAAGCAAAATAGGACTTGAGATTTATATAATTGCTGCTAATATCTTCTTCAGAATGGCCGAGACACGGTAGAGCAGGAGGCAACCAGGAACTTACTAAAATTCAACTTGAGAAAATACAAGGTACTTTCCATACGATACCAGAACACCTGCCTCTACAAGTTCAGTGCGCAAGTACTGCAAAGATCTTTCGTCGTACCTGATTTGGGCGTGCTGGTTTAGGATAACTATGGTTGTTCCAGGTAATTCGAAAGGGTATCCAAAATTGGTAACTACCACTTCGGGCTGTTGAAACGGGAGTTTTAACATATAGACATTTCTATGTTTCTACAGATGCTAAATGTATATGTTTGCCACCAGGTCTAATACTTAGTTCATACCCTTTCATCCACTGCTGAAACACAAACTTTATGCACTTGGGTACCTTCAACGTCGGACTTCCGAGTACGGCGTTAAAATGCACCACTCCCATGCGAGCAGAGGTAGAAACGTCTGGGGTGTTCGGCGGAAAGCATTGTCGATTACGAGGCAACCTGATAATGGCATAGTTGATTTTGCACAGTCTAAACCATGTGTGTCACTTTCTACTGCAACTCAGTAGTAATACAAACTCGGAAGATCACTCTTTAAAACTAGCAGAACGGTACAAGGTTCTGCAGTGACGCGGAAATTTCCTTTCTCTTCACGAAGGTCACCCGCGGAATTCTCTGCCCGAATTGGTCGTTTCGGTACCGACACCAGTTTATTTTAGAGAACGATCAGGTGACGCATTAAGTCACTAACACTCTGTTGCTACCCATCCGCTCTACTCAAGGGACATTCCATGGACTTATTAACTGTCACCTATTTGTTCTAAAGAACTAAGCGCAGTGTAGGATTCTAGCATACAGACGATAAGCCCCATTTTAATAGCAAAATTACTGTTTCATTCTCAACGTTTTCGATAGGTTTACCAGCCCAACCAGTGGGACTTGTAAAGCAACGCATGTTAACCCGTATAAATTTCATGTTCCTAGTTCGTTAAACTTGAATTATAAAACGCTGGATGGACAATTAACTGGCTTCACATTTTTCGCATTAACGTTATAGTCACACCCTTATTACTTATTAAGATTCGTAGACATTATTACTTGTGACATAAATGCATTTTTGTTAACTTTTATTGTTAGTTCCGCGGAACTTACTGCACGGCTGCTTTTAATGTTATTACCTCAAGGTGGGTTCTGCATAAGATCCATATTAGCATAGAGAATAACACACCATACGCCTCCGACAACTTAACGTCTGCGTTCAGGCTATTTCTTGCTGCCTCCTTCTACCACAAATTGTGTAACAGCCAATTTGTCATTTGTATTCTGGACAGTATCCCTTTTCCAAGCAAGCACAAGTGACAAAAATGCACTTATTGCAGTCACTCAGAGAAAAGGTAGCATAACACCTCTCACCGTCATATATTTCCACAAAGTTCCCTCTAACTTAAATCACTTCATCCCTTTTTCCTCTGTCTAATGTTAAAACGCTTTGTGATATTGTGCTCATTTTCGCGGAAAATACGCGTTTTAGCACAAAGTGCTGCCCTCGCCGCCGAACTCTACGCTGCCAACACAGCCGGGAAAGAAATAAAACACTGAGCCCTCCAGACGGAATTGTGTTACAGATAGAGCATGATTAGTTTATGGGTCACATGCACCCACTTCGACTGTCCGTCACTGAGGTGATTCACGTCAGTTGGCTAGACAGATTCAACCATGGTATCGGCCTTCACGGTCTGAGTGTAGTTACGCCCGCGTCCGCATCATAACAATCCGTGCGGCGGTGACGAACTGGCTCCGCCAACCGCTCTGGCTTACACGGCAATGTGTGTCATGACTTGCGAACCGAGTGAGTCACCTGACCGCGAGATCTGCCGTAGGCCCAAGTCTCGTCTCGAAAACGTGTTGCCGTCCAATAGTTGCGGTCCCCTAATACACACATTGACGGATAATGCAGTAGGTTCATCCAATGGTGCACCGCCATCACGCTCATTCATTCGTTACATCAATTGCAGGACTCCTGTGGCGTGAAATGGGTCTGTGAATGGGCTTATTACACATGCGCACAGCTTACTCATAACCGCCCTGGCGATGGGCGTACGGACTAGGCGATACTTATCGTTAACACCTCGCTAATTCAACTTCTTATCAATGCTGTTGATAAGGGAGATCACAATGTGATGTTTCGAACAAATTCCGAAACACTTTGCGCACGATTCGTGGCTATAAACGCCACATAACAAATGATGTGCCACCGTTTTTGGTATCAATTCAGGTTTTGTAAGCTCCTTGTTGAGAAGCCCGATCTCCTCCACAACGTCTATTGAGAACTGCAACAAATGGCTTCGCTGGTTAACTTCAATCGTCATTCTTAAGTGTTCATACCAGCGCATGCATCTGTATGCAATTCCGGACACACGTCAAACGTTACGCTAGTGTAGATCTGCGCCACCGATATCTGTGTTTGCGACAATCCAACACACAGGGCTTCCGCAGAAGTAACATGTTCCAGTAGACGCGAGGCAGTGCCTAAAATTGGTTGCTTTGTTGACAAGTAATGACCAAGTTATTCACGTGGTTCACAATGGGTGTTGGGAGCATCCCAAGAGATAAGACTTCACACTCTATGTTGCTTACAGCCGTTTGATTTGGGCAAACTGAAGTTAACATCTAGTGGACGAAACCACTTAGTTATACACCGCCTTGCAACGAGATATGCATCAGGGCTCAAGACGGCCATGTAAGAATGTCCAGTATAAGCAGTTAAAGTTCAAACAGGAACAAAACAGTAGGAAATGCTCATGGATGTTCATTCTTAAGTGCGTCTTTGAACCAGGACATATTTCGTGAGATAATTTGAAAGCCTGCATAGTAGGATTACATTAGAACCACATCACTGTCAAGCAATCAATGCCTACATGACCTACCTCGGCAGTTCCCGCTGTATCGGCTGCGCGAAATACAAGTAAAAGCAATGTAAAGCAATAGCAACCGCACTGGATTGTTTAACTGAATCGCTACGTTTATTGCCCGTTTGTCTTATGTTTGTTAGTTTCCGTGATCCGAACATTCGTTAAACCGTTTGATTTTTATGCCTCTCGTTTGGCTTATTTGTATTGCGCATTGGTTGTTTGTATAAACCCGTTTGTAGGACTGAACGGTTTTGGCGGTTCCGGAATAAAGGTTCATATGCGGCGTTCGGTTGTTCTTTACGTCACGCGTTCGGTACTACGACTCAAGTGACTGTCCAGTGACTGCGTGTTTTCTTCGTGCTGTCCGTCCGCCGTAATTAGTTCGGTGGCGCGTTGTGTTACATTGGTTCGCTTTCCGCGTTCGCTTCCCTAGCTCACACCCGTACGCCGACCGAGGAATAACATTATAGCAAAGGGAAGGAATAAATAACAGTATACTTTTAATCTTTGCTCTGTCTGCAAAGATGGACGGCCAGCCTTCTCATTTGGACGTGATTTCCATCCCTCACAAACAAGGAGAGGGAATAAAAAAAGTAAATGGCGTAAAATATTTTCATATGATCGTAAACATGGCACGATTTCGTTAACACGACTAATCTTTACCTATAAGTTATTAGTTTAACAAAATTCGGACTGTATGTGCGATTGACTTATATGCTCTGCTAAGTGACCGCTTTTCGTGCTCTTGACCGCTTTGGAAATCCCTTTCCCATGATTATCAGCTGCATTTGGGAAAAAAAGAAGCAAAATGCATTCACGGCATAGGTTAGGGCAACACCGGAAAATCATTTTATTTTTAATCTAAATTCGTCCCAAATGTCTCCATAGGAAGGTCGGAAACACAGAAAACGGTAACACAGTAGCCAAACGGTCATTCCAGCACAAATTTTCGGTACATCGTGTTATGCAAGAATGCACTTGCAATAGGGTAAAGTGAAGCAATAGTAGCAGTGAAAAAGGAAAAACCTAGGAAATAGAAGAAATTTGAAGGAACTCTGCCCTAGCCCAAGGTTCTACGTTGGAACGTTTTGACCTTATTTGTTTGCATTCCCCATCCTGTGAGTCTTGTAAAGTTATGCCTTTTATCTCGATGTACACTATTGAACTATTGTATAGGGTGACTCGGAAGATTTGGCACCCGGGCGGTATGGAAGATCCGAGATATACCTTGCACAATCCGACCGGTCATACATGGTAGGTAAGGAACAGGCTGCCTCGAAGGCACATACAGTGCAATGCAACCATTTGCAGCCTGAGCAGGTTTTGGGGATTCGAGAGATGCTTTAATCTATGCACTATTTTCGTGCCAATTTCCAGAACGTACTAAAATATCGTCTTGTCGCAGACCAAGTATGGGGGACAGGCCTGTACGCAATATTCCAAGTATGGTCTAATGGATGCTGAAGACAATATAAGAAGGTTCCTATTGTTATAGTCCCGAACGATCTGCGGATCATTCACAGCATTCGGAAACCCTTACGATAAGTAGTCGTTTAGTTCTCACTAGATTTAAAGTCCGATCTTAGAAAAATACCTGTAAACCTAGTGAGTCACTTGCGATAGTTTATTCCCACGAAGTATTGGGTTGTCTTCTCGGCGTTTTTAAATGTCTTTAGCTTTTCTCCATGTTACTGACTTTTGACAAAGTAGTTATACTCATTCGAAAGAGCGCTTTACTCCACAAAACTACAGCCACCATCTATCCGAATGAGTTAATTGTACACAAATTGCAGATATTTGAACTGAAAATACGAGGCGGTAAGAAACTCCATTTTCCAACTCTCGGCTATTTCGCGTTTCGCTGTAAGCAAAAAGTATCCTCGTTAATCGCCGGCTAGATCAAGTTTATCTGTAAACATATGTGCGATGAACCTAAGAACACACTAGCCCTAATACAAGAAAAGATGTGACCAACATGTCACAAAAACAACACAGCCCTGACAAACTCGAGTCACTCGAAACGCCAAATCGTCCCATCTTTGTATATTATAACCATCTTTGTTAGCATACGAGTGATAGACAGGAATGTCGTAGAAAATGTACGGATGTTATTCGTAACACATGTACACTGATCCGCCGTGAACGTCTTAATCATCCTGGCCTCGATCATCTCTGGCTGAAGTGTTTGGAACGAAACTTGATACTGTTACACCACTTGCTGCATAAAAAAGTACTCCTCCCTGCTTAATTTAAAGATGAGGAAATTACCCCTTATACCAAGGGCTAGAATAACCATGCGCTCTAACGTTTTCCTCCTAACTACGCCACCTTGTGAAACAGCCCACCAACCACAATCATGGCATGTGAAAACCTTGAATCTTTCCCTACCAGCATCGTTAGTTTTGTGGTCTGAATTGGCATGATCCATTGGAATGTCATTTTGAATTATTTGCCTTGTGATTGAACGACTACTCGCAAAATCACGATGAAATGTGATTCCAGTTGAAATGAACCTCGGCCCATTTGATTGTTATGACTGTATCTGCTGATGAAGATACATGTTGGGTGCTTCTCGTCAGAAAACATGACAATTCACGATCGGTTTTGGATTTATTTGATCTTATCCGGAAGTGAACTGAATATTGGTTGATTCGGCAGAGTTGTACGCCACCGGGCGCGTCCTCAGGTTTCGGATCGGGGTAGGACTTCTTTGCGAAGGTAACTGTAAATAACTCTCTGCTGTTCGCAGGCGAGATGAATAAGTAGTCGTGCACAACAAGCGGCAGCGTCCTGCAGCGTGGGGGCTTTTGGACTGGTCATATGATTCCTCATTAAATATCACAAGAGCTGGTAATTCGCTGTGTCAAAGCCTATGTGACTGGCTATAGGGTCACTGACTACTCACTTTTGCGACCAGAAATGAGTATTCAATGGGGGCGGCTGAACTAGTTCGATGGGCACCGACATCTATGAAGGCTTGTGAGTCATCTGGCTGCATTGGGCTTCCTGTTCTTGGGCGAGTACGTTGGTTCAAAAAATTACTCTTGGCCTTCTTGCTGCTTCATTCGGGCTATTTGGGCAGCCTGATCCGTTTGTCACCGCTCGAAAGTTGTGTTATCATCATCGTAGTGGCCGGTTCCCAACGGTAGACGATAAACGTCAATCGCCCAGCTGCTTTGCTGGTCAGGTCTTTAGGGCAAAGGCTCCGGGTGAGGTTCCCTTTCAGATCAAGCTCTGGAAGTGGTAGATAAGTTCGTTTAACTTGGAAGCAGCATAAGCGCTTACGGTTTAACCTATGATGTCTCCTTGCGCGTCTCCAAGGCCAAGGTGGCATTTGCTACTCTCCGCCAACTCTGGCGTTGATACAACAGGAGTCTTTTCTTGAAGGGCCGAATCTACAATCCCACGGTGAGAGCGGTTCTGTTCTATGGTTGCGAGACTTCACCTGTTCGCACATAGGACGTTCAGAGGCTCCGTGTCTTTGATCACCACTGCCTTCGGAGCGTTGCTGGTATACAGTGGCAACAGCACATTAGTACTGAGGATGTTCGTCGAATGATTTTCCAATTGGACAGATTTTGACGGTCGCTGAGCCGTATACTTTTACTGTATGGGCTTCGCTGGCTTGGACACATGCTTCACATGTCTCCTGAGCGCTCGCTTCATTGTGCATTCTATGCGCGCACGGAATTCAGCGGGAAACGAGGGCAAGTTGACCAGCGTATGACTTAGATCAAAAGTATGAAGGTCTTGACTTCACATTTGGCTGCGGTCGGTCGCTCACGATTCCCTGGTTGGGAGGGCAAGGACCATGAATACACTTGGCTGGAAACACTAGTGGACATGTCAAGAGACTTTGAGTAATGGTAAACATGTTGCAGTACTCTGCCTCCATGACTCTAGGTTTAAACTATTTTTTACTCCATCTATTTCCTTATTATGGTTGTATTATATTTTTCCATACGTTATGGCACTCTGCCAATTGTACTGTTGGCCGAGTTCAATAGCAATATCAAGTATCGAGCTCAAGACCACTGAGATGTCAGTTGTAACATATACCTCTGTTTCAGAATGACTCTCACCCCAATCTGTAAGTAACCGTTATGACAAGCGTTGCCCGTCGAGATCTAGTGGTGAATGGGTAGAGTTTTAACATTTAAATAGCCCTAGGTTCCATGCTTATTATCTCCACCTGATGAGAACAAATGAGATCGAAACGCGTCATGGTTGTGCAGTGATTTCGGGCGGGTAACACTGGGGTTCTCATACGACAAATCATAGGATGGACCAAACTCATTTATAGAGCTAAAAGCGACATCAGTGTTCATCTATGCAAGAGCATGATCATTTCTGTATATACTGATGTGTTCTTACTAAAAAGACAATGTATTGCATTTCAGCACAATATATGCTTATTACCCTCTCTCCAGCTTCTGCAACAACAGCGTATCGACAGATAGGTTGTGGTCCTGGGACGTTTGTACGGATGGTCCCATAATTAAGATTGTTCAAACTCTTAAGATAAGGTGTAAAAGCTTGGCTGTTACGTCGGCCGAGCAAAAGGAATTGATCGCGATATATTGGGAGGGAATATCTTTGAACTCTACTTGCAGAATAATCTTCACGTAGCCCGAATCCCAGACCTTTTAAAAGGCAAAGCTTTCTAGCAACAATGTTACTCTGTCCAGCGCAAGGCGAACAACATTAGTGACAAACAGCGGTGAAAACAGGCCGGTTGAACGGTCTCCCAAGTCTCAAGGAATGCTGCAAAGCATGCAGAGTTACGCACAAAATACACGATCACCTCCGTAAGTAGCTGGGTAACAACACTTGACTCTTGCAGACATTGCAACTGACGGCGTTGCACGTAGTCTTGTTGTAACTTTGGCCTGTTTTCCACTGAAGGCAAGCCAAGCACTCCCACACGACAAACCTCCGCTAACAAGAAACTGCAGAACAAAGAATTACTACGCAACCAAAAAGCGAATGTGTTCGAACGTCCCAGAACCCACGTGTGAACCGAGGAGCCAAACCGCTGGGCTGTGATAACCAGCGCACTCGGACTGAAAGTTCTCCCAACGAATCTTACTCGCCTTTCACGAAATCCATCATCTCAGCACGTAGGGCACCTGAGTTACTGCGAGTAAAATATGCCAACATAGTGGACCTGAAAGGTGTTCTCTTAGCAATCCACATCCTAGTGAACTCTTCTGTCAGGGTCCGAATTTTTCTTTACAAGCCATGGGCAGAAAGACAGAAGCAGAGATCTGCCCCAAACGTGTCACGTCAAAATGAGACGAAGAAAGTGATACGGGTTCATGGTATACTTTCCTTAAAGCATGACGATAACAGTGAACGACAAAAGCACGACATCGAAGAGTGAAGGTACATTACGGAACATTCTAACATGGAAAATGTCGTGGCTTTTGACCTCACCTAGTTACCTCCCCGAACTACCACGGCAGAAGGCCAAGCATTTTGGAAGTTACTTTAGCTACACCCGAGATACGGTCAATGACAATCCAAGTGTCGCATTACAAGAGGAATATTTGGCCACCAGAAATGCGCTTAGGACTATTGCTTCAAGTAGTACATACTTCAGTTACAGATGAGCGAATCTCGGTTGCTCTTACCTCAGACCAGTCAAGCGTAAAAACACACGTTAGAGAAAACACCAGTAGATCAGCACTATGGTACCGGTCACTCACAGCGAACCGAGCTGCTAATTCTTCACCCAATACAATGGTGCTACACCAACGCTCAGCGTCTTTACGCTAAGCTGTCAGAAGTGAGCAATCGAGATGAAACCACCAATTGGGACATTGAAGCAGTGACTGAAACTTGGCTGTCGAACGACATACTTGAATCAGAGAGTGAACTCAGTGATATGTCAGTTTTTCGTAATGATCGTCCGGCTGCCGGTGGCGGTGTTACCATTTACTACCGAGATTACCTTACAGGTGCGGCCATTACCGAACATTCCCTTGTTATTCCTGACGCGTTATTTTGCCGACTGCAGCTATCAAGTCCAAATGGAGGATCACAGAAGATAACGCGTGATACTTGCAGCTTAGCAGTTTTCTACAGGCCACCGAACTCCTCCGCAGAAGGTGATGACATGCAATTTCAAAAGTATTCTCATTGCCTTATAATGGGTGATTTCAACGTAACTTAAATAGCCTCAATGTCCCCTAATGGGCCATCACTTATATCAAAACTCCTTGAATTCATGGATGTGGTAGTTTGGTATAACAATGTGCATCGATCGAGCAGACGATGCGGTTCAAAGAAGCCATTAAAACTGAACCTATTGCTGACAAATGAAGTGTTGATGTTTGAGTCAGTCTTCCGCGATCCTCCACTAGGCTGTAGCAACCATTCCGTCCTACTATTTGGTTATGTGTATAATGCCAGTATTGTTGCTAAAGAAGGAGAAACCCAACGAAATATTGCTGACTATTGCAAGCTTCACAACCTAGCGACAACCGTTGACTGGAGCCTACAGGTTCACCGTTCGGCGGACGATGCATAGGGTGAATGGAAAAGTAAAGTTAACTAGGTCATATGCGCAACCTCAGAAGTGGTACCATTACGACTATCCCGGTGGATTACCAGTTGGATCCGAACCGTAACAGGTAAATGGATCAGCAGAGGAGGTGCATTTAGGAAGCAACATGCGCAAAGCTCATGTGATATCTCATCGTAGAATTACAAAACAATCAGAAACTACTGCACGTCACTTATTAAGGCAGACAAGCACGAGTGACAGGAGAACATTGCACTCATGTTTGTGAGTAATAACAAACTGCCATACAAGTATGTGAACGATAACGAAAGGTTAAACCTGTAATACCATTACTAACGACGGCCAGTTGCTTAACTACTACTACTACAACTACAACAACAACAACAACAACAACAACAACAACTACTACTACTACTACTACTACTACTACTACTACTCATCGCAATGAGGCTGGACCTTACCGTGGTGCGATGGTTTGTGTGCCTCAGCGATCCATTGAGCTATGCTGGGTGGTGCTTTTGCACCTTCAGAGTCACTCATACCAGATTGGTCAATGGTTAGAGGTCAGACAAACTCAGCCTCCTGGTCCTCCAGGTTGGGGGTTGGAATGAGGGTGGCACCTTATTCCTTAAAACGGACTCCTTGTAGTCCAGTGCCAAACCCGCTGCCTTGCGGTCAGATTTTTGAACCAAAGGCTTTGGTTGAGAACCCTAATCGTTCTCCTGTCTAGGCCTGGGCAACCTGACAGTATCCTGCCCACGCAATACAATGAATCACACTTCAAACAAATTGCTGATGCTCTGGCCACCGCAGAGGATAATCAACGGTGCCCTATCTGCTGCATCGAGCAGGGTGGATAGGGGTTTGGATGCTACTGCTCAAGCCTTCCCGTCTTCTTGTTCCCCATCTTACGCTTTTTCACTCTTACCGTCCCCTTCCAACTTCACTTATATCCCCCCAGTTTTCAACCCCCCGATTCTTGGCCCTCCCCCAACATGCTTTGCTAGGCATTTATCTTTAGTTTCAACTCACATGTGAACGCGAAGCGTCACTCCTCTCCTGTCGACAAGCCCATGTCCAACCAAGCGGTCCATTCCAGTTCATCGGCTTCCATTTGGAGCCCTCGATTTTCCTTCAGATTGGCATGCCTTAATGTACGCACACTACTACAGATCGGTCAAAAGGCAGCACTTGCCCGAACATTGGAGACCCTCTCGATCGATATCTGCTGCTTATCAGAGACCCGCCTGCAAGACTCGAGCTCTGTGCTCACTCTGCGATCCCCTTCAGGTGACGCAAACAGTATTTTCTCATTGCGCCTATCCGGTGACGATGCAGCTTCGAGCACCGGCCAAGCTGGTGTTGGCATTGCTCTGAGTCCCCGGGCTGAAGCTGCTCTGGTTGATTGGATTCCAATCAGTAGCCGGATGTGTGCGGTCCGATTGGCTGGCTCCTCTAAAGCTTCGAACTCGCGCGGGACTAATGGATGTCTATTCATCATCGCTGCCTACGCGCCCACAAACTGTAGCGATGATTCGGTAAAGAACGAGTTCTACCGCCAACTGACTCAGCTCCTTCGCCACAGAAGAAGCACGGACACTGTTGTGCTGGCGGTGGATTTGAAAGCACAAGTTGGAAAGTTGTCCACTGATGAAATGCATCTGGGCGGTCAGCACGGTGTAGGCTCCCGTAATGATAACGGTGAGCGGTTAATTCATTTGTGTGAAGATGCTCGTTTATTTCTTGCGAGCACTAATTTCCGACACAGCACCCGCCGGAGGGTGACTTGGCGCCCACCAGCCTCGAACCAGCCTTGGACGCAGATCGATCACATTGCTATTAGTTACCGCTGGAGAGGCTGCATCCAGAATTGTCGCTCGATTTGGAGCACATGTGTGGACACTGATCATGCACTTGTATGTGCTGACATGCGGATGCGCTTTGGAGGACGCCCACGACGACGCTGTGAGCGCATTGACACCAGCCAACTGACAAAGCCAGCTGTTCTGAATGCGTATCAAAGTACGCTGACATGCGAGTTGAGTACTCGCTCACTGGAGACAATTGATGGTCACTGGTCACATGTTCGCCAGACCTTACTAACAGCGGGCAAATCCTCATGTGGTATGTCTAAAAGCCCACATGGATATTGGGTCTCTTCTCGGTCTCTGGAACTTATCGACGCTCGCCGGCATATCCCGGCTGGAAGCGAACACAATGAAACTCGCAAAGAGCTCCGGGCAAAACTCCGTGCTAGCCTGAAGAGAGACCGTGAATCGTGGTGGTCTCATCGTGCGTCAGAGATGGAAGTGGCCGCTGCCCTTGGCAACCGTCGTAAGTTATTCAGTCTGATACGGGAAACGGGCAGCAGGAGACCTGGTGTTAGTGAAACAATTTGTGATGAGAGTGGACAGCCTATCCACAATTTGTCAAAACGTTTGGAGCGTTGGGCTGAGCATTTTGAAAAGCAATTTAATCGGCTAGAATTGTCCGGTTCGCTGGTCACTGATCGCCCTGCTCCATGGGCTGTCCTTTTGGATCCACCCTCTCGCTCAGAAGTCGAACGTGAGATCCGACTGTTGAAGTTGAACAAAGCCGCGGGACCAGATGATCTTCCTCCAGCCCTCTTCAAATTCGGAGGCTCTGCTCTTGTGGATGCTTTGCATGAATTACTAGTGAAACTGTGGGAGCAGGAGACGGTCCCAACCGACTGGAGCCGCTCCGTTATTGTTCCCATCTTCAAAGGCGGCTCGCGCTCGGAATGCGGCAACCATAGAGGAATCAGTCTGATCTCCATCGCCTCCAAATTACTCGCCTCCATAATTCTTCACAGACTGACTGGCGCTCGTGAAAGCCAGATTCGTGAAGAGCAAGCCGGGTTTCGTCGTGGTCGTGGCTGCATTGACCACATCTTTACTTTGCGTCAGTTGTTGGAGCACCGCCACACATATTGGCGGCCCACCGTAGTCGTGTTCCTCGACATCAAAGGTGCCTTCGATTCGGTTGATCGATGTGCCCTTTGGAATTGTCTACTCAGGAAAGGTGTGCCCGAGAAATATGTAAATATTATCCAAGCATTATATGCGCGTAGCACGGGCAGAGTGAGGGCTTACGGCAAGCTGTCGCCACCCTTTAATATCTCCAGCGGTGTGAGACAAGGATGTCCGCTGTCACCTTTCCTCTTCATCTTCGCTATTGACGAAGTCATGGAGTTTGCATTTACAGGACATGACTTGGAAGGTGTGGAGCTACTCCCAGGAGAACGACTTCTTGACTTGGAGTATGCTGACGACATTGCCCTCATCTGTGACAGCTCCCAGACGTGCCAAGCCGCGCTAGACAGATTAGTACTGGCTGTCAGCCGCTTCGGGCTTTGCTTTGCACTATCGAAGTGCAAAGCGCTCCTCCAAGATTGGCAGGGATCGCCTCCTGCGCTGACCCTTGGTGGGGATCAGCTAGAAGTCGTTCGGAAATTCAACTACCTGGGAAGTTGTATCAGCGCCCTTGGGATCAAAGACGAGATCACGAACCGTATAACGAAAGCTCGAAGTGCTTTTGCTAACCTTCGCCACCTTTGGCGGCGGCGCGACATCACTCTCGCCCTGAAGGGTAGAGTGTACAATGCAGCGGTACGTTCGACCTTACTGTACGGTTGCGAAGCCTGGCCCATAAGATCGGCGGACATGAAGAGGCTAGTTACGTTCGACCATCGGTGCCTTCGCAGTTTGGCTCACATATGGTGGGAACACCGCGTGAGTAACGAGCGTGTTCGACGCCTTGTTTACGGCCTAGGAAAAGGGAATGAACCGCTCAGCACCGTCATTTCACTCACCAGGCTTCGATGGCTGGGCCACGTGTTACGCATGCCAGCCCACCGACTCCCTCGACGTGCGTTGTTTGCTCACCGGGGATGTGGGTGGAAGAAGAGGAGAGGTGGCCAAGCGATAACTTGGTCCAGGGGAATGAAGTCCCTCACCTCGGAGCTAGCCTCGGTTGGAGCTTCACGGCTCCCTGGTTGGGATCCAAAAGACGGTGAACACGTTTGGCTGGATACACTTGCTGACATGGCAAGGAGCCGACCTCAGTGGCGTTCATGCTGTGAGTTTCTTTGTCCCTCCCCATCCATGTACGATCTCATTTCCTAGGGTAAAACATAATATTTTTTTTCTTTTTGCCTAGTAGCTAGCTGGAAGCTTACCGGAACGATGCCTATCCGTTGCTGGTAGCTCAGCTGGCATGCAACTGTTGTATCTACTTCTCCTTTGTGTATTGTATTGTATGTATGTACGTATGTATTTCCTATGGTGCGCTGAGGCTGGTGGTGGCTAGATCCTGACAGATGGTCTACCCACTGCTGCTACTGTTGCGCCATAGTCTCATGTCCTGGGCGCCTCCACGTGGCGACCGCTGGGTGGGAGTTAGGTTTCGCCCTTCTCCCTGTTAAGATCCAGGACACCAATCCGCATGAGTCAGCTAACTGACCATGTGCTAGACCCGCTGCCTTTCGGGTGTTCATTTAATCGAAGGCTTTGGCTGAGGACCCGAGTCGTTCTCCTGTCAGGATTGGGCGCCCTGGCAGTATCCTAGTCCATCCTCTCCGGAGGTTAGGAAGTGGTCGATGGCCCACTTCCCGTAAAACCTAGCCATGGGAGACAACAGGTTACGGGTGATATTCTCAATGCTCGATTGGCGTAGAGCACGAGTGCCACGCATTGTCTCTGACGGTGGGAGGACACCTCCGGGGGTTCAATGGTTTGCTACTGCCCGCCTCAAGCCAGGCAGCCTCTGGTCAAATTGGTGCAAACCCGCCAAAAACCCACCTGCGTCTGGCCGTGGTCGCAGGTGCGTATCCAATTACGGTCGCAAAATATATGATAACTGTTCCAGAACCTCAAAGGCTGCGTGTGACGGCCGTCAAGCAGATCCCCATCTGTCTCTGCAATCACATTCCCGAGCTGGATCTGCTCTCCACTGCCTTGTGGGTCAGGCTATTGAGCCAAAGGCTCCGGGTGGAGTCCCTCAAGCAAACCTCCGAAGCACAACGACCACCTCGCAAGCGATTGCCCACCAATGCAATCGTATGCCTGCGCGCAAAGCACTCAGCATCGGGTGCTGGAACGTGCGCACACTACTGGACCGGAACTCGAGCGAGCGCCCGGAGCGACGCACTGCACTGGTCGCAATGGAGCTGGCGCGCTACCACATCGATATTGCGGCGCTCAGTGAAACTCGGCTCGCTGAGCAAGGTAAGTTACATGAAGCAAGTGCTGGCTACACATTCTACTGGGTGGGGAACGCCGCCTAAGCACCACGTGAACATGGGGTCGGATTTGCAATATCCGATCGCCTGAATGGCCAGCTGGTGGGTGAACCAACGGGCATCGGCGCGCGACTGATGACTGTTCGCCTACGACTCGGAAGAGGTAAGTTTGCTACTTTCATAAGCACATACGGTCCGACCATGTGTTATCCTGATGACACGCGTGATCAGTTCTACACTGAGCTATCCTCCGTGATACGGTCTGTGCCGAAGAGCGACCGACTATTTCTGCTGGGTGATTTCAACGCGCGCGTTGGGCGTGATGCATCGGTGTGGACAGATGTTATCGGTGCGCATGGCATTGGTTTAGCGAATGCGAACGGTGACAGGCTGCTCTCACTGTGTGCCACTCACGGCCTGACGATCACGAACACTCGGTTTGCACTGAGTGCGAGTGATATAGCAACTTGGACGCACCCACGGAGTGGTCACGCTCACCTGCTCGACTATGTCATCGTACGTCAGCGTGATATGCGTGAAGTGCGCATGACACGTGTACTGCGTGGAGCTGAGTGTGGCACTGATCACAAATTGGTTCGGACCAAACTGTACATATATTTTCGTAAATCGATGTATTGCACTCCCGCCGTGAACCGGCGTAAATTTAACATTCCCTCGGTACTGTGGCGAAACGTACTGAGCTGGAGAAGGCGATGGCTGCACGCCTGTGTGGTGATGTGGACTGTATAGCCACAGTGGGCGACCTGTGGCACCACATTCGCGACCAGGTGACAGCTGCTGCGGAGGAGACCATCGGGCGCGCAAACTGTAAGCGGCCTGATTGGTTTGATGACAACAATGTGACGATTGACGCATTGGTGTCAGAGAAGAATGCAGCATTTGCTGCACATTTTGCAGATCCCAGTGACTTGGGGAGGAGTAGTCAGTTTCGCAAACTTCGACGGCGACTGACCCGAGAGCTCCGTCGCATTAAAAATGCATGGTGGACGGAGAAGGCGAAGCAGATGGAATGCTACGCCGAACGCCGTCAACACAAGGAATTCTTTGACTCCTTGAATGCGGTGTATGGACCGAGATTGGAGCCGCTGAGGACACTGATCGATGGTAGTTCAGGCGCTACCTGCACCCAGACTGCAGACATAATGCAGGTCTGGCGGAAACACTTTGACTGTCTCTTGAACAACCGTTCAGAGATCGACTGGCCTACATTGAATGGCCTGAAGCAGCACGATGTGAAGGCGGATCTGGCGGATACGCCGAGACTGGATGAGACGCAGAGAGCACTTGCTCAGCTGCGAAACGGCAAATGTGCCGGAGGTGACGGGATCCCACCTGAAGTATTGAAACACGGTGGACCCGCGTTGTTGACTGCGCTGCACCACTTGGTGCAACGCGTGTGGATTGATGAGGAAGTGCCTTCTGAGCTGAAGGATGCCCTTGTGCTACCACTGTACAAGGGCAAAGGTAGCAAGCAATGTTGCACGAATTATCGTGGCATCAACTTGCTGAGTTGTGTGGGCAAGGTGATTGCCCGAATCCTGCTCAATCGCCTCGTGAGTCAGATTGTGGAGCCAAACGTGGCGGAAGAGCAATGTGGATTCCGTTCGGGTCGCAGCACTATAGATATGGTGTTTGCGGCTCGTCAGTTGCAAGAGAAGTGCAGAGAACGACACCAGCCTTTGTACTCACATTTTGTTGATTTCACCAAGGCATTTGATACGGTGAACCGCGAGGCACTGTGGCTGGTGTTGGGTAAGTTTGGTTGCCCGCGTAAGTTTGTAAGTTTAATTGAATGTCTGCACAGTGGTATGCGAGCGAGGGTGCAGCTGAGTGGAGAGACCTCTGATGACTTTACAGTTGTCTCTGGTGTGAAGCAAGGCTGTGTGTGAGCTCCTGCCCTGTTTAATATCTATCTTCATGCAATGTTGTCTTGTGCTTTTGATGCGGCTTGTGGTTACGGTGTTCGTGTGGAGCACCGTATTGATGGTGGGTTGCTGAACATCCGTCGTTTCGGTGCGAGAACTCTAGTCTGTGAGACAACTATCCGTATGGTGCTGTTTGCTGACTT